>CM060841.1:65392500-66647500 GCA_030762175.1 Metallyticus violacea | reverse complement strand
AGAAAAACTGCTGTGATCCTAATTATCGCAGTTCACTCTCACCATGAAATATCAGGCGCGAACGGATTCCGAACTCATTACATTAACACATCACTTTATAAGTCGTATTTAGCTTTAGGGCACATGTCGTGCTTTGGTGGTTATTTCCCACATTATCTTTCTTCCTAACACTCAAGAAAACAGCATTTAAAACTCTGATTAATTTCACAAAAGAAAAGACATAAATCTGTTGCATACATTAATAAAATATTAGCATAAAATGTTTTTCTGACGGGTACGTTTATCTTTTTTCTTAACGAAAATAATAATTGACGGATTAGGTCCAGCCTCAAGGTTTCTAAACCTATAGGTTCCGACTCACTGGTGGGTATAGAAAGGCCATTTAGTGAGTCGCTAAGTCCCCAGATGGGTCAAGGAGCCCACACTTTGAACCCAACATATGCAGAAACCACAAGCCCAACTGTCAGTAAGTCAGCACAAAATGTATCAATAAATTTCAGCAAGTGTTTAATTATATTAATTTAGTTTCTTTTAATAATTTTTACAGTGTACTGCTTTAACTTATGGGTTCCGCGACGTTTAATACCCTTCAAGGTGGATCCCTGACTTAAGAAAAATTGAAAACTATTTGGTCTAGTCTGTTCCGACTACACAGCAAATCATTCCATCTGAATAGCGACCGCAACGGGTGTCCGACGTCTTTAAGGCGCGAACTCGTGAGCGTCCTCTCTGATTGAGGGTTTTTCCAGGTTTTTCTCAGTCCTCATAAATGACAAATGCTGGGGAGTACCCTAAATTTAGGCCTGGAACGTTTCCTTCCTTTCAAAAAAATCCTTTCCCAGTTTATCATTTCATCTCATATGTCAACAGTACCCACCACCTGGGATCACTCAGCAGTTAAAACGGGCATTAGACACTATTAAAAAAATCCATCCACTGCAAGATATATTTTTTCATAACAATACGGTTAGGTTTACCTCGTAGGGAAAATAGCATACTATTACTGTTGTCATTCAAAGGAAAGAAAATCCACATTCAGTCGTATAAATATTAATATGCTTCACGTAATCTTTAAGCAAGAGAAATTATAACATGAAATCTTTTCATCTGAATCACCCATGTGTTTTATTAAAAAAATAATATAAGAGAAGTACATTAAAGGCCTTATAAAGTGGATATCTTTCATAACAAGTAAAAGTTCAACCAATGCATATACTTCTAGAAAGTTAATGCTCTCAAGTGCAAATCCTGCTTTTCTCTTGGCACTTTCCCAAAAACGTTAATTTCCTCCAGACGTGATATGCGTGATGTATATCATAAAACTCGCGATACTCCTGGTTTTTCCACAACTTCTCAAAGGAAAACACAGGAAAGCGACTGCAAGTCTGGATTTACAAGGGCCAAAGAGAGAGAGAAAATAAATACATATTCACGGAAGTTTTAAATAACGCTTGGCTAATTTTAAACCCGCAGAGGTAGCTTTAGCAAATAAAATGCTAAAATAAGAAAGAGTTTATGGTTAACCTCTTGATAGTGCAAGCTTTTCTTTAAAAATTCAACTGCATGACATGTAAGAGTATAAGAACAAAGAATAGAGGATACAATTGGTTCTCTTCAATTTTTTCTCAATTTTAATACAAAAATAGCATATTAAATAAGGTTATGAACTGCTGCAAACAATTGCAATGCAACATGTTTTACAGTTATATGTACAGTAATTTTAAAACTGACTTGTTTTTGGACGTGACCATGGCACGTCCCCCCCCCCCCAATGCCAGTCACTCATGCATGAACTAGTGGGCATTTCCCCCTGGTGTGAGACCTCTGAGACGCGTATAGGGCGCCGCTACGTCCCCACATTTGATTTGGTTTATTTATGGACGCTCTTTAATATCTCAGATCATCAGCCTAGCATTCAATTCAAGAGCGTGAAACGGCCGATAAATTTTGCCCAGAGGTTCTTTTTCGTACCTTAAACCTATCACACAGATTCACCGCATTACTTCACCACTTTTACGCCCCAAAAATCCATCGATCTGGCTGGGGTTGAAACCGCGATCTTGGTCCCAGTGGATATTTTTTAAACTGATGTTTTTGTATATATTTCAGGGCAATATTACACAATTGCGAGAACTATTTGAAAAGTTCTCGGCTTTGACGATAAATTATCATGCAATTGGAAAGACTATTTCACTAATGTGACGTCTTCTTAAAATCGACCAATGTAACGAAACAAAATTTTGAATTTTGACCAATCATAGCTGGTTATCGTAGTGAAATTATCGAAAAAAAATATTAAATCTGTTTTATCATGTGACGTGCATTTGCCTTGTAGTCAGTGTAGCCAACTCTATACTTCCACTATATAATTCCGGAGCACACATCATTAACAGCTTTTGCTAGCAGACGGTGGGGAGCTATAGATAGCAACAAAAGTATGGACAATGGATAATCATAACGCCAAATGGAGGATTCTTCAAATAAGTATTCATAAGTATGTTTTATATAAGTGTAAATATCCTGGGCGCAAATTTCAAATAGTATATTACATTTATTCTTATTCTAGTCATGAAATAGTCCAAAAAGAGTATTTTGCTCTTCCATCTTGGCATTACGACAATCGGCATTCTTCTGTTGCACGATTGCTTGAAAAGGTTAACGACAAATATACAATTACTAAAATTTTGTAAGCTAAGGCTAGAGGAATTATATTTAAATTCTTATTTTATTCGTAAAATAGTTCTAATAAATATCACTCGAGGGTCTGAGCTTTCCAGATATCGGCAATGAGGACGCTCTCATGATATTACTTGTGATGATTGTTGTGGGACTTGAGGTTTTCTCGCGTATGTTACCTACGTATTACCGGGGGATCAGGATGAGTAAAGAAGAAGAGAAGGGTAGTCCTCTGAAAATGATGGCAGAGTGTAATGTCATCGAAAGTTCGAAGAAATCTAACTACATCACTCTAATGATAATTCTGAACTCAAGTTTAAGGACCTCACCATTAAAGGCCAATAGCTTCCATAATTTTTAAAAGATAAGAGTATGCCATAGAGCAAAATATACATCTAGAAATAATTAACCGTAAGAAAATTAAAATACTCTTCAAGACCTCACGTAAACAACTCTTGACCTTATTAACTACTGCAGAAAATTTGCTAAGTAGTTCACGCAAGGTACCAGATAACTGATATGCTAATGACTTAAGGAGATACAATATAACAATATATGTTTCATTGTGAGTTAGACCCGGCAATGATGACAGAGGAGCCTTGTCGCCTTGAAGAAGGTTACCGTGGCTAAAACGGCAATTTCCAATCCGCAATCGATCTGTACTTACTTCTTCGTTTGTACTATTACGGGAGGATGTAGGAAGATTCTTTATTTCACAAAGCTTTGCTTGAAAGGATTGCCAGGTGTGATATTAGTCTTGAAGAACACACTTTTATAAGCACTCATCGTGCATATATACATATATTACGTTGTCGCATCTGTGTTAAGGATTATTGCGACATATGAAGTCATCTTTTCAAATATTTTGTTTAATACAGTTTTCCAAAGTAGACATGTAATGGGTTTGGCATAAAAATAGATAAAAATGAGTTGCAAACTCTTCTCCATTTACGACATTAAAAAATGGGCTGCTGAATTTAAATATGATCTTATCAGTATTGTTGAGTACTCTTGAAAGACATCCAAATGCAAAAACAACAGAATTTATAAAGCATCCTAATAGTGCTACAAATAGTTAATATAGAACTTGGGTTAGGTTTAGGTTAAAGAGACAACGTTATGATGTACTTTCTACATTTGGGTGAAATGCCATTCATCAAGAGATATTTCAAAGTGGGGGTAATGGACTTAAGTCCAGCAACAGAAAACTCCACTTAAACGTACATTACTACATTGAATTGATTCCCCATGTTCCGCATTCTCCAAACCTTTCACGCTTCTTGGCCGGTAATTTCATAAGGCATGTTGCTAGGTTAGGCAACGAAGTGAGGCAAGTGTTACAAGAATATTTCCATTAGACATGGTATCTGTTAGCTGCAATATCAGCGCAGTGTTTACTGAGCACCCAAATCAAATGATTTATGTGATGGAGTGACTGGGATCTTGTTTTGGTACCGCAGGTGTGAGCAAGGTCGCTATATTGCGTATCGCCCAAGTGGGAGCAGCCCACTATCTGGGCCCACGTCTGTCTTTCCTTTCCGGGCCCGCGTGAAACCTGCACGATCCATTTAAGCTTTCTGATGTTATATAACATGATACGCTTGCTTTAGCTGCACACAATTTCGGTAATTTTTCTCAAAATCCATTTATTGTTTTAATGTTCAGAAAAACGTTGTCTTTTTTTCTGCTTCATCTTATTATTTATTTTATCACAGAGTCAACATTTTTATAGCTAATGTACACGGCCAGACATGCTCAAAGGTGAAATGAGACTTATATAATTTTTGCGAAAGATGCGCTATGTCCCACAAATAACTTATAATCAAAATTTCCTTACAAAAATATATGTTATCAGCTAAGATTACAAAACTGAAAAATAGATTCGATTTCAACAAGTTTGCTTATCTACTCTCCTAGCCTGGATAGGTAAATGGGAAAATACAGGTAAAATGGAAGGTAAAACAGTAGTAATGGACTTTTTATTGTAGCAGTTTATAAATACACACCAGTAAATACACCAGTCCCATGGGCCTTGCGGAGCACATGCTGATATTGTCCTTGTAACAATCGAAATATACATACAGACCTAATGCATACATACAAATATACAAACACATCGATATACTTACACGTTTTCTACATTCATATATACAAACATGAACAGAACCCTTACTATTGAGCATTTTCTCACTGCTCCCCAACTCCCCTCTCTTCACTATAGTCATTAACCTCGACAGATTTTCAAATAAATTTGTTGGAATTCAGAAATTGTGATAGTAAATGCTCATTCCTTAGAATGTCAGTTTCCCTGCATTTGCCAAAATAAGTCTCCAGGTATCGCTTTCTCTGTACAAAGGACAAATTCTTTCCGCGAGAGCATTAACTATTTTATTTCCTTTTCAAGCCCCTAATCTGAACCATGCGAGACCACTTCTGTCTTACATACTACAGATATTTAATAATAACCTCTCCTCCATGCCGGATGTATTTGAGCCTGCAGGTTAAGCGATACTTTTTCTGCGCATTGCCTGTCTATATCTCACAAATGTCAGTTAATTATTTGCAGCTATTTCGCGTAATGTCCTCTTCCCTTAACCAAATACACCCCAGTCCACTTTGTCTAAGTCTTTCCTTATTTTTGATGATCAATCCGTATCCCACCCTTTCCTTATTTGCTCCCTCAGACAAACTGCTCGAAGAAGAGCTTGGTCCTGTTGTATTAAACTTAACCGGTATATAATTGTTCTTATTTTTAATTTACACTTTCATTAAAAATAACAAACTCTTTAAGAACCCCACAATTAGCTGTACTCCTCCGCCCTAAGTGCTCGTCTTATTAATGGATTTACGACCCGCTTAAATTCAGCAGCTCACATTTTAACCGTCAAAAACGAAGGGGAAGAATCCATTAATGTGAAAGGATAAAATACATTTGATAGGAAAAGACAATTAGATAAAAAAGTTATTTAAAATGGTTAAGTTACACATTAACTTAGCTAATAGACATGAGTTCTACAAACTTTTAGAGGTTGATCAGAGATGTTAGCCAATTGTTTTTATATAAGGAACCGATGTCTCTAATGTTTCATTACAAAATAATTTGTATTTGTGTGTTAAACTTGTATTATGTTTCTTGGAAGCTGATAAAGTATTCTAATACAAAGGAAAATAAATTAACTATTCATAGTTTACGATATTACCTATATTAAGGAATATATAGCCCACAAATTAGGAAAAGCACAAAGAATAAAATAATAATAATAACAATAACAACAGCAAAATTGTTTCTCACATATGTACTGTTTCTTTGAAGCAAACTAGGTCTTAAGAACAAATCTATGGTAAGGAAAACCCCACTACGACTAATCCAACTTGATCAAACTGTGCTTCAAAATAGTCCTTAACTTTGCCCCCAACTCGTGCCTGTGCCCCGTCATGTTGGATTCATCTGGAGCATATCATCCAGGAAAAGTAGGAGCATAAATTCTACTGCGCTTACTTAACAAGACCATTGACTTAGAAAAACGAAATAAATGCCTAGTAATGCAAAATCATCGTTGAAGTTGAAAAATGAAACAATGCAAATATTCATAAATGACTCAAAGGAGACTATGGATTCCTTATAAGAAAACATTCAGCCAATATCCCTAAATAACCTCTGAGAGTTTGTTGATAGAGTCTGTAATCCATCTGTACACACAAACGGTAGCAAAACGCTCTGGCAGAACATGGAAAAATCGATTTCCAAAAGATTGATAACATACACACAATCTTGATTTGAAAACACATTAGTGACTGGTTAAAATAGATAACAGGAAGGTAAAATACAGCATTCAGGTGAATATAATGTTGTGCGAAAAGTATCCATCCACTTTGAAACCCCTGAGAACCGTGTCAGCCGGTCAGATGACTTCTGTTACACATACTAACAGGCGGATTCAATGCATTTGGATACATTTGTGTACTTGTGTGGTACTGCATTTACAAAACTGCAAATAACCTCACTGGGATCTGCATGTGTCCTTAAAGCCCAGGTTTAACTCCCTGCCTCTTGCCATTGAAAGGGAAAAGCTTTCAGGTTTGGAAAACACTAAATAGAATGCAAGGAGGTACCTGATGATTCCTAAAACGGATTTTGCTTTGAAAAACAGAAGAGAAGTTGAGAAGTATCTAGTTACACTCATATAAAGAGGTATGAAACTTTTTTATGGCGAACGGCGAAACGGCTGAAGTACTGACGTCACACATTTTTTTTTGTTGAAAACTATTTTGAGGTACGATTTTGGACATATCGTGCAGCAGAATTCTAAAACCCACAGATTTGCCTTTAGCTAATGAATCAAGACGTTTCAATATCTGCTTTGTGTGGTACGGAGAATTCTTATTTTTAATATTAAATATCGTACTGGATACTATCTTTCGAAAGAGAAAATCTCTTATGGTGCATAGTCCAAACGAAGTACAATTAAATATTACCACTTTTGAACGTTAATGTTCTATGCTGACAGTGTACTTTTGGAGAATGATTATGTAAGCACCCGAAAACCAGAGTTATCCTATGTTCGTACTACGAGCCAAGGTAGCTTTAGCCCGCAGGGTTCGAACCTATGAAAGTGAAGGCCTTTATTAAGTAGAATTTTCGCGAGCAATGGGTGGACCGAAGCAATGAGGCCCCTCAGAAAAGTATGGAATGTATGATTGGGCACGACTCGCTCTGCACCCGGTATTACGCCCTTGTCAACGCCCACCTCAAGCTTTCAGTTAATTATTACAATAGCAGTCCTATAAATACTGATGACGCCATGATGAGAACTGCTTTACCATGTTCCCCAGGGAGTGCTGCTCATGAATGCAGCTCCTGCACACTGGGTACAATAAAAACAAACACACAAACAAAAACAAAAACTCGTCTCGTTCATATTTGTTCCTTTTTTCACCCACATCTTCCGGCATTTAGAATCTAGTTCAAGGAATATATTACGCAGTGTATATTATACCATTATCCTTGCAGTAAGAAAATTGACTAAGTGTGCTAAGTACAGAATATTCAGATGATACTTGATCTAGTAACGCATAAACACACATTTAAATAAAAGTAAACGTATGAAGTTAATACAGATTTATCATCTTCATATTCAATGATGTAAAATTGCTGAAATGATCAAAGGAAAGAAAAAGAAGAAGAAAACAAGTTTAAAGTTGTTGCACAATGATAATAGTTCGCTGTTGCCGCATGCAGGTTAGTGAAGTTTCATAGCTTTATTTCCTTTTGTGTTAATTAAATGTAAAGTAAATGAAAACTGTACAAAGCTTACAATGCTTTATCTTTGCAAGCATTTCCATGAAAATATGATATACTTTATTTGTTTAAAGATTGGTGATTTGGTTTATTTACAACGCTCTTTAACATCTCAGGTCATGAGCGTTCCAGTCAATTCCGGGCGTAAAAAGGCCGACAAATTTTGCTCTCAAAAGACCACTTCTTTCAGGCTTGAGGTTCTTTTACGTGCGGTGATTTTTTTTTTAATTTTGTTTATTTACAGACACTCTTTAACATCTCAGGTCACTTCGGTCTGGTGGTGTAGTGGTTACCATACTTGCCTCCTACACCCAAGAACGCGGGTTCGAACCCGGCCAGTCCTAAGTATGGCTTCCTTCGGGAGGGAAGTAAAGCCGTGGGTCCCGTGTCGTACATTTACGGCACGAAAAAGAACTTCAAGCCTGAAAGAGAGGCCTCTGAGCAAAATTTGTCGGCCGTTTCACGCCCTGAGTTGAATGGGACGCTGATGACCTGAGATGTTAAAGAGCGTCCATAAATAAATCAATCAAAAAAAAAATCTCAGGTCATCAGCGTCCCATTAAATTGATGGTATGAATCAGCAGACAAATTTTGCTCACAGACCTCTTTTTTCAGGCTTGAGGTTCTTTATCGTGCCGTAAATATAAGACACGGGACTAACGGCTTTACTTCCCTTCTGAAGGAAGCCATCCATACTTAGGATTTTTACGCCCGAAAATATCCACCGATCCTTGCCGGGATTGAACATGATGCGTGCTTGCGATCTATAGGCTGTTTAGCAGTAAAGTTTATGTTGCCGCGAACCGTTTATGTTGAACATGCATCTTTCCGGAGTTTTATTATAACCTATCGCGAGCATTTTCGGCCACCGGAAGCGAAACACTTTGTAATCAACTCTGCCTTATTGGTGATGAGCACTGCTGGTTTTTCAGCGCTTATACGTCACACAATTGTGATGCGATAGTCCCATTTGATGACTATATCGATTTCACTGGCGTCGCTAACCAGTCGTTTTGTGGCTAGACAAGATGCTTGTCTCCCCAATTTTAAGTGTATGACTGCAACGATGTCAACGATAGTGCCACTATATTCATTTCTGTGTCAATTACGAAAGTTCAAATGGAATGCTTTCTTCCACGAGGAGGAATTTAATTATGAGACTCAGAACTGTGTGTCCCATTTATCTCGCTAACCCAAAATAACTAACTTTTTACTGGCGGTTCAAATGAAAAATTGTTGCAAACAACATTTTTTTAACATTATGAAGTTCTTGCTAGGGTATACATTTTAATCTGCATTGATGTAGGAGATACGAGATGGAACTACTTCTTCTTTTTTTTTTTTTTAAAGGTTACACGTGCATTTTATTTAAGAAAACAGTAGATACAGAAATGATAAATGCTTGCCTTCTTATAATAGCACTACGGTGCATTTGTTTAACTAAATCATTTAACTTCTTCGATAATGTAATTGAATAAATAATTATCTGCCAACTTTATATTCTTCTGTAGATCAGCAACATTTCTCATTTCTCTTCATATAAGAAACACAATAGCTCAGTACGGTTAACTTACTCTGATGAATGAGTACAATACACTGGTATGCAAGCTAAATCAACGACAATTTGAGGGGTGAGGGAGATGGATTTCCTACCTCCACCTTCCCTCTCTGGTAACTTGTGTTTATATGAATTGGAAACCATAAGGAAAACTGCAGAACTCTACTACATTACTACAATGGGTAAGTAATTTAACAAGCAAGATATTAAACAATTCGGTTACTTCAGCAACTGTGTACTGCTTACCGCTTGCACACCTGTTTCTTGACAAAAATGGTACAGTGTGATACATTTTAATAGCTCTTGGAGAGAGTAAATGTATTGTTACATGTTGCCATTCAAAAAAGCGAATTTCTCTTCCGTACATCCTACATTAATGGAGATACAATGCACACACATACACTATATATAACCTCAACAAGAATTCCCCATGATATTAAAAAAAAATGTTAAATGGGACACCCTGCATATGAAACATTTTTTATCAGTGTTTAACGCCCGTTTTTGCTGAGAGGCACCACAGGCGGTGGACACTGATAATACATGAGATGAAATGATATATTGGAAAAGGATTATTTTAAGGAAGGAAACGTTCCAGGCCTAAATTTAGGGTACCTCCCCGGCATTTATGACTGAGGAAAACCTAGAAAAAAAAACCTCAGTCAGAGAGGACGACGGTCCTGACGGAATTCGAACCCAGACCTCCCGCTCACGAGTCCGCGCCATAACGACCTCGTCCACCCGTGACGGTTTGCAACATCTGAAAGACATCTAGTGACCACCTAATAAAGAAAATATATATATAATTGCCTTTTCAGCAACGCAGCATTACGAATGGGTTAATTTCCACGCCTTTGTCGCTGATGACTACTTGTATACCCTGAGAGAGTGCTGCATTTGCGTACAGAAATGATCATTCTTTAAATTATATTTGTCTATTTATAAATAGAGGAAGAGGTAAAAACATGGAGTACCATTTTGTTTACGGCTGCTACTATCAAAGCAACTAGGGAAGCGCTTAGGAAATACTACACAATGTGCAGTCATATCAACGTTTTAAAGAGTCAATGGGCTGTGAATTGCCTAACATGACAGAAGATGTAGAAAATGGATCTTTATTTAAACAAACTTAATTTCCAACGTTTTGTACACGGGGTACAAATATGAAATACTGCCGAAAGTTAAAAAAATTTATTTAAATGATGAAGCGACTTTTTTCATGTACCTAACAAGAAAAAAAAAAAAAAAAAAAAAAAAAAACACACACACACACACACACACACACACACACACATACATACATCTACTCTTGTCTTTCATTTTCAGCAAAAACAATCATGTCTTCACAACTCTTACATTTAACACAAGAACTTGATCATTTCCCTGTTAAAGTGGCTGTCAGTTTTCTGAAAGGTATCCTATCCAGTGTCTTTTCATTAAAAGTCACAAAAATGACGTGAGCTTGTTTCTTTTTGCTAACTGCATCACCATGATATACAAGTTGTCCTCTATTGTAAGAGCGTGTTGAAGTAATTGCTTTTCCATTTCTGGAAGTACCAATGTTTTTGGCACAGTTATTAAGTGGGTATCCTAATTTGCTGATTTTTTTTATTGGCAACTTAAAGAGTATCTTTTGGTATTTGAAATATTTCGGATGCTTTAAGGAAACTCATCTTTATTTCTCTTACTTGTTTTATTAAAACAATATATGCGGTTGAAATATGGGGTACAGAGAAAGGGTGGGAGTACATCAACCGTATTCACAGAGCATTTTGTACAATTGTGTTGGGATTATAGAGGGTAACTCCAAATGGGGTGGCATTAGGAAGAACTGGCAGAAAAGTCGGTAACTAAAGGTATTTTGAAATATTGGTATAAGATAACATCAAGAAAAGAAGACATAGTCAAAGGCTGTTTACAGATACAAGAAAAAGCTAAAGGGGAAAGAAACTGGTTAGCTCAACTAATGAGAATAGTTCAAGAGGTTGGAATAGATGAAGTGGAGGAAAAACAGTTAAACAGGACAAGGGCTATGGAATAAAGTGAAGCAAAGGATAGATGATATTGGAAAGTAAGAAATAAGGAGCAGTTTACAAGACAAGAATACCTTGAAACATTATAGGAAATTGAAGAAAGAATGGTGGTGGGACAAATATGTAGATATTTGTAATAGGGGGAAATGGAGGGATTTGCTTGGGGTAGACAAGAGTTAAGTGGATTAAAAGTAAAAATGGAAGTGTCCACTATATGGAGAAATAGAGAAGGATTTTCATTATATAGTTGAATGTTCACAAACTAAAGAATGGAGAAAAGGTGCATGTATTAAGAAATAGGACAACTTACAGGTAGAAATTGTGATACTAAATTTTTTTGGAACTGGTAACAAGGAGTTTTTGAGAAAATTTAGTAATTATATAAATAGGGTAAGAGAGAAATGGTGGGAAAAAGTGATTAACGTTAAGGAATATATATATATATATATATATATATATATATATAGGGATAGGGAAGGAACCAGGGATGGTGAGATCTAATACATATATAACCAGGGTGTTGAGGATTGCAGAAATGTGCACTCTGGAAACAATGGTAAACATGTAAAAGCATTTGTTACTTTTTATAATGACTGAGTGAAATAAATACTCTATTGCTTTGTGCATCGCGTGTAATTCCTTCAAAATTCTAACCTCAAAACAAGTGCAAACGCATATGAAATACAAATAAATAACTACATGGGAATGATGCCTGATATATGCATTACATTATACGATTCACTTGGATAAAATTAATAAACAACATGTTACACCATAATACCTATTAACTATGAAAAAATTTTTAGTCTTAAAAAATTAATTATTTCAGATTGTAAAGTATGACTTCCAAAATAGAAGGGGGGGGGGAAAGCTTGTAAAGGCCAGGATTCACAGCTTAGCATCTCGTTTGACCCCCTTAAGGGTGCAGCACCTATAAGGCCATACTTTTGGTATTCTACATTACCACTCCTATTTTATATCTGTGCCCTTTCCTCTATGTAATACTTAACATAAAACTTTTCAATCACCGTTGGTTCTGCAGTACAGAGCTAAAGCTTCTTTTAAGTAAAAGGTTGGCAGCTCTGGAGATGTTAAATTGCTGACCATCATGCACTTGACACGCTGCAGTTTGAATTATGCAAGAGATGCGTTGTCTGTGAATACAACTTCAATTCCATGCCCCTACTGACGTCACAAGCGAGGAGAATCGGTATATCGGCAATAAGATAAAGACCCAAGGATGTCTGTGCTGTCGATAACACCAGGCGAGACAGAGCTTACTGTATTTCATTCCAGCCTCGATGGAGTCTAGGGTTCAATATGTCAAAGGAATCCCAAATCCTTATACCGCAATCTCTTTTACGGTTTTCGGTGCCATGAATGCTGATGGTGGAAGAATTTGGAGAGGTTCTGTGAAACAGGGATGCACCAGTGACGCAGATGTACTTCCATCAATTCTCAGTGGTTGCAATTTTAAAAATTAAATAAAAGGAATATTTTTTTTCAAACCAAATTTATGTATGGTATTTCGAAGGTTCTGCGAATTCAAATATCACTCAAAGTTAATGTTTGCCTCCTCACCGTCGAGTGTTGCAGCGGTATTTGTAATAATTTATTTTATATTTTTGGGCCTGGATTAGTTATTTATAAGGAGGTGATCGAATGGATTGGTATCTCGGCAGTGATTGGTCGAACCTGCATTCAATATCGTCGTATTGTAATGTTTTGTCCTCGGTTATAAGCTCAATTTATTACCTGAACGTTTTTGTGATCCACAATCAGAGGGAAAGGAGATGATAAACCAGCACCAATAAAATAACACTCGTAGTTCCAGTTTTCACCATTTATTAACACAGTCATAAATATAGTTCCTATCAGGTTACGATAGAATCTTGAAAAACGTTTCCGCTTATCGAACTGATTAATAGATAGTTCCTTCACACGCTTTTATTTTCAGATCAACTATCTTCACTTAACAGACTGACTTCTATAACTTATGTAAATTGTCTAGCTGATAAATTTCCGTACCAGTGTAACTTGTGACTCTTACTTTTCCACTCTTTCGCTTTTTTCTTACGTTTCTCCCGCGCACTTCAGCCCCAAATAAACAATATTCTATAGTCCATTACAACTGCTTTTATTAATTCGACCATCCGCCTATCTTATGTACTATAAAAGCCTTCAACATAACTTTCTAAATATCACGTGATATGATCTTCCTACACATATCTCCTTATTGGTGCGCTTTTATGCTAATTTACATCGTTTCCTTTTCATTGGTTATTTATCTAAGATTTGAACAGGGTCCTCCCACGATCGATTCTTAGATCTTAGTTCTTAGGTATTGACCTGAATAACTAGACTATAAGAGGGAGCCGTATCGGAAAATGCTATGAGTTTGTGATTTCACAATTTCCTTTACTTATTGTACGAGTCTTTTCGGCAATTCTAACAAAAGAACTCTTGTTTTCTTGGAATCGCGATTAGTTCCCTTATCTGGCCGTTTTCCAAGTTCCATTTTGACCTGAATCTCACAAAGAAACTCTCTTAGTCTAAAAGGTTACAATGCTGGCTGTTTTAAAGGTAGTCTTCCCTTTCATTTGTATGTTGCCTTCTTTGTTATTCTTGTAAACAACATGTGTAAACGATATGTTTATGACCCTTTTGTGATTATATTATATATTAATATTATTTCTAAGTTTTGGGAAAGCATCTTATTAGAGGAAAGGAGGCGGTTTTGCAATTCATGGAGGTTATGGAACTCCATATGTCCCCCGATTTGTGTTGTTTTCTGGAGGCAGCTGTCAAAACTAATTTTTTTTTGTCTGCTTTGGTACCTGAACGTGACAGTCACTGTTGGATTCAACTGACTTATCATGTACGCTGGAATTCGCTATTACAGATAGCACAAACGTTTTACATGCTTGTGCTGTTTATTTAATTTTGAGTAGTTTATTGGTATTAAATCTGTAATTTTTATCGATAGTTTAGAAGTCTTCAATGTGGCTTTTAAATAGTGAACATGTAAAACTATATTTTAATTGGGAAGGGGTTATAAACAGCTCATTTTCAGGAATTCCGAAAACTTCTCTCACATTCACTTGGCTGCAAAACTGAAATATTTAGTAGTCCAAAACTTTTTCGTTGTTTCATTTAGTACTAAATATTATTTTCTTCGTTTTAATGCTTCATTTATTGTCGCTTTGAGTGCGTTGGTCTTCTCACGGCGTCTGTAGGGTTCCAGACCGTCAACGAAACTACGAAAAGGCAACTAGTGACAATTGAAATAGGTATTTGCATATTGTTTGAAAAATGAAAAATTGCAGGAATACGTCATTTGGAATTTATTATAGATCATTTCCTTAATTGCTCTTAGCTCATTTTATATTATTTTCCAAATTTATATTCCAAAATTACGACAACATCCAGCTACATTTATTTAAATAACATCCAGATAATACCTGACATTTATTAAAGAATGTTTCATTATCCAAGAAAATGTGGAAAGGAAAGAAAATTTTACAACAGACAGGTTTAGGAAACTTATGGATAAATAAGTAATACTAAAACAGAGGATTCTGGAAAGAAATAAACCTAAGATTGGAAGACATTAAAAGACAAGAAATATTTGGTAGTATGGAAGAAAAGAGTTCACTGAGACTTTATAGGGAAATAAAAATTATATGAGGTAGAGAAAAACATATAGAACAATATGATAAGGCAGGTCGGGAAGGGCTAGAACTGAAAAGATTTACAAAAAATGTCGAATGTGTGGAGAAACTTACCATGGATTTTCAATGTTAATTATACTGTAGGCAAATAAAGTTATGGAGAGAACAGACTTGGCAACAAAAATGGAAGAATTTAGATGGAGAAATATTAATTAGAAAGATTTCAACTATAAAAGGAGAGAAGAACATAAAAATGATAGGTAACTATTTGGGTGAAGTTAAGAGATAAATGGATAAGAATGATTAAGAGCATGATAGAGGGAAACATAACCTTAGAAGCACAAAAGGCAGATAAATATAAACAAGAATGGGATAATACAGCAATATGAAGGTCACCAATACATTAATAACCTGGAGTTGTGTGTACTGGGATCAGAATGTAAACAAGCAGCTCTAGAAATAAATTGTCTAATAAATAAGATTAGTATTATTTTTGTGTATTTTATCTCATTTTGTACTGGATTGATAAAGTATGTATATTATGTAATCTAGTGAGATATTTTCAATATAAGTTCATTTCATTTAATAATACCTGTATCAGCAAAGCCTATTTTCTTATTCCTCACAAGCCCTAGATCTGGACTACTCTCTCCCGTGGGAACTCCGCTCCGGATAAGGGAAATATACAGACCGTGACGACGTGTGGGAACCCGGTCTTATCCTTACGTAACGCGTTACCTCACCTCTGGATCAACTTGACCTTCCTGAGCCAGGGGGTCGCCATACTCTACACCTGCACCAAACCAGATGACAGCGCGGAGTACAGGGAGCCACAGAAAACTAACGAACAAGTGAAGTAAAAACACTGGTCTACACAATTTTTGTTAAATGAAGACTGTTCATATTTTGTGATTCCTTGCCACATGGAATTCTCTCTCCGTTTTGTCTCATCAGGCTACAATTATTCAGAAAGCGGTATTGTACAAAATAGTTTTTATTATTCGTTCATTGAGAAGATACATAAAATAAATATGTAAGAGATTTAAATAAGATAATAAATGGTCCACTTTGTGAATGAGACATTAGGGCTAAATCACAGCATTGGATCAGAAAAAAACTGGCCACAAAGGAGCAATTTAGTTCCTAGAGAAAAAATGTGAAGTATGAAGCATTGGTTTCTCCTTCTAAGGTCCTTCTTCCAGCACTCCATGTTGTTAGGTCTGATGAAGCCAATTTGTTACTGCTCTGAATAACGATAGTGATCGTTTCAACTTCCTTGTTACAAAGTTCCCACAGAAAATTGAAGCAAAGATAGCAGCAGGTATTTTCGATGTACCCCAGATTCATGAGCTTATTCAGGACGAGACCTTTCCTCAGTCGATGTCCGAGTTAGAGAAGTCAGCATGGTTGACATACAAAAAAAGTGACAGAAAACTTTCTTGACAACAAGAAATCTGAGAACCGTAAAGAAGTTGTGGAAGAAATGTTACAACATTTTAGCAATCTAGGGTGTAGAATCAGTGTTAAAGTACATTTTCTCAACAGTCATTGATTAGTTCCTTGCGAATGTTGGTGCAATGAGGAAAAGAAAGGGAACAAAGAAAAAGAAAGACATTGAAACAATGGAAAACACAATCAAAGCCATTGGGGTGTATTAATGATGGGTGATTACTATAGGTGTTTGAGAAGGACACCATTGACAGAGTTATCACAGCTTCGAAAAAAATTAAGTTTACTACTCCTTGACAGTGAAAAAAGTTTGGAAAAGCATAATTATTGACACAAAACTATCTTTGTTTCAATATATTCATTTATATTTAAGTTAAAATAAGACCTAAAAAAAAGCAGTTTTGTCTTAGGTACATGTCTTAAAGTTTAATTATATTAATTGAAAATTATAAGTAAATTATTACATTTAATGTGATCTTGTTTTAAAACCTAGTCCGATAGAGTAAAACTGAAAACAGATGTGAATTCAGAGCGTTCATATTACACATATCCAGATAGAAAAATAAAAGAAAAAGAAAAAAAAAATTATAGACCAGTGTTTTTGGCAGAAGGGAAAGATAAAGCAACTGAAGTAAACAAAATATAGAAATGATGCAAATGAACATTTAAAATGAGAGATGGTAATATTCTCATTCTTTAGATAATGTGATATTACGTGCATATCTCTCCTTGTCCTGGGCCGTTGGCACATATACGTACGATTGGCGAGTTAAATGAGCTGTTAAATCAAAAGTATCAGTATTTAACATATTTTAAGCAAATGAAATGTCCGGACTAGATTAGGTAAGGCTGTGAACAACCTAAAAAGTACCGATAGAAACCCATAGCTTACTGCCTCTTCATATTTATTTTTTAAGTACTTTTCCAATTTCTCCACACAAAATCGCATTCTCCTAAACCGATCGTGGAAGCTACCGCACTATGATTCGTCGGAGATGGCACCACCTGCCTCTTCGTAAGACGCCAACAGCTTCGGGAAAAATCGCCAGAATTGGACTGTACGGTGGGCAGTGCATTAGTTCACTAATGCTCTCCGATTCTTGCACAACTTCTATTATTTTCAAAGTGATATGCGCAGGTATTATCATAGTCAAAACAATCCTCGCAACAGTCTTCGATCTTATTTTCTTAGTGTTCTGAATATTCTGGGGAGGCACGTTGCAGTGACCTTTTGTATTCCTGAAGTATGGCCACTTGCTGAGAAGAAACTGGCAGCTATCTTCCGACCTGCACTTCGACAGGGCTTTATCTCACTCGGGTGTGGTCATTTGGGAAGGCTCAACATCTTCGACTTCTCTTTAATCTCGGTTGTATTGATAAATGGAGCCTTCGTCACCTATGAATATATCGTGCACAAGTTGTGAACGAAACATTCACTTTTGTTTTTCTATGAGGTTATGAGGTATCTAATAACAAACCTTCATCACACGGATATTTGTGCAGGATTTCTGAAACCTGCGTCGAATGAATGCTTAAAGACTCCTCTTATAAGTCACTCGCGGATCGTTCTTCACTATGGCTTCTACACGAGCAATGTTTTCATCTGTGACTACTGTGTGCTCCTTGTCTTTCAAAGCTACACTTACTCGTTTAAACTATCTAAACCAGTTACACACTTTTGTACATGAAGGAGATGGGTTGGAAAAGCTATCTGCAATTTTTCCAAATATTCTTATTGGCTGAGGCCGTACTTATATTATCGAGTCACCTCCACCTTAAAACATAAAGAGAGAGAGCCCACGACCACGCTACAGAGGCGACACCCATCAAGGAACACTTTTTCAGTACTCCAACATAAAACTTATATCCCTCTTAGTTTCTTCAAATGCAGAAAATTAAACAGTGATCATCGTACAATCCAGGACTCCACCAGTAACCTGGGAGTGGAACCGGGTAGCTTCTGTTTGTAAGAATCCTTCATCCAATCGTATTGGGGACCTAATAAAATTAAAGCCAAAGATGGCCATTAAAGCGGATTAGGACCGCCATGGGTGGCCGAGATCAATAAGCACGTACTCATGAGCAGTACGATTCCCGCAAGAACCGTCCTTCCTTACTTTGGTTTTGTCCAGGTTTTCCTCAGTCCTCATAAATGGAAAATGTCCGAAAGGAAAAGTAGGCCTGAAATCCTTTCCTAATTTATCATCGCATATACCATCAGTAATGCCTTTGCGGTAAAAATGGGCGTTAAACAATTAAAAAAGTGGGTTAATGTCGTTCTATGTCAACATTTCTTATCATCTTGATAAGAGAAAATAAAAATTGATTTAAACTACTGGAAGAAAAGAGGTGAGCAGAAGCAAAAACCAGCTTAAGGTCAATTGTGTCTGGCTATTTAAATAACCTTAAAATTACCCATATTAAGGGCAGGCTTGAGAAATTATTTCAGATACATTTATCAAACATCCAATACGTGTTAAAATAATATCAGAGAGAATGCTGAACCAGAGAAAGAATTTACAAAAAAAAAAAAAAAAAAAAAAAAAAAAATTAACAAAGTAATTATATTGCTTGGCCTTATATCATCACTTTGTCAAAGAGCGTTTACACTTAACTTCCAAACTGTGTTAGGTTCCAAATTTTAATGCACATCTGGCGCTTGTACAGACATTTTAAAAGTTCTACGTTTAATACCTTCTGAGATAAAGCATTAAGAGTTTTCATACACTTCATAGCTAGGACCTAGTGCTTTGCGGTTAAATAAACTAACCTTTACCATCATATTCTTGAACTGGATTCCTTGAAACCTTTTGTTCTTGAACATTTCTTTCGCTTTGTCATTTTTGAAGCAAAAACAAAATAAAAAGTACCTCTAAACACCAATCAACCATAAAACAAAACTCGCTGGTACATCCTTTGAGACAAAAAATGAACGACGGTCAGAAACCATGACCAATTAGGGAAACATCGAAAGCATTCGCGAACGCTGGGTTCACAATACACGTTTTAATGCTGCCTTCAAGTTGTGCCATAAACAGAAAATACGTTTATTCGGAACGTGAGCTCTGATGACAATGAACAAAAACTTATTGTAGTAATAAGAACTACGAGGGTTACCTTTAAAGTTGTTACAAACGACCACTAGGTGGCGATAATGAGATATGTCATTACTATTTTCGAAACAAATGACATTTGTTATTGTGAAAACAGTTACAGCTTAGAAATTGACGAGTAGCCAATGAGCGTTTAAACAAAACAAGTTTGCGAAAAAATTTACGTGAAGGTTTTCGTTGGATGATTTTTTACGATTTTAGTAAAGACCTAACTCAACAGCAATGCATTGAATCGCTTCGTTCAACTTTTGGTAATGAAGCAATATCAGAAAAGACGTTTACAATTGGTTTTCAGAATTTCGTCGTGATCGTGCCTCCGTCAGTGATGCATTTCGTGAAATTCGACCAAAATCGGCTGTCATTGCAAAAAAAAAAAAAAAAAAAAAAAAAAAAAATCTATGCTATGCGCAATATGAATGAAGAAGATCGGCATGTGACTTACAGTGAGATGGAGGCATCCTTAAGCATATCGAAGACTGTGTAGGTATATTCGATTTTGTGCATGTATGTGAAAAAGATCTGTTCTCGATGGATTTCGCATAATTTAATCGAAGCTTTAAAACAACCCATTTGTGTTAATTGGTGTAATGAAATGCTTCAAAAATTTCACCGAGGAACTGTAAAATCCGTATACAACATCGTAACAGTTGGCAAAACTTTGATATATACGTATGAACCGGAAATTAAGCAACAATCCGTTGTTTGGGTGTTTCAAAATGAATCCAATCCCACAAAAGTTGTTCGTTTACGAAGCACTTCCAAGAAAATGATCGTTTGTTTCTTCGGTTGTAGTGAAGATGTCGCAACCCTTCCTTCAGAGAATCGAAGAACAATTAAAGCTGAAAGATATATAACAATTTGTTTGCCAGAAGTCATCGATAAAATCATGCGAAAGCAACCAAAAACATCGCATTATTCTTCATCATGACAATGCCAGTTCTCACACAGGACGTCAAACAATTGACTATTTTAAGTAGAAAAACGTCGAATTAATGTCTAATTGCCCATATTCGCCTGATTTATCCCCTAACCACTTCTTTTTGTTCCCGAATATAAAAAGAGAGAGAATGCGTCGACAATGATTTTTGTTACCTCAAGAAGCCATTGAAGCCTTTAAAACTATGTTTTTGAGATCCCAGCTTCAGGGTGGAAAAAATGTTTCGAGAATTGCTTTGAAAGCATGCATCTTAGAGGCGAATATTTTGAAAAGAAATAACACAATTTGTTTGTTTGTTATTTTCTTAGTTTCTATAACAACTTAAAAGGTAACCTTCATATCTAGGTTCGAATCATCGTTGTTTGAATTCTTTATTTGTTTGTTCTTGCAAGTAAAATTAATGTTTAGTATACGGAAATATATATATTTTAATGGGCAACATGTATTTGATTTTAAAAGCACTTATGCCCAAACATTAAATATTAAATTAATCATCTTCGTTTTCAAAATAACTACCATATAAATAAATATTCTAAAGTGAAAAACTAAAAATAGATCATAAAATGTCTTTGTTTAAAATAAATATAATGATTAATTCACTAATTATGTTGAAAAAGATTATTTTACTATTTTTGTGAGTTTAAATGCTTTGATATTCAAATAAGCCTTTGCAATTGGATGTTATTGTCATGTGTATACAAGCATTATTTTATTTGCAAAAAATAACGAATAGAACAATTCGTGCATGCAGCAGTTCTCATTGCAAAATAGATGCTTTTAACCGCCCAACTATCAGCCTACGTCTGCTATGGAGAACTCGTGACTGGAGATGACAGAATGAGGCTGGCTAAAGGCTGTTTTAACTTACAGACATGCTGTGAATCGAGCACTGAGCCGAGCAGACATTTGACAAATTTACTCTTAGAGAATCGAAGCGTGTTTCAAAATGAACACATTGCTCTCAGTACTGTAAATATAAATACATGTTAATAAAATACGAAAAGAGCACATAAAGACTCCGTGTGACATTTGGTGTCATTTAAATGTCCTCAACAGAAAGTTTTTTCTTCATTAAAATATTACGGAATTCTTATGAAGCAACCTTTAAAATACCAAAATCAGTTGTAACAGGAAACATTTTCTGAGCCCAGACAATATATAAGTTCCCTTAAACAGGAGGCAGAAGGGCAAAAGGTGATAAATAACAAAAAGAGAGAAGCCGAGAGATTAAGAAAAGATACTTATAGTAAACCGGTAGAGAAAAACAAGTAAACCATGATGAACAGTTTAAAATGCTACAGAAATAAAAATGGTGGAGAAAGAGAAATTGCATTGCAAACGCGTTCCTTTAACCGTACTTTCCCAAACAGATATCGGAATTTTCTTTAAAAAACATTATTTAACATTGAATTTTACAATGTCCAAGGTTGGGTCATTTCCGAGCGAACGAAATGCGCAAGAAACTAAGCTTAAGGTGTAAACACGCAACAAAATCTCTGAATATGTGATAATGACGGCAACTCACTTACCGACCAGGCATTGGAGTTCTGTACATTGGCGGCAGGGGGCAACAGCGTAGACCTTTTGAAATGCGTGCGCCGAAAATCGGCCACATTACTATGATGAACGTTAAGGTAAAGAGGGGGTGGGATACGATGGCAGGGGTAGCGGAGTGTTCGGAGGAAACCAACCCAGGCAGCATCGTTCGTCACTAATCCCAACTAAATGTAATTTAACAACTCGGCCACGCGACCCAAATCTATGAACATTGTGAAGCCTTTCAGCAGCAAATCGAGATAGTGCTTTGCCAATTAAAAGCATATTCCGTGCAATTATCATAATAGGTGCAGTTTTTTTCAACATTTTCCCACTTATCAAGTGAATACTGCTTTTCCTCGTTTGAATACGAGATAAAGGGCGCATGAACTGACACGGCTGATGCTGTATTGATTACTGGCCACGCCCCTTGCTAGTGGATTCCATTCATGTGCTTCACATACAACCCCCTTCCGCACCTGAATATCGCCGTTAGTACAGTTGAGTAACGCGTAAAACGTGTCCACGGCGTAATGACTAACGCAATATTAAAGCCCGAAACTGTGTCATGTAACGTGAGCTGCGTGAAGTGCGGTGCCAACGCGTGCCTCAGCCAAAGCGTGCATGGAAGCTACTCTATCCCAACAGCTCAGTGTTCGAGCTCATCAAGGTACGGATTCATGAGCGTGATGGCTGAGGCTCAATTCCGGCCAGGACCGTCCCTGACTGAGGCTTTTCCCAAGCATTTTTTCAGAAATTGGTCATTCACATGTATCAGTTCACCCTCAGACGCGCGCGAGTCGGTCCTGGTGGTGTAGTGGTAGTCATACTTACCTTCTAAACCCAAGATCGCGGGTTCAAACCGGCCAGGATCGATGGATTGTTTTTGGGCGTAAACATCCTAAGTATGGCTTCGTTCGGAAGGGGAAATAAAGCCGTGGGTCCTGTGTCGTACATTTACGGCACGTAAAAGAACCTCAAGCCTGAAAGAAGAGCCCTCTGAGCAAAATTTGTCGGCCGTTTCACGCCCTGAATAGAATGGGGCGCTGATGACTTGAGATGTTAAGGAACGTCCGAAAATAAGCCAAATCAACCTTCAAACGCCAGAAATGGACATGGGGGGCATTTTTAATATCTCCTGTCATAATATATGTGCTTATTTTCATTACACCCTTTTCGTCGGCAGTTACCACGTGAAAAGGATGACAGAACCATGAAAGACCCGGTATGTTAATAAAAGGCTTAACAACGATCTAATTATTTAACACAACTATGAAGGTCTGTTGGTGCAGAGTGTGATTTTTTTTTTTTTTTTTTTTGAACAGTGCTTAAGGCCCGTTTTTACTACTGAGGCACCACAGGCGGTGAACATTGATGGTAGATGAGATGAAATGATAAATTGGGAAAGGATTTTTTTTAAGGAAGGAAGAGTTCTAGGCCTAAGTTCAGGGTACTTCCCCGGCATTTGCCATTTATGAGAACTGAGGAAAACTTAGAAAAAAAAACTCAGTCAGGGAGGACGATCCTGGTGGGATTTGAACCTCAGACCTCCCGCTCACGAGTGCGCGCCTTAACGCCTCGGTCACCCGTGACGGTACAAGGTCTGATGATGATTCGCGTTGTGGACGTACGAAAAATCCAAAAATGTTATCGATGTTACTTTTTAAGGTAGTCGATTTAAGGTGCCTAAAACTGAAAATGGTTTGGCATCTCAGAAGAACGCGCATTTCATATCCTAACAGAATAACTCCGATTAACTTTGGAAAAAAGGGTGCTGCGATAAATGATAAACAAAGACGTGCCAAGTGCAAATTTCCCCCAAAAATCCCTCAACGCCTGTTTTTATTCGATTTGTGGCTACAGGTGAAATATGGATACACCACTAAGCAAAACAGAAATAAAAAGATTGTCCACCTCACAAGGACAAAATCAGTTTCTCTGCACCGCCACGGGTGGTCGAGGTCGTTAAGGCGTGGACTCGTGAGCGGGAGGTCTGGGGTTCGAATCCCCCTGATTGAGGTTTATTCCAGGTTTTCCTCAGTCCTCATAAATGGCAAATGCCGGGGAGGTACCCCTTAACCTAGGCCTGGAACGTTTCCTTCCTTAAAAACAAAACCCCTTTCCCAATATATAATTTCGTCTCATGTATCATCAGCGTTCACCGCCTATGATGCCTCAGTACTAAAAACGGACGTTAAACAGGACAATGCATGTTGTTTCCATGGCAAAACTATTTGAATTAAACCAAAAAACTACTGCGTTCACCATAGTTATCAGGTCCATTCTCATTTGTTCCAATAGTTAAAAGCATTCCTTGTCTGCAATCTTTATCCCTCAGATAAAAATTTGGCAACAATTGTAACATGATGTCTTTCAAGAAACCACTTTAAGAAATGACAGAAAATTCCTCGAGCACCAGTGGCTTTCAAAGTGAATCTTTACAACGAAATAAACTGCACGTGGTATGTCACAAAACAAATTTAGTGTAAGGACCTACGGTAGCTCCAGTCATTCATTTCAGTTTCTATTGATAAATGTATCTTTTAAAATAGAGTCAGGCCTGTTCTTTTTCTTTCATTTTGTCTAATCTCTGTGCGTGTTTCATACACTTTATTTTTTAATTACTACCGAAAATAAACGCATGCATTACCACGGTTTTCTCGCCATGCAAGGGGGTTTCGAATGTATAATCAAGTTTTTCTATTCTCTAATACCAAAATGGAACCATGCTTCATCAGCCATGGATCAACTACTCGTCATTAATGTTCAGTAACATCCAATTGCAGACATTTGCCTGAATATGAGAATCACTTGTATACAATTCATAAACAACATTGAACTTGTATACTTTCAAGTTTAAATTGACACAATTTCGGAAGATGAACGGGTGCGTGTGAATGACAATTTTCTAAAAAAAGACGCCAGAATTGTGTGGATATAGCAGGACATTTTCAAATCTGTCATATGGCACGTACTTATTTTCATTTTAATCGTTGTAGCTGCGAGAACTTAGGTGCACGAATATTACACCCGTTTCGCCTGAAGTTTTCGCTCTGACTGCCGACCCGCCAGTCGGGGAATAAAACCACGAAAGAACAGATAGACTTTTAATAAGAAGAGTAAGTTTAGTGTGTTACGAATAAGTAAAACTTTTAATTTAACTATCATCTTCACTCTATATTTGGATTATAGTGTCTAAAACAACTTGTATTTAGCACTTCATTCCAGAGATAAACAAACCAGGCTTATTAGCAGCAGCTGTTAATGTTCTCTATTTTCCAACCTGCACTGCCGCTGATACTAGTTCAAAACTTCACTTCCCTCCTCCCATAGTGTTTATCGAACATCCCATTCAACTCCAAACTACTCCAAAGTTTTCCGGCAACATGTGTCAAGAGTTATCCATGAAAAGTTAATGAGCAAATACAGCATCAAAATTTTAGTTTATAAATTACGTTACAAACTACAATAACTTAGGAACTAAGAAGAACTAACAATAACAAGAACAAGTACAAATGATATAATTTAATGAAATTCAAACAATTACATGCCCCCCAAGACTACATGGATATGTAGAGGCTTGGAATACCAAGATTCAGATGTTTAAGAAGTAAAAATACAATTTGGTTTTTCAAATGAAGTCTTTACATGTCAGAGTAAGAATAACATTCCTTCCAGTTCAGTACAATTCTTTTCACTTCAAGACAGTATAAAGTTTGTAATGTCTTACAGAGCTCAATATTGATTGGTTGCTAACAGCCATTGGGGATGCTGATATTTATCATTTTTTCCCTAGCCTCCTAATAAAGAGCTTCCAAATTATTTTTCATTTGTTTGTTGCTACCAAGTTGACTGCATTTCAGTAGATATTCTTTGTTTAGGATAGTATTTACATCCTACACAATGGGCAGTGACTGTCTTTGATTAATTTCATCCTGAAGAGATGTTCTGACAGGCAATCATGCCCAACAATTAAGTGGAAATGGGCAACTCCAATTTTTCTTGGTTTCAATAAAAGATGTTTGAAAGTATTTAGAACTTCATATGGCTTTCCTTTAAGTTTTTGTTTGATATTTTGTTGCTCTTGTTCAGTTATTAATCTTTTTATGAATTATAATTTAGAGGTAATTTCTAATTCAAAAGATGGTTTTAGTTTTATGGTGGCTCCTTTTTTTGCAAAAGTATCAGCAATCTCAGTCCCCTTCAATCCCACATGGCTTGGGATCCATTGTAAAACTTTTTCTGTATTTCTGATCTGGATTGTATGATATAGTTCTCTTATTCCATTTATAGTGCATATTGGTGGGTAACTGTAATTTGTTGTATTTTGTAGTACTGCTTTACAGTCACTTAAGATAGCACATCTTTAATTTATGTTAGGTCTATACAGTAGATTTTCTACAGCTGCTCTAATTACCATTACTTCATCATTTAAATTGTTAGCATACTGTCCCAAAGCTGTATATTGAGAGAATTCTTCACAGTATATTCCAAGGCCTGCTTCTTCATTTTTAAGAGATCTATCTGTATACACTCTACACCATGTTTCAGTCAGATGAAGTTGTTTAGAGCTCAGTATTCTTTTAATTTGCTTCTTCTTTAATGCCTGTCTCTTGTAATGGTAAACTATCAGACACCTAAATAAATAATGGGGTTAAACAAGGATGTGCTTTCACCAATACTGTTGTTAATAGTTTTAAATAATATGATGAAGAAAGCTATGAATATAATGGGGCCTATTTGATAAACTGGAAGATCTTGATTTTGCTGATGATCTGTGTATAATGGCATAAAGTTTAAAAGATATAGAAATGAAATTGCTGGACTTTAAAAGTGGAAACTCAGGATAGTGGAATGAAAATTAATGCTCAAAGAAATGAGATTAAAGTAAAAAATATTGATAAATTATACATATATGACCATGAGATAGAAAGAATTCCATGTTTTAATTATTTCCAATGCATAATATCCCAAAATAGTGGGGTGGAACAAAATACACTAAATGAAATAAAGCAAAGGGAGCTTTCCTACAACTACAGAATTCATAAATTATTCAGAGAAACACAAAAATTAGAATTTTTAAATAAAATGTATTATCTTTGTTACTATATGATAGTGAAACATGGAAAACTACACAACAAATAAACAAGAAATTGCAAAAATGCATTAACCATCTACGATTGCCATGCAACCACTATGAAACAGGTCACAAGTGCAGCCAAATTTGTTCTGCTGGACCTGTACCAAGGATAAAGGCATAAGAATAATGCCAAAGCAGCATGCTGTTACCAATAAATTTGTATGCCAGTACTCAGAAATAATTTAAATTTGAATTAAAAGTGGAAAACCATAAAATTAATAACTATGTATATACAGTATAAAACATTATGCAGACAAGCTTGTACCTGCGCACTAATAGTTTAGCTTTTCACTTGTCTATTACAAAATGTGAAGTATATTGGAAGTTCTAAGAAACAAAATGTCATGTCTCAGTGTCTATTACCCACTTTGCCATCCAAATGTACATTTAAAACTGAACCTGCATTATAATATAATATAATTAGGAACTCACAAAACAAAACAAAGTATTGTAAAGAACTGAAGAAATAAGAAAATTAACAGAGCACATAAAGTAAGACAATAATATCAAAAAAACTGATTCACCTGAATCTGATCATTACTAAATACTCACTATCAGAATATTAAAAAAGTAGAAAAGTGATGCTTAAAGTCATGGGAATTTCAAGAGAGAGGTTCATATCTTCTTTTTTCATTTTACCATACTGTTGGATCTGTTCAATACCCATTTATATAGCTCTACAAAATGTATCATATCAATAAAAAATGTACAATGTTGTAATTTTACCCCATTGACATGCTGCGATACACATGATAGTAGGAACATCTACAAAAGTATTAAACTTCAAAAATAGAAAAATATGCACCAGCTAAATCAGGGGTTCATAACCTGTGATACCATTGATGATACGTGAGCTGCTGCCAGATGGCATGTATAGATTTTAGCAAATAACATAAGTTAATATTTGTTTTACAAACAATTAATGTTTGACAGTTCTACTATAACTAATCAGATCTTCCATTAAATAATTTTTTTGTAATACTGTACAAAAATAATATGGAAGTTCTATTTTAATCCTACAACAATGACAGAGTGCAACTAGAATATATTTGATCAGACAATAATGGAATACATTTTGTCATTTGTTTAGCTGCTACATGCACTTACAGTTAAGAAAGCAGTGGAGTTACATTATTGTTGTTGAATACAAGATTTTATTTGTTAAATTGTCAGATTTATATGTAGTTTGTGCCAGATTCAGAAGAAATTAAACAGAAATTAAACAGGTAAGTGGCTAATTAAAGGACTATACTCGAAAAGCTCAAATGGAGAAATGAGTGAAGTGGGATAAATAATTCCACTCTGTCAGAATCCAACACTTTTATGCTAAGTATCCAACAGAGGATATCATTATACAAGAAAGCAACAAAAAGTCTTGTACATAAGCAATACATAAGCACAATATAAGCTATTTATCATATGAATTCACATATATTGTAGATGGAGAGGAAACAATCCCAATACTGCAGTGTGTGATTTCCCATGAAACACTTTCAAATCATTCGATGAAATCTTCCCTTTTGAAACATCATTTTGACACCAAGCATTGTGATTTGAAACACAAATGGGTGGAATATTTTCAAAGAAAACTATCAGATTTGCCATGAAGGAAAAAAATAAATAAGCTAATTTGCAGGATCTGACACAAAGGCTCTTGAGATATCTTAAGAAGTCAGTTTATGAGTAGCTAAAGCTGGAAAACACCTCATATGATAACAGAGTCATTAATATTACCAACAGTTATAGATATGGTAAAAATAATGTCCGGAGACAAGGCAGCGAAACAACTTGAAGTAATTCTATTATTCAATGGCATCATATCCCAAAGAGTTTTGCCTTTGTCTGCAAATGTTAAGCAGCAGTTAATTTAACAAATTTGCTATAGTGAATATTTAGATGAAAGTTGTCAACTTCATTAACTCCAGAACAATGAATTCATGAACACAATTCTCTTTAACTTCAAGGTGGCTGTTGAGGTGAAATGTATTAAGCCATCTGTTCGAAATTCTTTCAGAAGCGCAGATTTTTCTCTCAGACTCATCCTCAGAGTTCAATTATTTCACTGATGAGCTGTGGCTTGCCTCAGCTTACTTGGCAGGTGTATTTTGTCCCCTCAACCAGCTGAACAAGAGTTTGCAGTGTGCACTTATTCTTGGTACAGAATTGGAAACAGACCTTCCTTATGATTGTTGGATGCTTTCTCAAGTGAAAATTAAATTCCTCTTCATTGTGAACTGGCAGTGAATATTAAGGAGCAACTTGGGACTCTCATACAATTCAATGTATACTTCCCTGAAAACCTGGATTCAGAATACAGACCCATTTTCTGTTGCTTACATCTTACCAGAAATCTTAATGATTGAGTTATCATATGACGGAAGTCTCAGACTAATGATCAGAAGATAGATTTAATAGACCTTTGGCTAGCAAGAAAAAATGAATACCAATGATCTCAGAAAAAACAGTAAAATTTTTAAGCAAAAATTGTACTTACGAAGCTGTAGACAATGGAGTGGTAATATATATATAGTAAAATTTTTGTTATACTTGTGATTACTTACCTTTGTTATTATGGATTTTTTCTCTAATTTATACAAAAAACAAGTACAGAAATAACTTGAATGTTGCTCCTGATTTAAGACTAAAACTAAGCCAGGTGAAAGCAAACATTAAAGAACTATGTTTAGCTAAAAAAAGAACAACCTTCACACTGAAACAAAGGTGTGAGTCAAAAATTTGTTAAATTTGTAGAGTTAATAGCTTTTATTGATTTTAAGTCTGAGTACTGGAGTACCGTATCAGGAATATATGTTTGTCAAAGTGTGTTTATGTATTTATTTACTATATATTGATCTTAACAAAATTAACATTTCACAGAACAATCCATTTAATTGCACTAGATTGGATAGTTTTTTCTCCAGTAAATATCTAATTCTAAATATTACAAAATAACTAAATAAATCACTAGTATTGTTATAAATGTAGAAAAATTCATATATTGACCCTTGTACCACAAAATCACGCATTTTTGTCAATATATTTCTTTACTGGTACATCTATATATCCTGCTTTGAATATAATGGTACATCATTGGAAAAGGTTGAGGACCTGTGGTCTAAATATTCTAAAATATTATATTTTTCCCATTAAGTTCCTGCATAAGAATAACGGGTGCAATAAGGATAGTTGGGAATGACCCTTGAAGCATATAGGCCTATAGGAGGTTTTCTGTGCTCTCAAATGTGAGGATTTTTTAAATATTTTTAATGCCTGTTTTTATTACTAAGGCACCCCAGGCAGTAAATAAATACCAGGATGAATAAACCCTGTGGTCCACAAGACACCACAAGGCATCTCTAATTAATCCATATCACAATGTAAAACTACACAAGGGAGTCTTGTAGAACAAACTGGATCTTGTCTAGTTGAGGAGTTTGGTTGTTTTGATTGATTTGGTTTATTTATGGACACCGTTTAACATCTCAGGTTATCAACATTCAATTCAGGGCTTGAAACGACTCACAAATTTTGCTCAGACACCTCTTCTTTCAGGCTTCAGGTTCTTTTTCATGCTGTAAATGTACAACATGGGATCCATGGCTTTACTTCCCTTCAGAAGGAAGCCATGCTTAGAATTTTTATGCCCAATAAAATCCATTGATCCTGGCCAGATATGAACCCATGATCTTGGGTTTAGGAGGCAAGTATGGTTCCACTACACCACCAGAACCAACTAGAGGATTTTGGTGATGAAGCATCCCAGCTCAAAGGCCAAAGTTCCTATGGAGGTAAGTAGAAAACCAATTGCAAGAGAAATGGAAGATAAGTGTTCGTTGGAGCCAACAGACGTTGTACATTGCTGGAATGACAGCTAGTTATCAAGATGAAAGCAGAGTGAATGAATATGAAGAAAAAGTAAAAAGGAAATGGGTAGTGCAGTGCATTGTTCACACAAAACCATGGAAACAGAGAATGCAGAAAACCTCTGATTTTCTACCAAAAAGTCACTCTATAGCACTAAGATTAAAGTTAGAATACCAAAAGAAAATGCAAGTATTTATTCCATTGAAATTTTTTAAAAAGCAAATTATTAAAAGAAATTTCATCAAATTCAAGAAGATCATATAAGTGAATAAGTGAAATATTAAAAGTAAATTTTGGGAAATTATATAAATGAAACTTCAACTTTTAAAATTTAATAGATCTCTCATTACACTATTGGGAAGCAAGAAGGCAAATGGAAGAACTCCAATATGCTAAGCATTAGAAACCAACCAACTTCAATGTTTCACCAAATAGAGGACAAAATACCAGATTATACCTGAATATCCAGTATTTTGTCCTCTATTTCATGAAATATAAATTTAAAAATTGATATTCTACATCTTCAAGCAGACATATGCCAAAAATAAAGGTTCACTTCCAAAGCTAAATTCAAACTGTGGGCAATAATGGTGGCACTTGGTAAAGTTCCCTATTTTTTTTTAACTTGGTTTATTAAGATATCTGATCATTAACACACCATTTAATTCAAGATATGAAATGGCCAATAAATTTTTCTCAGAGGGTTCTTTTTTTCATGCATGAGGTTCTTTTACGTACTGACCAATGGCTGTACTTCTCTTCTGAAGGAAGCCATAGTTAGGATTGTTATGCCCCAAAAAACCCACTTTTGAATCCACAATCTTGGTCTAAGAGGCAAGTATCATTACCCCTAGACTACCAAGACAGACATTATTCACTATTAATTGATATCATTGTATGATTGAGTTGAACTACACGCTCTTAAAGTTTCACTTACTTTTCACAAATGTATGGAACTGATTTCTAGAACATTTAGTTGCCATCTTCAGCCAGGCTAAAGTTCAACTGATTAGCTTCACTGTGCAAGTTCCAATTTACATTTTAATTATTCGCTATGTTTCCAGTGAAAGCCATGCACATAAATAAACAGATAGTTTTATCTATTATAGTACACCAATTAGCAAAATGGTTGACAAGAAGAATTAAGGTGCTGTGTTGCAGTTTGAAGAGGGCTTAAGATTAGTAGGACTTCAATAGCTAGACAATTATTTTATGTTAAGGAGTATATCTCTCTCTTAATGTAGAAATACTGGAGTGCAAGAAGACTAATGAAATTCGTGCCATATTTTTGGGCATAACACTGATATACTTAAATATTAGTATTTATTAATCCAATAGTTTTCCAATAAGCTTTAATCTGATATAAATTGGTCACCACTTCATTTTTTTCAAACCAAAATTATTTAAATTAGGTGAATAAATTAAAACCTCACCAGGAGGTAAAAAAACTGAGCTTTTGTGCATGAGCTAATCACAAAAGCAAGTTTTAAAACTCATTTTAGCTGGATATATTTGTTTGAAGTTAGAGATAATTAATTCTTTCAGATAAGCAATTGCCATGATATTATCAAATAGAGTTTCAAAGATAAATGTCAATAAAAGGCTGGAAAAACATATTTAGGCTCTTATCAGGGATAGTTCATTTTGTTTATTTATGGACATTCTTTAACATCTCAGTTCATCAGCATCCCATTCAATTCAAGGCATGAAATGACCAATCAATTTTGCTTATAGGCCTTTTCTTTCAGTTTTTAGGTTCTTTTATGAGTCTTAAATCTTAGATTACCAGGACCAACTTCAGGGCATGTGATATCTAATTCTTGCACAGGGTTTCATCCCCTTTTTCAGCAAAAAGGTATTTTTTAAGCTTTATTTTTTCTGCAGAAAGGCAAACTCAGATACTATTATTGAGCTTAATTAACCCATAGGACTATGCTTCTTTCACACATACTTATAAACCGCCACGAGTGGCCGAGATCATTAGAGCACGGACTTATGAGCAGGAGGTCTGGGATTTGAATACTGCCAGGACTATCCTCCCTGACTGAGGTTTTTTACAGGTTTTTCTCATTCCTCATAAATGGCAAATGCCGGGGAGGTACCCCTACAGTTAGGCCTGAAACGTTTCCTTCCTTTAAAAAAAAATCCTTTCCCAATTTATCATTTCATCTCATGTATTATCAATGTCCATCGCCTGTGCCTCAGTAGTAAACATGGGCATTAAACAGTATTATATCTTCATTTTTTTGTGTTAATATTTCATAAGAAGGTATACAGTAATTAACAAAACACAAAAATAGCAGAGGTGAATATTTAAATGGAACATACTGAAGTACAAATGTGAGCCAGTCATGCAATATGCCTAAGTGTAATAAAAGAAATGCACCGTACTCACTCACTGAACTGATACACTTGCTGACACTGCTTTTGCAAGTTGTGGATGCCACCGAGTTGCCAGTCTGACTCACATCACTAAGTGAACTATGTTGTGAGCTGGTGGCTGAATTTGCCATTACACCAACACCAGTACCACTTTGTTGCTGGGATGCAGGTGATGCTCTACTGCGACCACGACGACTGTACACAAAAATGGATTACACTATAAAATGAAATGCAATTTAAATCAAGTTATGGAAAAATATTTTGTTATTTAAATTAAATTCTAATTTGTTGGAATGGCTTTCAGAACTTTAGTAACAGTTAAGTATTTAATGCTTGTGCTTCAGGACCATAATATGTTTATATGTGCCCATCACTGTCAATAGCTCCATTGTCATTTTAAAATGCTTTTTATATGGCAGCTTAATGAAATTATATCACTGGGAATATTATAATTATCATTATCATCATCATTACAGAAATAACATTAGAGAAAAGGTGCCAGATTTATTTGTAAATTATACAACTATATTTAAAGAAACACTCATCAGTCAGCATTGGAATGTTTAATAATTTTTCTTAATAAAATTCATGAAATCAGTTCCATTCTTTTTGCAGAGTCCTGCATACTGAAGAAATTATTTCATTTGCTTTTAAGGTGGAATGTGCACAAAACATATTTTAGTTTTAAGAAAACCTCAACAAAGAAATATCCTTAAATTGAACACATTTTAGTACATTTCTGGACATTAAGACACAGGTTTAAAAGGAAGGACAAAAAATATAAGAATATCTTGTCACTATTGTTTCTGAAAGTTTTAATAAAATTCTTAAACCAAAAGCAATATTTAAAACATGCCACTCAAATCAACCATCTAATTGCTTTAAATGTGCATTTAAAAACTTTGCTTAGAGAATTCAGGATAATGTTGCATTTTTTTTGTTCCAAAATCATCGTCATTAATAGAATAGTGTTCTGTAAAGAAAGCTGTTCCCTCCAAAATGCTTAAAGGCATCCGTAAGAAATTATTTTTCTGATAAATGCTAAACAACACAAATACCTGCTATAACACTGGCAGTTTAAAGACTGTAAGATTCTTCACTAGAAACCTAGCAGTTACTGACATACAATCTACCAAATTAAGATTAACCAAATATAAAAAGCAAGTGCTATATGTGCTATATGTTTCTGTTATTGGATCTGCCATTCATTATAGCACTCTTTGGATGCTGACAGTTCCGTATCATTAGAAATAGACAGAAATGAAGGCAGCAAATAGTTTAATGTTAATCTACATTAATATATTCAAACTGTTCACACTTATTCCAATTACTTACATAACACTGGACATGTTTTGAAAGCTAATTGCTTCTATAATCAGCTGTTGACTGACCACTCAAACTGACAGTTAGATCCCAAGATGCTTTTATGGTGGTCTCTGAGGGTTCTAGTAGGAGCTTACCGAGTTTGTCCAGGGGTGGGAAATCAAAATTGACCAATTTTTTCTTATTTCTGAAGATAAACTTGATGAATTTTGATTTGCCACCTATGGAAAAACTCAGCAAGTTCCTACTAGAACCATCAGAGACTGCCACAAAAGCATCCTGGGATCCAGCTGCCAGTTCAAGTAATCGATCAACAGCTGATGATGGAGTACAGTTTATTCAGTTTAATGTTATATTTTATGCTTTGTTGCTGGCTGTGCTAAAGACCATCATTTATGCCTACACATCTTTGTCATATGCCCTAATATTCCACATTAATTAGTAATATGGTTGTACTAATAAGGTATATGCTAAATGAAGTGTTTCAAGCGATTCTTCCTTTACCTTTTTGAGCTGCTGGTGTTGCTGGTTTTCCTGGGTGGCACAGAGGTGGATGAAATGCTTGCCAGCACTTTGCTTTTCACTTCCTTCAGTCGACTTGGCTTCAACTTGTCATCTGCTTTTCCCTGCTCAATTTTGCTCATAACAGCATCCCAGCGACCACCCCCAGTCTTACGAGGAGTCTTCCCAGGGCGCCGGTTCTCCTGGTTCTCATCATCTCTCACCACAGGATTGGCACTGGATTCTATCATTGCCTTTATCTTTGAACCCACATTTCTCTTTGGCATCTTGTACTTTTTCAATGGTTGTCCACTCCCACTTTCATCTTTAACATTTTTGGTTACTGAAATACAAGCAATATTTTAAAATTAAAACAGAAAATACTGTATGCAACTTACAATGCTTCAAGCAAGTAATAGCACTGAGATTTCATTCCACTATTTTATATAATAAAAATGGAACTGTGTACAAATGTGCATGAATTATGATCAAATCACTCACTACAGCTTTTTATGTTATAAACTGTTTGTGTTTCTACACCTTTGACCATGATAACTATCACATTTTCTGTAATGCAAAAAAATATAACTTTATAAATAGAATGGTCCACTCAAGTATTACAAGTTAATATTCCTTAAATGGATCAATATAACTAAATGGTGACATTTTCTAAATTTTTCTGAAAAAGGAGTCATTATGATACCTGCATGGGCAATATTTGTAGTTTATTTGACTGAAATGTATTTAATTAAGTTGCATTGTTTTTAATTGGATGATATACATAAACTTATGCTGACATGTACAGTAGATGCTATAATTCAAATATGGATAATTTGATTTATTGGATAATTAAAAAAAAAAAAAAGCTTATTTCCTTTGAAATTTCCATTGAAAATAGTGTACAATTTCTATTTAATTTGAATTTTCAAACATTTTATTTGGATAATTTGAAGGCAGGATTTTTTTATATTTAAAAACAAGCAATGCATAGAATCACTTCATTCAACTTTTGTTGTGACGTGCATTCATCAGTGTGAATTTCATAAAGGTCGATCAAAATCGATTTTCATTCCAAAAAAAATATCAATGTTGTGCACAACATGATTGAATAAGATCGGCATGTGACTTACCATGAAATAGAGGCATCCTTAAGCATATCGAAAGCTGCAGGACATTCGATTTTGCATGAACATTTAGTTATGAAAAATATAGTTTTCCATGGATTCCGCATATATATATAAACCACTCGTGTTTATTGGTGCAATGAAATACTCAAAAAAATTCCCACTGAGGAACATCGAAACAGATGACAAAACTCGGATATATTCCTATGAACTCGAAACTAAGAAACAATCCTATGTTTGGGTGCTCCAAGATAAACCGAATGCCACAAAAGTTGTTCGTTCATGAAGCACTTCCAAGAAAATGATCGTTTGTTTCTTCGGTTATAGTAAGTATGTTGCAACCCTTCCTTTAGAGAATCGAAGAACAATTAATGCTGAAAAATGTATAACAATTAGTTTGCCAGAAGTCATCGACAAAATCAGGAAAAACAACCAAAAATGTCGCAGCATTCTTCATCATGACAATGCCAACTTTCACACAGCACGTCAAACAATTGATTATTTGAAGGAGAAAAACATCGAATTAATGTCTAATTGCCCATATTTGCCTGATTTATTGCCTAACGACTTCTTTTTGTTCCCGAATGTCAAAAAAAGAGAAAAATGCACGGACAGCGATTTTTGTCACCTCAAGAAGCCTTTAGAACCATGTTTTTAAGATACCAGCTTCAGAGTGGAAAAAATGTATCCAGAATTGGTTTGAAAGTATGCATTATAAAGGCGAATATTTTGAAAAGCAGCAAAACAGTTTTTTTTCTTAGTTTTTATAACAACTTAAAAGTTAACCTTGAAGGATAATAACTAAACTGTTTCTGATCTTCACAAATCCTGGTCACATTAGTTCAGGTTAGCAGCATTCTACTGTATATTGTTACCAAAATGTTCAATACTGGTTACCTCCTAATATCTAGACTAATAAAGGGTATAAGGTATATGGACAGCAAAAATATGTAACCAATTGAACACTCCATTATTAGAGCAAATCACTCTATGTTTAAATCATGAAGAATGTTATCACACTTTTTACTCTCTTAAAGAAGTAATCTATAACATGATTTTGTTTCTGTGAATTACTATGATTCTTTCTAATTGCTGTATAAATTTTTCTTATAATAATATCATTAAGTCAAAAACATTTGGATCATGCATATTGTCAATCTAGATCTTTCTCTACTGACTAATAGAGAGAGATCTATTTTTCATTTTCACCACTTGATTGCTATTTTTAATGTACTGTTTACTCTCTTATGCCATATTTTGTTGCCAATTTGGTACATTTTTTCCCTTTTCCAAATTTAAGCAATTGAGTTTTTTTTTTTTTTTTTTTTCCCCAGCTATTAATGCTGTAAATTTACTTGAGTATGTTTCAGTCCTGTAACTTTTGTGAATTGTTAATGTGTTAAAAATATAAATAGATTATTTTTTACATTCTTTTAAAATAAAGTCAAAAAATAAATTGAAAATTTATTTTGAGGAAACAGCATATCTCATAATGCAAATCCATGGAGTCGAAGAGATACAAAAATAATGATATTCGAACTGTTATTTAAAAAAAGGCATAAAGCACATAAAATAACATTTTACTATGAAGCATATAATGTTATTTTCTATGGAGTTGGGTTTCAAAATTCTTGACTCTCAAAAACTATTTGGGTCAGGCACTTACCATCTGAATATCCTTGTTTAGTCATAATGGGAAATTCTTCAGACTAAAGCTGCTTGGTTTGAAGGGTCACATAATATGATATTATTAGCTTTTTCATAGGTGGAGGTAATGAGAAGAAATAAAACTAAACTTCATTACCTTAAATTAAGTTATATGTTTTGTTATTTAGCTTTTAATAGTGAGTTTGAGGATGCACACAATGCATATGTTTCACGGTTGTTTCAAAGTTGTTGGAAATCAATGATAAGCAATTATGTATCAAGGAAAAAACCAAACATTTCATTACTGACTTGCATCATAGTATGTGTTGAAAATGGTAACCCTGAGCACTGACTGATGCTGTAAAGTGATTCTATGCAAACAATGTTGCACATCAAATTTCATCTGGACTAAACAAAGATCAAGGAAACACAGATTGCAAAGGTGCAGCATAATCAGAATATCTTTCAGAATACAATCACACTGTTGCTCTAACTTGTGATGTAAATAAAAACCTTATCAACTTTCTTGCCTATCATATAACACATTATAAACATCTACATAACTTTAGGAAAAGGTTGTCTGATCATTACTACAGGATGGACTGAACAGAGAGACACAAAGGAAACATATGAGTTGAATGTTGTTTACATTTGATTTGTAATATATTGTGTTGATTGTAGATGCACAGGTTTATATACAATAGGGCAACTGAGCAGTTATCATTGAAATAAACTAATTGTCCTGGTCACTGACCTTTAATTATCTTGAATGACCCTGAAAACACATTTTAAATGCATCAAAAATACACTATTAAAAGAATGATATGATGATGATGATGATGATGATGATGATGATGATGATGATGATGATGACGATGACGGTGGTGGTGGTGGTGGTGGTGGTGTGGGAATTGAACCCTACTCATGACTCCATGCCTTAATGACCTTGACCAAGCGTGGCAGTTTTCATAAACCTGTCTATTATAATTTTCATATTTAATTCAGAAATAGATGTAACTCTGAAATGTTTACCTTCACCTTCACTGCCTATCTGTGTTTTTATTTAAAAAAACAAATTATGCCTGCATTACAATTTTTCAATTTATACAATAGACTAACATATATTTTAATTATAATATACCAAAAAAAGTAATATAAGCATTAATGATAACAATAGAACATAACAAAAGCATAGTACCTTATCCGAAAAGTGATCTTATGCATGAAAATAGTTGTCTACATTAATTATATGTGTAGAAAGTTTCCAACTATTAATATACATGTCACTAAATTATTATATTTTTAATCAGTCAATTTAGCAAAATGTAGAATAGAAGATGATAAAAGTAGAAAAGTGTATATGTTTTATTGACATTTCCTTGCAAGCTTATTTAACAAAATACTTAGAATTAATGTAAATACAAGCCTTGTGAACCACCTCCAGCATACTCCTTATGTTTTATTATTTTATTTTTTTTATGTTAAGGGTAATAAAATCTCATAAACACCTCTCTATGAGAAAGAACATGGTTGAAAGGATTGAATGTATTCAGGTGTCAAAAAAAAATGAAAAATGCTAGAATATCACACTTTTTGGTGGCAAAGAGTATTGAGAGAAAAATAAGAAAAGAGAAGCCTAAGAAACAGTGGATGAATGGAGTAAAAGGGAAAGTCACCAAAATGGATTTGATAGTAGTTGTAAGGGATAGTAATAGATTAGCAAGTAAAGATCTTGGATTGAAGGGTAACCACAATAGTATATAAAAGTTTCAGATAAAAATAAATAAACAAATGAAAAGACCAAGACTATTCATAAGTCAATTATGGTCAGTTAACATGCTGTTCTATGGTTTTTAAATCTTTCAGTTTTTTGCATTTTCCTCCAATCTAGCTCATAATTAATTATCAGAGCAGTTCATTAAACTATCATCAGTGTCTGGTTGTGCTAAATGCTTTCAAAAAGACATTTCATTAGTTTTGATAAACTTGGAGAAAAGAATGGCTTTAAGAAATTGTGCTGGACATTGCTCAAATAAAACAAAATAATGCTAACTCTGCTCCAAAAATAATATTGGCATTTCCTTAATGCCCTATTCACTCTAGAAACAAAAATAAAGAACTAGGTATGCACAAGGTATATGAACCATGCTTGGAATGTTGTGTAAAATGTTAGCGACTCTTATCTATTTTGCTGTTCAGTTTAGAACATGATTACGCAAATGCAATGGATATATGTGTTTATGAATGTTTGTCGACATATGTTGGAACACTACTGTACAGTTTGTGTGACCAAATGAGTGTAATATTCAACAAATGGGAGGAATGAAGAATATTGGACATTATCAGCAGAAGAACATTTCTCATCACTTGCTTTGTGCCAGCTAAAATGGTATCTTGCAAAAAAAGAGATCTAATAAAGGAAAGTGCTGAAAAACTTGCCTTACACTCTCTTCAGCATGAACAAGTCACACCCACAATATATAAACTTGTTACTATCCTTGTGAAGGCCTTCAAAGATATATTTGCAGAGACATTGAACAACATCTCCCTGACCTTGCAACTAGTTATGATTGAATGTATGAAGGAATGGTAAGAATTATTACAAACTATCTCACATGGGAAAGCAGAGTTTATGGAGATACAAGTGTTTGCCTTTAGTTCTCCACTACAACCCTAACATTATTTTCTCCATCCATGCTGCTATGTGTCATGTTGAGTGACTAATCATTTGAGAATACTGCTAATACCATTTACTTATATTTTGATATGTAATTATTGCATATTTATTCATATAAATAAAAAAGTCTCTAAAATGTGACTACTATTTTGGGACAGAGATACTAGTTATACTATATTAATTATAATATCTTTATACACACACATACATACACATACTTTGTGTGTGTGTGTGTGTGTGTGTGTGTGCGCGTGCGCGCACGCGTGCGTGCTTCAAAAGATCAAAAATGAATTCTGGAGTTCCGCAAGAATGCAAAGGGCTAAGGATAGTTAATTAGTTCCAGACACCAATTGAGAGGGCAGCACTAAGTAAACTAAAGCTATTTGTACTGAATTTTTCACAGTAATCTATCCATTGTAATTTTATAGTAAAATATTATGCCCCAGCCATTTGTTGCCACTGGTTCTAGAATTTACTAACACACTAAAATGGCTGCAAACTGTGACATTATTTTTCTCATTTTTATATTTGTATATCTCATAAAATCATTAGTTCTCGACATAAATGCAAACTAAAATATGTAATATATAACAAAAATAATTCATTCATGCTATAAATAATAAAATTTATAGAAAGGTGAATAATTGAGTACATTCATTTCATAAATGGTACTATTTTGTGAACTAATTTGGGAGTAAAATTGCTGGTCAGCCAATCAAAATTATTCCACCACATGCTTTTATTGATATCCACTAAAATAATGACCAGAAATTGAGCACATTGCAGGTAAGTTATTCATAAAAAAGGCATGTTTAATTATGCGAGTTGTGGAATTTGCATAAAACAACATCTTAGAACCATGGTCAAAATATATCACAATGCAGTAGGCAAGAAATAATAATCAGATTACTTAACTACTGTTTCTAATGAAACATTCTATACTTTTATCAGTCAATATAGCTGTAGTGAAATATTTTTTTCTTTATTTTCTTTCCTCCCCATTTTCTAGTGATTATACTACAAACACGTTGCTACTTCTAGCACAACATACTCCTAGCTTCAGATGTGCAGAAACATACCTGTTGAATTAGATGAATGAGTTGGAGTTTTGTTGTTAGTGCCTGTGGAGTTTGAAGACTGTGTGGATGCAACAGGTGTGAGTGTCTTATCCTCCATGTTCCCAACTATAACCAATGCCTGGTTCTTCAGATTGTTCTCTGCTACCACTTGACTTTGGTCAGAATTAGAATGGGATGACACAGTTTTGGTTGAGCCTTCAGGAGTAGCAATAACTTCCTCTTCTTCTTCCTCCTCCTTGCCCCCTGGGTCGGAGTTGGTTTCCTCAGGTCTTCGCTCAAGATCCGAGTACACTCCAGAGGATTCCATCTCCTCATTGGTGCTGGAGGCTGTGAAGGCTGGACACAGCTGATGCTGCTGTGGCCCTGAAACAAGCAAGACAAGGTTGAATAGAAAATGAATGTGGAGGAAAATGTATTCATTATATAAATACTGGTCAATGAATTTATCATATTTTCATGGTATAAAAATGAATAATACCGAGAGCAATTTTTTTAAAAAGTATGCTTTTTTATTATTATTAAAAAAATACATATATAACTTAATCTATAGACTTTTATTTACTTTATAACATAAATCCAATTTCTTTCTACACATTTTCTCAATTTTCTGAAAGTTTTAACATTTCTTTGCAGCAGAATTCAGCTGAGTGAAGGTACCAATCCATTGTGGTTTGCCTTTATTTGTCTGTCAAGGAGAACTTTCGAAACCATTTTTTTGAACGTAAAATAGCTGCACCTTTAGGAGGATTTTTCTTTTGGTACGCTTATAATAAATTTTATTTTGATGACCAGTAAAAACAACCATATTTTCATATAAAATGATATTATAGCTTAAAAATAGCTACACACAAAATTAAGATTCATGATATGAACCAAAATACTGGGATGACATTATAACTGCCATTAAATAGGGTTTTTTTTTTTTTTTTAAAGACTGGAGTAAATTTTTAAATATGCAAAAAAGAAAGCTGAGGATCAAATCCTAAAATAAACAAGTGATGGAAATATAACAAATAGAGTTATGCCAGATGACTATTTGGTTAAAAATTAATGCAAGAGAATAAAAATAGAAATATATATAATTTTAGTGAAGTTTGAGAACAAATAAATGTAGTTATGCAAATTAATTTAATATTTTAATCTTTTTATTTGATAGCATCTTAATAGTAAATCTGATGTTTCATGTAATTCTACTCTAAACCACAGTATATTGGAACTGGCATTTGGAAAGGAGTTGGTATATAATTTCTCCCAAGTATTAGGTTATTTTAATGCATAGGTTGCCATAAACATGTTTTGTTAAAAAAAAAAGAGGGGGAAGAGAATAGAATAGAAATTTATGGCATAATTAAGTTCTGTTCTTTGAATTACTATGTAATCTATAAAAGATGATTGCCAAGTAGAGATATGCATTGAAACTTTAGAGAAGTATGTTTTATAACAGCAGTATTTCAGCACAAAGCCATCTTTTGGATTTATTTTTCCTGCTGAGGCATCACAGGCTGTATTGTCTAGATTTAGTTGCAAAGTTAGAGAAATATGTTTGACATAGATTGAATTGCTTGGAAGTGCAGAGTTTTGCTCCAAGAAATTCATTTTAACATTAACTCAATAAACCAGACAACAGATTTTATACGTTATAATGAAAAATGGAACATGGTGCATCTTTTATTTCCAAGATAAATAGTATAATATAATTAAGATCACTGTATGATTGAGCCAAGCTACACTCTTTTCTTGGCTCCATTTACTAGTTTAAACTTAGTACATGTTTCACAAACTATTGTCTGCATCATCGTTTTAACTCAATCATATAATGATCTTAATTATAGTAGCTTCACTGTACAAGTTCCAATTAACATTTCAAATGTATAATATTGCCTATAATTTTTCCACAAAATTGAAGATACTGATCAATAGAAAACTAGTTCGTGACTTGTCAGGTACTACATAGTTCGATATATATAAGAGTGTTACACACAGGTATCTTAATATTCACAAGGCATTCTCACAGAAATGAATTGTAAACAAAGCTTTGCAAATACCTGGTTAAATATGATTTTTATATGTGGGTAATAAACTGCACGTGTACTACTGAGTAAAATACAAAGAAAGTAATTTAAATATAAGAACAGTAAGAGTGAGAGTATCCTCATAGTACCAACCTAATACAACACCTCCTGGAGCTGCCCCATACAAGGTACCATCGATGACTTGTGCTCTCCTATCACCACCTCTGCCAACGCCAGTAGATGCTCCTTGCACTGCGGTGCCATTGCTGCTGGCACCGCCCACAGCTATCGCGGTGTCCTCATGCATATCGGCGTCACTCTCGGTGAAGAAGTCTGAGTCGGTCATGGGATCGAGGGGCAAATGGGGATTGCCGTTGTTGATAATGCGTGGTTTGGGACCTCCCGTCGGGGAATGGTCCGCTCCCCTGCTGGCCGGTCTGCTCCACTCGCCGTCTCCTTGATACCCGTTGTCCAAGCTAGTGATGCTAGTGACGCTGGTCACAAACCCGGCAGGCAGAGGCGGCGCTGCAGAGGACCGCGATGATGGCCCTGCACTTGTAGCACCTACAACGCACGGCAAAAAGCAGATAAGAGACTTGTAAAAGACCAAAGAGTCTGATATTTGGATAGGCTGAAATTCAGTGCCTTCATTTCACAATATTCTTAACTATATAACCCTAGTTTAGGTTTAAGTTGAATAATGTCTCTTGTAATAGCGAATGTGAGGTTATGCTGGGTTAGGTTTATGTTGCACGATTTGATTTATAATGCTTTATTTCCGCATTCAGTGTCTGGCAGACCTTCTGGGAATTTAGGATAGATAGAATACCTTTTCCATTTGTTTACATTCGGAGTTATAACTTTGTTGATACGCTTTGGAAAGCTTAGTTGTTGGTTGAGAGATTGAGATCTCACAGAATTCTTCTTCCAATAAGAAAGCTGTTTGTACGATAAAATCACAGAATACTGAGGTAGCAAAGGGATCCATTATCTTATATATAAGTTTATAGGAGAAATTGTGGAACATTTCATTTTGATTTCGATAGGTGAGCCAAATCTGTGTATGGTTACAAGACAGTAAAGTATACTAAAACAAATGCAAAACGAATAAAGTTCATTTTCATAGAGATATCAAATAAGTGTAAAATTTACAAAGAACACTAAAGAAAGTATAATCAATTTATTATGTTACAATGACAATGATAACATAAAAAAATGCTTATGCAGGAAAATTTAGAATATTATAATACAGTCAGGATAATCTTCAAAACGTTTTAACATTTAGCTAAGTCCAAACTGTCTAATTTTTTTTATTATTATTATTATTATTATTATTATTATTATTATTATTATTATTATTATTATTTTTAGTATCCAGTATTCTGTAGTACATATGGCGAGCGATGTAATATATTTTATATAGTTTTACAAGGATAGAACGCTCTTGCCATCCTTAATTGCAAACCGAGAAATAAAATAGAAACACTTCAGAAAAAAAAAAGGTACTCATCTATGTTTCGTAACAGTCAGAGGGGTACTTATAATCCAAATGCTTTTAAAAGTTTAATTGCCCGATAAGGGGACATCCAGGTCTCTTATTTTTACTCTCACTTTAGGTTACTTTGCAATATCAGCACTTGTTTCAATTAAACTTTTTAATGAATTATATTTAAAGGATACCCCGCTTTGCATTACACCTTCGTATCGCGTGCTGCCTACAAATAGGGCACCATGGCTGCTCAATAATATGTAGCGTTGCAAGCAGCAGCGAACCATAGTGGACTAGATTTGCAGTTTAAATGCTGCGATTTCATTCGGCATTTATTTTAAAACTCATTTACAGATTAAAAACAAAAAGCAATTATATTATTTCTAAAATAATAAAATAATAATAATAATAATAATAATAATAATAATGTAAACTATTCGCTGTTTACCTTAATACCCTGTATTGATATTGAAGATCAAATTATATTCCCCCCGCAGGAGCAGTAACTAAATTCTCGGCAATCCCAATGTCACATACCGATAACATAAAAATTGTGCACTTTCGGTGTTACAACGAACATTTCTTCGGTAAATCATATAGTAATTTAGCGTTGGTCAATTCCTGAAAAAGGGCCTTGCCACTTGCTGACGAAAATGATACCCCTCAATCGGAACTGTTAGAACACCTTTTTCTTTACTTCGTTATCAATTATAAAAACTAATAATTAATACTGTCGTCGCCATTACAGAAAGGGTTCCTGTGGTGAAATATATCTGAGTCCTTCTAAAATGATTTTGAGAAACTTGCCGATTCGTTGTGCTGAATATTGGCAAATGCCTTGCGAATGTTTTTTCTTAATGCTTGTAGACACTAAGACATGCCTAATTGTTAATATCACGTTGTTTTTTAGATTTTCCCATAGATATAAATTGCACAGATTTAAATATGGCACAAACTGGAACTCCCAGTTTGCTATGCTAATCGTGTTAAAGACTTCTCCAATCGAAAACGAAATCTCTTTAAGTTTCCTCTATGTGGTCAGTTTATTTTGTCAATGAGAGTAACATAGGTTTGAGATCCAAGCGGATATGCTCATTATCACAAGGCATACAGATAAATTCAAAAAGTTGTTCTGACACATTGCAGGTGCTCCATGTGTGGCCCCTCTCCCTATTGATTCTGCAGATATTAACCCACACTAGAGCAACATATTTCTATCAATCTGTTCACAGGCATTGTTGATAGGAGCTCGCAGTTCAGGTAGGTTTGCTGGTAAAGGAGACACAAACACTGAATCTTTGACATAGCCCCACACATGAAACCCGGTAGTCATCTGCTGATTCTGGTAAGTAATAGTACGTCTGTTGCAGGTGAAATGCTTTATGAGCGCTGCGAGCAATTGTATTAATCAGTGAAATGAAGACACTGTATTAACTTAAAATAATTATCTGGTGAGCGACGTGACAGCACAGGGCTGCATTGGCCGTTAAGACGTAATTCAAACATACCGGGCAATATGAGTTGGGATGGGCGGGGTTTACCGAACTGCTACGTTGGCCTTGAATCTCCAAGCATTGTCAATGTCGTTTGAGCTGCGAAAGAAATAAGATGTGTCTAAATCTTAGTCTGCTAAGAATACTGGTAGGACAAATACTAGGCCTAATTATTCTGTTACACAGCGATTGTTTATTTCTGACTGTTTATCCGTAATGAGTCTGTCCAGAGATTCTTTAAAGATAAATTCCCAGTTGACTGAGTTCTAAGCACTAACACGATTAATAAATCAATCAATAGTATCCACACACACTTTAGATTGTCGGTCCTGGTGGTGTAGTGGTAGCCATACTTGTCTCCTAAACCCCAAGATCGCGGGTTGATTCCTGGCCAGGGCCCATGGATTTTTTCGGGCGTAAAAATCCTAAGCATGGCTTCCTTCGGAAGGGAAGTAAAGCCGTGGGACCCGTGTCGTACATTTACGGCACGAAAAAGAACCTCAAGGCTGAAAGAAGAGGCCTCTGAGCAAAATTTATCGACCGTTTCACGCCCTGAATTGAATGGGGCGCTGATGGCCTGAGATGTTAAAGAGCGTCCGTAAAGAAACCAAATCAACAACACTTTAGACTAACTGAAGGATCACATCCGTCAGAGATTCATTTAATTTCAAAGAGAATTAAGAAGGGTGTGGATAGTTTTGTAACTAAATGACAAATAGTGTTGAAAATGAAGGCAGGCAGTTCCAGCATCTTCTTGCGTGATATAGGTAAGTACATAACTGTTTAAGTGCACTAGAATTCATAAGATTGTCACTACACTGTTTCTACCACCGTCTCTACTGCGACTGTAGTTATCCTGGCTGGTTCGGAGTGATGGCTTATCGACTGATGCAGTTTGCGCCACCGCGTCGGTCACAAAATAATTGGATCGTGATATTATTAAATATAGGTTTAGTTATTTATATAACAAGAAGGAAAAGTAGGATTTTATTCACAAGCGTTACATATTGTTTCCGCTACTAGTAATGTTTTAATATGCACATTTACCATTACTTAAACCAGAGTCAAATGTTGCTGAAGGCAATATGTTGCAGAGAATAAATAACTTGAAATATTCTGGAATTTTTGCGCAAACATGAGCCTGATGAATGAAAATGTCCTAAGAAAATTTATACCTGAAGATGTTTTAAGTGATGCTAAACTTCCTCTCTCTTCGTTAGTTCCAAAGAACGTTCGTTATATGAAAAGGAGTATAATTTGTTATGTGAATGGAGAAAAATCAGGTGTGTAAAAGGAGGGTTTATTTATACTGTGTTTAATTTAATTTCGTTTAAGCTCTTAAAAGTACACATTATTCCAAAAGAGCGTTTATTTACTTCCAATGCAAAATTATTATGAAGAATGAGTTAAAATATTAGCAGTGAATTAAGACATTTTTAAATGATTTCTGTGAATAAAACCAATGTTATGTTGCAAAGTACGATGAAATCAACACTAAATGTTAGTAGTGGAAAAAAGCGATTTCTCACTCCTACTAAAAAGAGAGATGATATCACTCTTTTGTTTTTTTATTGTCGCTTTGACTGCATTGGTTTTATCGCGACTCTGTAGATTGTGGGCTGAATACAAAGGGATGAAATGATGACGCAAATGAGCTCGGAGTCCTTGGAGTCTTAAAGTTATCTATATTCACTTCTCAGGGTAAGGAAAAAAAAAACGATAAAATATCTTACCTAGACAGCTTGACCTGACTGGGAATCTAACCCAGGACCTCGGAATCAGTGTCGCAAACGCTACACTAGACCACAGAGGCAGTCTCTTTGCTTTTTGTTCCAAATATTTTGGCAATTGTTTTAAGAACTTTCTCATGCTACGGTCCTTGAAAACCAGAGGCGATAATTTTTCAGTTCTTTCAGGGTATTTGGATTATTTTTATAGACTCCTATCTCATATTTTTCACAAATGAAACTTACAAGAAGTTAGCTCTGGGACTCGAGGAGGCAATCCACGAGTTAAAAACATAAATGTACAAATCATGTGCACATAACTTAGTTCAAAGAAAATGGGGTTATGCTGACAACAACGCCTGAGTATATTTTTTGTTTGTCGATTTCGTTTATTTATTACGGAGGCTCTTTAACATCTCAGGTGGTCATCAGCGTCCTATTCAATTCAAGGGATCACTTTCCTTCCTAAGGACGCCATATTTGAGATTTTCACGCCCGAAAAAAAACCCATCGATTCTAGTCGGGATTGAACCCGCGATCTTGGGATTATAAGGCAATTGTGGTTACCACTAGACTACCAGAAGCGACCCGAAGTGTCTTCTGAAGGAATCTGACGGCAGAATGAAACACATGGATAATTCTCATAAAGGACACTCGCTGCTTTTTCTGACATGTTACGGAAATAAACGAGCGTTCAAAAACAACGCACATTTCAACTGTCATTTATAGTGAAATTGGAGATTGTGCATCGCTAGCGGTCCACGGTGGGAATATAATTTAATCTCACTGTAGTTTGCATCTCAACTGGACTCTAAACGTTTGACTGCATTTCTGCACATTATTTTCACATTCTGTATAAAGAATAAGTATACACAAAAGTATAACTTCAAATAATGTTAAGATTGAATTAGATTAAATGATTTACATGGCTTCAAATGTCATCTTCATATTCTACGCATTTCTGCTCATGAAAAATGAACATACTGTGTTATTTGGGCACTGAGCTAGAAGGACTAAAATATTCTTACTTTCGAAAAAAACTTTCCGACTGTTGGGCCAACAATCAGAGAACGAAAGTCTTTGGCAATTACCGGAGAGTCCGGCGGTGTCGCGGCCACTCTCGGAGGTAAGTTCTGTCTTGTCGGCGACCATGACCACTTCCTGATAAGGCGCATCCATGGGGAGATCTTCGGGAGACAGAGTGCGGTCCGACATGTCGACCGCGCCGCGTATGCTAGCAGGAGTAAAGTCGCCCTCATCGCTGGACTTGGTGGCCGTGGCTGGAGTGCCGGCACTCAGATCTGCTCGTCGACTCTCCTCCTCCAGCAACAGATCGTCCTCTGCCCCGCTCTTGGGGTCACTCTCCAGCACTGCAAACACGGGGTAGTATGAGACAGCCTCAAGATAACTGAACTTAACAACATTCAAATAAATAAATCATTGCAAATGCAGTTATTTCAAGTAAACAAAAGCAAGAGAAATCTGTTCACTTTTGCAATTACTTAGCTGCAAATACTTAAATATGCCAACATAGGGATGATTGTGAAATTCCTCTAAAAATGTTATGCTTCAGTATCAAAATTTCATTGACGATTTCCATTTTTAAACATGTACAGAGTTTTCATTCCGCTACGCAATCGGAAAGCTGAAGGGAAGTTACTGCGTAACGGCCTCGCCATCTGCCACGCGAACTGAACTCATAGCACGCATTATTTTGTTTCTTTCGTTATTAATTAGTGGCAAATGGTAATTAATACTGTAGTGAATAATAACAATGCCTGTCATCTGCTGTGAGATATGACTGAATAGTTTTGTAAGGATTTTAGGACACTGGTCGAATATTGTAAACTATCTACCGGATATTTGTTTCAGCGCTTTCACCATCAGTGATTTTATATGGATAAAGATGCAGCCGCTGAATGGCTTTATACGCACTGCCGACAGATACACCAATTTGTTGGTCTACTTGTGTTAAAGACTTTCGAGAGAAATTTCTACTTGATAGCCTATTTAATCAAGCTTCTCCTATGTATTTTTTTGTCTCAGTTTCTTGTCAATGAAAACACCCCGGGTTCGAACATTGTTCAACTATCTCTGAAAATTGCAATTCCCGATGAAAATGTTACTCCTGAAAATACAGCACGAAATTCTCTCCTATAATCTTTTTATGATTTCTATTGCACATAATCATAAATAAATATTTGTTTTAGAGTAACACAACTGAAAAAACAGTTGGCGTGATAACATGACTAAGCAATATCATTTACCCAGGAGAGTGGAACTATAACCCAGTCGGTTTCTGTGTTTACAAACTACGATTGCTTAGCGAAATGAGGGGCACGGTATAACTCATGCAAATATTACGTTCTTTCTTTCTCAATATGTGCATCCATGACAAAAATCTTTATTAATTTTGGAGGGAGTCATTGGCAGCATATGTCTAGAACTCTTGATTGGTGATTAATCCGGGTGTGATTCATGTACAAACCGAGAGAAGAAAATATTAATGACAGTATATCATCCGTCGAATTTTAATTTCATGATTTGGTAATATTGCATGTGTTAGAAGTAAACGTTATTAGATCGATATAGTTAAACTAGTCAAGTGTAAGAGCTTAGACTTGGTGCGTTTGTATGCAGGTTCGCGCCGCTGTCTTTATGATATTTCTAAATGTAATTATTTTAACTTCTTTACAGTTTCAGCACATTTTATACATCGATTATCAATGTAGGGCAAGTTCCATATTATTTTTGTAGATGGCATTATTTTATATGATGTGCAACATGAAAAATGAAAATTATGGTATTTCTTAGTAGTAAATCACATGATTGGCATTCTTTTATACAAAATTAGGGGAAGGGGATTCCGTATGAATTGTCAATACTTTAGCAGCACAAGACTATTTCACATTTTGCAATACATTACATATCACAGCTGATTAACAATTTTATGAAGTCATGCATCGCTAGAGACTTCCAAGAGATAAGCTGCACTATGGCCGGTACGGGGGATTCCTGGTCATGCAGGTACAGCTGAACACTTACCAGCAACATTATACTCCGGGAAAGATTGGTTCTCTAATAAAGTGATGTCTTTGCTGAGCTGCTCCAGTTCCTGGAGAGACATGACGTCATCTCTCGTAGTGACCACGTGACCATCGTTAGAGATCACATCTATAGGGTCGCTGGAGAAAGGTGGGCCGCATTCACCCAAGAGGTACGAACCCATGTCCTCGAAGGAGGGCGTCCTTCCGACACTTGGGCTGTCCTCGCAAACGGTGAAGTCCAGCATCTGGTCTGGAGTCAAGATGCCTAGGCTGCTCTCGTCCAGTTCGAAAGAGCTCTGCTTGCTAAGTTCTGTTGGTACTCCTTGCTGTTGAGGCAGTGAACCAGCGGAGCCGGAGCGTTGATGGTTCCAACTTTCTCGTGGAGATGCACTGCTAGCAGAAATAGCAGATGCGATTGGACTGCCATCTGGAGCAGACTGGAATGGCAATAACGTAATGATTATCGCAACAAACATGCTTTGTAGGTATATTCTACGTTTAGTTGCATAATGCTTATTCTATTCCATAATCATTTCCATAATTAATCTATGTGCATAATTATGATTATAAATATTATTACTGAAATAACCAATCATTTATTTCCTGCTTAACTTTATTAGAAGACAAGCTAGACTGAAAGAAGGAATGCTAATGAAATTTAACACGGGGAACTCCAATGGGCTTCGCTGGGGTTCGATTTAACATTGTGACGAGGATGCTATCTCATCCCGAGCCTCGGCAGGAAGACTTTACTTACAGATATTCATAAAATTATTTTCAGGCATTAGTAACCCAGCCGATCCCATTTGGATAGCAGAAACACCTCGCCTAATTGTCTCTATGTTCTTTTTAAGAAGTCGAGTCATCGCTTGACTTTTAATAACTAGCTTTAAGTAAATTTTAGGCAAACAAATAATTACTTCTATCAAAGGCCAGGAAATACTACTACATGATCAAACTCTTGGCCGGGCAAGGTGTTGCAATGATAATCTAGTTTTACCGTGGGGCTTCGCTTTCCTAAACGCTGCTGCGTTGCATCCGACCTGTTATAGTCGGGCGAAAAACAATTTCTAAACAGGTGTTCTTTATCGTTAATGATATGGTTTAGCTCATTAGTACTTGATTTATCAGAATGTACGTGTATTTATTCAGTTTTGCTGAAATGTATAAGCATGACAGTGCAGAACCAGTTCGTTTTAATGGCGACTCCACTCTGCTAGTCAACAGGAGGTTTTCTGTAGCTCACTATCAACATCAAGCGTTGTAAGTAAATACGTATAAATATTTTTGCTATATCGATTTTAGCAGTGAGTTTCATTCACCTCCTGCCCTTTTGTAACAGGTACCTAAAAGCTAAACACAAAAACTTCCAATAGAAATAGGAAATTAAATTTCTACAATTTTCTTATTTAACAAACATTAAAACGAATTGCAGAAGTTCAGATGGGGTATGTGCGTTTGGTTCATAAACGTGGATAAAGCAGAAGGTTCACTACGACTATGTACATATTGTCAGACAGTTCCTGCGCCGTGCTCATATGCAACACGCATGTTCTAAGACTCTGGGTCATCTTATTGCAAGGTTTAACTATTTAAGTTTGGAATTCCTAAATAGTCTCCCTCATTGTCGATACAAAGTCGCATACTCCGAAACCAATCATGAAAGCAACCGCACTATGCGTCAATCTCCACTTTGTAGGTCGCAACAATTTCTTCCGAACTCCCAAACTGATGGTCTCTCGGGTCTTTCTTGCAGCTGGAAACAGAAAAACTCATAGGAAGCAGATCTGGACTGTACAGTGTTGGTTCTTGGCCCATTCCCTTGCTGCTGTCTTTTGTTCTTGTGAGGAAACAATGCTTCCTTCACGAATATGTTTCAGCAGAATTTCTGACACCTGCAGTGAATGAATGTTTAGACCAGTGATTCCCAACTTTTTTTTTACGTTCACGGCACCCTTGGGAATGGATGAGAAATTCGGGCACCACTGTCAATTTTTTTTAATATTTTGTTAAATTATTTTAAATTTTTAACTTTTATTTGAACATATTTATAATATGTTCAAATGTATTCAAATGAACACACCATACAGAACATAAGAAAACAGTTCCTTTTTAATAATAACTTAACATACAATAATGGCTTGGCATTAGACAAAGTAAACTACTCAACTATTTAATACAAACTGACTATGAATTATTAAATGAAATAATACAGTTTCAAAAGTAGAGGATCAAAATATAATTGTAAATCATTAAAACAAATTGTATCTTATTAATGTGAAATTTGTGATAGTTGCTGTGAACACAAATGTTTGATACCGGGCCTAGCAGCTGACAACAAAACACGCATATCGTCCTCAAGGCTAAGCAGCTCATTTCTTTTGTTGGATTTGTTGGATTTGATTGTTTTTGCTGTGAATTCGCGTGGTACGAGTGATTTCATTATTGCCGTGTTTTCAACGTATTGAAGCTTAATTATTCTTTGTATTATTGTATAATATATTTTTCAATGTGATCAATATGCCAGCGTGTTCTGTTTTTGGATGTTATTATAACTCTGGTCTTGATCTTCAAGTAGGATATTATTTTTTTTCCCAACAAGTACAAGGACAAATACCCGAAATTGCACAATAAAAACTGTTGAATTTTTTTAGGCCGTCTCTTATTAATCCATGGGTTGAACACCTGAGATGAAACTTAATCAACTAATGATTCACCTTCCTTTTCTTCATCATCACCAATACCAGTAATTGTTAGAATCTAATTTAATATATATGTATATAATACTTCCTGCTATATTTTTATTTATTCCCAAAAAATCTCGCGACACACCGGTTGGGAATCTCTGGTTTAGAGACTCCTCTATCTCCCTGAAAGTCACTTGCGGATCGTTCTTCACTATGGCTTCTACACGAACAATGTTTTCATCTGTAACTACTGCTGCTAAATTCCCCACATGTTGTTGTTCCTTGTCTAAGCTCTGCAAAGTATTTATAGACTTTTGTACGGAAGAAGCAGAGTCTAAAAAAGCTCTCTGTAATTTTTCCAGGCTTACTTGAGATTGCACTTCAATCGTAACGAATCACCGCAAAGAAATGCTCGAGTCACTTCCATTTTAGAACACCAAACAGCGAGCGCACGACACAAGTTGCCTTTTGCTGCAGCCGCGCTATGATTGCTAATCAAGACACCCTCTTTCTAGTGCTGTCAATAGGAAACATCTGCCGAAAATGAAACAAACAAAAAAACTGGGATGTTTTCCATCTGGGATTATTTTCCTTTGTATTAAAGTTGTTTAAGCCCGTGTAAGCAATGTTTACGCTCTGTATGCTTCATCTTGTTGTTTGCTCATCAAAGTAATGCTATTTTTACAATCAAATACGGGTTAGTGGTAATTTTGACGCTCAACAGCGGTGGTTTTTAAAGGACCCAGATACGTCGACCTCTAAGACCTTTTATCATTTTTATGTTCGACCTTTTTTCCTAACCACTCTGAAGAATATGCCATTTAAAAAGGTTTATAAACACCTAAGAGAAAGTACTGATTTAACATGAAAAAAAAACACCCTACTTCATAAATTAGCTAACGCCTTATATACTTCAAGAATTTGAGAAGCTGTTTCATTTGCCATGTAACATCTCCGCAGCTGATTCCCAATCATGTGCAGAAGTTCTCTTGGAGACGGTGAGCCGTTTACAACCCTGTCACCCAAGAGAGCTGGTTTCTACCTAGCAGGACCAGGTCTTTGGACATATACTTAGTAGGTTCCTTCATCATTTTAGACTGCTTGCATCCATCAATGGATATGTATTACTCACTATGTTTACTGGTTATCCAGTCTCCGACACCCTGCCTTAACAAACCAGGAGACATGTCCATTGCAGATTCAGATCCTATAAATGGATTCTCAGTGTTTACTGCTTATCCAGTCCCTGACATCCTGTCTTAACAATACAGGAGACACATTCATTGCAGATTCAGGTACTATAAACGGATTCTCAGTGTTTCATGGTTATTCAGTCCCCGACATCCTGCCTTAACAAACCAGGAGACATGTCCATTGCAGATTCAGTTCCTATAAATGGATTCTCAGTGTTTACTGCTTATCCAGTCACTGACATCCTGCCTTAACAAACCAGGAGACATATCCATTGCACATTCAGGTTCTATAAATGGATTCTCAGTGTTTACTGCTTATCCAGTCACTGACATCCTGCCTTAACAAACCAGGAGACATATCCATTGCAGATTCAGGTTCTATAAATGGATTCTCAGTGTTTCATGGTTATCCAGTTCCTGACATCCTGCCTTAACAAACCAGGAGACATGTCCATTGCAGATTCAGTTCCTATAAATGGATTCTCAGTGTTTACTGCTTATCCAGTCACTAACATCCTGCCTTAACAAACCAGGAGACATATCCATTGCAGATACAGGTCCTATAAACTGATTCTCAGTGTTTACTGGTTACCCAGTTCCTGACATCCTGCCTTAACAAACCAGGAGACATATCCATTGCAGATTCAGGTTCTATAAATGGATTCTCAGTGTTTCATGGTTATCCAGTTCCTGACATTCTGCCTTAACAAACCAGGAGACACATTCCTTGCAGATTCGGGTCCTATAAACGGATTCTCAGCACGTTCTTGGGTTAAACATTAGGGTTCTTTTGGTTTGCTGCAGTAGATTGCAGCAGTTCTGGTTATAAAACATCCTTTTTGCAGTTTCAATACAGAACATGCACTTACCTGAGGCTGTATGGTGAATGTCTCGGAACGTCGAGGTCGAAAAGAGCGCTGAGGCTCCTGTGTTAGCATTTCAGAGCGAGGGGGTTCTGTGGAGATCGCTTCGGAGCACTTATCGAGATCCCCCGCATGAAAAGCTTCGTTCATCTCGCCTCGGTCGGTGAGACCCTCCAGGAGACTGTAGGGACCGGAACCGTCGATTTCGTCATCGTCTTCCATGGGCAAACCCAATTTCCTTCTTTTGGCTGTGTGCCAGGTTCCGCCGGACAACGGTCGCACCTAAAACATAAAATTGTGCGGCATGTCCAATAAGCGCATCTAATCTATGATATAAAATTTTCCCTTTCTCATGGGCGTTTATCTAAAGCAAGCGAGTGAACACCGAATCCACCTAGACAGAGCTTTCATTTCAAATTTTGTCTCTCTGAATAACTACTTATTTAGTTTAAACTTATATAAATAGAATTTCATTCAAGCAAACATTTTTGGATATCCAGGGGAAAGTTTAAAACTAATATTAATTACAAATTAGATTTGTCCCCCTTATCCTAGCCATTTCTACTTCAAACTGTCAAATGACCCCAATACCTTTTGACCCTTATATTTTAAAGAAGATTTACTTTTTAATCACATATTTTGCTCTCTATCGTTACCTGGCAACTTGAACTGTTGTTACTGCTATTTTTTTTTAAATAGTGGTTTTTACTACTGAGGCACAACAGGCGGTGGTTACTGATGATGCATGGCGTGGAATTATCACTTGGGAAAGAATTTTTTTGTTGTTGTAAGGAGCATTCCGGTCTAACTTTAGGTACCGCCTAGGCATTTGCCATTAATGAGAACTGAGGAAAGCCAGGAAAAAAAAAAAAAACAAAAAACAGTCAGCTTGGACGATCCTAGCGGGAGTAAAACATCAGAACAGTTGCAGAATAAAACAGAAACTACTTTGTGTAAAAATACATTTCATTTACATCACTAGCATCTAAACTGGTGTTTCTTAACTTTCATATCTTTGGCAAACTAAACCGTGGTTTTATTCAAGGGGTGAATTAAACATTTTAAATAGTCTTTTAAATCACTCCTCAAAATACACAAAGAGAATTGGAGGAGAATACTAGAGTAACTTGTACTTATTAAGAGCTATAATCAAATGAAATTAATAAGAAATAGATAATACACCATTCAAAATAAGGTTTCCACCAATATTTGCTATACAAATCCCTCGTATCCGGCACTTAAATAACAGGCCAAACCAAAACCACGGCACTTTACAATAAGAATAGAAAAGGGAAGAAAATATCATTTTGGTGAACTTTTCATGTAAGTATCAGAGCTAGTAAGTGACATGCGGAGCACCCCTCTCATTCATGAATTAAAATTAACCAGTAAAGTTATGTCATGATAATTTGTTTGTTATTATTAAAATTCATGCTTTTTGTGAATTTTATACACATTCAATAAGATAATATTTTGTTGCTAATTTAGGATTTTAAACTTTAAGTGCAAACTTAGGGGTGCACTCACCTTGCCGACGGGAGCGAATATGCCGTGCTGCGGTTTGCAAGTGAAATAGCGCACACCTTGCACGGAGCCGTCGTTCAGCCCGGCTGGTTCGTTGAGCTCCACACCGCAGTAAAGTCCTCCGACAGAGCCGAGCTCCATCTCGCCGAAGTACCGGAGGATGCCGATCTTCTGACCACCAACACAAACGCGGTGTCCGATGTGTGCGGTTGTTACTCCCTCCTTGTGCTCCATCGCATCCGCGTCGACACCGCCTTTCGACGACCAGATCATTTCGAAGGAGGAGCGTGAGGAAGTGGGTCGGCGACGGTCGTAGTCTCCGCTGACGGGAGTGGAAGTTGCTCTGGGCGAGGACCAGCCTCCAGAAGAACGCCCCGAGGAGCATCGGCGGGCTTTGTCCAGGTCCTGGTGGAACGAGGCGCCTTCTGGAGGTTCTGAGAGCGTCGGGGAAGGATCCGCAGAGCCCTTGACCGAGGACGCCGCGGAATTCTTCCCCGAAGAGGCGCCGTCTTCGGGCATTACCTTTTTTAGTTTGGCTCTGTTAGAAGAGAAGAGACCTAGGAGGCGCTGCGGCCGGGCGGGAGAGCCCGCGGACTCATGCTGATGGTAGTGTTGTCGGTGTACAGTGGACAGTCTCACATTCTCTCCAAGACTTGGCTTCGGGCACCGGAACACCGGAATCCGACTCTCTCCAGGGGGCTGCAACACACAACACAAAATTGCTAAACTTATACAAAGTCACAACAAGCAGAGTATGCATTACATGCCAACAAACTTTTTCAGCAATACGCTCCTTGCTCAAGTACTTTATTGAAGACATTCAACTGAATCACACTCAAGTTCTCCTTAAGGGTACTACAAGCAAAATTTGATCAAACTCTTCGAGGGAGTCCATTTTTTTAAAGGTTTAAAAGATAAAAAGTCTTAGTTTCTTAATATATAGAGTGAGGTACTTAAAAAACCCCTCATATAGCTCCTAATACTATTTTGATATCGACTGACTATTTTTGACAGATATAAGGGCCCCAAATCTAGCCTATAGATAATTAATACAGAGTAAAAAAAAACAAAGATTTCGAGCACAAAGCTATATAAAATTATAACTAAATAAAATTAAAATATGGCGTTTACCGTATGCTTCTAATACAAATAGTTTGCGAGCAGTGACGGCTCGTGGCCTCTGTAGAAGGTTGGGCCAGGCGTGTAACTACAAAACATTCAAATTCAAATGGGGAAGGTCCTTTTACTAACGCTGCAACGCCACCATAAGTTTGTGCTAAACACTTCTGGTTTATATGGAACTCTCCTAATTGTTAAGTATACCTTAAGTCTTCTGCATTCAATTCAGAAATCGCAATGGATTTTATGAATTTTTCAATTGGTTTACGCCCATTGATGTATCGTAACATCACAACAAATTGTGGCATGCATGTAATGTCTGTAGTTTCGTCTGTCTGTACAGAAACGAAATTTGCCCTTTCTATTTCTTTCTAGTCTCTTTCCTATGGACAAGATATGTTTCTCACTCCACACACTGTCAGCCAAGATGATTTTTCAAACCATAAAACGCTTTTTAGTTGTGTGTCATCTTGCTAAATTAAGTGTTTATAGTTTTCGGTTGATGAGGTCCAAATCGTTTCACTTCCAACTTAACAGTTAAACTTAGACGCGAAAATAAAGTCTTCAGTAAAACGTTCACTTTATTCATTGCCACAAAGCTGATATCCTTTTTGGTACCTAACTTAAAAATTAAACAGCGTGAACGTGAACTTTTCACTGACAAACAGCAAGGTAGTCTCCTAATTTCAAACAAAGTGCAAAAACAAGCCCATTGAGTTATATTCGTAGTGTCAGTAACCCCTTAACAGCTGGTTCCTAAGAAAAGAGAGAACACCGAGCGCTGGCCATGGGCCGTCTTCCTGTTGGCCGCAAGAAAAAGCAGGAGAAAGGCTAACCCACTTGGGGGAAGACAAATTTAAGTTCTTTTAAATCTTTGCTGGCTCATGAAGGTATATGTTTAAAATGTAAAAATTTCCGGGCTGGCCCATGAGCTTCCCTCGCTAACGGAGGACTCGCATGCTACCGCTACTACAGTAGAGAGAAAATGCACTTATGGCGTATGATGCAATTAAGAACTAATCGGTTATGTATCGCTGTTTTCATGCATTTTTTTGTATTGAAAGTTAACCAGGAGAAGAGAAAATGGTAAATAATTATAGCATTTCCTTGGGAGGGGGGCGATTCATCTGGTCCTTATTGACGGGCCGCCCCTGTTTGCGAGTAATACATTTTTAAAGTTTTATCCAGGAAGAGCAAGTAATAATATGGTAACACAGTATAACTATGTTGGTAATTAAATGAGTTTTTCATTTAAAGGAATTATCTCTTAGCTCGTCTGACTCTGCAGATAAAATTAGTGAATATGAAGTTACTGCAACATAAGCTTCCAGTCTTTGATGAATGCATGGACTTTGTGCGTTATTTGAATTTCAGAGGAAATAGCACAGCAAGCTGCTTTGCAGCAGTCCTTGTAGATCTACACCCTTCAGCTTTATTCATAGGAAAAAAATCAGATTATCGGCCAGCTTCAGATAATTCGTTTGAAAGAAAACAAAGAATTGAGAAACAGCTGAACTGCCACATTACGTTCACTTGCTTTTAATGATCACAACTTTAAAAACTGATTATTCGTACATTATTACTCTAATTTTATTTACTTAAATTTCTACTGTACGTGCTTCCAGAAATGTGGTACATGAATAAGTTTTATTAACAATGTAACTTGAAAACCTGCATGGCTAGTAAATAAAGTTATTGTATAACATGGCGGTCATGGTAATGTAGTACCCCTCCGTATTTTGGAATATAAAAGGAAATTAGCAGAGGGGGAGAAGAAATACAGGACCAAGAAAGATAGACCTATTCAGACATCGCTTCCTGATGCACAGAATAAGGCGAAAAACGCAAGAGGAAGGAATGAAAGAACACTTCGTGATAAATATGACGAATCTGAAGTTTCTGATGATCATGCACCCATTGCTACTGACAGCACTGAGACCGAGAACCGTCGCCAAACGAGGAAGACGCAGAGCGCCTTTTTCTGTAATGGGAAACTTTTGGAATACAAGCGAGGAGAAGAATGTGGTGTCATGTGTCTGTGCTGGATGTGAAAGAGCAGACTATTGTAAATTATAGTGAAATTGATCTATAGACTTCCTCCTTAAGGCTGATTTTCATCTTTTTATGCAGTTTTAAATAAACTGTGCCTTAGTAAAATATAGAAAATAGTTTCAACTCGTTCAATTTAGTCCTACTTTGTTTATTTCTCTTTCCTGATGGTGATTGATTTATTAATGGACGCTCATTAACATCTCAGGTCACCAGCGTCTCATTCAGGGCGTGAAACGGCCGACAAATTTTTCTCTTTCAGGCTTAAAGTTCTTTTATATGCCGTAAATCTACGACATGGGATCCACGGCTTTACTTCCCTTCCGAAGGAAGCCATACTTAGGATTTTTACACCCGAAAAAATCCATCGATCCTGGTCGGGTTTGAACCCGCAATTTTCTCTTTCCTATCCAATATTTGCACTTAATACATTGGGGGGGGGGGCATATTTCCAACACGTATTGTCTTTAGAGAATAGTTACAAATATTTATTGTAAATAAAATATATAAATAACTACCTAACACACGCTTTAAATGGTTGTATGGGATGCAAAAATATATTATCTATCTGCTAATGTATGTTTTGAAAATATAATGGTTAGGAGTTCTCAAATTGACAAAAACAAAATTAGCTCCTTTTTCTTTATTAATTATCTATCGCCTATATTTGTGAACACTTGCTTTTCCTTAAATCTGGCGAGAACAGCTGAACGATATCAATAGTTGAGCTGGTAAATATCGTCACACCAGTGCCTCACACTGATGGACGGAGCTCAGATCCAAGCAGAAAATTTAGGTAATAGAATTCAAAGAAAAAGTGCTACTGTTGTAGCTTCGGTTTATTGTGGCGCCATTCAGGTGCATTATTGCATTGACTTACAGAGTGAATCTTGTGGAAGTACATCAATAAGCTGTTTTAAATGTTCGTGTTTCTTTTTGGTACCTCTAAATTGAATTTTATTTTGAAATATAGTACGTTTTACTTTATCAGTCTTCTGTTGCGTAAAAAGTAGTCTAGAAAGTGAGTAGATATAATTGTGTATGTCATATATTTATGTATTCAAAATGTGTGACAGACACTCAACATTATTTTCAAATTAAATTCCAACTTTTTATGTCACGAGCCCCAATGACATTCTCATATAAAATAAATAAAAATATAAGTTTATTAAAACACCATTTGTGACATCAATATGAACATTTAATCACGTGGTACAGCAATTGAAAATCGCACATTTTAGAAATTTTAGCTGTGGTTACAAATGAGCCCATTCTATTATAAGCGTTCTTATGCAGTTGTATCCATGAAAAGATATTTCTTAAAAGCATCCATCCATCCGTCCGTCCGTCCGTCCATCCATCCATCAAAAATGACAATGAAAAAATGCCTGTTGACGCTCTAGCGGTCGCAATTTTTGTTTTTTCTCAACGAAACTCGGTATATGCCATTAAATAAATGTAGTTTCAGAAAATCTGAGAAATCAGATTATTAAGAATAGGCGTATACCTGAAAACCGTAATTTAAAGAGTGGGAGTAAAATCAAAAATTTAAAAATCGCTCTAGCAGCATCAACATTTGTTTTTTCATAACAAAACTCGGCACATACCATTTAATAGTTTCTGAAAATTAGGGAAATTGGACCATTAGGAGTAAGGGATATACCGGAAAATCGAAATTTAAAAAGCACTCTACCGTTTAATTTCTCTCCATTGTTTCAAAATAAAGGGGAATATTGATTCAGCATATAAACTGTATTAATAGATATGCATGTTCTTAATATTTAACAAGAGCATCTCGTTGTAAAATATTAAATATAATGTGTGTGTGTGAGAATTATATTTGTATGTAAGAGAGTTCTGTAATAACTTCATAAAACGTTAGCATTACATGTTTTTACTACAATAACATTTAAATTAAATTTCAAAGTCACTGAAAATCAATGTAACTTTCTATTGTTTATTGTGTATTTAGTACAATGTAATTGTTTTTAAATAGTAAGATGTTTTGTTTTATTGAAACATGTGAACATTATGTTCTTAAATACGTAATATAACTTGAAACTTTCTGTTATTTTTCTCTATTTTAGTAAATGTAAAGATGTTATACACATAGTTACATTTAAAAATGTCCACACGATATAGCTTAGCCTATCAGTGGTAATGCATTTCATTTAATTAATAGTATACATTTATTATTGGGGTTTAATAACAATAATAATAATAATAACAATTATACATTTTTATCTTTTTTTTTAATACTTAGAGATTGCAAGAATTCTAACTTTGTTCTCCAAATCCACACAGTAATGCCATAATTTATTTCATTAATTAATGTGGCTTAATTTGGATTTTATACTCATTTTTAAAGTTATTCAACTTAGTGAGGAATTCGCGTAGTTCACGCAGCTTCTTCATTTCAATTCCCTAATATTTTGAAAATTTAATAAATTTTGTAACACGTTATGACAGTTAATAACCGTAGAGCGCCCAAGTAAAAGGACAAATAAGAGCGCCTCTTACTTTAATTCGGAAGTGATTATGCTTAGTGAGAAAGGCGTGCCGAACAGAGATTGCGTCAAACAGCCTAGCAGTGAACCCAAATCAAGAGTTCTTGAAGGAAGGAAATCAGTGCTAGCCCAGTGAACACACGAGATAAAGTTAAGGCCTCATTGCTGATATGGAGCGATTTAATGGTATGGAAAGAAGTTAGCGGATATTAACATCGAATGAAGATTTCTCCATCATTAAAAGACCACGACTCGGTGAAGAATTAGCATGTTAGTTTAAGTATTTTAATTATGTGTATTACTCTATTTTAGATCTAGCACACCAAGTACTGCAATATACTATAGATATGAAATGTAAATAGTTTATTGCGATACAAGTGTGGTTAGTGTACAGATTCGAGAAAAAGGTTGGAAAAGCGAGTGAATCCCTATTTAAGTAATTTTATTTTTTAATTTTAAATATTGCATCCATTTGTTTCATAAATAAAACTTTCTCCTATAAGATAGAACCTACTTTGTTGCAGTATTTCAGGCAGAAGTAATTCCATTTCTAATATGCTTTAACTTCTGTGAGAAGACCAATTATGTTCATCAACATTACTCATTTCCACATACAGTCAAACTTCACTTAGAGCACTTAAGTTTCATCAAGTCCACTCTAGGCTTGTTTGCGAATATTACCAAGTCCTCATTAATATATCCACAAAGAAGCAATTAGAACTTTAGGGTGCCTGGACATCTGGGCATAGTAGACAATGAAGCGGAAGATAAACAGGCAAAAGAAGGACATAAGATTGACTTAATATGACGAAATCTTCCTGCAGTATTAGCAAAGAAACTGCTTGAACAACAGTTTATTTTTTATTGATTTATTTACGAACGCTCTTTAACACCACTGGTCGTCATCATCCCATTCAATTCAAGGCGTGAAACAACCGACAAATTTTGCTCAGAGGCCTCTTCTTTCAGGCTTGAGGCTCTTTTTCGTACTGTAAATGTACGACACGGGACCCACGGCTTTACTTCCCTTCCGAAGGAAGCCATACTTAGGATTTTACGCCCGAAAAAACATTGAACACGCGATCTTGGGTTTAGAAGGCAAGTATGGTTACCACTACACCACCAGGACCGACTTTGTACCGCAGTGTATCAATGGACTAAGAAAGAACATCACATAGATGGAAGAACTTTACGGTCAAGAACTGGGTAAAATTCTTATTAAAACATCCGACAACGCCCTGGCTAAGGACATTCTCTGTAGGGATAGATGCAAATCAGGAAAGTTAATACAAGGATTACTGAAAATTGGACATTTAGGAAACGATGGGGCTCTACTATGGAAACTTAAAAAATGTGTATGAGAAAAGTTTGATGAGACCGCAAAACAGCTTACTAGAGTGTAAACTCTGGAAAGATATAAAAATATCTATCGGGACACAATCCTTTAGGAGATGCAATTTCTAAGCTTGTAAGGAAGATTCTATGGTAGCAAAATTTAGTCTTCTGCCTACTCATCATTGCTTATGTTATAACAGAGTGAAATAACCCAACTTTTAAAATTAGATAAATTTTAAAGAAATGTATCCAAAGTGAAAATACTTAAAAATATAAGCACATTTCAGCATTTTTTTCCTGAAATTCTTTCGCGGGATTCAAAATTTTCTCTAATAAAATTTATGAAATCAAATCTCCGTGATCTATGATCTATATTATTGACATCTATTTATAGGGTCTCGAGTTTGATTCCCGGACCAGCCTTATAAATTTTTCCTTTGACAGAATAATCCCCAAGGCGACTATGGTCTGGTTAGTTTAGATATCCCTACGTTTAGGGACCCACCTAGTGCAGCATAACCATGTCACCTTAATCATGTCCAATGGGACAATGTAGACATATAGGTGCCCCGGCCTTAGAAGCCCGCTACAATGACGGGAACGCACCACAAGTTTGTAAAAACAAGGGACTAGCATTGAAAAAAATATAAAAGTCAAATTAATATACAGCTAACCGTAAAGACAAGAGTAATTACAGCACGTGTGTTCACTTGTAATGTTGTAAGAAACTGTAAATGAGGCGTTCACATTCCTCCAAAAGAAATTAAGGAATAAAATAGGCCCAAGATGGATTGCACATATTGAAAATGCATTGGGTACTCTCGGAATCATGAAAGATCATATAAGAAGTAAAATATTTATATGCCAAGTAAAAATATGTTATCTTTCTAAGCATTCAGACTATTTTAGAAAGCAACTTCAAACGATTCTACCAGTTAAAACACGAGAAGGTGACATTATCCACGAAATATGTTTTGCAATGCAATGTTAGTAACGTACAATAACCGTGGTGATATTTTCAGTATGTCTGTCTGCACAAGCTGGTTCGTTATTTAAAGCTTCCCATCATAAATAAAGAACTAACGCAAGGATTTGCAAGTTGGGAGGAACTGGTCCAAGATGTAACTGGAGCCCAGAGTTCCCAAGAAAGCAACAAGCACGCACTAGCAAGCGGTAGGAGAACGGAGCAGGCAATGTTTAATTAGTAAACCGTAGGAAAAAACAGAACTTTCCCTGAACATTCCTGCCAGGTCGGCATCGTCACCGGTCGTCCTTGATCTCTCCACAAAGCTCACCGCTTTACAATAAGTCAGATGATTCGGTTACATCAGGCTGAGAAACATCTACATTACTCTGAAGAGGATGATAGAAAAGTAACCGCCAATCCACATCTATCACTGCTTGACATGTTACACGTTATTACAACTAAGACGATAGAAAAGTAAGCATTATGCTGCAGCCTCCTCCTGTTTTGTTTTATGCTATAGGCTCCATCACTGGTCGACCAGCCATTAGGTTCATATCTGCTAATATACATGAGAAGCTCTTCTTAATCCTCCTTTGTACTGGATCCCACCAATTCTTCCGGTTATCAAGAACATTGAGATTTTCCCTTCTTCATTTCTTGCATGCTCTGTAACACTCCAACTATTCCCCAGAGAAATCTCATTTCTGCTGCCTGCAATTTATTGATTAACGTCGATATTTCACTTCTACAAAAGCCTGGTTTAATACAGCGGTTCCCATATAGTGTTTCGCGAAATACTCGTGCTCCTTGAAGAAATTGAATAAAAAAAAAAAAAAAGACTTAAAATTGTGAATTCAGTGCGGCCATGAGTCGTGTGTCGGTAAAAACTGAATGGGTAACAATGGAAGTCGGAGGTTGCCGCAAGACAATAAGCCATTCGGCGTCTTTTGTTGTGAACCTTTCCCCGCCGACAATTTCTCGGAACCACGTGATGGCAGCCGGAAGTGCAAAGCATAGAGATAGTATGCGGCGAAACCAGACACAAAAGATATTAAGAGCAGAACTAGATTCGGACATACCTGGGGATATCTTAAATGAGTTTGAAGTTCATCTGCTCTGTTTGCTTGGTAGTTTCAACATTTATTTTCCTGAAGAACTCCATGAAAAAAACGAAAGATAACTTTTGGGCTGTAAAACCATTTTCTGCTGTGTCAGAAAAGCCAGCTTCTCTGACAAGGCTGTAATATGAATGTTTGATTGCTCTGACATCAGATTCTGTGATAATAGTTAAATTTTCAAATAAGAAGCCATTATCTGAATTCTGGTGTCAGTTAAAAGACAAATTTAAAGCTTTGTCTGATAAAGCTAAATGCTCTTTGCAACCACTTATTTATGCCAATCAGGTTTCCCTGCTTATGCAAGCACTAAAACAAAACACAGATCTCATCTCGGTACTGGGCTAGATATTCGGCTCCACCTGTACCAACTTCACATATTCAGATATAGGTAGCTAAGTTATGTAAATCAATTCAGTCTCATTCCTCTCATTAGAAAGTTCTTTTACGGTCCCAAGTAGCATTTTTGGTTTTGCAACCTTAAAAATGGTTTAATGTACCAAATCTATGACGATATATTATGAATTTAAAATACTTGCTTTTAGCTTGTTTTAAAAGGTGTTGCCTTAATATATTTTATTTTGTATGTCTTATACGTAGTGAAATATAGTTGAAAATATTTTTATAATAAAATAAACTAATAAAGTATGTTTCAGTGTCTAAAGTTTTAAATTATGAACGTTTACCCTTTATCTCCAAAAGTATGGCCATATAAAGAGTATGAAAATTAGTACTTCGTGATAAATTTTTTCATGTTTGGGAACAACTGATGTAATACATTACAAGTGCATGGACTTGTAACTTGTACTTATTAGTAAAACTCTGTTACATAAAGGTTTCTGATACGCTTGTACTTTACTACTCCATACTTACAAGTATACCTGTGATATCTTATTATTTTGTTCCACATAGGTATTAGTATTAGTAGTGCACTTGTAGCTTGTATACATTTTTCTACAAGTGTACGAATATTAGTAACTACAAATACTAAGGTATGCTTTAATTTTTTTAATACATTTTGGAATCAGTTGACCTAAATATGGGAAGTATTAGCAAAAGTGATGATAATGATCAGAGTAGGAAGATATGAGAAAGAATAATTCAGTATTTAAGTATAACAAAAAAGTTAATTTACATGTAATTAAAGTATGGCATATGACTGATAGTTGTCTTTCCTGAAATAAATGCATGTTTCAGCTCCTTGTTTCGTTTTCAAGAGTCTTGGTATTTGGCACGAAAATAATTTGTCTATCCCTCATTATCTTTTAAAATAATCTCTTTTGACAGCATTTATGACAAATTTTTTGCTTATAAGAAAACATAAACAAAGTTGTATAAATAAAAATTATTAAACGACGACCGAAAGCAATAGGAAAGCTCGATTCTTCTGCCAATCTCTCGACGACTGAAATTGATGCTGGTATGTATCTGCATATGATCGTCGTCTCGAAGTGAATTATTACGCTTGAATATTTGACAAATACACAATAAAGTATTTAAAATATCATTATTTCAGAGAAAAAAATACAAGACCCATTTAGAAGGTATGAAAATAATCTGATCTATACATTAAAAACCGAATTTATTACTAATGAGTTGACATAACCTAATTTAGGGAATGGCGAAACGTGGCAAACAGCGCTCCTCCATCTTTCCCTTATATGACATCCCTGTAACATTTTACTAATACTTTACAAGTGTTGTACATTTTTTCGTGAAACAGAAAATCACAAGTCCATACTTTACAAGGACTTGTACTAATACACTTGTAATGTATTATGCCACATTTTGGTGGAATTTTGGTAATGCCACGACTTTATCAAATTTAATCGTAATGTCTTTCCTAGCGTTAGTGCGAAATGTTTCTTCTAATAGTGCCATTTGCGAGTCTTTCGTTCCTTTATAAGATGAAGCGCTGTTTCAGTACTGCAAGTGATCTCTGATAAGGACATGAATAGAATAACGGATTATTTTCACCAAAACTCGACATTTTTACACTGTGATCCGTCAGTTTTCCTGGATAAGGCCATCTACTCTATCATTAGTGTCTTATACAGATGTTTTTTTTTTCTCGGAATTTCTTACACACTCCAGCAGACTTGAACGTGATATGCGGTGTTCGCCTTTTACAACAGATATGTGACAATGATTTTTCGTCCTCCAATGCCATCAGCAATTAAGAAACGAACCATAACTCTCTGCTCTTGTTTACTCGCCTCCATTTCTGATGTTGGACAAATACACGTATCGCTAAAGTTATTTTCGACGCACTAAACAAATAACGAATATGCTATAAACAAACAAGAACGTGCTAATAGCTTCTCCAGTGTTACCAACTTTTGCATGGTGACCCATTCTTGTTTATTATGAGATGGCCATTACTTGCCTAGTTTTTTTTATCTGTGATGACAGATCTTTGCTGTTTTCTCTCAGAATCGAAATATATATCCATCATCAGCAGTGATTACGTTTGAAAGAAATTCCGCACCTTCCTCTAACATCATCTTCAACTTACACGCCGTGCACAAACACGTCTCACGTACAACTTTTCAGTTACGCTACCCAGCAAAATGTTCAGAACTTCTGAAAGTGTTCTTAACGTTATTCGACGTCCTTTCTTACAATGGCAGAGCGGTGTTCGTGTTTTTTTCAGTTAGGGCATATACTGAAGCAACGGGTCCACCTTCCTAATGAAATTGATTGCCTACGCTCTTTAAACTATTTAAACAGTGTTCCAGCTGTGCTGTTAGGAATAATAACCTGTTCATAAGCCTCCTGTAACAATATATAGGCTTCAGCTAAAGATTTGTTGAGGCGAAGGCAGAATTTTAGAGCAGCGTATTGTTCGAGTGTCACCTCTATTTTTCTGTAGGCGGAACTGAACATGTTTCAACTTTCACTCCTCTCACATTTGGGAAGCAAAAGTGAAATTTTACATATTAGCGCGCGAAATTATGCCTGTAAAAGAATTGTGTCCATTCTTAATCGAACAGCCACTGCATTTTCTTATCCAAATTCCTCACTACGAGGCTCACAAGGAGATGTGATTTAGAAAGAGATACCTTCCAAATGTTTTTTTTTTTTGTCCCCTTAGCCACAATGGAGACTGTAAAAACCTAATTGTCCAAACTATCTGTACTTTTTCTTGATATTCAAATGCTATCCGACTTTGTTTGGCCTTGGTTCACCTGTCGAACCCAAAGCCTGGACTGAAGCACCAGAGTGGAACCCTGCACACTGACCCAGACGGACAGTTTCCGGTCTTTTCGATGGAAGCTCAGTGCCCCCTAAACCGGAACCACAGCTCTTGCACTCGAGTAAGATGCACATTCATCCAGTGCACTCAGATGCTGCGATTTGCTTGATGCTGTAAACCTAAACTAATTTTGTTGTTACGTTTTAATCCAAATGCAAACATTCTTCAGAATTTCTTTCACAGCTGTAATCAATAGATTTTTGTGAAGTGCTGTTTGAAGATACAATGGGTATGTCGTTCATATTGATCGGAACAAAAGAACGTACTAATCTTAAGTCTGACATAGCATAATTACAATGAGCTGATCATTTGGGATTCCAATGATACTAAAAGATTATGATGAAACATTTCAAACATCTTTGCTTCAACTGCAGGTTTCTTTCTCATTCATTTGTCTTTTTGACACTTTTGTCAAATCCCAGTGCTACTTTATTCATGTGAGGAAAGCTGTAGATGTCCTTAGTTTTCAGATTGTTGAAAGGCGTTCTTGAACAAGATGTGAGAGCATGAAGAAAATGCTAAACACAACCAAAACAGTTTTGAACAGTCACACAAAAGCAAGGAAACAAGATAGAAATGTAAAACCTTCAAGAAATGAGAGAAAATCTCTTCAAGTTTGCGTCGCTGCTCATGGCAGTTCGATGTGGCTTCCGTTTATTGCCCTACACACATCTAAACGATATTCTAATTAATTCCACACACGACTAAGGACATCAGGCGCAAGAGAGTGAATATCTTCTCTGATTCTCTTTTTCAAATGACCAATGTCGTTGATACGAACACTGTGCACATTTGCTTGACATAGCTCCTCAAGTAAAAGTCTAAAGCCGCTAGGTCGGCGATCATCGTGGCCATGCCTTTCATCCATCTTTTCCTATCCACCTCTGGAGAAATGTATCCAGAAATAAACGAACAATTTTGGCCTCATCATTAAACACAATCTTCTGTAAGAACTGTTCATCATTTACTATCTCATCAAGCATCTGCACAGGACTAAACAACTAGGCAGATAGCGTGTAACAACTGCAGTTTGTAACCCGTAAATTGGAGACTTTTCTTTAAAACTTCATGAACTGTAGTCTTCTTCAGACCTAGAGCACAGGTACACACAGACATTTTCGGGCTGCTTATGTAACTATCCCCTATAGTTTCAACACACTCGTCACTGATGTTTTGGTCAAACCTGCCTCCAATTTGCTTCCACCGGTGAATGTTATTCCTATGTAGCGGCTCTTCATTGTACACGTGGCGATATTCACGATGAACACACGTGACGGATTCAAATTTTGCCACAGAACACATTGAACTATCCTTTGCATCGTCCACATCTTGACTAAATGGCGTGATTCGCTTCACTATTGTGTTGTGTCATTACCTGCGCGCGCACAAAATTGATGTTTATACTTCAGAATCTCTTTGACATGCTTTTCAATGAATCTTAGGTTTCATTCTTTGGTTTCGTTTCGTTCAGCCATAATAAGTGTTCAAATCTGCACCATGACACACTATAAAATACTACAGCAAGTCAGTTTCCTTGAAAATTTCCTGTAAAGTAACACAAATGCTTGCTGCAGTGATGGTATAATTCTTCTAATAACAGATTAAAAGTAAGTTTAAGTGACCGCTTATCTTGATGAAGATACTTTTATTAGAAGAGTCGGCTTCGATCCTAGAAGCTTTCTCTAACCCAACAACTTCTTGAACCAGCTCCCTTGTTTTCCATGTCATGGCCATCAGGCAAGTTATTGTATGACAGGTGGCTCTCCTCAAGGTATCACCTGAATAGAACGTTTTCTTCTCGCCCTCCGTAGAGAGTTTTAAAAAAGTATACCCTCAAAAGAATTTGAACCATTTTTATTTCATTGATACTATTTTAATAATTTATTTAATTGTTAAAAAAAGCTCATTTTCGACTTCATCGCTATTATTTTAAACGCTTCCAGCATTTAAACTTCGAACATAGCGTCCTGAATCAAAATCTCAAAGGCACATTTTCCTTGATGCTTTATCAAGTGCACTTTAGTCTGCCGGGAGGTACCCTAAACTTAGGCCTGGAATGTTTCTTTCCTGAAAGAATCCTTTCTTAATATATAATTTCATCTCATGTATCATCAGTGTCCATCACCTGTGGTGCCTCAGTAGTAAAAACGGGCGTTAAACACTATAAAAAAAAAAACAAATTAAGTAGTTGATGTTTATAAATTCTGAAATATATACCAGCACTAAATTCTCTAAAGCATCCTTAATATTTTTACTGCACATCAAATTAATTAATCTATCGTATAATATTCATGCAGGTGTTTTTTTTTTAATTACACTGGCAACTCAACCTTTTAATCTTGGACTAAAATTTGTTGTGGTAAATGGTTCTTTGCTTACAACAATAACAAGAGGTAAATAATCTCCATCCACACAATGACGTCATATTTATATTAAGGCTATTGACTTCAGAGTAATTGAGTAGAAAATTAATATTAACTTTAATTTTTAATATTTTTACAATTCTGGTATACAAAGAAAGCATATATAATGATATACAATTATTGCATTCGAAAGTTTACCAAACTTGCTTCGCTCCCTTCTTAAACATTTATTCATGTATCAAAGTATAAAAATGTCCGTTTTGGTGGTGTAGTGGTAACCATACTTGCCTCTTAAGCCCAAGATCGCGGGTTCAATCGGCCAGAATCGATGGATTTTTTCGGCACGAAAAAGAACCTCAAACCTGAAAGAAGAGGCTTCTGAGCAAAATTTGTCTCCCGTTTCACGCCCTGAATTGAATGGGACGCTGATGGCCTGGGATGTTAAAGAGCGTCCGTAAATAAAAAAAAAAAAAAATCTGTTGATAATAAAGCATTATAAGCTAATGTCATACATAATACATAATTTATTGATTAAATATTAGTAAAATGATAACTCGTTTTTACTAGTTAATTTTACGATTTACAAAGGAAGTGAGCTAAGAAAGGTATATGTTAAACAAATATGCTAAAATTGTTTATAAATGATTATTTAAAATGAATTTTGTAACTGCACACGAAAGTGTTTAGGTGTTTAGGAATATTACGATTACATAAGCTTAATCCGAGGCAATAAATGTGATATAACGAAAATAATATGAAAAATGAAAAAAAAAAAAAAAAGTATATAATGCTTTGCTTGCGTTTTAAGCTTTTAAATGCTGCGTTTTTTAAGGGGAGTTTCAAATCTTATATGAAGATTTTTTTTAGAAACATTCGAAATATTTTGAAATATTTTTACAAAAGTTAATATATTCATTAAAAACCTGTAGAAGTTACAGGAAATATCAAAGCGACATTATTATTATTATTATTATTATTATTATTATTATTATTATTATTATTATTATTATTATTATTATTATTTAAAATGTGGAAATCTGCTCCGGCTTGAAACTTTTAAATCGATTATATTAAAAATGAAATTTTCATACAAGTCGTTTAAATTAAGATTTGAAGTCATTTATCACAAATTTTAGCAGCCTTTTATGAAAAAGTATTTTTTTCCAGGATACATAAGACTCAGATGGGAAAAACGCAGACAGGGCATAGTATATCAGGTGAAAGAGTATTGGCAAGGTAAACCCATATTCGATTTCAATTAAACAATCGTCTTGTGATTAACATGCACTAAAATCTTCTAGCATATTCATTTCGTTTACATTCTTCTTCTCCTTTTAAAATTCTGCTACCTTCACAGTTCTCCAGCAGTGTTCCAGCCTGAGAAATGGTTTCGCTACGTGCTCAACAAAGCATGCAGGGGGGAGCAGGCAGGAAGCTCTCGGGAATCGATCGGTTAACCGTGGTATTAAGCGACATCTATGGTATTGATGCATTCCTGCAAGCCAAACTGAACACGCTCCCATGACCGTGTCTAGAGAAAACAACTGGGGAAATGAAAGAAAATGTCAAAACCCGAAGAAACCGTCACAAAATCATCACGAATCGCGTGAGTCCTAAACCTACGCCACATGTCTGTGAGAAATGGGCCAATGTTACAGGAAGGTGTGTTGTATTGTTACGTGTCCTTGCTGCTTGCATGCGCATCCCACAATTTCAGTAGTTGATATTCATTGATGCAGCCACGTCATTGCTGAGATAATATCAGATATTGCGTCGCACGTGAATAAAGCTGCATAAACTGCCCTTCCCCGCAAGTCAGCCTCGAATGTTGCATCTAACTAGAGTGTCCAGATTTTGTGTCAACTTTGGTACATTTATGCTCTAAGTATTTTCATTTTTTTTTTTATCAGTAGAACTGCCGAGAGGATAGAGTCGGTCCTGGTGGTGTAATAGGTAACCATACTTGCATCCTAAACCCAAGGTCGCGGATTCAAACTCGGCCAGGATTGATGGATTTTTTTCGGGTGTAAAAATCCTAAGTATGGCTTCCTTCGGAAGGGAAGTAAAGCCGTGGGTCCCGTGTCGTACATTTACGACATGTAAAAGAACCTCAAGCCTGAAAAAAGAGACCTCTGAGCAAAATTTATCGGCCGTTTCACGCCCTGAATTGAATGGGACGCTGATGACCTGAGATGTTAAAGAGCGTCCGTAAATGAATCAAGTGAACAAAATAACCGAGGATCGCGAATTCGATTTCCTTATAGGTATTAGTGGATTTTAACTTGTATGCCTACTGTTCGTCATTCCGTGTGGACCGTATTCACTTGGAATCCCACCAGTGTCCGTGTGCATCTTATCCACACAAGATCCAATCCTTGATGGCCTGTACTTGTCTTTCGACCTCAATTCTCCCAAAAAAAAAAAAAAAAAAAAAAAAAAAAAAAAAAAAAAAGTTTTAGGCATAGATGCAGACATAAATTCTTCAGTAGTTTCAAAGCCTCAGGTAAGTACAACGAGAAAATCCTCCAAACGGACACAGCAGGTAGTTACTGAAATTAAATGAAGGCATCCTTCGAATTAAGGTTTGTAGTTAGACAGTGCGATCAATTTTGTTTTGCCTATGGTCGAGCGCGCCGATTGTTAGCCGAGTCTCGGTGATTAACGGGAGGGTATAACAATGAAATAAACCAACAATACACAAACAATTTTAAGATGCTCATTACTTATCAAATTACTTACCGCCTTCATTTACTGACGAATATTATCTTTGAGTTCTTGTATGTGTGCAGGTTCGTCTTGTACACAGCATTTTGTAATTTATCCCAGAGATAATAATCGCAGACTGTTAAATAGAGGGGCCGAAAGAGTCACATATCTCTACTAACAACTCTTGTCTTATGAATTGCTTTCACGCAATCATTCACAGTGTGAGCAGTGGTAGAGTTCTATTAAAAAGGATGACCACGTGCCCTGTTGGTTAATTCTCTGAAAAAAAGCTTAGTATGATATTCACCTAAGTAACTGAATAAACTTTACTAAAAATGGTGCTATGATTCTTTCACCACTTTCGCATTTGAATCGTACATAAAGACAGGCTGTGCCGTTGTATATACACGAGACCATTATACACCTGTATACTGTCGAATTAAGAAATGAACAAGTACACCCACCCGAAAACAGCTGCGCTACGACTGCGACAATCAGCAAGGTCAATATAAGCAAGCAAGCATGCTACCCCCTCTACGGCGGGGCAAACTAGTGGGGGCTTGTTCATAGAAAAAACTGAGTACCCAGGGAAAGCATCACTGATCGCCCTGTACCATTCCTGAGTTAATTTATAGAAAGTATGCCAGGAAACTTTAGTTCATAAAGCATGACAAAACCAAGCAGAAATATACGAGTGTTGATTGATAAGTTATAGCAACTATTCTCTCTCTCTAGAATAAGAAGGTTTAATATGCATATTATACCTATGTATTTGAAGGAGGCGTGCATTTAAGTGCTGCCAACAAGTGGGGTATACGTGCAGGATTCTCTGATAATGCGTGCGAGAAGGAAAGAAAAACAAAAGCAATCACAGGTTTTTCATTAATACCTATTTTTATTTTTTAATGGCGATTAACGTCCTTTTTTACTACTGAGGCACCAAAGGCGGTGGACACTGATGATACATGAGAGGAAATGATATATTGGGAAAGGATTTTTAAGGAAGGAAACGTTCCAGGCCTAAGTTTAGAGTACCTCCCCGGCATTTGCCATTTATGAGGACTGAGGAAAACCTGGAAAAAACCTCAGTCAGGGAGGACGTTCCTGGTGGGATTCGATCTCCAGATCTCTCGTTCACGAGTTCATGCCGTAACGACCTCGGCCACCCGTGGCGATTTTTCATGTCTAAGGGGGTAGGTCTCGACCATAGGTGGCCATGCAATTGACAGGATAACTGTTCTTTTTAATGTTTTATTTATTGTCGCTTTGACTGCATTGATCGTATCGCGACATCTGTGGGTTGTGGACTGAATACTATGAATGTAAGTCTGTAGGGATGAATGAAATGGAACGAATTAATGATTCATGAGCTCGGAGTCCTTGGCGCCTTAAAGCTATCTGGAATTCACCTTCATGGGTAAAGAAGAACTCATAAAACATTTCTTCCTAGACAGATTGACCTGAGCGGGATTCGAACCCGGAATCTCCGGATTAGTAGTCGTAAATGCTACCACTAGACCACGGAGGCGGACGTTTATCTGTCTTAATCATTCATTTGAACTATAAAATAGTTTATTTAATACAACGTTATAAAATAGACGTGTTGTAAGTATTCTATAAAATAGACAAAGTTGAGTATCATGCAGTGATACAGTTCTTTGTAACAGATAGTTTAACACCAAAGGAAATTCGCACCAAATTTATAAAATATAAGGGTATTCCTCTTCTTTATATTTTCCAATTAAAATGCGACTGCTGAAGTTAAACATGGCCGCACCAATCATGAAAATGACTTACGCCCAAAAAGTACAACAATAGCAGAAATGCTAACAACTGATTTTTTTTAAAGTGTTTAATGCCCGTTTTTACTTTTGAAGCACTACAGGCGGTGGACACTGATAATACATAAGACGAATTTTTTTTTAAAGGAAGGAAACATTCCAGACCTAAGTTTAGGGTACCTCCCCGGCATTTGCCATTTACGAGGACTAAGGAAAACCTGGAAAAAACCTCGGTAAGGAATCGAACCCCAGATCTCCCGCTCACGAGTCCGCGCCTTAACGATCTCGGTCCCCTTGGCGGTCTAACAGCAGATTAATTCGTATGAAAACATGGCGACAGTGTTTGGAGCTATTTAATAACCACAGGTCTGTTTTCGAGTGTCAACTTATAGCTGTGGGTGAAACAATCCACCATCACACACCAGAATTGAAACAGCAGTCAAACAGAACAACATTCCGGTTGTTCAGCGCGAGGCAATGAGGGTATGTGCTAAAGGAATTAAAGTAATTATTATCTTCAGAAGGGTAAAACCATAACCGAAGAGTACAAATCCTATATTTTAAACCAACAGCATGAAATTTTTCACGAGGAAAGAGACAGTGTGCAGACTTTTTTTTTTTTTCCTCATTCATCAAGGCAATACACATGCTAATACATGTTTTTTTTTCGATGGGATGAATTCTTAGAACACCCCCTCTACTCCCAGATAAGAGTCCCTCGTTCCCGTAGGTCAAACTCTTTCTCTCTGGTCAGTGTTTTTCGTCAAATAATAATTCTGAAGCATCGCTGGAATAAATGTGTGGAGCTTATGGGAGATTATGCTAGAAAGTAAAAATAATGTTCTCAGCAGAGAACTTTTTACACACCCTGTATATGAACAGATAACGGATAAGTGCTAACATCATTCTAAGTGGTCTCCCAGGTTTATGTTTAATTTCGTCACAGTCCAGCGCATGCTTTACAGCTACATCTTTATAAGCAGACACAGAACATCCTCTGTGATGCAGGTAGGCATCTACAATTCTCCTTTTTAGTTCGATATCTTCCCACAGTTTTTATGACATTCCCGTTTATTTTTTCCCGCGGACAGCAGCTGCTATCTTGAAGTAAGACCATAGATCGATCCATTAAGTACCACTCTCACCAACAACAGCATAACAATTCCAGACTGCTGCACCTGGTGGCAGTAATAAGAACGCATGTGCCTACAAATACCACGTTCTATGCCATTTTAGGGGAACGTAACAGCATTCAGCTAAACTATCGGTTGGCTATGCCTGGGAAAGGAAAATTGTTAAATTATACGCCAGTAATTCAGTAGTCTACGTTATAAGTTATACGTTCTAATTATCCAAAAGTGATAAAATACAATGACTGTATACCTGAAGTGCAGACTTTACATGGTGGGGAACTGGCTCTGACGAGCAGAAGAAATGTGGCCTTCTGTCTATTCTTGTTTACAACGCTCTTACGGTCTCTATGCTTCTATTAGGAGGAGATACTGTTAACCACCAATCAGGATAGAGTAATTAAATTTTCCCTGCTCACTCTGATGCTGCTAATCGTCATTTCGAAATAACCAAAGACATTACCCAAACAATACCATGTTAATGCACCCTCAATTTCTTATAATATATCTTCAGCGGAGGGCAGGCGACCAACCGCATAGGACCTAAATCAGTCAGTGGTACACTGTGAAGTAATTATTATTAATGCATGGCGCTAACGTCGAGACTTAGATCCGCCACCTCTCTACCATATCGACACACGATGGTAGTTAGGATACAGTATCTCTAGTAAGCGCGAGTTCGATTCAAAGTAAGGTGGGGGGCGACTTCGGTCGTTGCTTTTAAGATGCTTCAGGTGCGGGCTCTGCGGACCCTGAGTACCCGTGGTACTTGTGACGTTACTATAAGGAGCCGGGCCGGAGTTTTTTCGAGCCCCTCCCTGAGGGGAGTTGTCCGGATGGGTTGGACTCGGCGTGGCGGTGGTTCCCGGAACGGGTAATTGAGTACCCAGTGGGCGGCGTGTCCCATGGCGTGTACCTTGGGGGCAGGATGTTTCCTGAATCACTGTTGTTGTGGGGAGGGTGGTGGCTACCTTAATGCTGGGGTAACTTACCTCTTAAATTGAGCAGGTCTATGGTAGACGTGACCTATCCATCCGTGAGAACGTGGTTCGCTTAGCGCGTTTGGGCGACGAGATCCTCTACAGCCGAAAGGCGGGTCGGTTTAGACTCTAGGTACCGTCCTAAATGGAAAAAACCACTGGGCTGCACAGACCTCTGTGTATATTCTCCTGGCCTGGGGAGGAATCCCCGCTCTATAAGTAATGTAGTAAGGATGAGTTCGATTTAAAGTTGGGGTCAGTTGTCTGGAAAGATTTTTACGGGAATTTCCCGTATCCTCAAATACAAATTTAAAGCAACTTTCGGCTACCTGGAACCCGGGCTCATCGTCGTTTAAGTGAACTAACCTTCCGGTATTACAGAGCCATCGTTTGGGTGAGTGGCCCACTTTACAGGGATTTGCTTGGCACCGGGTAGCATGCTGTTTGCCGGCGAAGTCAGATATTCATAGCCCCTTAAATTCAAGCGCGTAGATGTCTTTATGCATTCAGTTACTTCCATACTAAGATGTCATAGAAGACAAATGAGCCAGGTCCGTGACAATATGCCGCACACTTTTAAATTAAACTTATGAATCAACTCTCGTATTTTTCAAATTTAGAGTCCATTATACACGAGCGGCGATGCACAGGGTAAAATCAGCCAGAAGCGTTCGCACACAGGTATCCACATTTACAGCCTTGTTATCTGTATGTCTACATGCGTAGGATTGCCTGCTCCAGTGACGACGATACTGACAAGTGCGTGACGCTGTCAAAACAACAGCCGGTGCCGTTACTGTCATGAGTAGCAAGTAGGATGGAACTGTGAAGTCCACTTTCATATGTTGTGAATACAGTAATACTTCAGGGTCAACCCACTGGAACGGCAGCGTCACCTGGAAAGTTTATACAAAAAAAAAAAGAAGAATAACACATTCATAACAAAACACTTCGCTGGGTCCACGAACATAACAAGACTACAGTCTTTTTAACACAATTTGAGAGTTTTTGGAAAAATTATATATTCTTATGTACTCCTAAGACTGAAATGTTTCAATGCTACTATATTTTTATGACTTGGAAGTTCATGTCAGGTGGGAAATATCAATATTATATTGTAATTGAGGGAACTGCCAAAAGCCCCCCCCCCCCGACTTCAATGATCCAAACCAGCATTTTCACGTGTTTATCTGCACAATAAAATAAAAAGAAAAAAATGGCTATATTTTTTCCAGAATCTATATAAAAATATATTAACAATTAAGTGGGTGTTTATAAAACCGGGATAACCTACAATACTTCAAATACTGTGTTTGATGATGCAATCTATAGTCAGGGATGGATTCTGTTTTCCGTTAGTACTGCTAACCCAATGCCAAATATGTAAATGTAATATACAGAGCCAGGAAGAAGGCAAAATACTTCTTTTATTTGTATGAATATATTTAAGAGTCAGATAGAAATGAACATATTTCCGTATATTTGGGGTCAGTAGGACCAGCTTGTATTTTGCCTGTTTTGGCTTCTGTTGCCTATTTTAAAGTTTAACCCCCTCCCCCCCTTTTACGTGCTTTGCATCGTTATGGATTTTTTTTCCCGCGATTATTTACGCATTTTAAAAAGCGTTCAAATACTGTCAATATATATAGAAGTGAAAAAGTTATAAAAATTAAATGGCATATTCATCTCACAAAAATATTCATTGAAAATCTTGTTAAACATTTATTTATTTTCAAGCAGTCAAAAAATTTCTCCTCAATCCACTCAAACTCTTTAAGTAGCAGAACCTTCATTAATGAAAGGAACGCTCGGTTACCTCGGGCATATGAATACCATGAAATACAGAGGATGTGGGAAGTACTTTAGTTTTGAATAGTTCTGACGAATGACCCTGTATCGATCTGCGTGAGACAATTCTAGTAACTTTGTGGTAGGGGTAACTTCTTAGCTGCATAAATGTAACAAACAATTGCAAGCGAGAAAGATGAAAGCGGTACAGCTGTGAAATTAAATATCCCTACAATATACGGAAGTACAGAAATAAGAGAGATGCTAACCTGGTTTCCCTATAAACGCAATTCGACCAGAAACTGATGCGCATATTTTGCTCATTCGCCGGGACTATTCAAAACTATCTTAGTCTTAATCGATTTCCATGATGTCCTGAAAGGTGAATGTTCTGTTGTAACAAGTATGAGTCCTTCCGAAATAGCTTGTTTTAAATATGTTCCAATTACTTCAGTGGAAGTAGAACGATCTTTTGCCATGATAAAAAATGTCCCAATGACAAGCGGCTGACTATGAAAGTTCATACCTTGATAAAACACTTTTTGTTGCTTGTAAGGAAGAAAAATAAGCTTAAGTACTTTAATTATGTGATTAAGAAGTTATTAAGTATCTTAAATATATATTTTCATTAATAATGTGTTCACTTTTAATAGATGCACAATTTAATTATATTACTGCACATTTTCAGTATTTAAGTGTCTTATATGTGCCTATTTTAACCAAAATTATTGACTGAACTTTCTGGGTATGGTAAGGCAGAACTCTTGAATTTCTTGCACAATGGGCTTATTTCAGTTAATGGATACGTGCTGCAAGAAGCATAGTTCATAGCTCAAATAACTTCACTATGTCTTAAATACTGCAAAAACACACGTTACTTTTATGACAGGCTGGCGCTGCTATGTTTGCAGTTTGTTCAGTGTCTGCTAATAATTTTGATTTTAATTGTTATATTATTAGTTCGCAGATTATGTAAACACTTTTATTTACGTTCAAATTTAAATAATACATATAAAAAGTATTCATTATAGATAATATTGAAAGTTTAATAAGAAAATTCTCAACGTAGTATGTTATTAAGCTAGGCTTCATTGATTGATCTTAAAGTTTGGAAAATTGAAGATACAAGCGATATTGGAGAAAGTAATACGTGTTTTGGTGATGCTAATTAAGCAAAACGCAAGAAAAATGGTGAAAACTGGAAAAGGAGAAGGAGAATAAAACAGCGGCAAGGTCTACAAACATTAAAAAGGCAAGGAGAAGCCAGAGAAAAACACCGGACAAAATTGTGGATTCCGAAGAAACCATTTTGAAATTTGGAAATTGCTTTGTTTCCATAAATTTTCATAAATATATCTAATTTAACGAGGGTAAAAATGACTAATGTGCACAGTGGAGCAAAAGTCACTACCCATTGCTATGAATGATCTTGAATTATTCACAGGCTGAATGTTTGAACTAGGTAACGCACTTTAAATTCATAGTCTTAACGTAAAATCGCGTTTATGCTGAAGACCATTCAATTGTTTTAGTGTTAACAGCCTTTGTGTTTACTTAGGAAAACGAATTGCTGTCATGAAAACGTGCGTTGAGAGGCTATAATCTAATTATTTATGAAACAATGGGCAATTACAGTGTTCAACAGCGTTTCAAGAAATACGTGTTTGTCAAATTGTATATCAGGTAACCAATGCAGAGATGAAAAAAAAATAGAACAAAGCATTCCAAAAGTTTCTGTTTTACAAGTGGTGCAAAAGTAGCTACACACTTTCAGAATTTCAGTTAACAAAGGATTGCACTACCTGGAACACTGGCACACACGCAACACAACTGTATGTTGTCCAGATTTTTGAAGGTATCCTTCCTTCCATACACTTCATCATCAACCATGCCCCAAACGAAGAAATCCATTAGGGCAAGACAAGGGAATCGTGGTGGGAGTTCAATTGCTCCCCGACGTCATGCCCTCTTCTATTGAAAACGTTATCAACGTACGGCCGAACAACTGTAACATAATGTGCTGGACCTCCGTCATGCTGGGAGTAGAGTTGATCGAAGTTGTCCAAATGCATGATGATTCCTGGTGTAACCTCTCGAAGCAGAGCCAGGTATTTGCTGCTATCGACACTTCCAGCAATAAAATGTGATCCAATTACACCACTTGCCGATATTGCACCCTACACATTTACGCCGGGTGATTCAGCGCTGGCTCCAAAATAATATGATGGTTTTCCGTGTACCAATAAATACAATTATGTCGGTTTACATGTCTTAAAGCTGACTTATTTCGAGCACACGTGTTTTTTATAGGAATTGTGGTCTTGTTGATAATGATCGAGCATAATCTCACAAAATGTCTGGATTATCTTCCAACAAATCGTGTGTCAGGCGTGGAATGTACACTTTGAACTTCTGCTGATACAGTTTCCTTTGGAGTCACCGATATGACATTGCTGGAAATTCTACCGCTAATCGTCTTGTGGACTTCCTTAGACTAGTCGTGATAGACAAATTGAGCTCACTTTCCTCATTTCATGCTGTTCCACGTCTCCCATTGTGAGGTACATTCAAAACCGAAACTTCAATTTCAAATTTGTAATTACATTGTAAACAGCCTTACGTGATGGTAGACTTGACTCGAAATGTTCTCTCCATTCCTTTAGTACTGCACTTAAACCTCGTTGGTAACCGAACTTTACAGCAAAAACTCTTTCCTCTTTCGTTAACATTTTCCTGTTACTTAGGATTCGTTTCCTGTTTCCTGATCTTCCTCCTGACAGTGTCACCAACCTAGAAACATATCTACAGTATAGTTAAAAACAAACGAAGGAAAAAGTTTTGAACATCACACACAAAGAAGTGAAATCATATGTCAACTGAAATTCACTAAGTGTGTAGTTACTTTTGCGCCACTCTGTATAAGGATACTGCATTAGGTAATCGTCTATTGGAAGACGGTTACGGTCGCAGGCTACAGTATTGTGAATTAATTAATGAAAGAGATCCAAATCTATGATATTGCTAATGCTTTCAGGTCTGGGTCCATACTGTCAAATTTAAACTTTCCGGGCTGTTACATTTGCTTCTAACCAAATCTTTCACTGACAATTGCGGTCAGCATAGTCAGTGGAATGCCCAATGATGAGTTGTTTATGAGTACTCAACTCTATCGGTATACGAGTAACAACAGTTCATTTCATTGCGATAATGGTTCAACTTGGCGAAAACTTCAGTTTTGAAGTAAACCCAAGAGACCGGAAGTTTTAAATTTTGACAAAATCCAAACACATTTGTATGATCAAAACCATGATAGTGTGTTGAAAGTGAAGTTAATCAATGATTTTCCGCACTTCCAACATGGCTTCGCTCCACTACATTATGCATTTCCTATGCGGAACTAAGTTGAGGAAGTTCTTGGCGGGAAAACCATCGAAAAGAGAGACTCAATTGAAACAGCAACAAGGTCGCCACACCTCATTCCAGTGGAAAACTCTTTAGGTTCATCGTAGACAAAGCTTTCGCCACAACCAAGCATACGATGACCTTAAGGCCTTTCATGAAATGCCGGTCAGAGAATTGTGCCAAGCCAATTGTCTCAAGTTTCTGGACGCCTTCGGCCACGTGAGAAGATGATTTGAACACAAAAAGGAAATCAGTAGCTTAATGGAGAACGTTGAATAGGCAGTGACTGACACTAGCGTCATCCTGAATATCACAAACAAAACATTTTACGCGTATATCGCTAATTTCTAAAGTGTTTCGCAGGACGATTACATTAGATTAACCTACAGATATAATCCTCAATGAGCAGTTATATTTTGAACATATTAAGCCCCTCCGACACGATAGAGAGTAAGTAGGACTGTATGTGAAGTAATAGATTCTGGTCAACAAACCGCAATATTATATCACGAGAAACAAGCAACCAAGCCTTTCATTTGCAAATCCGACTGTAAAGATGAAGGACAGTACGTGATGTGATGTCATTGTAAGCTGATAAGGTTTCCTTTGCTTTTTGGTTGCGGAAATGGTCCTCCAGTCCAGCGTTGCCAACTCTACGGGTTTATCCGTCACGGTTTTTTGTCGTCATCAATGGATATACGGATTTTTGACAATGTTATTTTAATATGTCAGTGATAAATCGTTTAAACTCCTTTACTACTTAATTTTAGTATTTTAATTTGCTCTTGAGCTTCCAGTAGACGTACAACCGGCGAAGTACCTAAGCTTGAAATTGGTACTTTGTATTCCTGATGCTAGATTAGCCAGTTAACGGTTCGATTGACAAGACCTGGTCTTGGGCGTTGCGCCAGGAATGTACTCTTGTCAACAGGAACGTGACTTTGAACTTGAACGAGGCAAATGGAATGCAAATACAATAACCACCAGCTGTTGTTGGACAGCACCACTCTAACAGGAAACATGTTAACAAATTCTACGACAGTTTGAGTGTGTGTAGGAGACAGGGAGAGAGTGAGTAAGTAAGTGAGTGAGTGTGTGTGTGTGTGTGTGTGTAAGAGACAGGGAGAGAGTGAGTGAGTGTGTGTGTGTGTGTGTGTGTGTGTGTGTGTACGAAAAATACTGCGCAAGCATGGTGCGTACAAACGGCTTTGTCAATCATGTCATAAATTTTACTCTAATACGATATACTATGACCCAAATGTGATAATAGGCAAATTTATCATAATTTCATAAAGTGCCCTGTTAGAATATGTGGTAAAATATAACTATAAAATTTCCTCTTTTCCTTGTTTTGCGCATTATGGCAATCTGAAAACCTCAGCCTTATGAAATTATCGTGTCTATAAAACAATATGTACAAAGTACCAAAGAGGCTCGCCTCATAGCATATAGAAATGTATAAATGTATAAAGTTTATGTGCACAGCACATTTCTGAAATTCATTCCTTCCTTCGAAAGCGATATTTGGCAGGTAATTTTACCACCGTTGCTTAAGGTTTGGACTTTGGAGTGCGTGCTTGCCTTGGCGGTTAAGTGAACACAATAACTATACGCTCGACGCGCGGTCAGTGCTGCCACCGAATTCGCTTTCCTAGTGAAATTTCGGCTACAAAATGGCTATGGAGCGAATTCTCGATGACCCTTTACACATACATATATAACTTTATTCGTACATTTTTAACATTTAAATATCAATGCACGCTTAAGCTACTAATAATTTAAGCCTCGTAAAATGGTTAAAACTCATATTAGAAAAACATGAGTGCATTAAATAAGCGAACATTTTAAATTAATATTCCGTTAACATTTTTATTAAACACGTAATTGGGGTTAATTCCAGGCGCAACCATCACCGTTCACATTCACATCATTTCGACCTACTCAGACCTATTATTGCTAGTGCATTATTCTGTTTTGATTTATTCCCAATTTGGTTATCATTGAGTTTTTATCTTGAACATACGATACTTTTAAAGGAACAGTCAATAATTTGGTCTTCCGAGGTTGACAAACTGAATCTCGCTTCTAACTTTATTCTTTCTCTTCATATCGAAAGCAAACATTTTATCCTTCTACAGCGTGCCTGTCATACTTGGCTCTACAAGTGCGAATTGCTTACGTAGTACTCATACCACTCCAAGCATTTGCTGTAGTGAAGGCCAGTTTTTACAATCTCCGGCTTAGTAATTTACGATGAGTAGCAGTAGTAGTAGGTGCATCTTTATTGTTATAAACTAAATACATATTACAAATATATTTTATGCATGGATCGTCGACCGTACATGCTTAAATATTATACACAATCAGAAAGAGAAAAAAAAATATAAAGTAATAATTACTCAATATTTTTTTTAAAATAGAAAGAATGAAATTGCAGATATATGAGTACTATTTATAGTTACACTAATTACTGCGTTCTAACCAGAAAATCAATTGCTTCTTAGCTTCGCGCTCTTTGTCTAGGAAAATGTCCATATTAACCAATTAGTGTGATTCGTAAACACGTTCCAGCATGCCAGTATATCTCTAATTGCTTTCATTTTTTTTCATGAAGCAGCATTTTTCTCAGGTGTTCCCAGTGGGTACATTCCACCATAAAAATATATATATATATATATATACAGATTCTCCTACTAGAACTATCCGGTTTTTTTTTTTTTTTCAATTTTTTTAAGCTTTCCAACCTCCCAGTTTAAACCAGTTCATTCCTGATCTTGTCTTTTTCCCTAGAACGAGCATATACCTATTTGCCCCAGGTTAATTTAGTTTTATTCGATAGGCTCAAGGAGACTTTCGTGTTACATTCTGCCTCTATTTCCTGCCTGCTGATACCTCTAGCCTTATTCTAACTCTCTTCCATACATTTTTATTACTTTCTTTGCCTCGTTGCCATACTTAACCCAAGAAAATTCCAATACACAAAGAGCTTACCTAAATACATTTGTCATGATTCGAATAGGCTCGTAGGTTGATTTATTGTTCCTTGCTTTGCTCTGAACCGCTCCAGAACTGCATGTAAACAACGAAGTGCGGCATTTCCAGTAAAAAGTAGAGCCTATTGTTTGATTTTATATTGCCAATATATTTAGATGTCCAACAAATAAAAGCATATGAGCAAAGCATATCTATAGCCATTATTTATATTCGCAAGTTTACATCGTTTTACTTACAACCATTTTCTCAAATAACTCCGAAACTTATATATCAAATATATTCTATCAATGAAGTGCCTTTAATCCGTTTTACATATAAGGGCATATTTCATATATGTACCTTCATTCAGTTATTAAACATATCATCGGTTATATTTTCAGGAAATGTAATATATCAGAAACAGCTGGCAATAGTGTGGCAAGCATTTTTGGCACGATATAGAAAATTAATAATTCCGGTTCGTGGCACAAGTGGTTTTTATTTATGTTGCGTTGCGAAATAGATCCACTTGTTTAAATGAAATTCATGATAAATGTGCTATAAGAGAAACGGGCTGCCGAACTGGACTTGTTGGGAGACTGTGCAGTGAATACTCCAAAAGCAGCGATCAGATCATCAGCGTTATTGATTTGAGGCTCGTGTATTGAACGTTTCCAAAACTGCAATGGCTTTAAGTACTTCCAATCAATGAGTACATTAATGCTAATTTGAGTATGACAAGCTTTCACTAAGGCGGATACTGCGTTTACTGGCTGTTGATCTCAAACGCACCCGAGTGTAAATATCTTCAAAGTGACACCGCTGATGTTATTCAGCCAAAACAGCTGTCAAAGCAATGGGAGTGTTACAGTTCCGTTATCAGATAATGCAACAACAGCTTTGACATCAAGAAAACATGACTTCAATCTAAGGGAGTTAATTGGCTACCGTCCACTCATCTGATGACATTCAAGGTTTTCAAGCACACAAAATATAAGTTTTGGACACATAAATATTTTTCTTCGTTAAACTATGTATGATCGTATATTAACGTTACGTGGTTTCTATGGCGAAAACCGTTGAATTAAAGTGTCATTCAATCTAATTCTTAGATATTCTCTTGAGCTTCTATTTGCTCCCAAAGCCAAAATAATATCTTGGTGGCAAACTCTTTTCGCCAGATGGCGCTCAAGGTGACATGATATTAAAATTAAGGTATTTATGAAACCATAATTATACTCTTTTGATTTTTGTGAGTTTTTCAATTGATTCTTGTATATTTACTTGAACATGAGCGTTCTCCAATTACCACCTTATCTAAATTTTAAGACGTTCGTTCGCTATTTGTAATCTACGAAATGTAGGTGCTTAACGAGAGATAATTGCACTACTGTTGCATTATTTCTGCAATGTATAGACCAATAGTTAATAAATCTTATGTAATAACAGAACGTAGAAGAGAAATTTGTTCCTGAACACCTTCAGCATATGAAATTAGGCAGTTTATTTTACATTAAATGAACTGGCTTTTTTTTTTTTTTTTTTTTTTTTTTTGCACCAGGAAAGTAAAGAGCATATCTGGAGTCAACTAAACAGAAGACATGCGGTTTCTTTCTATCTATACAATCATTTTGCTGCCCGTTACTCAAGTGACACTCAAAGACGTGGGCCACCAGCTGCCAATGTAAAAAGAACCGCTTGACACATTTTTACATGCGTGAACAAGTACTTTAATGAAGGAATGCAACCAAACCGTGTCAACTATTGGTTTGGTAGTCATTTCGTAGGGTGCAGTAACTGTAATGTATGCATTTTCATGTTACAATATTTGTAAAAGCTCTCGTACATTAGATTAACATTCCAATGGGTTACGAGTTTGTAAACAAAACATTCTCTCAAGCTTATAAGCAATACATAATATAAATTAACAATAATTAGAAGAGCAGAAAAGAGTAAAATACTAAGAAAAAGTCACAGATTTGTAATGGTTATTTTTCGAACTGCTAGAGTTCTTTTATGGCAATAAGACTTCTTGCCATAGAAGAACTCTAGCGATTGCAAATCTGTGACTTTTCCTTGGTATTTTCTCCTTTTCTGCTTTTCTTTTTATCGAGGTAACTGTGCGTTCCATGAAAATAAATAAATGTATAACAAGATTCTCAATAGTTATTTTTGTGAGATGAATATGCCATTTATTTTTATAAATTTTTCATTTCAATATATTAACATGTTAATGTACTTTTTAAATTGCGTAAATAATCGCAGAAATATCCATAACAATCGAAAAACATCTTAATAGGCAACAGAAGCCAAATTAGGCAAAATAAAAAATGGCCCTAACGACCCCAAATGTAGGGAAACACGTTCATTTATATGTCCTCTTAAATATATCTGCCCAGATAGAAAAGGTTTTTTTTTTTGCCTGGCTTCCGGACTGTGCTAATAAATTGTTAATCTATTCTAAAATAAATAAGATTTGAAATTATAGTAGGTATTATTTTGTTTTATTCTCTATAGTAATTTAGATCTTACTCAAATGAGAGATTGATTTTTAATTTTTATCTAGGCATTTGTTTCTTAAACAAAAATATTCTCTTTAAAAAGCATCATCTCGGTAATATTTACAAATTCTTGATAAAAATTAATTAGTAAAATGCAACATTTTCCTCCAAGTTGTTTCCTTATCTTTCACTTTGTAACAAAAACAGAATATTTAGAATGAGATTAAGTTCTTCACTGTTTTGCGGTTGCCAGCTCACTTTGGCAGGCTTTTGGGCCTGTCCTGGACAATGTCCAGCAACACCCCACATTAATGTCCTGGCGCTCGTCCCAGCCACTGTCGGGGGAACAAAGGCTCACAAGCTCGCTGTTAGGCAAGGCTTGCTTCTTCCGCGAATCCCATCTTAATTTCAAATGTCTGAGTACATCCCTTCACAAGTTAATTTAAGTCTCAAACTCTTATGCGTTCCCACAAATGATATAAACACCATGTGTGTTTGTGTTTGTACGGAATGATATACGCTGAGTTGAGTTAATTATTAGAAATGTGGTGAAAAATCTACTGCGAGATTTCCATGTAAAAGTACACGAGAAACTGCCAAACGCTGCACACCATGCTCTCTTCTATACTGACCTTGCACAGAGAGAATACCCCGGGTCTCCCACTGGCTAGGCTTCCAACTGTTGCGTCAGCCATGTAAAAAATATATCAAGTCAAAGGTAGAAAGTGAGTATGAGAGTTATGAGCATGCTGTAACATGTTTCAAGGTTAGCATGCACAGTCTCAACTCATTGGAAGAGACAGGATGTCTGGAAAGCCCTCGTGTTACCCTACTACGGGAAGAGCCTGCATGATTTGCAGCCCCTTCGTTGATAAAAACGTAAAGCGCTGAAAGATCCATGAACGAAGGTTGCTTAAAATGTTGTAGCAAGTGAGACAAAGTTCACTGATTGGCCTGTGGGAACAACTCCCAGAGAAATGTGCAAGACAGGCGAAAATTTAATTTTGACAGACAGATGGGTTAGTCCTTACATATGTGAGCGAATATACATACCTAGAACAACAGAATTCCTCCCATGATAAAATTGAAAAAAAAGTACAAAGAACGATCTCATTAACCTGGAGAGCATTTTGGGCCCTTAGGTTTACATTATTAGACCAAACACTAACTAAGAAAATCAGATTTCAGACGCTCGAAACCTGTGTATACCTGTATTACTATATGGGTGCCGGATATGGTCAATAACAGAAAAACAAAAGAACAAAATCGAAATATTCCACAGAAAAATGCAACGCAAGATCCTGGGAATAACTTTGAAGAACAAAATATCTATAGTAGTAATAAACCAGTTATCTCAGATAACAGACATCGCACAAATAGCTACCAGAAGGAAATGGCCATGGGGCAGTTACACAAGGTAGACCCAGAAGAAGATGGATAGACCTCTTCAAGGCACATGCAGGTCCAGACTGGTCAAGAGTACCAAGAGGAACAGGAAAATAGAAATCTTTCGAGAAGTAACTAGTGCAGTGAGAAATGGAGTAACTAAAGAACAAATCAGTCAGAGTGTCTTAAACAGCATATGAACAACTAGCGTGGAATAGCTCACCACGTTAGGAAAAAGCGAGCTCCCCGTGCTTGTTAGGAGACCTTTGCCCTTAAGGAAACAATAGGCTATCTTTATCTTTAAATAGTAGAAGCAATGAGCATTTAGTTTGGAAATAATTTAGGAATGTTAGGCAAGATGGGTTTGCTCCTCCACAACAATGCACCAGTGCACACGTCAGACAAAGCTCAAGAATGTAGATGTCAGTAGTTGAACCATACACTCTACAGTCTTGGTTTGGCTCCTGGGATTATTTCCTTGGGTACCTATACGTAAAAGGGGATGAAAACAGGTTTTTCAATTTTAGTCCCAAACTTCTTTTCTCTTTTCTATATTACACATTTGTGACAAATTTTGCTAATTTTTCCTTTTTTTAAATAACATCTGTCCTCTATGACACCTGTCATACCCCTTTTGAGCCTAATTTTTGTCTTCGTCTTAAAAACAGAGATTATAATTTTCAATGTGGTATATTTTATATTTGTATGTTGCCTAATCTGTTCAAGTACTGGACAAATTGATGGATGCTATTCAGGCTAAACGTTCACAACTTGCGAAAAAGAAATTTCCCTTTCATCATGTTAATGCACCTTCACACACGTCTGGAATTGTTGCTACAAAACTGCATGACCTTCGTTTTCAAGTGCTTCCACATCCGCCATATTCGCCGTATTTGACTCCAAGCGATTACTTTTTGTTTCCAAACCTGAACAAATGACTGGGTGGACAAATACAATGACGAGGTTGAAGCCGAGACAGATGTTTTATTTTTCACGATTGGACATGTCTTATTTTACTGAGGGTATTAACAACTTGGAAATAAATACGACTAAATATATTGATTTGCAAGTTGACTATGCTGAATATATATTTTTTTCTTAAATCTTGTTTTTTCTTGATCAGGCAGAGAACTTTTAGAACGCCCCTCGTACAGCACTTGGGTCTTATATTTAAGTGGTCCATATGACACTGGCTCACTCATCGTAAGAGAAATTTTATATCAACTTTTGAGGAATTCTACATATCCATTCCCACACCCCACATGTTACGTCACCCGTGCCACTTCTCCGGGCGCCAGTAGATATTCACTCCACATGATGTTTTCATTTAGCGAGGGAGCCCTACAATCTCCTGCTTTGTTCCTCAGGAATCTGCTTCACGTCCCATTAGTTCAGGAATGATGCGATCAAGAAGCATGTGCTGCTGCATGTTCAGCATACACTGCTATGACTTCTACACGCGTGGCGGTGTTTTCAGCAGCATCCTTCAAAATCTGCTGAAATTAAACTTAAGTCTGCATAATATTAAGATCAATTTATTTAAAAATTACTAAAAACAACAGGAGAACAAAATGCTGCAATTATCTTCCTTGTTTTTCAAGTATTCTTACTCTGCTTAATAATTTCCATCACTCGTTTCATGTTTAAAATAGAAGCTTTCATTTCAAATCCACCCCTCAGCCTGAATCTACCTATTTAACATATCTACATTTAATTTAAATTACAAATACGCCAATTTAAATTTTGAGAGACAAATTTAAAAATAATTTTGATTACATTTTCCTCGCTCCCAGACACAACAACTTCAGAATTTAAAATGGTACCCCTAACTTTTAAAACTTAAATATTAAAGAAGGTGCAAAAGTGATACAATTTTTGTTTTCTATCGTTGCCTAGCAACCTGGACTGATGTTATTGCTTGAATAGGGACTACTTAATATTACTGGCCATTTAATTAGTAGTAGTGCAATAAGTATTGAATTGTTTAAAAGTGTGTATTGCTGTAATACTGGGACTTTCACAATCTTGTCGCCCTTTTCAGCCAGTTGGCGGGTCGGCAATCAGAGCAGTAACTCCAGGGGAAGCGGATGAAATATTGTTGCGAACCTCTGCTAGCCACTGGCCTAAAATATAGTTCTGTAACTTATTTACAACTGGGGTCGGACTAGGGACGAAGCTGCAACACTAATGTAAAGAAATCCTACTCATCATTGCTCTAAATGGGATCAAATTAGGAGAATATCAGAACTAGGTAAGCAGTGAATACACACAAACATTATTTAAATCATAGGCAAACTGTTTTATGAACAATGACTATTATTTATATTAATGATGGGCGCCAACCGAGATGGCTACCCCGGAGCAGACGGCGGCACGTCCCCTCTCCTCAAGTATACACACTCGACTACCAAAGTCGCTATCTAATTTCTATGTTGCGCATGCGCAGACTATAATTTTCTTTATGTAAACTTTCCTATTATCACGTTCCTTCTAACCTACTTAATGTTAAAATGCATTTCCCCCACATTGTCAACCCAATATGCCACAATATTAGCGAAATTTATTCAAATTCTCGTTATGAATCTCCAATTTTAAAGAAAATACGCATGTACCTTATAGCAGAAGATGTTGTAAACGTTACCTGCTACATCGACACTTTTTAGCATCTTTTTAGAGAACTGTGACTTACACCTTTATCTTCCAAAATTGAGTCAATTTAGGCTTAAAAGAATACAAGTTCACTGTGTCCACAGATTACGAGCAGAATTCCTGATATTCAGGTAAATTTCTATAGCTGCATGCCAAGGAACGTTAATGATAGATTAACATTCTTTACCGATGAAGCATGGTTCCACTTTTGCAATCATTTTTGACATATTGCAGTACAGAAAAGCTCATTTTATACACTAAACCCCCTTGCATGACTGTAAGCATAGAAAGTAGTACATCCTATTACTTTTGAGAATACCATAATGTAGAAATGTATTCATATTTTGAATAATTTACTGATGTTAATGCCGATCTGGGTATTTCCATTAATATCTCATGCGGCGAATGACAACTTTTTAAAAAGATTCCAGAAATGTTTGGATTTAACAGGACAACATCACCAAAATTTTCAACAAGAATCGCGCACGTTTTAATTGTAATTGTGAGAACTTGAATAGTTGAGCGAATATACATCCGTTTTGCCGGAAGCTCCCACTCTGACTGCCGACTCATCAACTGTCGTGCGATGGGTAACAAATAATCAAAGAATTAATATTAATAATTGTAATTTTATGCAAAATAAATACTCTTTTCATTCCTTCACTGGCTTTTTTTTTTTGTTCTGTCCAAATAAAAACAATAGCAGTTCAAGTTGTCAGGCAATGATAAAACATATCAAATTTACAATAACAATTGAATCCTTTTTAAAATTTATATTAAAAAGCAGGAATGTCATTTGAAATTTCAAAGTTACAGTGATGGATAAGGGGGCGAAAGCTAAAAGCAATCAAAATGTTTTAAACTTTCCCCTCAATATCTAAATTGATTTTTTAAAATTAAATGTACGTTAAATGAATAGTTATTCAAACTGCGAAGTTTTGAAATAAAAGTTTTGTCTATAGAAGGGATTTTCGTAACTGCCGATTTTTGCTTTCAAACTGATTCCAACGTTATGTTCAGGACAGATGAGATCCAAAATGGCCATCTGATTGACGAAACCGTTATGTAAATAGCGGCTTACATGGATAACAGGCCCTTGACATACGAGTTGAATAATACTTCGAGAAGCAGTCGTCCATGATGCCACAATAGGCCGGATGATTTACAAGTTATCATTTTATAAAGTAATACCCCTGCGCTCGCTCATTGCAACGTCTGTTAGAATTGAACGTTTAATTCAGGGACACACACTATATTACGATCACAAATCGTAATTTTAAAGTTTAGATTAGCACTACACATTTAAACAATGCTCCTGGAGAATAATACAACCTTAACTCTCAAAATTAATTAACGTTTCAGATTTATAAACCAAATTTATGTTACTTTTGACCACAAGTGTTTAAATATCTACAGTTATTTATTTGAGCTACAGGCCGACAGTCGTCCACCCTTAAAACAAAAATCGGACTGACTGCGTACACGCAGAAATTATTTGCAAGATCGTATAATGCACGTGCAGGTAGCAACCGGTAGTTAGTTTGAGGGAGGCTTTGTCAGCGCGTGGTTCTTCCCTTCGTGTGTAAAAATGTTATTTTATTGTGTGAATAGCATGCTAATTATTCTTCGTTCGTTATGTCAATGCATAAATATCATCTTGAAGAACGGGTTTTTATGTACGATGTATATGAGAAAACAAATTTTTGCAAAGAATAGGTACAGGCGATTCGCAAGAAAATATCCTGGCATTCGTGTTTCAGGAGGAGAAACTTGAAGAACAAGGAGTTAGGGAACACGTTTCTTGTCACTGAGATATCCTGTCTAATCTAAACTTTTAACAAATGGAAGGAATGTTAGATGAAACACAGGAATTTTCAACGCAGATGCCGGCAATGTAATGTCGCTGAGGGGCATCATTTTCAACATCTCTTATACCACAGGATAAGGTTTGTGCTTTTTTTTTAATGCAATAACTTTTATGCTTTCAGTAATTATATAAACACTAAAATAAAAATGCTAACTTTGCTGCAGTGACTACTTTTCCCGTTGTGGCAACTGCAATGAGCAAAAGCAACTGTCATAAAAATTATATTGTTTGTTTATTTAATAAAAATTTTGATTTTCCATTAAATCACTATTGCACCTGTAATTTACTATTCATATAGATTTATAAAAAGCGCTATCTCTTATGTATTTACGTTAGAAAACTCTTAAGGGACATTGGAGTGAATTCTTGGCCAAAATCAGTCAAAAAGTCAACATTTGCACGTGCGCCCCTCCCCTTCCTTCGGGCTCTACAGAAATTTAAAGAGCTCCGCGTGTCCTTTTAAACCATTCTGTTTCCCACATACTTATTTATAAAACAACGTTTTTCTCAAAGCTTCATTTTCACACATTCAAAATGTCCCACGCATCACCGCTTTTGTTAAAATTGATTAAATTTTAACAGAATGTGCAGATGTTTCCAGTAATTATTCTACAGGACAAAATAAATGCTAACACCAATAATAATTTCTGAAAAAATTATTCATTTTAAAGATTAAAATTTCTTATAGATTGAAATGAAATTATCACACTTCAGTCATCAAATTTAATAAAAATGTCTCTCTACACAATTTTTAAATGTGGTTCAAAGCTCCAATGCAAAAATGCCAACCAATTTTCTCAACTCATGAACAGCGTGGGACATTTTGATTATACTGCATATATAATAAAATTTATGAAATAATGTATAGCTCTCTAGTATTTACCCAATTTGAATGAAATTTAGTATACATATTAATTTAACAGCAAAAGTTTCAGAAAAATTCATACAAAAATGTGGAAGTTTGAAAATTCACTCTCAGTGTCCCTTAAGAACCACCTCACTTCTCTTAGAAAAACAACTGAAGCTCTAAATACAAAGCGTTCTGGCCGACTACGGTCTCTATACTAAGAAACAAGTGAATAGATGAAGTCACACCTGATACCTGGCAGTCGATTATGAGGGCAATTTCCGGAGAAGGAAGTAAATCAGCGCTAGGCGTGAGCGCGCCTGTGAAGGTCGGAAGCTGAGCTGTAACCAGCAATCGATACGTCTGCCTCCAGGGTCAGTACCTCTCTCCGCGAGAACATTTCTATGGTGCATTTAAAGTAGGTAATTTGTTCGTTTTGTGAAAACAACACAACCTCATATCCCCGTGCTTTTATTCATGTACAAATTTCCTTTGATAGCCCTAATGTTCTATTGTATTACGGAAAGGGATCTTTATACTCTGCAAGAACTCAATCCTGTAGGTTTCTACGGGGGCTGTTCAATAAAGAATGAATATCATTATTTACAGGCATAATTTGTGGCGTTAACTTTACAGTACTTTCCTAGCTTAATGCGTAATGAACACGTGGTAATAGTTTCATTATTGTCACTTTTGGTTCCCACCTGTGAGAGGTATGAGGTTAGGCCCATAAATTTCCGGCCTAACCAATTTCTTGTTATGATAAAAACCAAAACTATATTTCACTTTTCAATATAGTAACCCTTTATTGAAATATTCTTCTCACATTTTTGAATTAACGTTTCAATAACCCCCCCCCCCCCAATAGTCAGAAGTCTTGTCTGCAAAATGGGCATAAACAGAATGCATCACTTCTTCGTCACACTTAAATTTCCTTCCTCGAAGGTCCTTTTTGAGTTTTGAGAAGAGGAAATAGTCACTGGTAGTTAGATCTGGGCTATAGGGTGGATGGCCGATCTCCTTGAAGCCACATTTCTTCACAGCTTTCTTTGCAACAAGAGCTGTGTGCACAGGCGCGTTGTCGTGAAGAAGGCGCACACCACCACTCAGCTTTCCTCGCTATTTTTCTTTAATGAAAGCACGTAGTCTGTGCAGTAGGCCAGCATAGTACTCCCCATTTACTGTGGTGTTCCTCTCTTTGAAGTAAATGAAGAGTATTCCTTCGCAGTCCCAAAAGAATGTGGCCATGATCTTCTTGGTTGACTGAGTGATCTTGGCCATTAGAGGCGGACTTCGCCAAGTTTACGTTGCTCCATTAATTCATAGCCCTATTTCTCTAACGTTCAGAAACTATTTTACTTGTTGTATTTAAATGTTATATATGGAGTTTCGTTACAAAAAAAACAAATATTGATACCGCTAGAGTGTTTATATAAATTTTGGATTTCAGGTAACCCCCTTATTATTTTTATCATTTCATTTCAATGGCATATACTGAGTTTTCTTTAAAAAAAATTAAATTGCGGCCGCTAGAGCGATTTTAAAATTTCTCTTTAATCCTTACTTAGTTTTCAGGTATACACCCACTCTTAATAGCCTGAGTGCCATGCTTTTCAGAAACTACTTTTACCAATCTATTTTAACGAAAGATTCATTGATAAAAAGTAAAAATTGCGGCCGCTAGAGCTATTTTTAAAAGTGTTTTCACTCCCACCCCAAATGGTCCAATTTCGCTGCTTAACCAACTCGATAAATAGTTTGTTTATTGATGGTTATAAGCCGAGTTTCGTTGAGCAGAAGAAAAAAAATTGTGACCGCTATAGCGTTAACGGACATTGCTTTTAAATTTTTCGGTGTCTAGTAGGTAGGATCGATGGAGATTTAAATATATTATATAAAAATCGTTGCATGAGCACAACCGCTATAACTTCCCTCTAAATTCGTTAAAACATGAAATGTTATAAACTTTCGGGGTCTACTGATCACGAAATTCGCAGCTCTTCATACTAAACCACTATTCCAAATGAAGTTTGTCTTTTAGCTCTGACGCACGCCGTTAACCTGGAGCGTTATTGCAAGTCGTAATGGCGCACTCTTTCTTCGAGCAGTAAAAAGACTGCACACGTGGACTTCTCTATGTTACATTTGCTCTCGCGTTAATGAAAATCTACTTCACTACATCTAGCACTCTCTGTGCAAGAGTACCCTTGCTTCACTTCTCAGAACAAGGCAAAATAAAAACTCCAATTCCGTAACTCTTTGAGACGAGGAAAACATTCAATTGCATTTAGCTTACTATGTTAATAAACAAATATTAACGGTAGCATTTTTACTGATTCTACACATGGTACCGCCGCGTTCATTGCCGGTCTGCTAGCATTTTCCTAATGTTTGAACTATTCGAGAAAAGCATTCTCTGCTTAGATGTGTAGCCACTTATAGTTCAAGTTAAATTATAATATAAAATCTGCAATATCCGTCCCGGCACCTTGTAAGAAGAAGGAGAAGGAGGAGGAGAAGGAGGAGGATGAGGAGGAGGAAGAGGAGGAGAAGTAAGAAGATAGGAACGTATATAAAATAACCTTAAAACACAACTAAATTAACAATAATAGATAATATATAAGATAAATTATTAAAACTCTACAGGAAGAGAACGGTAGAAGAGATGATAAAGGCGAGGAAGAAAGGAGTGATGAGGGAGAGGAAGATATGTAAACTTATAATAGACGAAATATGTTAGGATTACAACTGGAAGAAGAGAACGGGAAGAAAGAAGATGTTTACCTATAAGAGTTGAAAATGAAAATTAGGTAAATTAGAAGAGCATAATGGATGAATATAGAAGGAGAAAAGAAATTGAAGAGACAAACATACAAGGGGTAGAAGAAAATAAGAGAGAAGAGCAACAATGAAGAAAAAGAAATAGAAGGAGGAGAAAAAAAATGATTAGTAGAAGTGCACAGAAGATTAAATGAGTGGGTGATACAAGTTATGGGATCGGGAAGAAGATATGAGGAAAAAAAGATCACAGAAGATGTTGATCACTGACTATTATAACAAATAACTAATTTATAAGATGCGTTTACATGTTTTCTTCGCTTTTATTTTTCTTATACTACACGCAAGTTGTAGAAATTAAGATGCATTACGTCAAAATAACACTTTAAAAGAAACATTAAACGTTATATGAAATAAAGCCCTCCCTGAGTTTTCGGAAGCAGTTTCCGCTACGCGATCAGGAAACAAAAGAAGAGCTACTCAAATTTCTAAGACTATGTTCACAATGGGCTGATTAGGGACTGAGCCTCTTGGCTCTTTTCATGCGACATAAAATGTCAAACACCGGTGCCGGCGGCGTCGAGACGCTGGCTGCCTGGTCGATAGATGGCGTCGCCCTCGGCGTAGCGTGTTGCAGCGCCAAAGGTCTCTGACGGCATTGTCAAGGTCATTCACTGTGAAATTTGGCGTCTGGTTTACTGAATTTCCTCTGTGGTCGTACTTAATTTCCATGTACACCCAAGTTTATTTCATACAACTTTTACTCTTAACGCAGTTATTCTTTTCCAGAACTTTGCACTTATTTTTTACTCACTTTCATAATGTTTGTGATTCATGATCCAATGAAATCAAATGTTAACTACTTCCAGAAACATCCAGAGATTATTATTGTTTTAACACACCGCATAATTTTAGGTTTTAGAGGGGTCAATTTTAAATAGATAAAAATAAATGAGTTATCTGCTGATAAAGATGTTAGATGCTGATAAAAAAATGGGATAAAATTTGCCTTAGAATGTCTTCGAGAGCGAGGAAACCCCGATTTTCACTAGCCCATAAGTTCGAAATATAGCGAGCGATAATCTGTGAATATCTAATGTCCACGTGCACCATGCTCGATCAATGTTTGAAGCGGTCAAATCGGTATTTGATCAGGTTCGGTGCTATTCTTCAGTGCATCGACAATGATCAAAGTTAAACGAGGTATTTGATTATGACCGCGGTGCTGAATCGATCAACTTCGTTGATTGTGATCAATCAAATAACTTCCCGTTTCGATTTTCTTGAAGGTATTGAGGACGATATAATATGCCTGGATTTTAAAATCGGGTCCAGCTTCAAAACCGGATTATTAAGGAAAGAAGTGACCCTTTTGAAGAGCGTGGGGACAGAAAATTTGAAGAAAGATTCTGGCTATCAAAGGATACAGTGTGATGGCTAAAAATGAAATGACTGAAAGGTTAAGTTTCCTAATAACCGCCCCCAAGATCGCGGGTCCCGTCGATGGATTTTTTTCGGGCGTAAAAATCCTAAGTAATGGCTTCCTTCGAAAGGGAAGTAAAGCAGTGGGTCCCGTGTCGTACATTTATGGCACATAAAATAACCTCAAGCCTGAAGGAAGAGATCTATGAGCAAAATTTGTCGGCCGTTTCACGCCCTGAATTGAACGGGACGCTGATGACCTGAGATGTTAAAGAGCGTCCATAAATAAATCAAATCAACTCTCTGTTTCGCCCATGAATAGAATTTTACACCTCATGAATCAGCTATTTTAATAAATAGCGATTTATTTATTTGGTAAAGTAAAACTCGCCTGGGATCATTCTATGCCTCATTCTTTTTCTTTAAAGATCATGAATAATTCATTTTATTTTCCAGTTAATTGGAATATGAGATAGCTAGTTCTAACAGGATGTTTGCAGATCTTTATTTGTTTTCCATTTTCGTTTAACTAATCAATCACAGAAACAAAAACAAAGCGATATAGACAAGGAGATTGTATTTGCATTACAACCTCTTTGGTTACACAGTTAGATACTTCTCTTTGAGTAATTATCGTAGAATCGTGATCGCTCAGCAGTCTAGCGCCCGGTCAGCTGATGGCCGTTCATTGAACAAAATGAACTTACAACACAACTACAGTTTCACCGCGGTCAAGTTTGATCATGTTTCAATAATCCTCGATCAGCACGGAATTTGACCGAGAATGGTGCACATAGATGTAAATGTTTCGCCCTTTTTCAGCTTCATTATTATTTTAGTTACATTGAAGTGTTATTTATTTTTCATATATATATATATGTATATGTATATGAAAATAGTACATAATGGTAAAAAAAATTGACTACAGAACATTACTACTTTCCCATACATACATTATCAAAGCTTTCTTTATTTAAAGTAATTTGACAGTTATGCTAAATAAGGTCACGAGGGTGGGCAACACTCATCACATGCAGCTGTATCGTAACCATGGAGCGGTCGGAATGAAATTACTGATCGCTCTCGGCAGTTTTCGATTACGGCCGTGCAACTCCACGCAGATTTCCGCTTTTCTTGGCAAGCGCCGGAGAATCTCCAGATATTGAACATGACGCAAGAGAGGCTGCGGGGGGAATGGTGCGTGGGGAGCACCCACGTGACCTGACTGACAAGCTTGGCCTGGATCTCAAGACTTCATAACAAGTGCGTGAGCTGAGTGCGTAGCTTGTTAGCGAACAACTCTTTTGTTTCAAGTCCACCTTACAAGATGGCAATGTCACCCGAAAAATTAGACATCTTGTTTAAAAGTTCATTTTACAGCACTTGTTACCAAGTATGTATGATTCTCTGGAGACCTTGCTTAAAGGGATGTGAGGAAAAACCTAAGAATTGAAGCCATTCCTACTTGGAGTAGATGTGCTGTCAAACACTACTTGCGCCGTGTGTGTATGCAAAAAGCGTGTTCTCTGAAATCCGGACACGTTTTCTTTTAATTAAATGCATTAAAAAGTTAATTTAAACAGATGATGCGATCGACAGAGTCTCAGATCTTTTACAAAAGCAAGAAACTGATCATTTTTATGTAACTTCACTTAACCCGCGAGCATTTTGCTCGCGATATAGCTTTGCTTTATTTTCCTTAATATTTTGTTCAATGTTCAGTATATAAAATGACTACATTTATGGTCTTTAAAATAATCCGCGAACATTAACGTTTATATAGCGACCACTCGCCGGTTAACCTTTCAATTGTTATCACAGACCAAAGAATCCTATTTGGGTTTAGTTTGATATGCATAAAAGACTTCATTGATGAAATAATCGACTTAATAGAATAAATTAATCCATTTTAACTTAATTTTATATCCAAATATACATAGGGTTTATTCTGAAATATACCCAAAACACTGCTCTAATAATTCAAAACGACAGAAGAGTACAAAAAGAACTTAAACAAGATTTGTAGTGCTTTTTTTTTTTGAAAATTGTGTAATTAAAGATTAAGCTGTTTTTGGTCAAGTTAGTTTTATGTAAAAATGTTTTGCAATTATTGAAAAAGTTAAATTTTTTTGCATAAGTTTTCGCTTATTTTTAGGATCTGTATAAGGTATTACTTTGAAACTTTTATCACTTATTCATGATATCATAGTGATGATGTGGATTCATTGTGGTGGAACTAGGAGAAAAAGTGATAATATAAAAAAATAAAATGTTAGGGAAAAATATAAAAAAGCAAACAATTGAAAATAATATATAATTTTCTACAGAGTCGTAGTACAGTAGTGAAAATAGATCAGAAAATATCAATTATTTGAATCTGTATGCTGTAAAAATTTCACTTCATTAGCTTTAATAGTCCTTGAGAAAATGGGAATTGAAGTTGGTAAATTTAACATTACAAGGATAGGTCTTTCATACTCCCCTCAACTATCTGCATGGTTTGTAAATAAAAAAAAATTAATTGCCTTAATGTATGTTTTCATAATAGGATTTATCCTCTAATAGAAAGGCTTGCTGTCAAATTTGAAAAACAGTGACCAGTTCTTTTTCCGTGTACGCTTCTAACACCATGACTAGAGATATACTTTATAAACCTACGTGTAATGGTAAAATATTGTATGAGAACATTAAGGGAAAGATATACTGCACTCGTTAAGGTCTAAAGGATGCTTGGTAACAAGAGAGAGAAAGCCCCACTTTGTATGCACCTGGAGCTGTAGAAACAAAGTTTCCACTTTAAGATAAGTTAAGTTTTCCAGAGGTGTGATGCACGTTAATGGCTGCTGAATTTACGAGGCACCAGTAAAACATGAGAATGACGTCGCAACTTTTAGCAACCCGACGAAATAGCCAATAAAGAAAGAAAAACGCAGAAGAAACAATCGATACACTTGGCATTCATCGCCATGACGACGCCGGCAGCCTCACTGCAAGTGCCGTTAAGGATGACAGCTGTGCATTACGAGATGTTAAATTGGACCTTATGCATACTTAAAAGCAAGGCCCTCTTCTCTCTCTCTCTCTCTCTCTCTCTCTCTCTCTCTCTTTCATTCACGAGGTTCAGAGATTTTTGCTTGAGGAAAGGTGAGCTCTTTTAATGAAGGGAGACGAATATGTCCGTTTCATGGTGGTTCTTGTTCATTATGAGTGTTCTAGAAGATTCGAATTTTTGCATAAATGCACGTTTGGTTAACAAGATCAAATATTTGTAAAAATATCGGCGCGGTTGTTAGAAGTTTTCTCATACTGGGTATTAAGGGGCACTGGGAATGATTTTTTTTTTTTGGCCAAAATCGGTCAAAAATCGATTTTTTTCCCTGAAAATGATTCCTTGAACCTTTGGGGTCCACAGAGAATCAACATTTGCATGTCCCCTCTCCCTTTGGCGTGTACAGTCATTTAGAGCTCTGCGTGTCCTTTTAAATCACACCTTTTCCCAACATGCGTTAAAAAAAATCATTTTCACCCATTCTAAATGTCGCACGCGTCACAGTTTTTGTTTAATTTCAATTAAAATTCATCAGAATGTGCAGCAGTATCCATTGTAATATTCTCTAGGACAAAAAGTATGCCAACACCATTAATAATTAAAATAATAATTTCCATGAAAAATGATTAATTTTAAAGATTACGAGTCGAGTTGTTATTGATTTCAAAAAATTATCACAGTTTACCCATAAAATTTATTAAAATTTCTATGCAATTTTTGTATGGGGTTTAAAATTTCAGTTGCAAAATTGCTAATAAATTTTCTCAACCCATGTGTTTTATTTACGTAATAACATTAATGAAATAATTAATAGCTCCCAAAGTCCATTTTGAATGAAATTTGATAAACCTACATATAATTCAAAGAGTGTAATCACAGTAAGAGTTCAGAAAACTGTACAAAAATGTGGAACTTTAAAATTTACTCCCAGTGTCCCTTAATGAACTCAATCATTTCAGAGATTGTTGAGAAAGAACAGATAATCCGTTTTAAAGCAAAACGGTGTCAACATTCGTTTTAGAATATCTTCAAACATGTTTCGCGAGCGAGGAAATGTTCATTTTCAATAACTTATCATCAGCATTTCAAGATTCTAAACTTCTAAACCTTGAAGGTAATATCTCCAAAAAGTAAATGTTTCTAATCGCGTTTTATTTAGGTTAAATGAAGCAATTACTCTTTCATGAAAATTAACGTAGAATTAAGGTTTTAAGTGGAAAAAATGTTTTTGAGTTGTATTATTTGTTTATTGTAGCTTCATTACTCTTATGAACGCAACAGCAGCCAGGAAATTTTCCAGCATATGCAGCATTGAGGGTTTTCCTCTTAGATTTTAACGCCCCACGACGGCTGTCTTTTAAGATGTTTCAGGCGATGCATGAAATTAAGGCTGATAAGCCTGGAGCCAGCCGGCACTTGATGTTTGCTAGTATTGCTTTCACAGACAGCAGGAAAAACTTCAATTAATCTCCCAACCGGACAAATAATAAATAATTACGTCATTTTAGGTGATATTAATTAATTGTTAAGGAAACAGTTTATTTTTGGTTGCATTATCAAGGCATAACGGTGATGTATTTGAACATTAAACACAACACCAACTAAAGCAAATCAAGAAACGAAACCGGCGGTTTGACCAGGATTGCCCAATGAGATTTGTTGCAATTTTATTTTATTTAAGAACGCTCTTTTAACATTTCAGATCATCGGCGTCTCATTCAATTCAAGGCTTGAAACGGCTGATAATTTTGCTCATAGGCCTCTTCTTTCAGGCGTGAACTTCTTTTATAAATCTACTGCTTTATTTTCCTTTCGAAGGAAGTCATACTTAGCATATTTTCGCCCGTAAAAATGCATCGACCTTGGCCGATATTGAACTCGAGATCTTGGGTTTAGGAGGCAAGTAGACCATCAGGACCGACGATTTATGGAAAGTTCTCACATACCAATTATGTTGCAATCAGTCTCACGGTATTTGGAAAGAAATGCAGCACAAGTTGCCCTTGGTTGGTCGTACATGGATACTCGCCACGCATGCGCATACACACCTTTACGTGTACTAGTAAATATTGCCCCGTTTCCGTTCTCGGAATATTTTGCTCGCCAAGACGTGGAATCTCGGTCTTCATAAACCTTTTAAGTTGCGTCAACTCTCACCAAATACGTAACTACACATTATCTCCTTTCACAGTATTTAGACTTTCACTTTACACTGGGGTGAACCCAAATACTTCTTTGAACATCCGTCTGTTTGCGCAAGGAGTTAAAGCAAAATGAGATAATTAGTAAAGTATGTGACAAATGTGCTCATCATAGTCATTCGGCCGCCACGGGTGGCCGAGGTCGTTAAGGCGCGGATTCGTGAGCGGGTCTGGGTTCGAATACAGCCAGGACCGTCCTCACTGACTGAGGTTTTTTCCAGGTTTTCCTCAATCCTCATAAATGGCAAATGCCGGGGAGGTACTCTAAACTTAGGCCTGGAACGACTCCTTCCTTAAAAATAAATCCTTTCCCAATATATCATTTCATCTCATGTATCACCAGTGTCCATCGCTTGTGGTGCTTCTGTAGCAAAATCGGGCGTTAAACACATTCATTCATTGATTCATAGTCATTCGAGACCGTTTAGCATGTGAGAAAAATGTACAATTGAAATTCATTTAGCGCATCATATTTACCCCTAGACTTACGAAAACGGCACGAGTGGCCGAGGTCGTTAAGGGCGGACTCGTGAACCGGAGTCTGCGGTTCAATTCTTATCAGGATCGTCCTCCCTTACTGCGATTTTTTCCAACTTTTCCTCAGACCTCATAAATGCAAATACCGGGGAGGTACTTAGGCCTGGAACGCTTCCTTCCTTAAAAAAAAATCCTTTTACAGTTTATAATTTCATCTCATGCCCACCGCCTGTGATGCCTCAGTAGTTAAAACGATGTTAAAAACTTACTATAATACTTTCAATAAATTTTAATAATAATAATAATAATATCGTAAATAATTGAAAATATCAATTTATTATCCAACGAAATGCTGGAAGTTTTTGCACATTTTTCGGGCGTAAAAATCCTAACTATGGCTTCCTTCGGAAGTGAAGTAAAGTCGTGGGTCCGTGTCATAGATTTACGGTATGTAAAAAGGACCTCAAGCCTGAAAGAAGAGGCCTCTGAGCAAAGTTTGTCGGCCGTTTCGGTCGGCCCTGATTTGAATAGGACGCTGATGACCTGAGATGTTAAAGAGTATCCGTAAATAAAACAAATCAATCGAAACGATCTCGATGACCACGCGGTCTTGGAAATTATCCATTCGTCAAAGAAACTTTCAATTAGCACCATGGATTGGTTTGATTTATGGCAAGCAGCACCATCTTGTTGACCATGACCCAGCTCTACATCGTCCAACAGCCCAACAACTCCATGAAAATCCGGCAGTATTCTGCAAAACCCAGTCTGGTCAAAAAAAATGGTCCTTTTATTCTCTGCGCGGATATTGCGTACCAAACCCCGACTTTAACTGAGCACATAGGTGCTTCATGAATGACACGTGGATTGTGGATGACCCAATAACATGAATTCTGTGAGCTCGCATAGCCGCATAAATGGAACGATGCTTCATCTGTGAACAATGTGACGGGCAATATGCCAGTATTTCGCACAATTAACGCCGTGTGTTCTGACTTAAACAGGAAGGAGGACATTTTCAATGTTTTACAGAAGTTGAAGAACATTTGAAATTGTGGCTAGCATTCATTCGTTAAGAAATAAAGAGCTGTGCTAGTTCTATATAAATCACTCTGTACAACGCTTAATAAGAAAGTTCCGAACTATAGCAACATAAGTTATAAACCTGAAAGCAAAAGACCATTGTGCCAGAAAAGGTTGATGTGAAAGTAGTCCTGGTGGTGGTGTAGTGGTAACCATCCTTGCCTTCTAAGCCCAGAACCACGGGTTCAAACCCGGCCAGTATCGATGGGTTTTTTCGGGCGTAAAAATCCTAAGTATGGCTTCCTTCGGAAGGGAAGTAAAGCCGTGGATCCTGTGTCGTACATTTACCGCACGAAAAAGAACCTCAAACCTGAAAAAAGAGGCCTCTGAGCAAAATTTGTCGGCCGTTTCACGCATCCTGTGATGTAAAGGCTCTATATATAAGTTTTTCATTTGTTACTGGTCAAGTACTAGTATCATTACTAGCGCAATTTGCTTTAACCTGAAATAATGCCTAAGAGAAAGAATTTCCCAGTTTAAAAAAGGCTTCATCTGCAGTATTTGCTACTCAAAATTCAAAGATATAATAGAAAACAAACTGATCATGTTTTTACTCAAAAAAAAGAAGAAGCTTGGAAGATAATTACATGTGATTACATGCTGCTATTTCGGAAACGTCACATATAATACAACTTACTGTTGACCGATTCGCATGCCTCACATTTTGGTACAAACCAGATGCAAAAATAAATATAAAATGAATTTGTAATAAATTTTATATTATAGGAACGTTTTATGTATACTAATAAAAATCACTGTAAAACCTCATTTAAATAGAGCAATAGAAAACCTCACAACAATGATCATTTTTACAAGAGGAAACGTTGGTATGCATTTGTTGTTCATACTCTCGGTAATTAATGGCGATAAATTTTTCATTACAATCAATTTGTTGAAGCAATCCTATACGTTCCTGTGCTTAATATACATTTTTACTTATGCAGCATATAATTCGATATATTCTGCCAAATGAGCAGAGCAACTAATCTGTCCAGAAGTCAAGAGTAACCACTGAGTAACACTTTTAAGTGGACATTCTAGCTCGCTCATTTGTGAGTTGGAGGCGTAGGCACAAACTGCCAGCCGTGAGCAAGGCTGAAGTTCCGAAGTACCCTATCCTATTCTAGAGAAACCTTTCCTTTTCCTTGCAAGAAAACTGCAAGAAAAACCATATCATAAAAGAGGAATGCACTGGTTTATAAATAATCCCACTTTTAAAAGAACGTTTACTTGCACTTAATTTGTTTATATGGAGTATGTTCTTGAGCCACCTTTGAGCTAGTGCAGTAATTTATTTTATGATGTAATTGCTTTTCACGTGAACTAAATTGTAAAATAATCATGTTATATTTAGTACGGGCAACAAACGAACAATTCTGTTTTGGACGCATAAACTGTAACCAAAGCACTAAGTATAGATAAAACTAGCTTATAAGCTCAGCCAGTCGTTTATTTCTCATGACATAAGCATTTTAATTCATGTTAATTTTTTCTATATGTAATATTTCGAATTTTGTACATCATTTTGGATATTAAGGGAAAAGCCGGCTTCGTCACACCTGATAATTAAGTTTGGTGCTGGATCGTGCTCAAGTTCCCGATGTCGCTAATATGTTTATACATAAAATATCGTTAATTACCTTGAGAGATGCTGCGCATACTTGCAACCATAAACGGCGCTACCTGTAAAGCTATGGGAGAGAGCAGAATATGATCTCCATTTCTTAAGATCAACTGAGACTTATTGCTTTTCTTGGTTAGGAATCGAAATGAGGACTCTGACCTCGACGGAGATTGAAACCGCGATATTCGGTTGCAGAAGCAAGACAGAGTGGGAGAGATGAGTGGCACAAAACAAACAGAATCATGCGGTCAGTCAGCAAGGGACATTGACTTGTTACAGCCTCCCAAGCGGGGAAAGAATTCCAGGTTTCTCCGAGGAAACGCGTGCAGCTCAGCAGAATTTTCAGTGTGAACAATTAGGACGTCTTCACAGTATCGCCTCTTGATCAGCTCAATGAAAATATTCCACGATATACAAATTTTGTTGTTAAAGAGTGCAGACATTTTATTTTTCATTTAAGTCTTTTGTATCCACTTTCGTTCAGGGGAGATGCCAATGGTCAAACATTCAATTTTTAAAAAATTGTTAATTTTGTTCTGTGATGATTAAACTATAAATTTTCAAAATTTTGTTTCTACATTCAATCAGGAAGTGACTATAAATTATTAAAATGACAATAGAGCCACGCCCCCTTTGATAGGAATTGATTGAAATTTATTATTATTATTATTATTATTATTATTATTATTGTGGTTTGTTGCATGCAAAATTTACAGAAAATGAAATATGATGTTTATTGAGCAGGGATATTACTAATCAGTTAATCAAGAAGGCAGTAAGCTATATTTACTTAATGTTAAAGCTAAAGAATAAGTATATTTTGTGAGTGGAAGATTGTTGAAATTGTATAATAATTAGTAAATAAAAAATTTGGAGGATGGTTAAGAGTAAGAAGTATAGACTTATAAAAAGTAAAGGAAATCCACAGCTACTATGGATTGCTATTAGGAAAAATATTCAATATATACCGGAAATGAGACTACAGGTCTGGGCCTCCTAATTCCACATCGTTCCTAGCCATGAAAATCAACATGGTCTTTGTGCATTCTCACTACTGGTACACCCCACTATCACAAACATAGCCTTACGGAAGGTGTCATAAAGCCCACTTTCAGAGCACTGCCAAATCCACAACTCTTGTCAAGGTGCACTCATGACGAAACACACAATTTCTACAACTGTCCCAATAGTTCAATATGGATGTGATGCCCCAAGACTACCTTTGCTTTTCTAAAAGTGTTTAAAAGTGCTGCTTTTGACGCTGAAGTAGTATTTATTGATAGAAATACAGGTAGACTTATGGATAGGTTGGGTTTCGCTGCAGAAATGTATATGAGTCAGCCATTGATGAAAAAGGATAATCGCTGGTAATATACATGTTGAAATAAGTCCCAATTTTCCTCAAGAACAAAACGAGTCGAGAGAACTTCAAAAGATCTCAGATTAGGAGCACTCCATTGTTCATATGGAGGTTTCTGAGAATCAAGTACAAAAAAGTAACAAACTCACATTTATCATCCTAAACTTTGCGCCTAAATTTTTTGCAGTGCATATAACTTTATATCAGAAACAATCCGACTGAGTTTCCCAAAATTTTGCACTTCTGTATAGCTATTTATAAGCTTTATTTATGTGTAAGGAAATTTTGGATAGATGCTACATTTTCCAAAACACAGCACTGAATTTTATTAAAAAATAGCTATCGATTTTGGTAAATTATTTTAAAACATTGACCATTTCACTTATGTGACGCCATCACACAATCGACCAACGAAACGAAAGAGAATTTTGAATTTTGACCAATCATAGACGGATATCGCAATGAAATTATCGAAAAGTTTATCGAATACGTTTTATCACGCGACGAGCACTAGTCTTGTGATCAGTGTAGTCAACTCTAAACCTCCACTATATATTTCCTGAGCAGGCATCACTGACCACTTTTATGTGTTTTGGGGAACTACAGATTTAACTAATTTAACGTGTATTCACTCAAGCAATAATTTTTGCGAATTCAGCCAAACAGTCTGAAATCATTTTTAAATTACGTAACAATATCTGCCTAAGTAACCATAATCTTAATAAACACGTTATTCATAATTCTGAATGTTTTCTCTGTTTTGTTTTTCTCAGTTGGTATTACTAAATCGAGCGGAAACAATTGTGATAGTCGCCTGTCGTCTATTTCATTCTCACGCTTTCTGAATAGGTAGGTATTCATAAGTAACACAACATTTTATAGAATTATTAATAATCTGTACCTCAATTACAAATATATAAATATTACTTTTATTCTTGTTCTATTCATGAAACAGTCCTAAACTCGTATTTGGCTCTACTCTTTTGGCATTACTGACATTTGACATTCGTCTGTTGCTAGATGGTTTGAAAAGGTTAAGTATTCATAATACAAATAAACAATAATTACAATATTATAATCGAATTTACTGGAATTATATTTCAATTCTTATTTTATTCGTGAAATAGTCCTATTAATTATAACTTTTGGGTCTGAGTTCTCCAGATTGATCTCACGTTTGTGAATTTATCGGCAATATCAGAGCATCTTGTGATATTACTTGCGACTATCCAAATGCAATAAAAAATTCTTGCATAAAATGGTTCTGTTATATGTGTATAAAGATTGCACAAAATGTCATACCATTATCTATATTAATTAAAATATATCTAAAAGTTTTAAAATATTTAAATAATATACATTAAAATAATACATTATACACTGGAAACTTATTTACAACGAATTATACTGTACACATTCTAGATAAACCTTTCTATCTTAACCCGATTTCCATTTTTTAGGTGGATCAACCATTTTTCTTACATTGATGCATTACCTAAGAACGTCCATAATCATTTGCTTGGTACTATGTGACAAGGTTTATTTTATTTTTAACTGAGTACAAATAGAAAAATGTTAAATTTGAATGTATAACATGAAAATCCCTAAGATCTGACCCAGGGAAGCTCGGTTTGCCCAGTTTAAATAATTTGCAACTATATTAAAATGTATTATAACATTTTAGTCATTCAAGCACATATTCGTACATGCACAACAAAAACTCTTTTAAAACAATTAACTAAGGAGATACTCATTATAATGAAAAAAAAAATGTTTCAGCAAAAATTAAAATTAGCCCAGTGAACATAAATAAATTAACACATTAAAATTATAGAACAATACGAACACCAAAAGTACCTCCATATAAATTCGCACATTTCTTGCATAAGCCAAATGAATTAAGGATTTACTCTCAGAAAAGTAGAAATACGCAAAACCTGAATCACTTGGTCCATAAATGCGGAGTTGGTTCTGTCCTAAAAATTTAGAAGGTAGCCCCAGCAAATGAATGAATGTATGAACAGTGTTTAACGCCCGTTTTTACTATTGAGGCACCACAGGTGGTGGGGCACTGACGATACATGAGATGAAATAATATATTGGATTATTAATAATCTGTGCGTCAATTACAAATATATATGGATTTGTTTTTAAGGAAGGAAACGTTCCAGGACTAAGTTTAGGGTACCTCCCGGACATTTGTCATTTATGAGGACTGATGAAAACCTGGAAGAAGAAAAAATAAACTCAGTCAGGGAGAATGGTTCTGGCGGCATTCGAACCCCAAACCTCCCCTAACTTGTCCGCTCCTTAACGACCTCGGCCACCTGTGGCGGTAGCCCCAGCAAGTAGAAAGACGGAAAGATATCCTAAATATGAACAAAGTAACGATGGCGCACGGCTGGCGGCAGCCAAAGGAAAGTACCAAGAAGTAACTAACTCTCCAATGCCTACCAGTTCAGCTCGCCCTGGCCATACAGGAGGATAAGAATGAAAGGATGACGTCACTATCCCTTAATAATCTATACATATAGGCCTGTGCTTTAACCGTTAAAGAAGGAACAAGCCTATAAAACATACCGCGTGAACATGCTAGGGAGGGGAAAAGAAATGGCAAACGGGAGAAAAAAATTTAAAAATTAAGAGGGGCTTGTGCATGACTTATAACTGCACAACTATTATCAATGTTTTGAAAATCAATAGATTAACCTTCTACTCCGTACTTCTCCTTTAACAACTCTGATATGACGAATATTATCAAGACATTATTTTTCAACTGCAAAAGGCACACAACTTGTGTTAAGAAATTCCTTTCGTTCACTCTTAGCGTACTCCTCGATAATTACAGAACATCGTTCTGTTTCCTTTCACTTTGAATTTTCTCAACATTTGTACTATTTTAACTCCTGTCCCTGAATGTTTATACTTCCCTTTTGTTCCTTATGAAGTTATGATGATGGTAGGTGAAAGAAAGATATCCGAGGACGAGTTTTATCACGTACAGCAGATCATTTTCCAACAAAATTAAATCAGAAACCAAAAATAAAGGTTCGCAGTGGCCATATTTACACCTGAAAAATGAAATTCTAAACTACCAGAGGGTAAAGACCCCCTGAAACATGAAAAATAACTGTGAAATTTCTGTTGTGCGAAAAGAAACAATATGACAGAATCGTTATGGGATGGCAACGAGAGTTTTTAAAAGTGAAGACAGGACAGCTTTGCAGAAACGTCGCCTACTTCATCCGCAACGAGGGCACCAGATGGGCGGGCAATTAGAGAAGATTGGATTGCTGTTCTCTTGCAGTCTTGGCCCAGCTCGGAACACACAAGCCAAAGTACACATTCTAGCACGGTGCCAGAAAATGTCATTAAAATTAGAGCCAATTTTTGTGACTTGTAATAGAACAAGAATGTGTCAGTACATTTTGAAAGATACGAAACAAATTATGTTGGCCGAATGTAGCAAAGTTAGCAGTTTTCAAAGATGGACTTCTGAGTTTGAGGAAGAAATTAAAAACACAGGACGATCCAATGTAACGAGAAGTGTTTTAAGAGAGGAAAAATGATTATTTGTGATAAAAATGTTAAAAGTGGCACTGGCGCATTATTTTATGAATAGAAAACTCGAGAAACAAGACCGGAGGCAGAGTTCAACAAAATAAAATAACTTTTAACACATGTTTCATATACTATATTAAAAATAGTATTTAAAAAGATCAAAATAAAGGAAAGATGATAGATGGTTGATAAATAGAGACCCATAGAAACAATGAAAGGATTTGTTTGTTTGGTAGTGAGATTTACGAATGACAGAATATGGCAGTTACAGTGTAAATGTGCATAAGTCAAAGGTAAATTATATGAAAGCTGTCAAAATAAATTTGTATAAAGTTCCTGCATTACAATCAAATGACTAGAAAGACTATTTGAGGCTGTGGTTGAGCCAAAGCTGAAGTATACACTAGAAATTTGGGGAGTATCAAAGGGGTGGACATAGGTTGATGTGGTACATTGAGTGTTTTGTAGAGAAATTCTGGGATTACGAAACAGTTTATCAAGGAGGGTAAGTTTGGCAGAATTAGGGAGAGTAGGAAGGAAAGATGTAATAGTGTGGAGAATATTGAAATATTGGCACAGGTGTCTAAAATTAGATAATAACAATGTACTAAAAGAATATCTTATGTACCAAAGAGAGTACTAGGAGGAGAGAGTTGGTTTGGGGAGGTGGAGATACTGTTAGAAAATAATAAAATAGGGTGATGTGGCAACTGGGTGAAAGTAATGTCAATGGATTTTGGAAAGAGGTGAGACAGAGAGTAGAAGATAGAGAGAAGCAATAGATTTGGACTAGCTTAGAGGATAAACGTTCTTTAGATTTATATAGAATAGCTAAAAGAAATTGGTAACGGGAGAAATAATATAGATAATTGTGATTAATTCGGAAGAATAGGTTTCGCATGAATGTACAGGGGTATTATTTCTACAAGGATTAAGAAAAACTTTAAAGAAGGATGCATTATATGTGGGAAAGTGGATAGTGTTTTCCTTGTCTAATAGAATGCGAAGTGGTAAAGAGTGGAGGGATGGAAAATGGGACAAACTATAACAAGATACAATGAATGAATGATGTTTAACTCCCGTTTTTACTACAGAGGTACCACAGGCGGTGGACACTGGTGATGAATGAAATGAAATGATATATTGGGAAAGGATTTTATGGAAGGAATCGTTCCAGGCCTAAGTTTAGGGAACCTCCCCGGCATTTGCCATATGAGGACTGAGGAAAACCTGGAAAAAACCTCAGTCAGGAAGGATGGTCCTGGCGGTATTCGAACCCAGACCTCCCGCTCACGAGGCCGAGAGTTAACGACCTCGGCCACCGGTGGCGGTTATAACAAGATACAGTGGCTATTAAAATGTTGTCAGATATAAGAGCAGAGAAAATAAATAAGGTTACGGAATTCTTAGTAAAAGTAAGGGATAAGTGAAGAAGAAGTATATGGAGGGAGCTTGAGGGCACACACAGTTGTGAAAATGGTGATTTATTGTAGGGGTTCTTTACCATACATATAACCTGATGAATAAGGTATGTCAGAACCTTAGTTTTGTTCTTTGATATGCTGTTTATTTATGTAAATTTAATTTTAATATTGTTTGCTGAAATAAAAAGCCATTCATTCATACTATATTTTAGACAGCCTTTAATATTTACAAATAAATTGCTAATTATAAATTAAATTCATTTTAGTCTTTCTTAAATGATCTTTGTTTCAAAGAAATAGTTCGGGTGTTTCTCACCAGGAAGAGATGGATAAAAGTTAGCAACATTTCTGGATAATATGAACCATATCGTGGAGGTGATAATTAGTTGTTTTTGAACTAGTTTGGGCGGAATAAAATTACAAATTAAATGTTTTATTGTTAGCACACATGTTTTAAATTATACTATAGTTTATTATTGCAATGATTTATAATTATATTTACAAAATTTCTGTGTAAAATGTAATTTTTTCGCGCTGAAGAAAATTTTAACATCTGCGATGAAATCGGCTACAATAGATTTTCTTCTAGCCTGGCAGGGTTCTAGGGTTAACAATATGGCTATTTATGTATATAAATCTTATATACAAATTTGTTTAATATTAATGTTATTAACTACTTGAAGCGTGATGTGGAAATCGCCGCGAGTAATGGAGAATTTAAAAAAATATATGCTAATTGTATCCGTTTAAATAGATTAATAATCATCACACTCCTTTTTATAACAAAGTTGGTAATAGAAGTGTTACAAAATACAGTTTTTAAGTGTGTTGTATTAAAAATACTACTTTTATTATAAACTATCTATTTTGTTTAACAATTTAATTCTCCAAGAACTCCCCCCAAATTGCCATTAATGAACATAAACGGAAAGCATTTGAAAGTTTATGTTGCTACAGAAAAATGACTGCTGAGCGCACAATAGTGGACGTGATTTATGCTTTCGATTTAGTCAGATATTGTGTAATGAACAGAACTGAGTTTGTTCAATTACAACAGAAAATGTAAATTTTTTTTTATCAAAATTTGTTTACATAAAATATTCTTTTACAGTTCTGGTTCGGTGCTTTTATTTTCACACTGTGAAACACTATCGCAAACTAGTCGCGTATCCCCCCCCCCCTTGAGGTGCAACATTTGCACTAATATTTTCTGTTCCATTCTTTAACTGGATGTTTAATATATGTATAATGCATTTCATTTACATGGTGTATTTTGTTTTGATGTGTAAATTTCCATGAAAATTCAATGGACATTTTAGTACAATTGTTTTATAGCTTGAAATTGAATATTAAGTCCAGCAAAAAAATAGGTAAAAAAGCGCCACAAACAAGAGACTTAATTACACATCAGCATACATATGAAGTCTATTTTGTTTTTACCAATACATTGAGCAAATATTTTATCAGATAATAACCAGAGCCTTCTAACGACATGTTTCGAGATATTTATAACTTTGAAGAGAAGCCAAAATCTTAGATTATTTTTTCGTGTCATATTCAAGAATATTTCAATATTAAAACATCAAATTATAGTAATGTATGCATTACTTGTTAAGTAATTAAATTTATTTGCATGTATTTGCTTCGATTTGAAGCATCACCAAAGATGGCAATTATCCTCGTCCATTTGGAATATTTTTGACCTGGTGATGTTTGAGGTGGTGAGTTTTTAATTTTCACGATTGTGAGTGATTATAGAATCGCGGTTTCTTACCCTTTTTAATTAGGTATTAATCCATGGAGTAAGTTCTCCCAGTTCTGGGGCTTAAGGTCTGAAAATAGTGGATTATTGCCCTGGACTAACTGAACCTCGAATATTGCCTAGGATCAACTCACCGGATTGCGAAATGGCTATAACGATATCGCATGACACTACACAATTCCTTCATCTGATATTTTTTTTTTTTTTTGATTAGTGTTTAACGCCCGTTTTTACTACTGAGGTACCACAGGCGGTGACACTGATGATACATGAGATGAAATATTGGGAAAGGGTTTTTTTTTTTTACGGAAGGAAACGTTCCAGGCCTAAGTTTAGGGTACCTCTCGGGCATTTGCCATTTATGAGGACTAAGTAAAACCTGGAAAAACCTCAGTCAGGGAGGACGGTCCTGGCGGGATTCGAGTCCCAGACCTCCTGCTTACGAGTCCGCGCCTTAACGACCTTGGCCCCCAGTGGCGGTCATCTGATATTATTCTGTTATCAGCCAGGTCAGAAAAAGTTGAGATCACGATCGAAGATCCATACTTCTAGTCCTGGCTGCGACTTCTTATTTTTCTTATCTGATCCAGACAGCCTATCTCTTAGATCACGTGAAAAAAATCACATCTATTATTCTAGTTAGTGCATATGTTTCTAAAGGTTGCAGTACCTTAGGTCTTTCTCTGCCTCAAGTATTAAAAAAGGCGGGGAACAACTCCAAAAGCAGCAAATGAATGAGCATTTTTATGTAAAAAATGAAAATCAATCGACAAGTTTGAAAAGGGAATTCGCGTTGGAAAAACTTGCTGCAGTTAATTGTGAAAAAGTTCTTTCGTGATGAGAGTGTTGCTTTGAAAATTTAACAATTCAAATGAACAACCACTGACATTTGTGTTGGAAAATGTCATCAACTTTTTTTTTCAGAAATTTTATAATTACTATGATCGATTTGAACCATTTTAACGTTCAAATATTCAGAAATTTGAAAAAAATCATTTAACTTGTGAAAAAGAAATAAATAAAGACATTTTAGTTAATTTAACTTAAATATCTCTAATTAGAGACAAATTAAATTAGGTAGAATTTGCAAGTGTTCGCATAGGCCTGAAATCTACATTTAGAATCATTAAGTTACGGTAATTTGTACAACACAGTAAATAGGGATAAATCAGATATGAGTAAGAAAAAGTGTTATGTTGCCTTGTGTAAAGCAAAGATGAAATGAATAAGTAATAATATTAATAATTGAAGTGTTATTGAAGGGAACAAACTGGTAGCTAATATATATATATATATGCTTATATATATTGGTCACTTGTCTTCTTGCCATAGAAGGACTCCACGAGTTCGAAATATAGCGAATTCAAGTGTGAGTTTTTCTTAGTCATTTATCCTTTTCTACCATTATAATTACTGTTAATTTATGTGTGTGTGTGTTCGTGCGTGCGTGCATGTGTTCTATTAAACAGCACCTATGAGGTTGCTGGCATAGTTTGAGATATTTCCCTAACTGGTAGCTGAACAGCTAAGAATATGCTCTCAACATTGTGGGAAAAGAATGAGTTTATAATTGATCCTATTCCACCGAAATTTCCATGAACTATTCTTGCTTTTATGCAGAAAGTATATCTTATTACACCTCCAATCTCCCGAAATGTGTTATCATATATGAATATGTAATGGAAGAGCATGTGTAAAACACAAAATCACAAAGTATGAGTATACAACAATGCCAGTGAGGCTTTAATTCCAGTTTCCAGCTTTCGCTATATTAAACTCGCCTGTCTGCTAGAGGGGGTTGATTGTTCAGCCCTCAGTCCTCCAGTGAAGTCATCGCCACCTTACTTCGACCTCGAGCCTCCACTCCAGCCCTCCAGATCCAATATACATTAAAGGAAAAATTAAATATTTAAACTCCTTATAAAATCAAGTTACGATAAGACAGTAAGCGTTTTGCGGAACGATCGAGTTAATTTCGTGCTCAGTGGAAGGTCCTCTAGGGATTTGTTTGTTACGAATTATGAGGTAGCCTTTTCCTCCTACATTTTTTCTGTTTTTGCACCGGAATTTTCTCACCTCCGTTTAATATTATTAATCATTTAAATTATAGGAGCCTGGTTTGTAATTAATTATGTGCAAAACTTCTATTTAGGCATTGATTGAAGATACACATTTGTTACTTTCTACTAATTTTATTTGAGTAGATAAATATTGTATGGTAGTGTATTCTTATTACATAGAGTCGCTCTTATTGGGGACAGTATTTTATTATTTGTTTATTTGGACAGTTTCTGGCGTTTGCTGTATTTTGTGGAATGTTTACGCCAGTTTTGACCTAAAGCAACTATTTTTCACGCACATTTCAACTATTTTAATACTGTTAAATAAATGTCATTACATGCGAGCAACGTCTTGTCTTGAAGGTATCTTATTATTGCCCTTTTATGCAATGATGACCTATTGGTTATGGAACACCTCAAATTGCTGTCTTCGACTACTGTTACAGACGATTCAGCCTGGTAGGACGTGCAGTAATAGTATGATTGATTTGTTTTATTTACGGATGCTCTTTAACAACTCAGATCATTAGCGTCCCATTCAATTCAGGCCGTGAAACGGCCGATAGATTTTGCTCAAAGGCCTCTTCTTTCAGGCTTGGGATTCTTTTTCTTGCCGTAAATCTACGACACGGGACCCACGGCTTTATTTAGAATTTTTACGACTGAAAAAATTAATCGACCCTGGCCAGGAGTGAACCCGCGATCTTGGGTTTAGGAGGCAATTATGTGCAGCAATAGAGCAGTGTGCCTCAGTATATATGATAAATTCTGGCATCTCGAAGCATTAAAAATGAGCGCAAAGCAGCGTCCATTCTTCAAAGGAAACTGAAGCGATTGATCTTTAATTTCACCAGTAGATGCCAAATGCTCAGAAAACATGTGTTGATAATCTCCGTACTGCCTGGCTAGTTGCTGCGAGTCTTTTGTTGAACAATTCGTTAGAGTTGGTTTGAGTTCCTCGAAAGAGAGGCCTTCGCCCCGACTAACCACCACATGTAGGAAGAACAAGAAAGGTGTGTTAGATTATGAATGAAATGCCATTTCCCTCAATAAAATTCAAAGTTAATGAGTTTATCCAGCCGTAATACAAACGAAATCCGTTCTGATAATACAACAACGTGTTGTCACGCCTTCAGGCTCTGTATGAACTGCCTGGCGATGAACATATGTTTGTGGTGCATAAGTGGGAAATTTCTTGGTACTCCGATTTACTAGTTTCATTCTGTCAACACTCCTAAATTCCTCTTCATCTTATTAATATTATCAATCAAGAACTTACACTTGGCGGCTTTCAGATCACCCTGTAACTGGCAGAATTACAGCGAACCTCCCGCCCTACTTCCTTACCTAATCTACACCATTGGACCGGAAGAGAATGCATGAAATATTGCCCTGGACTCACCAGACATGGAACCCAGTGAGTAAGGAACATTGGCAAAGACCCAATGGGTTGCAAAAGGTTCATTGTCCTGGGCTAGCCGAGTCTCGGAAAAGGGCGACGGTGCCGTTTAGAAAACATGCAATGCGGGAGGGAAGGGGTCTGCAGGTATAGCATGCCACTCTTGTGTTCTTTATCGAGATTAGCACTGACAATCCAGAATGCAGCGCTTAGGGACTCTCTCCGGTCCGTCTCAAGTTTAGAAAAGAATACAGGGATATGATCATGAAAACAAGTAAGAATTACTTTATCAGTATGACCACATTTACATTAGAAAAATAATCTGAACGTGGCAAAAACATCATTGCAGTGTGCACATACGATATAACACCTTACATTTATTATTGATGTTTTACAATAAAGTAATGAGGTATTATAACATAAGAAGCGGAAAAGTTTTTATTGCAAAAAGATGTATAAAGAAATTTGAATCCTACAAATTCCATTAAAGGCGTTTTCTTTATGTTAATTGCCAACTTTTCATCGTCAAATACACTGAAGTGTTCGAAATAATTGGGATCGGTGTTTGTTCAGATAACAAAATATTCCGATTAACTGGAAAATCAATCCTTGAAAGCACTGAGATAGCTTCAGAGGTTAATGTATAAATTCCCAGTCGGTGAGAGGAGAGGTCTCTGAGCAAAATTTGTCGGCCGTTTCACGACCTGAGTTGAATCGGACGCTGATGACCTGAGATGTTAAAGAGCATCCATAAATAAATCAATCAAAAAAAAAAAAAAAAAAACAGTCGGTGAGTGAAGAAATAGCACATTTGTTCCCGCGGCAGTATGTTAAAATAAGAATGCCCACTAATGTTATGTCAATACTGCAGTCAATGAAACAGAATGTTTTGCAAAATATAAAAGCTTCAAACAAAACAAAATTGAAAATGATGGTTCTCTTAATCTGCTTCAAAAAAAGGGAGTGGATATTAAGAATGTGGCTTACACAACAGCACAGGCATAGGATGATATCGGCAAGCAGGAAACTGCGGAAAAAATGTGGCCGAGTGTTATCTTCATCCAAAGTCCAGAGCAAACAGATGAATCTTGCAATATTCTCTTTGGGTTCGTTGACAAAAATCTGCTTGCGAGAAAGCAGCTGGAAACGGCATTAAGCGAGTAGATTGGAGAACGGTGGCAGGAAAGCATTAAGTGCATGCAGATGAAGACATTGCAGCTTTGGTGCAATAAGTCACTTAGAATCATGAGAAAGGGAATGCTGACACTAAGCACCTTATATCAGATTCAGACGCTACGGCTACCTTTGGAGTTTCCTTAAACTACGTCGAGTACGCCCTGCTACAAAGTCATTAGACGCTGGCTTAATATTGTAAAACATTTCAATTAGAACTAATCAGATTTTTGGACTACCGAAATTCGGATTAACAACACTCCACTATAGGTACAAATGTTATATCATTTTATGAGGGTCTCATTACGAAAGTTTTGAGATGAGGACCTACTTAAATGGAATATTGCATGTGGTATCCCCATCCCTTACGAGTAAAACAGTAAAACCTCCACACTTCCGCATTCCATAGTACGAGTGTAAACAACCTCTCCCGTGCACAGACAGCCAGTCGTTACGATGGAGCTGGAAAGTATTTTCGCGCTATGGTTCTTTATAATTTCAAGAATGATTTAAATGAGTCACAAGCTTTGAAATCTTGCAACAGTTTTTGGGATTCTTGCTCCATCTAGGGAAACAACTTTCCGCTGGTTTACGAAATTTAAAAAGGGCCGAACTTCCCTGCAAGATGAGGAGAGAAGTTGCTGTGGGAAACATGATCGCGGTAGAAAAAAATGTACGCTAAAACAATCGCGTAACATTTAAGGACAAAGATTGGATAGTCAGCAGTATAAAAGTCTATAGAATCATCTTCTTGTCAGAAAGTTTTCCTCTCGTTGGGAGCACCACAATTTGACAGAGGCACAAAAGCGCACCCGCGCCAAATGGTGTGAATAAATCCTGCAGAGATTCCACAAGGGAGCTGAAGGCATGTTTCTTCTGATGTCATCACTGGTGATGAAATATGGATTTACCAATTTGACCTGGAGACCAAATCTGAATATTTCTTGTTGGGAAGAAAATGGCCACAGTTCCTCTGGAGGAGTAAAGGGCGGTTAATACTCAGTGATACATCAGTCTGCCTGCCGAAAGTTTTAGACAAGGTCCGAGAACGCCTTCCAAGGACAGGACTGAAGGGGATCAAGCTTCACCACGACGCCTTCGCTCACACGGCTTAACATCATCATCCGGTTCCTGGAATCCACAGAGGTTAAACTCATGATTCATCATCCCTACCGTCCTGACCTGGCTACATGTGATTATTTTCCTTCCCAGTGGTAAAAATTGCATGCTGGGAAAGGGATTTTCCTGCCCTGAAGTGGCTGTGGCTGCATACGAAAATGAAATGGCAGGGTGCTTTGAAGTGGTTTTGAGGATGAGAGTACGGAATGAGTGTATTTAATGTGACATAACTCAAAACTTTCGTGGTGACCCTCGTATTAATAACAAACTAGCGACAGTAAAGTCTCTCATCTCCTTTTGTGAACGAGGGAGAATAGTTTGGTGCGGATGTGTTAATTTCCTTAGCAAGGTCGAGACACTGCAGCAGTGGTCGGACGTTATTGATTGTGCAGGACGTCTATTGTAGTGTAAACCATTCCAACAATTTGCAAGCGTAACGGGGTCACTACGCTGATTTAATACACGTCATTGCAACTAATATTTCAAAATATCTGCCTATTTTCAACGATATGTCGCAAATGTTTGGTCTTAATTTAGCAAACAGAACAAACCAAATTCTTGCAGCACCTCATACTCCCTAAATGTCTCTATTAAATTTAACCATGTTTCTTTGTCACAAGAGTTTTCGAAACGTTAGCACTTTAAAACATACTAAACAACATAAAATAAAATAGGAATAAATCAGCTGATACAGAACCAATATGCTCTTTAATTTCAAGCCTGGGGGGTGGAAATTCGAACCATACAAACATCTGGTCCAGATAACACAGAATCTATTAAGCCTTGTACGAGGGTTCCTTTTAAGTTGTTACAACCGATTACTAACTGGCGCTATTGAGAAATGTCAACACTATTTTCTGAACAACTGATATTTGTTATTGTGAAAACAGTTGAATCCTAGAAATTGACGTGTAGTTTGTTTACAGTGAGCGTTTAAACAAAGAAATTTTGCGATAAAATAAAAAGTTTACTTAAGGGTTTTCATTGAATGATTTTTTTACGATAAAGGCCTAACTCAACAGCAATGCAAAGAATCGCTTCGTTCAACCTTTGGTAATGAAGCACTTATCAGAAAAGACTGTTTACAATTGGCTTGAAGAATTTCGTCGTGGACGTGCTCTGTCAGTGATGAATTTCGTGAAGGTCGACCAAAATCGGTTGTCATTCCAAAAACATCGAGGCTGTGAGCAACATGAATGAAGAAGATCAACATGTGACTTACATGAGATAGAGGCATCCTTAAGCATATGGAAGACTGCAGTACATTCGATGTTGCATGAATCTGCGATCTGTGAAAAATGATGTGATGGATTTCGCATAATTTGACGGAAGCTCAAAAAATGCTCGGGTTAATTGGTGTAAAGAAATACTGAAAAATTTTCATCGAGGAACTAAGCAACAATCCACTGCTTGGGTGTTCCAAGATGAAGCGAATTCCAAAAAAGTTGTTCGTTCACGAAGCACTTCCAAGAAAATGATCGTTTGTTTCTTCGGTTTTACTGGATATGTCGCAACTTTTCCTTTAGAGGATCAAAGAAACAGTTAATTCTGAATGGTACAATACAATTTGAATACCAGAAGCCACGACGAAATCAGGAAAAAACAACCGAAAACATTGGGACATTCTTCATCATGACAATGTCAGCTCTCACACAGCACGTCAAACAATTAATTATTTTGAAGGGGGAAAAACATCGAATTGATGTCTCATTGCCGTATTCATCTCATTTATCGCCTACGACTTCTTTTTGCTCCCGAATATCAAACGTCAAACACCTCAAGAAGCTGTTGAGGCCTTTAAAAACCACGTATTTGAGATACCAACTTTTGAGTGGAAAAGATGTTTCGATAATTGGTTTGAACGCAAGCAAAAATGTATAAATCTTAAAGGCGATTATTTTGAAAGGCAATAAAACAGTTTGTTTGTTTCTTTCCTGGTTTTTGTAACGATTTAAAAGGTAACACTTGTAAATTCTAATATTATAGTCATTTTTTAAAATCAAACAATAACAGTATTTTTCGGCGGCAGCAGCATAAACCAGGGGTGCACAACTTTACTATTATTACTGCTGCATATAGATTCAGGTTTCTAAAAGCTCAATAACTGGAATTAAGTTTCTGACGTGTGTGCTAAACATACATATCCGAAAAAACGAAACGTTAATAAAAATATCGTAGTAAGGCACCTAATGCTCCTGGTCTTCATGGCAGCACTCTTGTTCATTAAAGTCTGGAATCTCCAGGATGAGGTCTGTAGCGTATGTTTTAAAATCACAGATTGACTCAAACAATGCTCAAGAGTCGGTGCACCTAATTTTTTAATTTCAATTTTCTCTTCCAACGGTGCAAAGAAAGGGGCTTATAATGCAATCTTAATTAACATAACAAAATAAATCAACTACTTGACAAATTCCATTAAACTTCAATAGTCTGACGTTCAGTAATCGCTTATTACTAACGAAAAGTCTGATAGAGAGCGTTTGCACGATACCATTGTTATTTCAAATGTAAATTATTTGATACTAAAATAACTTCCAATTTAATATAAATGACTGCGTTGTCATTAAAATGCTGTTTCACTATAATTATTTAATTGTCTTTAATATTCATCTATATAACGCAACAGAAATCAGCCTGCATAAAACTGAAGGCTTTTCTGGAAACGGAACGCTGACGAGATATCACTTTTCAGATGGTACAAGCATTACGTCAGGGTGGCTGACATCGTTAAGGTGCGGACCTATAAGCGGGAGGTCTGAGGTTCGATTCCCGCCAAGCTGTCCTCCTTGACTGAGTTTTTTTCTTTTCCTTTTTTTCACGGGGTTTCCTCAGTCATTATTAATGGCAAATACCGGGGAGCTGGTCTAAATATAGGTTTGGAAATGAAAAAACAAACAAACAAAACAATCCTTTCCCAATGTATCATTTCATCTCATGTATCATCAGTGTCCACCGCCTGTGATGCTTCTGTAGTTAAAACGGGCGTTAAACAACATTTAAATAAAACATCGGTGCAAGCACAAATATCTCTCATAGGCGAGAGATTCCTCCTGCCACTTCCTTTTACCTTCGGTCAAAATACCCCAAAAATTCACCGAGGCATTGTATTACAGACTCGCTGCAGATAATGGCCGTAAATAAAAAAAACATTAGGCGCATGAAACAAGTCTCCTCAAGACATTTATGCTTTTTTTTACGCACAAAAATCCTTTCCCAGTTTATCATTTCATTTCACCTATCATCAGTGTGTACTGCCTGTGGTGTTTCAGTAGTTAAAGCACTAAAATTAAAATAATGGTAAACCACTAATAGTTCTTACAGCCGAGAGACAACTACTAGCACTTCCTTTTACCCTCGGTCAAAATACCCCCAAAATTCACCGAGCCATTGGTTTGCAACGCATCTGCAAGCCAAGTCCCTTGTAGATAATGACCGTACAAACTAACATCAGGCGGCCGATTGATGTCTCCTACAGACAATCATGCATAAACCGCATTAAACAATAGACATACGAAATTAAAAGTTGAAATGTTTGGGAGTAGCGCAAACTCCAGCCTCCCAAAGCAACCGCCCCTTGTATTTTCGTAGCAAGTACACAGCACTCAAAAATAAAACATTTTAAACATCCTAAAATAACACAGCCCAATGATTTTCACCATATCTCCACGGCCCGTCTTCAAAGAGAAGATGTGCATTGACGAAAACGAAAACAAAAGAGCAAACAAACAAACAAAAATGTTCCTTATCGTGTAGTTCTTTTTCAATGACACTCAGATTATGTAATCAAGCTAATACTGCGGTCAAGGTTATTAACGCCTCCGTGTATCTGAAAATTCTTGTTCATTGTTCGCAATGTTTCAGTATGTCATTTTGGATTCTAAGACTTTCTGCTAATGTTCGACAAAACTGTACTGTCGTCTTTAAGTGCAAAGAAACAGGTCACTTTTAAAGATAAATTTTTTGCTGTCTTATGAAAATACGACATGGGGTCAAATAGCTCATCAAAACCGCCATCTGCCAACTTGCTCCATATTTTTAATTTTGTCCAGTTAATTAGGCATTTTTTGTGAATACTATAATGATATTATTTAGTTACTGACCGCCCAAGCGCGGCTACTTACTAGTAAGTACAGCAGCCACAACCGGAAAAATGAAAGACAAAGTCGCCCGCTTAGCATAAAGTTAGTATTTTTATTTTAGTATTTATATATTTACTGAAAGCATAGAATGTATTTATTTAAAACTGATCATAATAAGCAGTTATAACAGATGTTGCAAATGATGCCCCTCAGCGGCAATACATTGGGAAACTTCTGTGTTTCATCTAACAATTACCGCCACGGATGGTCGAGGTCAAGATGCGCACTTATAAGCGAAAGGCCTGGGGTTCAATTCCCACCAGGACCGTCCTTCCTGAATGAGGTTTTCCTCAGTCCTCATTAATGGCAAATGCCGGAAGGTACCCTACACTTAGGCCTGGAACGCTTCCTTCCTTAAAAAAAAAACACTTTCCTAATTTATCATTTCATCTCATATCAGTGTCCACCGCCTGTGATGCCTCATCAATAAAAAAGGGCTTAAACACCATTAAAAAAAATCTAATAACTCCTTTGTAAGAACACGCTTCTTGTCGTTTTGCGATCCTATCTCTCCAACAGTTTCTCTACATCGAACACGATTATCAGGATATTATCTTGCAATTCGCCTTACCATTTCCCTGCAAGAATCTGTTTTCACATATGTATTGTGCATAAAAATCCTTACGTTAACGCTTATATAGTGACTTAACTAACGAAGAACATTTAGAACACAATTTATTCACAATGAAAGTATCCAGTAAGCCAGAAACACAACCACTCGCTGAAAAGTCTCTTAAACTAATAACAAGTTACTAAACAATTATTTCTATCAGTACGCAGTCGCACTCTGCCGGTCCGTAACTCTGATAACCTCACTGTAGAATGTCCTATTTGGCTACGGAATTAATTTCTACCATTTTCCTTTTACAGTCACCTGAATGAAGACAAATCCCAGGAATCCATAATGCCTATTTGCGTTAATGTCTAAAGAAATTCAACTGCGGAAAAATAAACACATTAACTCACTCAAGAATATTTTGAACAGCTCTTGGTTACTGAAGTACCTTACTTATTGAAGAACAAGATTGTATGAATATTTCTCCGCGATTCAAATTATGATAAAGTTACAAGACTTGAAAATTATTTTCGATTTTTGTGGTTTATGCCAGGGATAATACGAGCATTTTTCTTCGGCGTACAAACGGTCCAGGAGCCAGTGGCGAAGCATGGCTAAGCCAGGCAGAGATATGGGATTTTGAAATTAATGAAAAATCTAATTTATGTTAAATATACCAAGGAAATTATTCTGTAATATGATCATAAAACGTTTTCATGCTCAAATTATGGTATCGTGAGTAATATTAGTGTCTATTATTATTACAGCATTATTAAAAAAATCCATGACTCATACTTAAATCTGATTGCATTTAAGTTCAATGCTCCGATCCATTTTCTGTGCAAGTCTCTCTATGATTCAAATGCGACACTACCTGTTTCACTGTAGTTGACAATTACAAAGAAATATAAGAAAAACAGTTATAAATGAAAAGTTAACCAATCATAAAGTCCGCAATTTTGCTTAAACTAAAGTAGATTAAGAGAGTAAGAATACGTTTAAAAAATAATAAGCCAGTAAATAATATTAACTGTTAAACTAAAACAATACATATTACCATAATACAACTAAATATAGCGAAATATATTTTTTAAAATGCTAACGTCTGCATTCCGGCCCCTCTGTTGGGATTCAGGTTTAATAAACTCTCAGAAGAGGGCAGACATAATTAACAGGGTTTATACTAATAGTAGTCTACACAGTTACCCCTTCTTGATAGTGACTTATAAAATCAGTACCACGCTTGCGCAAGTCAGGCTTAGCCTTCGACCGATAATTGGTGATTGGCTATCTGCGTAACAGACAGCGCTCTGTTCAATTAAGGAAACATTTCCATTCGTCCATAAAAATTAACACACACAAAGCAACAATAATGTACGGTAGGCTAAGCCTTACAGCCTTATTGGACACTTCGCCCCTGTCATCAACTATGAATAAAAGTATCATTGACATTTGAGGTTTCTGTTCACTTAATTATTCGTATATTATTCTCAAAGAGTGGGCCTCACCACACCCATATTTTGTATACCAAGAAATTCAATTGGGGGGAAAACGATAATGCGGTAAAAGGTTCCATCACTGTCCTTCAAAGGTGTGACTGTAAACATCACAGCTGTCCGGAAGTTGTTACATCACATGCTAATGACCAATTGCATGCCAATACACATGCGCATTACTTACCAGACCTTGGCTAGTTCAAGTAGTTACGTAAAACAGCGACTGTGTGGAATTTCAAGTGGTGTTACGACATCAATTGAGCATTAATCTCTGTTTATAGTAAATATCAATTGAGAACTTGGACAAGAAATTCAGAGAGCACTTGCATCACTTGGTTTTGTAATATCTGCCAAATCTCATTAGCACAACTTGAGGTTCAGTAAAATGGGCCTGCCTAAGGACAGTTATTACAAATTAGATTATACTTATGTCTTATATTCCTTTCCTTTTAATCCCCCGCCTTCAATTTACATGTAACATAATCCTCCATCTATATAGTTTCCCCTTCAGCCTTATAAGCATAGGTAGTTAAATTGGAGCTTTTAAAACTTCATAACATGTACATACGAAATACGTCCAAAATTAGCATGAGAATTGCAGTATTTTCCGGTTAAGGTATTTAAAGGTGTTTAATTCATGCCAGTAATTGCGTAATCTGCATTCGAAATTTGGAGCTACATAGCTCTGTTACCCATACCTATTTATAGAAGGCCAAATTATGGCCATAAGGAGCATTTTTGACACTTACTTTATGCTCCCGTCCGTGTTTTTACACCAGATTTCTGGTCTCAAATAATTTCTGGACATAATTTCAAAGCAAGACCATAAAGCATATAATTTCTTTGCCTTGCACCCCAACGGATTGTTTTGAAGGAAGAATCATGATCGCACATCCTAGCGAAATGCAGCTGTGCTGAAGCATGGAGGAAGACGTACCTGCCGCCTTCCTTTACTGACTCTTAACAGGGGGCAAGGGGCATGCTGGGCTCTGCAAGGATGAGGAGCAGGTAGGCAAAATTCTATCGAACGCGAGACAGCCCAGGTTCGAAAAGTGAAAACCGGCAGGGGGGGGGGGACTATTTTGGCTGCGTATATGAACCTATTATGATATTGATGATGATTATTATTATTATTAAGGTTATTACTACCATAATTTTAAGTGCATTAAGCAGTGGAGGTATGACTTATTTACATAAGTAATGTACGCTGTGTATTATGAACGGCACGTACCTATATTTACTGAACAATTAGAAAAAATTAAGTCTTCCCTACACTGCGTTCCCCGTTACTTCTATCCCGAAGTAAACAAATGCGAATGTATGCATGGCTCCGATTGGTTAAGCAGCAAACAGCCGATGCAACGTATTTAAATGTCAGCTCTGGTTTCAAATTACATACTTCATTAAAACGTTTCCGTGGTAACCTTGTCGGCACTCGTGCGAAGGTTGCAAACGTAAGTTAATTTGAATAAAATACACTCGGCCATAGATGCATGCATGGCTCATCTTCTTCAGAGGGAGGTCTGGAACAAGGAGCATACCGTACTTTCGCATAAGCGGGCTTGGTTCAAAGTTCCGTCAGCCGTAACTGAAGTAACCTCACTATATAAAATAGATTTTTAACTTGGATTTATTAACTCGTTTTAAGTCCCACTTCCTAATGAGTGTGTGTTGTTCGGAAAGTAGCAAACATCCTCTCCTCTACCTTTCATTGAAATAAATCATCACAAAATTGTTAATTGAAAGCTGTCATAAGAAACAAACGGTTGCGTTTTACAATCATAAAGAATTAGAAATTTTAGTACAACTGTTATGGTTTTCTGCTGCTCTAATCTACATCAAGCAGACTGACGACATTCCCTAAACATTTGCTCTTTGTAACCTGTTGTCCTATTCCTCAATGTGGATTAAATCCCTTAGAATGTCATGTTATGCTGATAAGGTTATCGGATAGTATGAATCCAGGACAAATAGCTACCTTCCTTCCGCAACCCGGTGGGTCCACTCTAGATATTATACACGAGGAAGCACTCGGGAGGGAGAGAGAGAGGTATGGTCGAGCATGCGCAATGCAGTTCACCCTGCTACTAAACTGTGAACGTTGGGCCCAAGTGCTAAAGCTAATGCTTCTTTGTGCGCGGACAATGTTTTTTAGTATCAAGTACAGTGCAGTGGAGCTGCAGTTCCCTCCTCTCCACCATAAGTGCTTCCCGGTATTTTCTGCGCGCCTATGTATCTGTGTGTTTTCATTATTGGTTCAGTCAGATATTTTTGACGAAAAAGAGCGGGAAAAGAAGTATGAATTGCAACCTGAGAAAGGGATAACATGGAGCAACGTCTCTCTCTTCTGGAAAATTGTCTTATTCGTCAAAGTGAAAAACTCGGGTCACAGGCGGGACCTTTAGCTTTCCGCGCTGACGCTCTACCAACTGAGCTACCGTGTCTTTCTGCAAACACGGAACCGCGAATCTCTTTCATCTGATTCTATATACTCCAGAGACCTCCCTAAGGTTTCTTTACTTTGACAGGAGGCGATTATAATGCTACAAGAAGTTATAGCCCAGGTTTAGTTCGTGGTTAAAGGGGTTAGTTTATATTTACGACTCATATCTTAAGGAATCAATCTGATACAGTAGAGAATGATGCGAATCTCGGCCGTGACCCCAATTTTTCAAACCCAATTCTTCATTTCCAACTTATGTTCTACACACTGGAAATGTGAAAGGACAATTTTCATAAACCATTCTGTCGCCACTAAGATCGAGCCCAGTTCTCTGACCAACTAAGCTGTTGGATTGTTAGAGACGGGGACTAATTCGGTACTTCAGTCTTGCTCAAGAGTTAGTCGTTTGTGTCTAAGCCCCCTGGTCTGTCATGGTGATCTAGTGTCTCGTAGACCCAAAATGGCGGGTTCAATCCCGGCCAGGGTCCATGGATGTTTTCAGCGCAAAACTCTTAAGCATGGCTTCGTTCCGAGTCCTGTGTCGTAGATTTACAGATCGCAAAAGAACCTCAAGCCTGAAAAGAGAGATCTCTGAACAAAAATTTATCGGCAGTTTCACGCCTGAATAAAATGGGACGCTGATGACCTGAGATGTTAAAGATCGTTCATAAATGAATCAAATAAATTTAAGACATGGGCGATGAGGCATGGAGATAGACGTGGTCCCTAACATGTCTCCAAGGAGAGCAGCCTGACTCCGGCCGATACCCCGCCCCTCTCCAAGGAATTCAGGCTCTTCAAAAGGACCGTTTCCGTACCAGACGCCAGGTTAGAAATATTTATGAAGCGCAAGCCATCGTCACACCGCACCAGCCACTGTGACCCTGTAACGGAACCAACGGAATGAAATGATTTTAAACGAGAGGGTAAAATTAAAATCCCAGAATTCATTTAAGCGACCGGGGAAACGACTAACAAACCAGAGATCAAGATGGCCTACCTCAAGGGATTTAAACCCGGAACATCCCGAATGCGATTCCAAGCATTACCGCCTGCTTGGTTACTTTCACTGTTACCTCTTCCCCATATCTTACAGCTAAAGTGCTATAATTGCTACATTTAAATTTATAAATGCCTCAATCTCTACTTGCAAACCTCTTTTTAGACAATTCTTTGCTATTCAAATCATCAATCTCCATAGCCTCTCTTCTCAGTCTTCCTTCACATTACTTTCACCTCTTTTTTTTTATCTTCTCTTGTTTCTTCATCCTCTCTGTGAATGCAGACGTTCCCCTCACTGTATAATCAGGAATTACTTCCAGCTGCTGGTTTTCACAGTTGAGCAGTTTCAACCGGGATGACAATTCCTGCGAGTCTTTCCCTTCTTCGTGTAATCGGATAAACGCTGATGCAGAGATTCAATTAATTCCATAATATAATCCTCCAAAATGCCACATAGTTTCTTGTCATGTCCTTGAGAACTTCTAACAAAACCGGCGTCTCTCTCTTCTACGCTGCAGCTTTCATATAATTTACTATCTAATTTTGGCACCTTACCGCTCCACAACTCTCAATAATAGAAATCTATGAATGTTCACATATTCATTAGCAAGTTTTTGATCATTAGTAGCGTGGCCCTATAACAGTATCAATGACATACCTAGTTCCCAAATTTGATTTGCAAAAATGAAATGAAATAGTTTTTAACTTTCCAAAAATATACAACTGTAATTTTATTTTAATTTTAACAATAGTAAATTGCTTTATAACAAACACAAATTGAAAAATAAAGCTCAAACCATTTTAACTGTTGTTCTTGGTGTGAAGCATGGCATTCATTTCCTGCCACATTTTTACAAGCAGTTCAAGTGATAAGCAACTGTCAATACCGGCAACAAGAGATGGTTCGTATTCACTTAGCCTGCTATCCAAATTAATAAAATGAATACGAACCCCGCGAATTGCGTTGCATGGAATTCTTCCTAAGAGTTTTGCTTGGCACAAGTCGAACATTCTTCAATTTCTATGACCTAACACAGTTAGCAATTAACTGCGCTAGCATCACCATTTCTTGAAATTTCATGCTCATACTTAAAAATAATTTCAACGTGATATTTAAAGAATATGAACGTGGTATCACTATTTTGTTTGTACACGTGCATTTACGGCATTTGAATATTTGTCGTATAGCAACAATACAATATGAAAAAATAAGTACAAAATAAATATAACTACAAGAAATGCGTAATAATAACAACCAAAATAGCAATGCTGAAAGATATGCTGAAGTCAATATAAACAACACTTAAAAATAAAGTAATTTAATATATTAATTTATTCTGCATTGATTTTGAAAGTGAAGTTAGTATTGAATTTGTTGTCAGTGAGAGGGCTGTGGCAGGCAGTTTATTCCAGAAGGAACATTTTCCGATATCCATTTTCTGTAAACGATATGAAATTTGTTCATTTCTGCCAATGCAACGTTTGGATGTTTCTAAGCGTCTAGAATATCGTCCCACTCCTATCGTCCGTAATAATGCTTTAATAAAAGAGTGCATAGTCTAACTCTCTGAAGCCTTGTTTTCAATAACTGCATGCTAATATTTTAACAAAATAAGTCGAACGTCGTTATATTCTTTCAGGTATCCCAACAGATGCTATGTTGTGCTAATTCTACTAACGCACCTAAAATTCGGCATTTTAGAGCTTCTCTTCTTCGGAATTAAAACAAAAAGGAGAATATCTGGATTAAGATTCTTTTCTCACAAATCAGGTTCCCTTAGCTTGCAGCCAAGCGCAAATTCAAGTTCAGTATCATAAAGAATGACGCTGTATAAACTTGCCATAAGTCGCGTTACATTCCTTTTTTTCATAAGCCCAACAGATATTGCCATTATTTACTTTATATTATAATTGATATCGGAATTCTTAAGTACTTAAATTCAAATAGATACACTCAAACTAGGTCAATACAAACAAAGTATGCTATCAGTCACCGGCATGCAGATAAACAAGAACTTATGAGTGAGAGGCGTAATTGGAGAGAATGTTTTATATATCGTTGTTGGTTTGTTTATTTATGGACGCTTTAACAACTCGGGTCATCAGCGTCCCATTCTATAACGTGAAACGGAGGATAAATTTTGCTCAGTGGCCTTTTCTTTCAGGCTTGAGGTTCTTTTATGTACCCTAAATCTACCACATGGGACCCACAACTAGGCGTTTTACGTTCGAATAAAGCCATCGACCCTAGCCGGGGTTGAACTCATGATCTTGGGTATTCGAGGCAAAATAGTTATCACTAGAACACCAAGACCGACTTATAACTCGTGACTTATAGTATCTTACACCTGCTATCTAGTCCAACATCAATGTAACTTCATTTCCCTTCATTCCGATTTTAGTGCTTAGAAATGCCAATGTCTATGATAAAGTAGACTCAATCATCGTGCTTCAAGAATATCATTATAAGTAACATCGTTTGTTCGGCTGAAGTTTTGCAGAGAAAAACTTCTGTAATGAATTTGAATTTGTGTCACAGTATCTCTCATTTCTTCCGTTCAGTAGCGCTATTTATTCGCTTTATCCTTAATGAAAGCCTAACCATACTTGCCTCGTAAACCCAAGATCGGGGGTTCAATTCCGGCGTCGGGCGTAAAAATCCTAAATATGGCTTCCTTCGGAAGGGAAGTAAAGACTTGGGTCCCGTGTCGTAGATTTACGGCACGAAAAAGAACCTCAAGCCTGAAAGAAGAGGCCTCTGAGCAAAATTTACCGGTCATTTCACGCCCTAAATTGAATCGGACGCTGATGACCTGAGATGTTAAAGAGCGTCCGTAAATAATCATATCAATTAATGAAAGCTTACAATGCTGGAATAGACAAGTCAGGGGTCTTTAGTGATCAGGCCAGTTGTCTCCGATGCGCCCAATCCACTTTGGAAACAATTGGTTAAGTCATTCTCGAATACTGATGGTAAAATTCAGAGGGACTCTTAGGTCCAAAAATGTGTTTCGCAGTCCAGATCATCACTGAGGTGGATTCTTCCTAATTCCCGAGGGAAACTATGATTGTTCTTAGCCCAAAACTTCGACTTTTGGAACTTATCAATTGCACACTTATCTGAGAACTTGTCATTGATTCATATTCCGAATGGAATCTTCAGAGAAGGACATCTTACAGTTATTTTACAAGATTTTAGGTGTAAATATTTTTTCTTTTGACATAACATTATGTCCCGAGTATGCTACTTTCAGCTGAGTTCGTGTTTGTTTTATTGGTGACTACACAATGCAATCACTTTTAACAGTATTTTCATTTGGTATGAGTGGTCCGCTTGGCACCCAATTTTTCGCACACACTCTGATTCCAATGCATATTATTCCTATTGTAATAATGTCATTTTTGCAGTGGCGGAACCCCCAAACTTTTGGAGGTCTGTTCTCACCTCTATCGAAATGACCCTTCGAATGCTACGAAATTCTATTTATACAGAATGTAACGGGACTTAGGCCTACTCTACAAACTACGTAGTTTCCTATACGAACCGAAGACAGAAAAATCGGTTCCGAGAATAAAGTGACGCTATAAGATTTTTAAAGTAATATTTATCTCCTTTTTACCACTGAGACATCACAGTGATGGGCACTGATGACATATCAGATGAAATGATGTATTGGAAAAGATTTTTTTTTTCCTTTAAAGGAAGGAAACGTTCCAGACATAAGTTTAGGGTACCTCCCTGGCATTTGCCATTTATGAGGACTGAGCAAAACCTGGGAAAAAAACCTTATTCAGGGAGGTACTATGGCAGAAATCGAACCCCGACCTCCCATTCACGAGTCCGAGCCTTAACGATCTCGGTCACCCATAGCAGTCTATAAGATTTGTGCAAAAATCATGTATACAGAAAATATATTTCCAATTTTTTGGAAGTTTTGCATTTACCCATGTACGGACTTTTAATATACAAGAACACAAGATAAATAAAATGGTGTGATCTTTGCAGAAATATAACTTCAATAATATAACAGAAATTCTGTTTATTTTGTTAAGACCGTTATGCATTTGAACTAGAGCCTGGAATAAAACATAAGGGCTAAGCATTAAAGGACAAGTGTTTTGCCCAACATACATACCCAAGATTGTAAGCTTTCCTTACAGTTCGAATATAATCATTAATAATTCAAAACTCGTTTTTATGTATTTAATGCGTTTAGGTAAATTTTCTGTCCAGGAGGAGAGAGAAAAGAAGTGAAGGAACATATTCTAATAAAATAATTATATTTTGTAACCACGGTGTATTTAGATCAATAAAAATTTTATGTAGGTAACTCTTAAGATAAGACTTTATTATAATAAGTTGCGAAGGTTAGGTACAATAATGTTTAAGAAATAGAGAGCGGATTGGTTTAATTTTAAAATATTCGTTGTACTAAATGCTAGATATTTTTCTTAACCTATGGGTCCCAAACCACTGGTGGGTAATGAGCCGGCTTTTGATGAATCATGAAATCTCCTGATGAGGTTAGGGGCTCACAAAAAAGTTAACAACTGAATAAAATTTCAATATAGTTGAATGAGAGTAATTTACCTTTTTAATTACTTATTTCCTCTTTCAATTAGAGTGTAGTAATTTAACTGACGGATCCACGGAGGTCAATAGCCTTAAAGGTGTGTTCCGAACTTACAAAGTTTGAAAACTACTGCTCTATATGGTTGAGATTTAGTTTAACGTTATTTAAGGGAGTCTTCTAGATTCCAGTGGGAAACTACTAATGAGCTGAATGCAAGCAGACAGTTTGTTAAGAAAAGCAAATACGTTTTTAAACTAATTTATATTTTGTAACCAAATAATGAAACAAACGTTTATAAACTATCTCTATTGTAATACTTTCAAGAGTGTTTGCATTAACTTTGTAAGATACAACAAAATATAATCAGGAATAAAGGTGAGATAGGAAAAATTTGATGTCAAGTCTAGAAAAATACGGGTGGGCGAGATCGTACTCATGAACTCAAGTCACCGCCACGGGTGGCCGAGGTCGTTAAGGCACGGATTCGTGAGCGGGAGGTCTGCGGTTCGAATCCCGCCAGGACCGTCCTCCCTGACTGGGTTTTTTTTTTCCAGGTTTTCCTCAGTCTTCATAACTGGCAAATGGTACCTAAACTTAGGCCTGGAACACTTCCTTCCTTAAAAAAAATATATATATATATATCCTTTCCCAATTTATCATTTCATCTCATGTATCATCAGTGTCCACCGCCTGTTGTGCCTCAGTAGTAAAAACGGGCGTTAAACACTACTCAAAAAAAAATGAACTCAAGTCTGGGGTTCGAAGCCAATCAAGATTCTCTGACTAGTTTTATTCAGGTTTTGCTCAATCCTCATCTATAACTCAGGCCTGAAACGCTTTCTTCCCTAAACTCCTTTCCCAATTGATCATTTCACCTCGACATCTCCCGTCTGTAATGCCACAGTAGTAAAAAGGGCGTTAAACACACACAAAAAGTCCAAGACGCGTACCATGGATCTTTATCATAATTTATATTAACCGTAATAGTGTGGTGAGCTATAAAAGCCTGGGTCATAAGCACTCGAAAGCTCCGAGTTGTCTCTTCGGGATAAAATCTCTGTAATTGGATAACCTTAGAGGCCTCCAGGACTCAGATGGGAAGATTCACGACTGTGAGAGCGAAAAGTATCGGCAAGGTAGGCTGAAGATCTGCAGTTTGGAACTCGGTCGTGACCTCGAGGTTTTTCTGACTCTGCTTCCAAATCGTATACTTACACGCAGCTTGTGTGTCAACTATATATCTTTGTAATTGTTATACTAACATATTGTATAGTTCATTGCCGTTAAATACGATAAGTGCATAAATAAACATTTATTTAAGAAGTAGCTGGAGCAATTGCGAGTGACAAAATAAAAACAAAACCCTCATGTGCATGTAATTAATATTTTTCGTGTTATGGCATCCGCTGTGAATATTAACTCACCATTAGAGCTGTGACACAGTCCTTTTTGCCTGCTTTATTTATACAGAATTATAAACTCTTTAATAAAACATCATTATGGAGCTTTAGGATTAATATACGAAAATGCTATAGTGCCTAAAATTGTCATTTTAGTGATGAGTGCCTATTCCTAGAATTGAAGAATATAAATGCGTATTTCGCTGTTTTAACTTTTTAAAATTTAATGTATAAACGATCACTCCAGTCATTTCATTGCCACAGAAACCGCCACGAATAGCCGAGAGCGTCAGGATGCGAACCCGTGAGCAGGAGATCTGGGGTTCGATTCTCAACAGGACCTCCCTGACTGAGGTTTTTCCCAGGCTTTCCTCAGTCCTCTTAAATGGCAAATGTCGGGGAGATACCCTAAACGTATGCCTAGAACACTTTCTTCCTTAAAATATCCTTTCCCAAACTATCATTTCATCTCGTATATCTCAGTGTTCACCGCCTCTGGTGCCTCAGTAGTAAAAAGGAAGTTAAACAGTATTAAAATAAAATCAAAAAATAAAATGGAAAAAAAAATATGATTGACTTTTGTGACAGGTGGATGTTTGATTCATCCCTATGTTGGTCCTGGTGGTGTAGCGGTAACCATACTTGCCTCGTAGACCCAAAATTGCGGGTTCAATCCCCGCCAGGGTCGATGGAAAATTTTCGGGCGTAAAAATCCTAAGTATGGCATCCTTCGGCAGGGAAGTAAAGCCGTGGGTCCCGTGTCGTACATTTACGGCACGATAAAGAACCTCAAGCCTCAAAAAGAGGCCTCTGAGCAAAATTTGTCGGCCGTTTCACGCCGAGTTGAATGGGACGCGGATGACATGAGATGTTAAAGAGCGTCCGTAAATAAAGCAAATCAATTCATTATTAAATAATTGCCGTTTCTGGTAAATACATATCCTGGACTTCATTAATTAGAATATAATTTTAACAATCAATTGTACATATATATAAATATATACACACACACACACACACACACACACACACAACACACACAAAATATATACCTACCGAGGGTGCCAAAAATGTACATACACTTTCACAGTAGATATATATTTATTATATTTCAAAGTGCGATCGAAAAACAACAGTAATGTGTAGTATGATGTTCTGTAAATAATGACGCACATACATTATGATAGCGTTGCTACGCGACAGGTAAATTAACAATGAACAAATGAGCCAAGATTATCGTAAATCAACAATGAACAAATGAAGCCAAGATTATGGTACGAATTTCTGTAAACAGATGTTTCTGTAAACAGATGTGACTCACATTACGTTATTCTAGCGTTAATACAACAAAATGGAGCCAAGATTATCGTTTGAATAGCGGCAAGCAACTTTGAAATGGTACTGGAAAACCGAGAATGTTGTTGAAGTTCAAAGGCAATGGAAACGTGTGCACAGAACAGAACCGCCAACGCGAGTAACAATTGCACGCATTCGAGACAAATTTGAGACTCGTGGTACCGTATGCAATGTTCACAAGGGCAGATGTGGGAGACCTCGCACCGCAACAAGCCTCTCGCACGGACCCAAGGCACTATCCAAGCCACTGGATAAGAGGATGAGATCAGACTGGGTTTCCATCGCCTTCTCCGGATCTAACTCCGTTGGACTTCTACCTACGGGGAACTCTTAAGGATATTGTATACCGTAGAAAATCAGCTATACTGGCAGCACTTTGGGAAGAAATTGAAACGGCATGTGCTGCAATCGCTGAGGACACTTTCGCAAACGTTGCTCAATCAGTAGTTCAACGTACTCATGTTAATACTACTCGCAATCGTACATGAAAATAGGCTTCCTAGATCCCTAGTCGAATCGAAGCAGAAATTATATGAATAAAAAAATGGACGTAGGGGAAAAAACTATCAGTTATTAGTTTTTGAGCATAAATAACCTTCAATGATAAACGTGTTTCTTCATGAAAACTCTAGAACTTTAGCACTTTCTTCATTAAAACAAGAATTGTATAGCTGATTGTGCTACGAATACGTGGAAAGATGCACTAAGTGGAGGGACAAACCACATAAGATTCTTTATTTTAAATATGCTCTACTCATCGGACATTTATTATTGTGCATTGTTTTCAAGAATTTTGCAGTTAGTAAAGGAGATGAAAAAAATCAGTTTGAAAACAATAGTTAATAAATGCCTCTGAAAAATATTTTGAATTTAAGTATCTACATAAATCCGCTACTATTTCAAGCCTTTTTAATGCCTTTGTCTATTTTTTTACCACCAAAACGTCACAGCTCTACCAATCAGTAATCCCTTTTATGTACCGAGTGTCTTAGATACGAACTTTGGAACACAAATTAATATATTTACAATAACAAATTTAAAAACATTAAAGCCCAATCTTGTTTTATCCTTCATTTATCCCTATTATTATTATTATTATTATTATTATTGTTATTATTATTATTATTGGTTCTTGGTCACTTATAAAATAAATATAAACAAAACTACATTATTCTTTCAAAATGCCTAGTAAAGTTAAGCTTCTTTCATTTGGTATAGCATTCAGTCCAACTTGCTAACGATGCGACCGGCTTATAAGAGAAAGGTTTGGAGCTATGCAGATGATTCCAAATTTAAGCTCTTCGGCTTTATTGTTTACATTTCTACTGACAGGAAAGTAGTGCCTGTCAAGCATACCATAACGCGTGTTGTTCTTCAACGCATGCGTGTATATATTGATTACTTTGCGCGCCGATCTCACGCATACGCTCGTTCATTTCACAATTTTTACAGCTGGCAGTGGAAGCGCAACAAGAATGCAGGATCTAGAGGCTAACGTGTTTTTCTTCAGCTTTCTCCAGTATAGCCCTGGGGGTGCCGAAACGTCGCGATCAATGACTTCAAGCACACACCTGCCCGCCAGGACTTACGCAACAATGCCTAGCGTTCCCGTAATAGTCGTGACGTACTGGCAGAATTCCAGTCACCTGGCTACTACTGTCAAGGTTGTGTTTCGTACACAAAACGGGCTCAGCTGATAGCCGTATCTGCTCACATCCGACACGACAGATTATTAAGTATACCATGCATACTGCCTTTAAGCTCTTCTTTTACTAAGCCGTCCCCGAAAACGAGCAGCCTAAATTTCTTCACAATTGAAATGCTGCTACAAAACTATCTTCGAGAGCATGCTTTGGCGATTTCTCTGAAAACTGTCGGATGTAAACATATTTTAGTGTAAGAGAAAAAGAAGAAGTCATTCGGTGCACTTTCTTCAGTAATACCACGAGTGCCGACAGTATTTCAGTAATTTAATTAAGGTAATCAATGTTTGTTGTCTCGACCTTCGGTCTCGAAATAATTATCTAATGACAACAAGCATGAGTTTGAAAGCTCAATTAAATTACCTGAAAAAAAAAAAGTTCAGCAAGAGGGGGATTCGGTAAGGTAATTGCAATGCGAGAACGATGTCGTTTTTTTTAATAATTTTAGTATTATCACTAAAGTTATCCGAATTAATGATCTTTCTGAAAACATACACTAATTTTATAAGCTTTTTATTTGAAGCAGAACCGCATGAAGATCTAAATTAGATAAAATACAACTTAACATTATTATAACAATTATCATTTACTACTATTTTTATATCAACTATGTCATATTTGGTAGTGTGATTAGAATTTCTTTTGGGAGGAGGATAATGTCGGCCCTGGTGGTGTACTGGTAACCATGCTTCTTGCCTCGTAAGCCCAAGATCGCGGGTTCAATCCCAGGCCAGGGTCAATGGAATTTTTCGGAAGTAAAAATGCTAAGTATGGCTTCCTTTGGAAGGGAAATAAAGTCGTGAGCCCTCGTGGAAAAATTTAATCGGCAATTTCACTCCCTGAATTGAATGGGACTTTTTTTTAATAGTGTTTAACGCCGTTTTTACCACTGAGGCACCACAGGCGGTGAACACTGTTATATATGAGATGAAATTATATATTGGGAAAGGATTTTTTTAGGAAGGAAACGTTCCAGGCCTAAGTTTAGGGTACCTCCCCGGCATTTGCTATTTATGGGGAATCGGAAAACCTGGGAAAAACCTCAGTCAGGGAGGACGGTCATGACGGGATTACAACTCGCTCACGAGTCCGCGCCTTAACGACCTCGGCCACCCGTGGCGGTGAATGGGACGCTGATGATCTGAGATGTTAAACAGCGTCCATAAATAAACCAAATCAACAACAAGAATCGAAGCAGAGGTGATTGAATGCATTAGTTTTTGTTCCAAGAAGGACCACGAAGATATCTGCAATTGAATAATTAAAAACAAACGAGTATTTGAGGTCGTCAGTTTATTTATTTTATCATTAAATTATGTTTTGTAATGTTTTCACTATAGTAATTTATTGTACAATAGTTATAATTAATAACAGTTTCATGTTGTGAGTTTTAGGTTAGGGGTTTGAATTGGAAAATGCATGAATATAGGATTCCTAGATCCCTAGTCGAATCGAAGCAGAGATTATTTGAATAAAAAAAAAAAATGACGTAGGAGAAAAAAACTATCAGTTATTAGTTTTTGAGCATCGTGTTTAAAACTATTAGTAAGTTCCATTCTGTTTGGTGAAATAAGACATCAATGAGAACGTACATTGGCTGAAAAGCACTCGCGTGCAATTGTCATGATAGACGGAGAACAACCACTTTGTGCTTCCGAACATAACCAAAGACGCAGACAGCTCTTACAAGCAATGTTGTTACAGTATATTACATAATGTGATTGCGTGTAGTATTACATACATCGTAAATAACCTTCAACGATAAACTTATTTCTTCATGAAAACCACAGAACTTTACCACTTTCTTCATTAAAACAAGAATTGTATAGCCGAATTGCATTTTCGTGGATAAAACGGAATACAGCCAGCAGCTCTTTTTTAATATGAAAGAGCACTGAAAAGAAAATTTACATTCAATGCTAAATGTGTCCGTGTGGTTTTTTATTACTATTATTTTTTACTTACCCTGGCAAGAGTTAGGGCCATGGGACTTTTTTTTCACTCTACCAGGCGAAAAAAAAAGAACAGCAATAATTAAAGATATATACTCATATATACTGCATGAAAATATTATATATTTTGATAAAGTTAGACAGTTGATAAAGATATTGTTAGAATAACACTTATTCAATAGTTTTTCTTGAGTACAAGGGGGAAGGAAGGGGAAATTGGAGAAGAAAAGGAGAAGGAAGTTGAAAAAAAGAGGCGAAAGACTAACTGCTATGATTCTTAGAGTTGGGACAACAGTTAATATTAACAACGATGTTAATATTGCTTTATTGTCCGACAATCTCGGACTTTAGGAGGAAGGGAGTTCCAGATTCTGGGAACTGACACGCTGAATGAGGTTTAGTAGAAATATGTTCGGTGGCGAGGATAGACAGTATAATCATCCGGGTTCGAGGTAGGAAAGGTATATAAAGCGAAAGGCAAGGACATTAGAGTATCTTAACAGATTATGAGGCAACGTGAGTTCGAATCCCTCTCAGTTTCTTCACTTTTTATTTTTAATTTTTTCGTTGTTTGCATGATCAGCAACTCAGTATAGAGCTAATTTTTAAATATACGAGGTAATTTTCATGCTTGTAGCTTTAAAATGTATGTTACTGCCCTAAGACCTTTCCACTGTAGCCTTAAAAATTAATGTTTACATATGAGAAGTTGTTCGGTCTCTATTAAAAATTGAAATAAACAAACAATACATAAAAATAAAATTAAAAAAGGTAACACCTAGTCCAATATCCTTCGTGCTTGAAAAGCTTGTTAATTCTTCTCGGCATGGGGTCTACCAGTAGGCGAAAATAATTTTGCCTTTCTGCGAGAGAATCCTACGCGTCTTTAACCTTGCGTCATAGCTCGACAGATATCGTGGGAGGTGAGAATTTCGAAGTTTCCTTTGTTTCTGCCCAAATGTTCTCAACAGGGTTTAGATTAGGTGAGTTGGAAGGATGGGCTATAAGTGAGTATCCTTTTGCCTATAAAACCAATGATGAGCTATTGCTATCATTATCCTGCAGGAAGAGGACTAAAATGGATTTCAAAAAGTCGCAGTTGATCAAACTGTTTGACCTTCCACGTATTTGTCCAAGGTGTCCATAACTTTAAAACGAAATCCAACATGAGAGGTTTATACAACTACTGTAAGCTGAGTAGCCACGTCAGGTATTATCATATCAGTAACCACGTGGTTGGTACACACGCACTGCCCCACTATATGACGACGACAGACTGTATAGAACTGAGAAAGTGACAAGCCGTCTTCTATTGAGCAACAGATGAAAAGAATCTTTTTTTACCTCTATCCAAAGACGTTCATCATCATTCTGATAATAAATCTTTTACGGTGTCACTTTTCTACCTGTAAGCCTTTCCTATATTGCTGACCTCAACGCCTCCCAGTTCTTTCTGGTATATCGTGTCTAAGAACCGCCTCGGATGACGAAAATTGCGCGTTAATTACAGCTAATACAGCGGCAAGTCTGTCCACCAAGACAGCCATTTTCAATTAAAAAAAAAAAACATGTCAATAGCAAGCGGGACTGCAAGTCGAAATAGTATCCTTAAGTTCGGCCAGTCGCTGAGACTTGCCCTTACACGCAGGGAGGAAATCGCGTGCTGCTAGTGCAACTTGCTGCTGCAATCCCGAGCGACAGCGGAAGAGAGAGTTGTAACATGTAAATATTGCAGGTATTTTTTTGTTGTTGTTGTTGTTGTTGTTAAACATATTATAACATGTGTGTTTTCCTCCGTAACTTTTAAATATAAATTGACAGGGGATTGTTAGGTGGATTAAATGTTGTAACGGTGGCAAACCTGTAATTCACACACACACTCACACTAACCTAACGGTAACCTTGGGTAAATCCTAGAAATCGGTGGACTCAGTAGTTGGCTGCGGCTCACTGCGGCCTGACGGCCTACGCTCGCCTCTTTTTCGTAAGTATAAATTGATAGGAGCGGATAAACTGTAATGGTGGCAAATTTCCTTTGATTGCAGCAGAAAAAAATCGTAAACACCAATTTATAGCGCATTCTGTGCATGGTTCTATGTTACCAAGTAAGTCATTGTCATGGTGGCAAATCTCCTGAACTCCGGCAGAAAAACAAGAATCTGGAGTGAAGATTCGAAATCTCTATCTGCACAACTATAGCATGATGCTCTAACCGTCTGAGATATCATACCGTTGCATTTGAAAGCCTTATTATCTAGCTATATCTGTGGAAGTCACTACCTTCGTCTCTCTCCAATGTCGCTTGGAACTTTCTGCAGCGAGCAGCACGAGTTGCACTAGCAGCAATAGTAATTTTCGCCCTGCGTGTAAGAAAAGTGTCGCTTAAGAGGATTAGTAGTGTGCCGTAGCACGTGGGCTGAGTGGCTCTAGGATAGAATAAAGCAAATAAAAAAACACTCATAGCATTGAATCAAACCTAACATTCTCGCAGTTTAAATAATGATAGAAAATATTAGTATGCCGAATAATTTGATTATATAGTAAGACATGCATATTTATTAAATGATGTAGTTGTACTTCTGCATAGTGGCAAAGTGGTGAGTCACCTAAAAGAGTTTGGACTACTCAACTGCACAGCGAGGAGACTGATGCTAAATTTGGCCGCCTGACCACAGGTGCATAGCTCATACTGGAAGCCTAAACGAAAAGCGAAGGTACGGGTATGCAGCGTAAACGAGGGGGTAGATTTAGAACTACAGAACGCCGTCCTAATGGAAAAGCCCACTAGGGGAATGCCCCAGGCGTGTATCTAGCTGGTAAGGGGGAAGGATCACCACATGAACAAGTCACCTGGCCAAGGCAACAGGCAGTATAGTTATTTAAGCACAAGAAAATGTTAATTAATACCCTTACATAAATATAGCGTTTTTATTAATTTTTCTCTATGACATTTCCACAGCTATTGAAGTTATATTTCATTCATGGGCAATGCAATTAAATTATTAAATTCACACTGCAAGTAATTTATTTGCCTTGACTTTTAGATGTTATTTCATTCGTTTAGAAATGTTTTATTGTTATTATTGTTATTATTATTATTATTATTATTATTATTATTATTTAGAATAATAATAGTTCGATTTTGGCAGATATATCATGCTGAGAGGTAGCCTTAGAAATTTATTTTTATTTAATAAAAACAGTCTTTAATTTCACTTTTTAATTTATTTTTATTTAATAAAAACAGTTTTTAATTTCATTTTTAATACAGATTCTCTTTACAATAACATTTTATGTGTTTGTATTAATATTTTAATACGTCAGCAATTTTATCTCCAAAATGTCATAAAGCCCTGGAGCACATCAACATCAGTAAATTCCTTTTCTAGAAAATTTCCTTTGATAAGAATCTAGTACCTTATGTAGGTATTCATTTCTCATTTAATGTTGCATTCCTTTCTTGAAAATTAACCCAAGATTTTCTAGCACAAACCGTAATCATTTTGGCCAGTGACCTTAGTCTTTCTAAAGAAAAGGCTTCACCCGGTTTACGTCATCCATTGATTCGTTTTTTAACAAAGGTTCACAATAGAGACCCTTAGTTTCTTCTACCGTGACAATGGATTCCAGCACTTGTCTTTGGTGTCATGATACAGCTACAAGAACACCTTACAACAGATCACTCGCTGCTCTTTTGTGTAAGAATGAAACGGCCTTTATGTGGAGAAGTCACGGCCCCTCCCCCCCAAGTCACCACCTTGTTTATATTTCTTTCACTCCCAGTCGCCTGCCATTCAGTACCTCCTACAGATGTTTCCTGCGTCATCACCACCTTGGGTCGACCACATTTTCGGTGATGATATCTCCACCCAAACAAAAATGTTTAACCCATTATAAAGTGAATATGTCTCTAGATATTACTTCAACACTGCACAACATTTATGATTAGATAAATAACTGAAGCAGAAAAGTGAAACAAGTCATCGTTGTTATTTATAAATACAAGTACGTGATTTATGCCCCAACGAAGGAAATTATTTTACGTCTATCAGGTCGGAAGCTTGTGAGCTATTAATTACATTAGCACCATTTTAATTTTTTAATTTTATCATTGTCTTCTGCTATAATCGTTTCCTATTTTTTTTTTTTTTAATTGAGAAGGTAGAGGAAAAAAATATACAAGAGAGACACATATAAACGATCCGTATTAAAGAGAGGGGAGGAATAATGAACAATAACAAAGGGAAAAAAACAGAGAGAGAGAAAAAAAAAGAGCAGAATAACAAAGAAAATTCTTATTTCTATCGTTTTGCGTTTTCTTTTATTTCCGTTCTTCTTCTTTTTTTAATTGTGTTTAACGTCCGTTTTTATTATTGAGGCATGATACATAACATGAAGTGATGTATTGGGAAAGGATTTTTTTTTAAGGAAGGAAGCGTTCCAGGCCTAAGTTTAGGGTACCTCCCCGGCATTTGCCATTTATGAGGACTGAGGAAAACCTAGAAAATTCTCAGTCAGGGAGGACTGTCCTGATAGGAACGTACCCCAGACCTCCTGCTCACGAGTCCGCACCTTAACGACCTCGGTCACCCGTTACGATCACCAACTGCCATCAGTGCTACACAGTGCACCCACAAATCTAAGGATAGAGCTTACAATTTGAGTCTATAAGGAGAGTTTAAACAGAACATAAAATACTGACTTAAGATCAGACGAAAAGTGGGCTCTAACTCAGAGATACGACAGCGCTGGTGTTCGTTTCTTCCACGAGTATTTGTGGTACAAAAATCTGCTACATTCCGTAAAAGAAACGCGCGACTTGGAAGCCTTCATTGAAAACTGAACCGAGTAACTTCCAAAAGACGCAGCTACCCCAGCTGCAGAAACTCTCTACATCCCTGCGATGCCACAGACTCCCCTGCACAGCGATATTAATTTCAATAAATTAAACCTGGTTACCCAACCACAGGGGAAAGCAGTTGACACGCTCTACAGTAGGGGAGATACAACCTGCATAAGACTCCCCCCTCTGCCAAAAGGGGTTACATTCCTCCAGCTTTAATGGTATGTGTGACTGCTGAATAGAAATTTTGGGGCTTAAGACCGCCGCTAGAGTGTGTATTGTACCTGCCAGGCTTTTGATTATAGACGTTTGTAAACAACTCTGTACTTGCTTCAAATATAACAATGAAATTCACAGTACATTGCGATAATGTGTAAACTAAAACACGTGCATAAAATAAATTTACAATATTTAGGACGATAAATATGGTAAGTAAAAAGTTGAAATGAAAAATATGTCGCTTAAATATGAAAAATTGCAAGTATTGCTTTTAAAATTACTCTCAATTTTCATCATAACGTATATACAATTTTACCTACAATGCCAAAGTGTTTTTGTGTTATCACCGAATACTGGTCGTTACTGTCAGTACCAGTTCTTGCGCCGGCGGGAAAAGGTACCCAAGTCAAAAAAATTATTTTGCGAGAGTAAGCTTTTTTAATTTATTCTTATCTGGATGATAATAAAAGAATGAATTACATATATGTTTATTAAATTAAGCCCTCTTGCAACATAAATTACAATAAATTTTCATGTTTTAAAAATATATGTGCTTCAATCTAATATAAAAAACTAAAAATGATTTTTTTTTCTTATGTGGCTTTTCCCGCTGTCCATAGAATTATTCTGATCAATAACTTTATACTCCACGGATTTCTACAAAATCTACAAAACAAAGTGTAATAAAGCCAAATCTGGGCCCTATTATACAAAGTGCGAGTATGGCCTAATACGTTTCAAATATATTGTTGCAAGCTTTTGTAGTATGGATGTAGCTTTCAGTTGCACAAAATAATACACAAGCATTTGTAAAGAGTTACAAGTGAAGTCACATAAGAACAGCTGTTTGCCATACATCATTCCTTCAGTTAGGTTATATCCACCCCTTAGTAATAAATGAGTATTTATATGTGAATGCAAAGAACGAATTATTAGCATTTCAACAATATTGGTATGGTATTTTTCCTCAAGAGATAATTATCATTTAAGTATTTTATTATTGCTTGTCAGCATTCCACTTTGACATGCCAGTCGTAAATTCTCATGCGGACTATGTTGCAGCTTTAGTTTCAGTCGACCGCCACGGGTCGTTAAGGCGCCGACTCGTGAGCTTGAGGTCTGGGGTTCGGATCCCGCCAGGACCGTCCTCCCTGACTGAGGTTTTTTCCAGGTTTTCCTCAGGCCTCATAATTTAGGGGAAGTACCCTAAACTTGGGCATGGAACGTTTCCTTCCTTGAAAAAAAATCCTTTCCCAGTTTATCATTTCGTCTCATATATCATCAGCGTTCACCGCTAGTGGTGCCTCAGTAGTAAAAGCGGGCGTTAAACACCATTCAAAAAAGTTTCAATCGAGAGATCGCACGAGAATAGAGCGTTCCGATTACGCTCTACCATTTGTTTTATTAGTTCATTTGATCACTTACATTTATAAACATTTATTTGTATTGTTTAGCAATCACGTTTTTATTATATGCAAAACTGTGAAAATAGTATCAAAATAAACTAAATTGTTTATTTTAAAAGAGGGTAAGATAAGGAAAGAAATTACTTTCATGACATTTATCAAGAACCTTAAAAAAATATAAATAAAAGGCCAGTGCCAGACACATTCTTCCTTGGTTGCACGTAACTCAAGCATTTATTGTACTCAAATATTGAATTAGTCTTTCTTTATGTACACGCATATTCTCATTACCACAATTATGGCTATTACTGAATCACATATGTAGATCTGGTATACTAAGGCTGCTTTCAAGGCAACAAGTTGTCAGTTGTTATACGTAAACAGAGGGCACCACGTGTAGGCGACTGACATCACCCCCCAAAACAGATGCATGCCCTCTTTGCGACCATGGAGGCGCATGCATTTGCTCTGCTGTTCTCAACTGTTTTTCTTTCAATGTTATTGATAATGATTTTGGTGATTTTGATCATTCTTCTTTGTATTGGGCTGCTCGTCGACTTATGACCGAGAGGTGGGAGACGAGCATAGGATAATAAACAAATAAAAAAAACCTATGTAGATTAACTCATTCCCTAAAGCAATAAAAATATATTAAAATGCATATTATTCCAAGTTACCAATATCCTTACACTTGTAGATAAATCTTTGCTAATTACAAGAACTAGCACCAACACTTCTGTGAAAAAAAAAAAAAAATGAAAAATCAGTTGTACACTTGTAAATATGGAGTTGTAAAATAGAAGTGTAAAGAAAACTTGGTGGAACAGAATTCTACTAATAACTACAAGTTACACGTGCATACACTTAATATCTTACTTTTGTAGAATAGGACCACTGTATGAATGGGGCACTTCGTTGTTAATTTCATCATAAAAATAACTTTTATAAGAGAATGCATTGTCCTGATGAAAAAAAAAATATTTGACATATCTCGTAATTTTTTTTTCAAGATTTTTGAATGCAGTGATTCAGAAGGTCTACACAATACTCGAGCTACCGTGGAGGGCAGTCAGTCAGCAGGCATCAGCCTTACTACCGACAATCCACTATTTTTAATGCCATAGAACTATAATATTTCCATTGTTACTTTGTTTTTTTTTTGACAATGGTATGATGTACCGACTTTAAGTTTCATGTACAGATAAAATCAATCTCATTCTTTTAAAAATGATTCAACATCTCTCGATAAGTTTGTAATCAACAGCTAGTCAATATGGTAATGTTTCATTCCGAAATTTTCAACGAGGACATAAATGTTTCGTTTGTAATACCTAAATATTTTAAATTTCAGGTTAGATTGAAGGTCTTACAAAACTAGCAGCCAGATGTCTTCAGTGACTGCTGTTCGTGTTACGGGGGATCTCAGAATGTTGACATAAACAGTTATTTAACCCCACTGTCGACAAGAAGACTTTTAACTACCTACATTTAAAACTGAGTGGCCAAAACATTTTTAAGAATCAAACATACAGATATTTCAAGATTGTTATAAGTTGCTTATCAGGTCGATATTATCATCAATACTCGATTACAGCTACAACTTGCCTATTGACTCCTGAATATTTATCATGGACGTGAAGCGAAAACTAACCTGTTTAGCTCAAGGTATCTGCTCGGCTTGCGAACATACATGATGACTCCAAGCAAAACCACGTGATCAAAAGGTTTTATATAAACCTGAGCTCGAATCTTAGTAGTTGACATCCGGTCCTTTACTCAGTATCAATCCACTCCCGCTCGGTGTTCTGCCACTCGTGCTCAACATCGAATGCTTCAGATATTTAAATGTATTTTATAGCATATATTGTGCATATTATTTTAGGCCCCTATCAATAGCGAATATCATTCCCTGCATACATATTTACCAGCCTCTACTTGTTTTCATGGTCTTTAAACAGCTGAAAAAATAAATTATTTGTCATTTACCAGAAATGTTATAGTTAATAGTAGGCCAAAAATATTTTATCTTCAACATTTACATGTTATATCCTTTAATTTTAAAATTACTTCATATTAACCTCGTATTGTTCCACATTTAAAATATTTTGTGGGTAAAAAAAAAACCGGCATCGGCTGTTTCGTCGATCGCTAGAGATAAAAAAAACATGTTTTGTCAAACTTAAGATCAAGTTCCTTCGTTTTTCTTTATTTTCCTTCTTCATGTTTTTTCAAACATTTCCATCTCTCTATAAAGGGATAAAAGTTAAAAAGGGGGGGGCAATAAAGGAAATAAATAGATGAAAATAGAGGGAGAAAAAAATCATTTATTATCAGGTAGTTTAAGCGTTTTAGAAGATGAGTACATAAACTCGTTCAAGAAGAAAGAAGGCTAAAGTTAAAAAGAATATTCACTCAAGTAATTCTATTGATAATTCAGCAGCGTGGATGTGTATGTCATACCTGTCACAATGAATGTTCGGTGAAATCTGCCGGTAATGGACACATTGGTTGTGGTCTTCAATATCGCATGTTAAACGGAAGGCACAGAGCGCACAATTCACCTGAATGGCTGCTATGAAAGGAAGCTTCCACTGTGGCGCACAGCAGAACACAATTTTAAGTGATTAATGATCCAGTCAGCATCTCTAACGTGGTTTGATTTATGACAATTCAGTGACGTCGAAATGCCTGCCTCTCAAAGGGATTACAGGATGACAGACAATGTATTTGACAGTTTAAGAAACCATTGACGACATACTTAACGCTTTAAATGTGGAGAACAGGGGCAATGCCACCATGAACCATCACTAGTCACGGTGACCAAAAAGATTTCCGCAACTTTTCTTTATTTTTTCCCCCGTACTTTAGACGAAGAATGTAAAAACTCGTTTCTTATTCTTTTGTCCTACACTTCTCAAAATAGTATACAAGTTCAGTATTTCGTGAAATAAAGATAGCCTATTGTTTCCTTAAGGGCAAAGGTCTCCTAACAAGTAGGGAAAGCTCGATTTTTCCAAACGTGATGATCTATTCCACCCTAGTTGTTCGTATGCTGTTTAAGATATCAGTCAGAGTATCTTTGGTTATTCCATTTCTCACTGCACCAGTTGCTTCTCGAGAGATTTCCGTTTTTCTCTTTCTCTTGCTACTTTTGACCAATCTTGACCTGCACTTTCCTTGAAGAGGTCTGTCCATGTTCTTCTGGGTCTGCCTTGTGTCCTTTTTCTTATCCGGGGGTACCAAATCGATATCTTGTAGGTCCATCTATTTTCCTGCATTCTTGCGATGTGGCCGCCCCGTTGCCATTTAATTCTGGTAGCTATTTGTGCGATGCCTGTAGTCTGAGATAACTGATTTATTACTACTATAGATAGTTTGTCGTTCAAAGTTATTCCCAGGATCTTGCGTTTCATATTTCTTTGGCATATTTGAATTTTGTTTTTATGTTATTGACCATGCCTGGCACCCATAAGTAATACAGGTATACACAGGTTTCGAACAACTGGAATCTGATTTTCTTAGTGTTATTGAGCTTCAAAACACTGTAAATATAACTTATGAAATTAATGATTAAAAAAGTATTATTAATTTCATCCCCGTTTCTTCTTTACCTTAGGAGAACTTTAACGTGATACCATGTACATATCCAAAAACATTTTTGTTGAATTTGTAAATTACTATAAATAAAGTAAAATTCTAACATTGCTTATGGCCAGATTTTTAGTGTAAATTCAGGAATTTGGTGTCTTTAATCGGTATAAGGGGAGTAACCTAACCAAGTAACTTGTTAAAGTTTGAAGGTATCACAGCATACAAAAAGCATACAAGATTTGCTGATTTCAATAATGTAGGCTCCCAAACGCCCTTTGTTATATATGTTTAAACTATTTATTGAAGCTGTCTCAAGTGAAATGCAAAAGGCCATCGTTTCGAGGTTCTTTTTTTTTTTTTTTTGAGTAGTGTTTAACGCCCGTTTTTACTACTGAGGCACCACAGGCGGTGGACACTGATGATACATGAAATGAAATGATAATTTGGGAAAGGATATTTTTTTTTTAAGGAAGGAAGCGTTCCAGGCCTAAGTTTAGGTACCTCCCCGGCATTTGCCAGTTATGAAGACTGAGGAAAACCTGGAAAAAACCCCAGTCAGGGAGGACGGTCCTGGCGGGATTCGAACCGCAGACCTCCCGCTCACGAGTCCGTGCCTTAACGACCTGGGCCACTCGTGGCGGTTTTCGAGGTTCTTGGGAAACCCCCATCGGAGATGAGATTTTTACAAGAACTTTGAAACGATGGAATTCCACTTGATATGACTTCAGTCAACGAAGTTTTAACCACATCAAATACAGTTATTTGAATTACGAACCGGTAGCGTGCGATTGCGCACTGGGGGAAGCCAGTCGCCAAGGGCGAATCGTTCATGTGCAGGTAGCAACTTTAGTTATTTTAAGGGAGAATTTGTCATCGAGTGTTATGTATTTGTGTGTTACTCGCTGCTTTCACCGTGGGTAAATTGTGTCCTCACTGATAGTCGTTAATTATACCACTACATAATATAGTCTTGAAGAACGAGTTTTTATGTACAATATATAATGATGTGAAAGCAGATTCATGCTGAGAATTAGTAATACCAATATCTTGGTAATTATGTTCCAGGTAATTTAACTGTTCGTCAACTTATTAAAAAGTTGCGGAAACGCTCACTGCTAATATATTGTTCATTGAAGAATTGTTTGCTAACTCGTGATAGTATCGGGAAGTATTTTAGAGTGAGGCATTGTTACTGAAACATAACGGAATACACTGCCAGAGGATTCGTCTAAATCTTGATGAAGTGAGGTGCATTGTTCTCAATTCAGGTGGCTTGGCGTAAACCAGGAATGCTTCTTGGTACGCTCTGGCTACAGTTTGGAAGACAAGCGCTTCCCACTGCACACTCCCCACCAAACAATTAGATGTGGGATGGTGACCTCTTTGAACCATGTACCAGCTGCTACGTTTCTACGGATAGCTGGCAAATATCCCAGTTTTCTATTTATTATAAGATTGTTTCATTTTTAAACGTTTCTTTCCGTAAAGGACGAAACCGTTCCTATAGCCCACCTCCACTGAAATATAAATATGGAGATAGTATGTATATGTGCATTATGAAGTGTAACTTTAATATGTTAATTGTATGTCAAAATAGAAAGTTATCTGGTATAACTGTCTACGGTAGCCCAGCTAGAAACGGGGCAGAGCCAAGGAGGCAATAAATCTCTACACAAATGAAAGAGATAAATGCTATGCCACTTCTAAAAAGATTTTCCGTTGGAGAGGGTTAATGAATTCCAAGCTTTGGAATACGTTAAGGGGAATGAACTCGCCAGCCGTTTGTACATTAATTTTAAAGCAACCAATGTAAATAAACGTTTTAAACTTTCAAATAGCGGTTGGCAGGTGAATTTAAACCAGTTAATAGTAGATGTATATTTTAAATTTTAAAGCAAGAAGAGAGACTTGCGCAAGCTTGTATGACCCCTGTGGCTTAGTGAAGTCAACATTTAGTTAATTTAAATGGAATATGTAAGGAGACGTTTGATACGCTGGGGCTTTCGCTTATCTTATTAGTTCAAGGAGCGTCAGAGATCACATAGGCAGAATAAGCTCTACAATCAACGCGGGCACTACAATATGTTCTACTTCGGAAGCAGTTCACAGTTCGTCTCCTTGGAAGTCGTGGAAGCTAAATTTATACTCGATGTATTAAAGTTCTACCATATGCGGAACACCAGAGGACGCGAAAGATCTTGCGAATAATAAATTACTGCATATATTATGTTGCATCGCGTGATTATTAACACAGTTGATATCCTCTCCCAGTTCTGTTGAGCACGACTTACAAAATAGCGAATATTACCATGAGATATTGTCATGAAGCGTGGGCAACAACACCAAAGCGATCAGTAGTCAATTAACGATACGCCGCTACAAATTAGCGCCCAGCCTGTCGCCCACCGACCAAAGCCCTTTAAGGATAATAAATTAGTCATCACATCTACAGTCTGAGGGTGTGAAATCTCGTGAAATTCAATAGAAGAATGTGCAACAGCATGGAGATGTCTCATTCGTGACAGAAGAGGGTTCGATTAGGCAGACAGGTAGGTAATAACAGCAAACGTCAATTCGTGATAACCAACCCTTTGGTAACTTCAGAACGGCCATCACTGACAAGAAGTAACATAGTTATTCTTGAAAACTGGCACATTTCTTTAGAAATCCTGGCTAAAGAAGTGGATATAAGCACCGGATCTTTCATGGAGGTTCAAGTATCGCAAGTTATAGTAGTGGGTAGTAGTAGTAGCAGTAGTAGTAGTAGTAGTAGTAGTAGTAGTAGTAGTAGTAGTAGCCTAATAGAAATAGTAGTAGTAGTAGTAGTAGTGAAAGTAGTAGTAGTAGTAGTAGTAGTAGTAGTAGTAGTAGTAGTAGTAGTAGTAGTAGTAGTAGTATATTTATTTACAAAATATATTTGTTACAAATCTAACTCTTGTTGCACGGGTACTGGGACCATATGTGCTTTCCCAATACTCCAGAAAATACATGAAATTGCAAAAAGCAATATTAACCGCACAAAGGTAAATAACTTAAACCTTCTCACATATATGCACAATTAATTCAATAAAATATTATGACTCGTGTTCCCCCTATCCCCCTTCCCGTTCATCAGTCTCTTCCGATCTGATCTGTCTTTCCTTGTTTATTACCTACTCCCTTCTCCTCCTTCCTATCTACCAGCAAACTTCAGCACTGCTACTGCCCTCTCCTCCCATTAACAAACGGTGTCGGTATTTATCTCTTTTTCCATTCTTCCTTCCCCTTGAGGTACGTCAGTATATGCTCCCAAGATTCTTTCTCCGCACACTTCTCTCTTTATGTCGAAAGTTTTATTCACGATGGGTGCGTAGGATGCTAACAGATAAGTACAAGAAGATTCGTCAACAGACTTCTACGGCCTTTCTGGCGCGGTGTAACAATTAAGAAGACTTTCAGTCAAGTATCGTCACAAAACAAAGACCTTTCTGTAGGTCTTTTTTTGAAGAAAGTAGAAACAATTTCATTAGCAAAGTGAATCGTCACATACATAAATTTTGGTTATTCATCCTGAGATCGAAGTGAATTTAAATCAACGTGCACAAAATTATCAAGACGTAATTATTGCAAGTGTCATCGTTACAATGTCCCACAGCTTACGGAGAAATTTTCTGCCTACTTAAAAATAACTGCCGTTTTGCTCGACCTACAAGAATTTTTTGGAATATTCAACAACAATCAATAAAACGGGACGCTTATCAACAGATGCTCGGCAGTATTATTGATACCAAATGTTCCCATGATTTAGAATGATTTAATAAACAAGACCCGGCTCATACAATACATGAAATTTAGCTTTTTTCCCCGAGCGATGAATCTGTTAACAAAAATTGAGTCCTCTATTTGCACTGATTGGTTTGTCCCCATTATGAGAACATTATCGCAAATAACTGATATATGAACTAAAATCAGAGCACACGGCATGTTCCGTAATAGCGTGTGCAAGCGTTGCGTGTAGTTCCATCATATTAACGGTCGGTCACGTTTGTTAATTGTATGGGTCACGTGGAGGTCAAATGTAGTCGGCCGCCCGGAATTCCACTCGCGAGCGCACATGCAAACCATGCGGGTGTTTTCGAATATAATCTCAGTTATAACTACCAGTTATTACAGTTTCAAAAGTAGGTTCGTAAATTAAATTTGTTTTTATTTGCTATTATAAATATTAAACAGCATGGATGCTAAGGTCTAATATTACGTACCACCATCCGCTCTACAATGTGCATTTATTCCCACTACAGCCCTTAGGGAGTAACAAAACTCACTGAGGGTATCGTTGAGGCACGTAGAAGACAGAAAATTATGTAACAATTTTTAGGCTCTATAAGCCTACTAGACTATCTATACTAACTTTAAAAGGGATTTCCACAACACAATAGATATTATTCAACCTGAGAACTTTACTCCTGCATTTATTTTTGTCTCCTGGATACTCTCCCCTCATTTACTTGCCACACTATCCATACTAGATCCTTAATCATCGGAGTCTGCTGTTCTCTCTCGTTCTCGTTTGTCCAAGTGTACATACTTTTATTATTAAAAGTCATCATTACCGTGCTATTTTGCCTGGTTGTTGGTTTGAATGAAATTTAAAAACCAAAGCTTTCGCTGGCTAGTGAGACCAGCATTGTCATTGGACTTAGTGAAAGTGTCTGGAGAGGCAGAGGGACGGATGTAGGAGGGGGTAGAAGTGGTGAAAGAGTTGTGGTACAATTCTTTGTTGACTATAACAAATTCCATGTATTGATTTTTTGAAAATCTGTGTATTATCTGCATTCTGCTCTATTTCTAAGGTCTCTCATTATCAAGATGACTTAAAACATATTTCGCGTAAATATATTCGTTTTATTCAACAGGCTCACATATTCGCAAAGAATTCCAAAATATTTTCTAGTTATTTACCGTCTATATCCGTAACAACCAACATCTAGAAGGTATATAAACATATAAATATAAATGACATTTGAAATAGAAATGAATCGTTTTATTCAACAGACTCACATATTCGCAAAGAATTCCAAAATATTTTCTAGTTATTTATTGTGTATATCCGTAACAACCAACATCTAGAAGGTATATAAATATAAATGGCATTTGAAATAGAAATGAATTAGTAGCTTGAGATTGGAGTTAGCTAACAAAATAATGGCACATGTACAGTAATTGAAATATTTTATTTTAGTCCCCTGGAATTCCCGTAGAGTGCTGCTGACAAACCGGGAACTGGAGACTGATGCAATCAAGGTTGAGATGCTGTGTTTTGTTTAGTTATTTAGAATTCAGATAAATATATTAGTACAACAATTATTGTATTAAAACTGTAGTAATTGTAGGCCAGATAGGCGGAAGCCTATTTGTAGTTTGATTTATATTTTTCTTAGCACTTCAATAAATATCAATTTCAATCTCAACAACCAACAATGTCATTGAGAACAATCAACTCTGATTTAAGTATTTTAAACGTACATAATATGTAATTTAAATTAAATATTACCTTCGTGCTAAGATCAGAAAAAGTATTGCATGCAACATGAAAGTAAACGGATTTTATTCACTTGTGGAAATTATATAAACTTTCCACTCATGCATAAAGTCCTACTTTACTTTCGTGGTACATTCATTAAATAATAATGCAGTATATACTTTTATTTTATAAACATTGTTCATTAAATATTTTATTTGGGAAGTAATCTCAAATATCACTTGTGGTATTACAAATTTATGATAATACTGAAATCAGAAAAAGTCTGACGTGTAATGAGAAAGAAGTTTAATAAACTTCGATACTTTAAGGCTTTTCTCCTGAAATGTCTCATTAGCTAGGCATACATTTTATAAGACAATGCTATTAAAACAAAAATTGTGAACATTGGTATAGGCGGATCTGTTTGGATATTATTATTATTATTATTATTATTATTATTATTATTATTATTATTATTATAAAAGTTAATATGATAGTTGGAGAAATTTCTTGCTGGTAATATTTTGCTTAAAAGATGGGGGGTTTTGTTTATGGCAAGACTGAAAATCAACAATGCATAATGACAAATGAAAATCGTAGATGATTGAAATGGCTACTACATATCAACAGCTAGCGCTTTGAATCCTATTTGGATATGTTGCAGTTGTTTCTGTTCTCGCAACTTATTGAAAACAACAAAATGAACATTGTCTTCCAAAAAGGGTGCACCCCCTCACTGAGCATGGGAGGTTTGTCATTTTCTAAAGAAATTAAAAGTTATTCAAGCTTTCCACCCTCCGATGTTACAACGGACATGAGCTGAATTGCATCACGGAGACCATGTAGCGTTCTGAGAAATATCCCATCTTTCAATGTTGTATACACCAAGATTCAAGTCGGTCCTGGTGGTGTAGTGGTTACCATACTTGCCTCCTACACCCAAGAACGTAGGTTCGAACCCGGCCAGGACCGATGGATATTTTCGGGCGTAAAAATCTTAAGTATAGCTTCCTTCGGAAGGGAAGTAAAGCCGTGGGTCCCGTGTCGTACATTTACGCACGAAAAAGAACCTCAAGCCTGAAAGAGAGGCCTCTGAGCAAAATTTGTCGGCCGTTTCACGCCCTGAGTTGAATGGGACGCTGATGACCTTTAGATTTTTTTTTTTTTTTTTGAGTAATGTTTAACGCCCGTTTTCACTACTGAGGCACCACAGGCGGTGGACACTGATGATACATGAGATGAAATGATAAATTGGGAAAGGATATTTTTTTTTTAAGGAAGGAAGCGTTCCAGGCCTAAGTTTAGGTATCTCCCCGGCATTTGCCAGTTATGAAGACTGAGGAAAACCTGGAAAAAACCCCAGTCAGGGAGGACGGTCCTGGCGGGATTCGAACCGCAGACCTCCCGCTCACGAGTCCGTGCCTTAACGACCTCGGCCACCTGTGGCGGTTGACCTTTAGATGTTAAAGAGCGTCCACAAATAAACAATCAATTTTACGCATACCCAAACGGATCACCGTATATATATATATATATATATACACAAAATAAAAAGAAAAATAAAGTAACTATTAACAATGTAACAAATTAGCAGTAATTATAATAGTAGAAAAGAATAAAACACTAAGAAAAAGTCACACTTGAGATAGCTATATTTCGAACCCCTTGGGGTCCTTCTGTTATAAGAAGACAAGTCACTTTTCTTACCATAGAAGGACTCCACGAGTCCGAAATATAGCTATCTCAAGTGTGACTTTTTCTTAGTGTTTTATTCTTTTCTACTATTATAATTACTGTTAATTTATATATATATATATATATATATATATATATATATATATATATATTATTGGAAAGTGTGTGTAAGAAAAAGAGAGAAGAAAAAAAAACAAATGAAACTGTAGCAGTGTGATTTATTCTACTGATATTCAACAAGAACCTATGACCAGTAAGATTCTTAAGCTTTTATATTTACATGAACATGTTTTAAATTTGTCATTTATTATTGCTCTAGCCGTTGGCCTCATTGTAACATCTTTTACTTATTGGTCATGTGAAAAAGAACATAGGCAGTTCGCTTTCTGTAGATCAGATGTCATTAGTAGCGATAGTGCAATTTTCAAGCGTTACGGCTGAGTTAACTTGGTCGGTACTAGAATTTTTATGCGATATTTACATAAAATTAAGATGATTATTTCACTCATGTGATGTCATCTTAAAATCGACCAATAAAACGAAACAAATTTTTGAATTTTGACCAATTATTGCAGTCGGATTACGGAGTGAAATTATCCGGGAAAAAATTATGAAATCCGTTTTATCACGCGACGTGCATTTGTCTTATGGTTAGCTCTGTACCACCACTATATAATTCCTGAACACGCATCATTGACCACTTTTGCTAGGGGCGATGGGGAGCTATTGACAGCAATAAAAGCATGGACAAGCGACAATCATAACGCGACATGCAGAGTTCTTCAAAGCGCTTTGGTGATGCATCAAATGTGCCAATTGATTTTATTATTAAGAGTTCCAAATGACAGAATACAAAGAAAAATAGAGACACTATATGTTATCTTTTTTGTTTTGTTTTTCTCAGTTGGTATTAGAAAATCGAACGGTAGCGATTATAATAGTTGACTTTTGCCCATTTCAGTCTCATAGTTTCTGAATAGAATAGATATTTATAACAAGTGTTATATTCTATGTGCGAATATATATATACATATATATATAACTTATTCTTATTATATTCATGAACTAGTCCTAAACCCGTGTTTTCCTCTTCTCTATTGGTATTACTGACAATGGGCATTCTTCTGTCATAATTTGGTTGAAAGCGTTAAAGTACAAATATACAATTATTACAATTTTGTAAGCCAAGTTTAAAGGAATTATATTAAAAGACTTGTTTTATTCGTGAAATAGTCCCAATAAATATCATTTGAGGGTCTGAGTGTTTCAGATAAATTCGCTCCCTGCGTTCGTGAATTTATAGGCAATCTCAGGCCCGTTAGCGATATTACTTGTCATACAATCCTGTTTTTTTTTTATTTAAAAGAATATTTATATGCAAGCTGCACTTATCAGGATGTTCTTCATGAATTCTTACATTTCAAAACAAGACTTTAACCTAACTGAAAATTAACATATAAAACGACATGGCCGGAGTAAGAGTATTAAGGTTTGTGTGCTCAAGAGGCATGATGCGGAAACCCTTAGTGAGAAGTGTGGTAATGGCGAGAATTGTTGAGGTTAGAAGTACAGTGACCGGAAGTGCTACTCGGGCGTGACAGGTGCGGTCGAACTTGCTCTGCTTGTTCTTTGTTCCTTATATATTGCACCCACATCCTTACCGTAGTTAATTGCAACAGCTACTGCAGAACTTTACACAACAAATACCTAATACCGTAGCCACCTCTAGGATATACAGATATGTCTGCCTTGAAGAGGCTTGCGTCCGTCCACCAAATCAAGATTGTGCAGCGTATGTCCCTGTAGCAGTAGAGCAGAGTGAAGAGTTACATGTCATTAATGATTTTTTTTTCTGTTGGCTTCTTTCAAGCGATAAGAGAATTTAGCTTTGTTGGGCAAGAGTGCTGACTGTTTACTGCTAAACATGTTCATAGATTCTGAAAAAAATTTAAATCAAAAATATTTCTGCACAGCAGAACAATCTTTTTAGATCTGAGCACATATATCTGCAGCATTTAATTTTGATTAACCTTTTCTTTATTATAAGTACAATGTAATTACTAATTCTAAAACGTATACTTGTGAGGAAACGAAATCAAACATTTCTACTTCACTAAATAGCAATAAATTTATTTGTTTTGATATAGAAAGAATACTTTACGTATAAACATGTCATTTACTTGCTCTGGCTCAGAAGAAGGTTAATTTGAAGGCTAACGAAGCATTTTACGATCTTTTAATTTGTAAAATATGTTTGCTTTTCTTTCCCTTAAGCTTTCGACTACAATTCCGCACTTAATATTAAATAAAATAGTTCTGGGCTAACATGCGCTCAATACACTGCTAAAAAAATTAGAGGAACACATGCTTAAATCAAAGCCCCGAAAGGAATAATGGTACAATGTAATTTTTGACAGTCAGATGTTATGTTTTGAAGTATTGTTTAAAACTAGAGGAGTTTTTCTCTGTATAAATTGGTGAAATTTCATGATTCAAGTGTTTGCTCTGTGTCATATTTTTTTGAAAATAGATTTTAGCAGTAATATGTGGTAGGAAGTTTTCATTTTGTGTCTCTGAGGCTAATGCAGATCAATGAGACGTTTGAATGAAACATCAGTCTCACGAGCAGTTGCGTGGATTAAAGATGGACATTCCACTCGCTTCGTCTCCAGGATTCTGCATGTCAGCCCTTCTGTCATCCATAGGGTTTGGAGGCGATATATGGAGACTACAGGCGGTCCTGATGAGGGCGTGAGAAAATAATAGAGGTAAAGGATAAATGTCTTCTCCTATCAGATTTGCGCAGACACAAATCTATAGCCAGAAATGATATACAAACAACTGGAGTGATGATTTCTGATCAAACTGTAAGAAACAGACTTAGAAATGCAGGTTTGAGAGCTTGAATCTACTTTCAAGCCCGTTTGACACGCCAGTACAAGGAAGCGCGGCTGAGATTTGCTCAGAATCATCTCAACTGACAGCTCCGCCAATGGAAGGACACGACTCGAAGTTTCGATAGTCTTACACATGTAAGGGGACGTCCTGATGAACGTCTTGTTCCAGCCACCATTATTGAACATGGCTGATTTGGAGACGGTTCGATTATGATTTGGGCTTGCATTACTATTGAGTCTCGGACAGAGCTTGTTGTTGTCCCACAGCGCATGAATGCTGATGTTTACATTAATGACATCCTTCAACATGTGGTACCCTTTGCTTATGGTACTGATCCTAATTTTCTTCTAATGCAAGATAATGCTAAATCTCATACAGCACAGAATACCAAAGGTGTCTTGCAAGAATGCCAAATTTGGGTGATGGACTGGCCTGCATGCACTCCTGACTTCAATCCGATTGAGCATCTGCAAGATAAGCTGGAAAAACTTGTTCGCAAGCGTTCTACTGTGCCACAGAACCTGGGAGAACTCACAAATGCACTCACTGAAGAATGGGAGAGAATTCCACAAATCTTACTAGGAGGCTGGTGTGAAGTATGCCATGTGGGTGTTACGAAGTCATCGCAGCTCACGGAGGACACACTTGGTACCCAATGTTAAATAACCATGGAAACATTGATTACTAAGCTATGTAATCTTGTATTTCCAATTTGTTTTTTGTATCAATCAATAATTTGTTCGTATTTCTAATCCTGTAAAATAAATTTGTTAGGATGCCTATTTTAATTTTATTCAATTCTTCAATCTATAATTACTAATTGTCAAAAGTTAAATTGTGTGAATATTTATTTAAACATGTTTTCCTCTAATTTTTTGAGCAGTGTATGTTGATGAACGACATTCTGTATGTGTACAGCCTGCAAAGTGAACTAAAATAAAGACGTGTTAGTACTGCAAGAACTTACAAGGCACTGAACCAGATTGCGCAGTGAGTGAAATATATGGGCTATAAAATTTTTTATAACCCGTAGCAGAGACAGTATTGTGTGAAGAATAAAATCGTTTTAAGAGGAGAGATCATGAATATGTGGCATTTTTCTTTCTTTTATTAAACAAATTTTAGAACAAAGAAGTGAATACAATTTCAAAAATTCCTTGCTCTTTTTAGATCATGTAAAAGCATATGATAAGGATATATCGTAAAAAAATTACGGCAAATATCGATAGGATAGAAAAAAAACTTTAAATTTTATGAATGCAATCAAGCAATTATATGTTTAATAAAACAAGATGATAATAAAAAATGAGAAAGAAGGTTTTAAAGTTAATGAAGGACTTAGAAAGACTATGGTCACTATTGTTTCCGAACAAAATAATAGAGGAACGTAAAAGAAAATTTAAGAATCAAAACAAATTTTTATAAATAACACAAACACAGACATTGTCTTGCTTGCATATGATCATCAATTATTAGTGAAGAGCACAGATAATTTGCAGGAACCACCTACCGAATTGAATGAAATAATAAAGGCATATAACATGAAAATTTCGATGAAAAAATGCAACCAATGGCCAAGATGGGATAAGAGCAATTCAAAGTCAAAAATATTTGACAAGCAGGAGCTACGTAAACTAAGCGAATTCCTCGCCTAGTAGAGTAACTTTAAGAAATAATATGAAATGTATATTGTGGCCTTATTAATTAATGAAATGAAATGAATTGATGTATTAGGGGAACAAAATAACAAGTCATGCAATATATAAGTATTACAAAAGAAAGCCACATCTTTGGAATTATTATTATTATTATTATTATTATTATTATTATTATTATTATTATTATTGAGATTAAACCACAAAAAATAATGGTACAGAATTAATTAAATGAAATGTATTACCACCGATAATGTATGAGAATTTTTAAACATTTTTAATTGTAACCATGTTTATGAACTTACCCCTTGATATCTTCATATTCACTAAAATAGAGAGAAATAACAGAAAGTTTCCAGTTACATTGTGTATTTAAGAAGATGTACACAAGTTTCACTAAAATAAAAACTTGTTACTATTCGAAAACAGTTACAATGTACTAAGCAAATATACACAATGAACAACTGAAAGTTTCATCTATTTTAAGGGGCTTTGACATTTAATCTAAATGTTATTGTGGTAAAAAAACGTAACAAAAACTTTTTCTGAGAATTCTTGCATACAAATATAATTCCCACACACATATTAGATTAATATTTCACATTTTTTATCTTCACAATAATGCTTTTGCTAAATATAAAACATATGCATCGGTTTTTTTTATATTTTTTTAATATTTTTTATTTGGTTTATTTACGGATGCTCTTTTAACATCTCAGGTCATCAGCGTCCCATTAAATTCAGGGCGTGAAACGGCCGACAAATTTTGCTCAAGAGGCCTCTTCTTTCAGACTTGAGGTTCTTTTTCGTGCCGTAAATGCAAGACACGGGATCCATGGGATTCACGGCTTTACTTCCCTTCCGAAGGAACCCATACTTAAAACTTTTACGCCCGAAAAAATCCATCGATCCTGCCCGGGTTTAAACCCGCGATCTTGGGTTTAGGAGACAAGCAAATATGGTTACTACTGCACCACCAGGACCGATATATGTATCGTTGTGAATATGGTTTATATGCTGAAACACATACACACACAGTAAGTCATTTTCGGTGCCTAGTAGGTAGGATAGACGGAGATTTGAAGACATTTTTCAAAAACCTTTTCATGGGTTTTCGGGATTTATTGTTAGTAGATATAATTGCAATAGGTGTCTACCTTTTACGAGCTAATAAACTACAAGGAAAAGGAATACACAATGGGAAGAAAACGTTGTATTATATAACACGTTTAATTGCTAGGTTAGGAATGTGAGAAAAGACAAAGCAACGAATACATAAAGTTGCAGCTAACCGAAATATTCTTGCGGGATTTTGCTAAAATAAAAATGAAAACTAAAGGTAGTACAAATGAGATTCTTAAGAGTCTTTTGGGAGTAACATGTAAGCCGATTTAGGAATGTTCACAGGTATAGAGGAAAATAATATAAAATAAAAACTTAAAGAAATAGCATGTTCACAGGAAGGTTGATATAACGTTCTTCCTCTTAGGCTTTTTCCTCGTTTCTTCGAAATTACTTCAAGTTACATTACAATCAAACCACTTCATATAATTAGGCAGTGTCACGCGTTTACACGCGTCCCACTATAGTGTAACGTTTGCTGTTATCTACCTTTTCGGTAATACTCAAATGCTTTAATCCGCTTATACCATTAGTAAATGCGCTTGGTTCTGTAAAAGCGCTGTATAGATAAACCGCTTTGTTAAGAGAGAAACACCATAAACTTTGCAAGACAATTTCACCAAACTGTGTTTATTGAAATATAAGGTCCATTGATTTTTTTTTTTTTTTGATTTGTTTACTTAAGGACGCTCTTTAACAGCTCAGGTCATCAGCGTCCCATTCTATTTAGGGCGTGAAATGGCCGACAAATTTTGCTCAGAGGGCTCTCTTTCAGGCTTGAGGTTCTTTTTCGTGCCGTAAATGTACGACACGGGACCCACGGCTTTACTTCCCTTCCGAAGGAAGCCATACTTAAGATTTTTACGCCCGAAAAAATCCATCGGTCCTGGCCGGGTTCGAACCCGCGATCTTGGGTTCAGTACCATTGATTATTGAAATGCTGAAACTTCAGCTACCTGATCGACCCAACTTTCCAAGATGTTGTGTCTCTTCTCATGAAATAAAACATTATTATTGAGAAATGGATATTAGCTTCCTAATGAAGCCTCTATTCAGTGGAGCTCTCCCGCAAAGGAAAAATCACCCAATACATCTTACATTCCAGGAGATATTGGTGATTTTTCCTTCGCGGGACCGCTCAACACGTAACGTCCGGTCGGTCGGTACAAGCTGGTACCGCGGTGGACGGGAATCAAAAAGTCCGCAGCTATAATTGTAGCGTAAGTTATTACTAACACTTAAAATGTACATCCATCAAACAAGAAGATGCTGGAAATGCATCCCTTTATTTTCCATACATTTCTGGCATCGACTTATGAAATTAACCATTACCCTCTGCAGTTACCTGTGAGAAATGGAAGACATTTTTTTTCACGAAGGATATTTTTCTAATGTGTGTGGGTTTGTCTTATACATTTTTGCTTTTAATGCCGCCCCTTTTCAAGAGATAAAATCGCAGGTCGTAAAATCGGGGGATCGAAGGAGTCATGTGTTGTTAGTAATGTATCAATCATCGAATAATTCATGAATTACATGCAAGGAGACATGGGTTGTACGCGCCGTTGCACAGTTCTATTGGAAATTCGCGAATCTACGTTCCCTCACAGTTAATTCTCGGAAAAAAGGGTTGCAAAATATTTCGCATATACCTATCACTATTAATTGTTACTTAAAAAAATGGTTCTTTTATTCTGTCGCCTTTAATGGCGCAACACATTTTTATCTTTGATTATGCAGGAGTTCCTCGTGTTTTACTGAACTCTAGTATCAATATCGGTTGTTTAATAATAATTAGGATAAAACAAGATTCTTCCGTAAAGGAATTAGATTAGGGTCAATTTTTGTGTCATGCACATTATTCAAAATCCGTTCACAAAATCTATTTCTGGATGCAGGGTCAACCGATTTAATTTCTTGCACTACGTTAATTTTATGGGGTTTTAACGAAGCGATTTTAGGGGAACATTCTAGATCATATCCAGTGTTATATACCATTTATTATGTGAATACTGTAGCTGACTTTGTAAGCTTTTTATCCAGAATAATTCCCATTTAACGACATTTATTTACCAATATGTGAATGGAACTTCGACTTGGAAGTTGAATATAAGGGAATTTCTCTTGAAACAATCTCCATACATCACGAGCCGATTCTGTATGCACGCACGAATCGTAAATAAATACCCTTTGGGAAATATAGAGTGTCCATAAAGTTTCGATTCGGTCATAATGTAACAGTTTATTATATGACATCGTGACTTTATGGATACTCTGTATAACACCTGAATTGAGCCATATTAACATATTTTATACACTATGTTACGCCGCCTAACGAATACTTAATTTCCTGAAGTTAAAATCGTACTGACCTCACCCCGGCTCCCCGGCCGGCTTTCAAGAGTGAGAACAAGATTATAACTGCAGAGCTTAGTCATCTGCGGCCCACTGCACATGGAGAGGTCCCGCGAAGGAAAAATCGTCCAGGATATTGTAGTGAATATAATAATAACTGTTGAACGAACACAAAGAAGAGGAACACGTGGCCTGCTGGCGATAACATGTGGATAATAAATGCTCTATTAGTGCATTAATATACTGTTATCGACAATAGAACAGTAATCCAGTAGTCCAGGTTAATTTAGCTGTAGGGAATCTGGAGTAGAGTTTATAACCCCTCTTTCTCCAAAAGTTATTCCACGGGCAGTGGTGAAGGGTGGTTTTTATATACAGTAGACTGGCAATGAGATCTGGGATGTCGAAATTAATGGATATTCTCATTTATGCTAAATGTACCACGAAAATAACTCTAATGTTATCATAAACATTTTTGTATTCAAAATATTGGTATTGTGACTGTAATCATATAAGTGATAATTAAATTATTACATAAAACATTAAAAATAACAATTCATGACTCATCTATTTAAATAATAAGCCTAAACCTTTGGTCCTTTAAGCGTAAATGAATTATTGACGTTTTACTACAATTTACTGTTAAAAATAATTAGATCATTCCATATTATCACAATACAAAAACAAAACGGCGAAAAACTATATTGTACACGTATAACGTCTGGCTTCCGGCCCTTAAGTTGGATTTCAGTCTACAAAATTCCAGAAATGGCCAGCATCAACTGGACTAGTCCTGGCTAGCGGGCTGTCTGTAGAGGGTTTCCAGGGCAGTGGAAAGACGGTTTATGGTAAAGTTACCTAATGCTGCACTTTCAAATCTTTCCTCTCCATGAAGATATTATGTTTGTTATCTTGTTACAGCGGATCTGCACAACCAAGACATTGCAAGTGATTATTTACCTGTACATGCCAAAAATGCAGCGTTTCTAGACACCTAGGATTTGATTTGGTAATAAAACCCTATTTTACAGTTCTGGGTTATTTAATTTGCTCTTAATTGCAAAGGAAACTCATATAATATTGCAATTTTAACAGCCCCTAGCTTCAAAAGTAAGGTTAAGCTAACAGCGTAGCTGTATTGAAGGACGCTCGGAGAAAGCACGAGGAAGCTGATCACGATTTGGCCTTTATCGTACACTGGAGCTTACTTCGTGCAATTACCTGACTCTTTGATCTTCCTAGCAAACACTTTCCCACAACATGTCGCAGCAAAAACATTCCAAATTCTTTAAATAGAGGTGTACCTAGTTTGAGTTAAAAGCTATATCATGTAACAAATTAATAACGCAGTGAACATAACCCAATTACATTTAAAAGGTTACATCTTGTGAATCTTTGTACATTACAGTCGACTTTTGCTATTTATTTACTTGAAGCTCTGTTTAGTTGATTTTAGTGTTGAGAGTTGGGGAAAGCATCCTATGCTACTATAGGCAACAAGATCATGAACATATAATTTTACCGGAAACATACACATTAATTAAAACACAACTATGCTACTTATAGTATTCGTATTTATTCTGCAGACCACATTATGTTAAATGCATATGTAATGTTCATCAATCGTTAGGGTACACTCCATAGTAAGTCCTAACTTTTTCGTTACTGTGTTTATAACAACAAAATTTTGATATCTTGTTTATATTATATCAAACTTCTAAATTAAGTGTTATACTTTATTGGTTTTCATGTTTTTTTTTATAATTTTTAAAGGTATTTTGAACACCAACGTTTGCCTTAAAATTTAAATTAGGTCTTCTGATTTGATTTTGTTTTCATTAGATATAGTGTAACAGTTTTAAACATGCAAATAATGAAATATTTCTTGGTTTATCTTAAATTATGTTATCAAAATTGAAAATATTTTTTTAAAAAATACATGAAAAATGCAATAAAATAAACAACATTTCCGTTTATATCGATGCATAGAAATATCAACATGGCTTATAAGAACTTACTGTAAACATTTCAATCAAAATTATTATTTGATATTAAAAAGCTGATATTGAATTACAAAAACGAAAGTTACGGAAAATATATTTGAAAGTTTAAGTGAACATTTTTATACACATGTCCATTAGCATTTCCCCCGTCCCTTGCTGCTCCTGTTTAAATTTTGATTCCTCGATATCATAAACAGAAGGACTTTTGTCAAGTATAGCACACGTGGCGTGAGGCCTACACTATTTTAATGTCAATATTTTTTTATGCACTGGTCGTACCCAATGCTAACATTATAAGGTTAGTTTTATGTTTTCTACATCACGGTATTTTTTTTTTTTTTTTTTTTTACAAATAATTCCATAACAATGCAAGAATGAAAATAAATAAGTTGTAAGAGAATAAATAAATGCAGATAAAAATTTAAAAATAGTTGATGATAGGCCATAAAGACCACTAAGGAAGTCCGTGTAAAATAATAATAGATATAATGTAGGCCACAGTATTATTGATCCTAGTCAAGTGGTCATCACGCGATCCGAAACAGCTCACCTACTTCTCACGTCATTACTACAGGCTTCTTTCAGACCCTAAACCCATGATAACTGATCTAAAATGTTTACTCATGTCTGATATAAATACAAGTTGAATTCAAAATGCATAAAAATGACGTCTGAGAGCTAAAATGCGTTTATCAGAGAACGTCCATGAATGGAAACGCAGAAAGGATAACATACAATATCAAATCGTCTTATCGCAAAAATCACATGGACCAGATGAAGTTTTGTTTTGCACTGTTTCAGTTTGTCAAGCGTGTGCTGCAAGTCAGCACATGTAATGTGTGGTCCTCAGCAGGTGAGGAAGCACGTCTGCGTTAGTAATGTGTTCAAGAAGACTTCAGTTTTTGGGGGGGAAAAAATGCCCTAGCTCCATCTACAATAGGAGAGAATATGTATGTTTAAATTGAGTTAACTGTATATTACATTTATTATATTCAGTATTGCATTTATATGAAATAAAAATAATTTGTACTTATTATTAGATTAATCTACTTATCTAGCAAAAAATGTTACATATATTTAAATTTAAAAATTGGTTTAGTTATAATGTCAATATGAAGTGAAATGAAAGAGCCCATTATGTCCCGTAAAGGGTTAGGGTCTCCTGCTAGATGGAAAAGTTCATCTTGTGACTCATGTAGGGAGCTATTCGTCGTTGAGTTAGGGATTCTACTGGAAAAAAAAATTATATGTTTTATAGTTTCTTGCCTTTTTCGAGTCCTTGAGTCCTCCACTCACTTCTATTACGGACGATGATGCTTGATCAATGAACTCTGAGATGCTCCTTGAATGTGTCTGACCATCTTCTACTCAGTCGTCCTGGAGTCCTCTGTCCTGTGTAGGGATCCCACACATGATCAGAAAGTTTTCCAAGCTTGTACTACTCGATTCTTAATCTCTTTATTCATTTTATGGTCAAATGAGACCATTTGACCGAGATATATGTATTTATCCACATACCGAATCTCTTCGCCATTTATTTCTACTGTCTTTTTTGGTGCGTTGGTCATTGTTTTAGTTTTAGTGTGGTTCACCACGAGGCCGATACGATTGCTGTATTCGTTTAATTCTAGAAGCATTTGTTGTAGGTGTTCAGGTGTTCTCGAAAATAACACATCGTCCGTGAATCTTAGGTTGGTTAGTCTGTACCATTTATGCGGGTGTCACGTTTGCTGTCCCGTTTTAGTTATCTGAAGAGTTCTTCCAGAAAAACTTTGAACAATTTGGCTACAGGAGCAGTTAGTAAGTATCCATTAACGACATGCTTTTTGGAGACATTTTCGAGTCTACATCGCAAAGTGTCCATTTATTTTTTCTTTTTGTACAGTAGAAATCTGCAAGAATTAAAAATGCATTAGTAAGTCATTGTTCTTGTGTCTCTGCCGTAGTTCACCATCGCCTTTTTCTTCATACGGTTTCATTAGATTATAAAACTAGCGCTGGCATTTTTTACATCTTCATCCAAAGCGTTATATTCCTTGGTTTCCACTTTTCCAATAAGACAGCTCCGTGCATCCTGGGAACGGGAAACGCCTGCGTGTCTACATCGGATGAGTCAAGAGGAATCGATTGGAATAAGACCAGAGTTCCGTAATAATATATTCTGAAAGCGGTCAGCTAACATTTTTGCGTCACCGCCAGAGAATGATCGAATGACGATATTCCCAGAGAATGATGTCATTACTTGCTCCGAGAGGGAAGTAGTGACGAAGTGCAGCAGGTAAGGGCCAATGGCTGCTCTACCAGAAGCGACCCTATAAAACTGGAGTGTGTGACAATCGCAAGGCCGTCCTGTAATTCTATACCTTCACTCCAGAAGAAGAACTTGCAGGTGCACAATGTGACGAACTTCATCCACAGATCCTTCCAACTGCAAACTGGATAGAATTCTCAAAGCCTACCTTCTCACTGGTCCTAATAAGCGCTTTCAAAATGTATAAAACCTTTATAGTGTGAACGGTTATTACAATTTAAATGCCTATTATCTTTTTAATGGTCATTTATTTGTTTTATTTTTATTTTATTTATATTTTTATTTATTTATTTATTTATTTTATTTACGGACACTCTTTAACATCTCAGGTCATCAGTATCCCATTCAATTCAGGCCGATAAATTTTGCTCAGAGGTCTCTTCTTTCAGGCTTGAGGTTCTTTATCGTGCCGTAAATGTACGACACGGGACCCACGGCTTTATTTCCCTTCCGAAGGAAGCCATACTTAGGATTTTTACGCCCAAAAAAATCCATCGATCCTGATCGGGATCGAACCCGCGATCTTGGGTTTAGGAGGCAAGTATGGTTACCACTACACCACCAGGATCGACACACATTCGTTTAGATACACTGCTTCTGTCTATTTAGATTTGTTTTTGATTGGAACTCTACAATGCTGCAAATGCATTATGAGTTCGCCGATATATTTTTAGTTGCACCAAATGCTTCTGCTTTAGTAGAAATGTCTGTGAATACAGTTTTGAAGCACTTGTTATGTAAGAATTATTTGCTCACTAACCACTAGAAACAAGTCAATGTAACATTCTCTAAGGAACCTTTTCAGGTAATGTCTTTATATTAAGGGAATTATGATCCTCTGATTTAATATTTTGGAGATAACCCCATTTGGTATGCAGCTTAGTTTGCCGGCTGCGCCGGTATATGTCAAAAATGTAGCGAGATCTAATGTTACTTGACAACTTAATCCACATAGATCTTACCCTCACGGATTCGGGAAATTTTTGTCTACAGGTTGCACCACACTTATGCTTGTTCTCTTCCACGTCCTTTTGGATTGGAAAAACTGATTTCACTCAATTGAACATTATTAAGCTGAAAAAAACCAATGAACGAAATTGTAGGGAAAAAATATTTAAAGCGCCTGATGATGCTACATTAATTAAAGCTACTGTGGGTTCAGTAAGCATATCAGTGGCTCAATTAATGAATCAGCAATGTGTTGAGTGCTTTTAAAAATGACAATACTCTGTTATACTTTAAAAATTCTTTGAAATAAACATGCATTTCTGGAAACTATAGTTTTATTTTTTATTTGCTATTATATCTAACAGCTGTTAACCTGAACCAGCTTTAAGATCAAGGTGTCATTGAGAGCTAAATGCTGCATAAAAGTTTACTGCATGCAGGTGTCTTCCAAGTTCACCATTAATATTAGCCCAGGATCGTCCAACCTTAGGTTCAACGAAAATCTGGTAGATCCAAGTAGAATTCGAACATAGTCCCACCGAATGTGCATTTACCATGCCCCATTCATTAACCTGTCGCATTGAAAAAAGACAACTTCATCCGTAAAGCGTTCTATGTTTTTCATTTTCTATACCATCTATGACAAACATGTTTGTAGTTATTATCTAAAGATATTGAAGAACTCGTCTCCAAGTGCAAGATCGCTAATTAACAACATTTTTAAATTCTACTAAACCCAAGTGTCTAATGTGTAAGTTGGGATAGCATTGCTTTCCATAAAAATGTAGCACGAGTCATAAATATTTTCAGTACTGATATATTCAGTGCACGTTTGCTTTCCTTGGGCTTACCACAGGTTCACTTAACCAACGTAAAAGGTGCATTTCTTAAAGGCTATGTTTTAAAAAAATTACGATACTAAATTTATATCCTTCCTATACCTTAGGATTGGAACTGCAGAAAATAGAGCAAAAAAAAAAAAATAAATAACTGAAAACAATAAGAACCTCACTTTAGAGGTTTGCAATTCTGAAAAGCAGTTTTTAGAAAATTTAATTTTCTTACATTTAGCAGTTATAGTATAAATTTGATATTTTGTTTTAGGTTGTGCTAACAAGCAATGCAACCAGTATGGAATGTTATAAGAAATTCTCATTTCGATATTAAAAAAAAAAGTTCTTTAACGCAACAACCATTTAAATGTCTATTTGAAATTTTTGGAAATGAATGATTTGTGGCGGGGCAATTAGACCAGCACTGTTCCAATGCAGTACATTTGATTGGGCTTGTCAGCAAATCCTCAAATAAAATAACTTATGTAATATATTCTTTAATAAAATAGAGTTAATTAAGCACATTAAAACTTCAATATATGTATCCCACATTCAAACTTTCCTTCTATGTAAGTGAGTCAGTTTTAAACTTCAGTTAGATATTACAAAAATAAACCAATGGTTCCTCTGGTAGAATTCATTTGAGGTTAATTAATATATTAAGATCTCTATTTTTGTCCACTGTTGCGTTCATTTGGTTTGTATTTACGAAAAGGGGGAAAACGGAGGCCTGTAGGCCGTAGCGAATTGCAATAGACAGCTGCGTCCTTCGATTTCTAGGATTCACGTTGTTAAGTTATGTGTATATATGAAGGCGAGCTCGTTATTCTATGAGGTTTACTTATGGGAGGCTATACTTAAAGTTCACCTTAACTTTTGTATTAAGTACTTTTCCACCTGTTTAATTTAAAAAAGTACATTTTCCTAAAAGTATTATTGCAACCTCTAAAAGAACAAACGATAAGTTTTCTAAAATAAGGAACATTTTCTTTCAGAAAAACTGTAATGAAAAAGTATAAACATATAAAAAAGATACTCTTATTGTATCGTCATCGTTCTAACAGAAACCACTAAATTCAAAATTGTGTTTTGGAGGTATAAGATTTATAAGTTTGAGTTAATCTGAAAATACTTTATGCAATGTTCACCAACATTAACTAACTCTTGAATATTAGTAGGCATAAGATAATGGTTTCTGCTTGGCTAAAACATATACTTAATGAGAACCAAGATATGTGTTACACATATAGGGATATCACTTCAAGAGTTCTGCCAGACTGTACAACTCCTATAGCTTAATATAATAGAGTTAATATCTCAAACAGTCAATCATGGACTTATGATTTCTGTCAGAACGAAGTCGATAAAAACCATGTATTTTGCTTGTAAGTTGTTGAGAATCACAAAACTCGCAAAGCTGAACAATGTCTCATTTTTTTCTGTCCACGCAGCTGAACCAGAATTTCAGAATTTAAATGCACAGTGGATAAATTATTTTAACATTGTTTGCGTTATGCACATATATAGCCTCAATGACAGAATAAATTAAATATACTAAACCAACTTAGACTCAGTTGCATGCTAATCTTTTAGATACAGAAGCATTGTCATAAAAGAATTCATCTACACGAGTAAGATATTTAAATAGCAGTTAACTCTTTTAATGCACCTTAGACAGTATCTGGTCGCACATTAAATATTTTAATGCATTTAAACAAACTCCCTTTAGATAAGTTTAATTTGCTGCGACCTATGGAGATTTCTTTACCGTCTTGTGTTAAAGCTATATATCTATAAAATTTATAGTACATTTATTTTAATATAAACGTAGCAAGTGAGGAAATATATTCAGATGATAGCGTTTTAGTTTATATAAGCAATATTTGCTGAGAGCTCTAATCGGGAAAATATTTCCATTGCATTTTTCTGCAGTTTAAAAATGTTTTTTTGTTATCCATCGTACTATCCCAAAAAAGTATTTCGTATATCAATACGGAATGAAAATAAGCGAAGTAGTTAAATTTTAAATTAATTAATAATTGTTCAGTGATCTCACCTAATAAGAGTGACTTGAAAAACGAATATAAAATCAAATTATGGCCTTATTAATTAATGAAATTAAATATAATATTACTGTATGGTATTATGGAAACAAAATTAGAATTCTTGCAACCTATAAGAATCTCAAATGAGAAAACACATTTTTAGAATTATTATTATTATTATTATTATTATTATTATTATTGAGATTAAACCACAAGAATAATGGTATACTATTAATTAAATGAAATATATGACCACTAATAGACAGAGCTCCTGTGTTGGAATTTAAAAACAAATTAAATGTAACCATGTTTATGAATTGAGTCTTTGGTATCATCTTTACATTCACTAAAGCAGAGAACAAAGTTTCGAGTTACTTGTATGATGTTCAAATGTTTCAATAAAACAAAAACATGTTACTATTTAAAAACAGTTATAATTTACTAGGCAAATAAACACAATCAACAATATATAATCGAAAGTTTCGTCGATTATCATTTGATTTGAAATTTAATTTAAATGTTATTGTAGTAAAAACATATATTACAGAGCGGTCTTACATGCAAATATAATTCTCACACACATATTAGAATAATATTTCACATTTACTACCTTCATGATGATGCTTTTTTTTAAATATAAACATATACATTGTTATAAACACAGTTTATATGCTGAATTAATTTGCCCTTATACTTTAACAATATAAAGCAATAGAGTTTTTTAAATTTCGTTTTCCAAGTGTACCCCCTACTCCTAATGGTTCAATTTCCATAACTTTTCAGAAACTATTTTTCTTATTTTAATAAAAAGGTATATATCAAATTTTGTTGAACAGCTAGAGAGATTTTTAAAATTTTGGGTTTCAAGTGAACCCCATTCCCAATTACCCGATTCTTCTGATTTTCAGGAAATATTTTTCTCATTTTATTTAAATGTTATATATGGAGTTTCGTTGCGAAAAAGAAGATATTAATACTGCTAGAGCGATTTTTAAATTTGGTTTTCGATAAACTCTCCTTCTAATAGTACTATTTCACCGATTTTCATAAATTATTTTTTTTTCCAATGGCATATCCGAGATTCCTTTTAAAAAATTAACATTTCGGCCGCTAGAGCCATTTTTAAATTTTCCTTTAACCCCAACCCCCAATGGCCCTGATTTTCGGAAACCACTTTATCAAATTTTTTAAAGAAATGTACCGAGTTTCGTTCAGAAAAAAAAAAAAAACAAACAAAATAGCGGCCGCTAGAAAGATTTTTTAATTTTAAAAAAATTGTTTTAGGTCAACCCTCACCCCAATGTTCTAATTTTGCTGGTTAGCGAACTCGACGAATCGTTTGTTAATTGGTGGTTATATGCAGAGTTTCGTTAAGAATAAACAAAAACTAGGACCGCTAGAGCGTTAATGAACACACACACACATATATGCATAGATTTACATGCATATATACATTTTTTTTCGGTGCCTAGTATGTAGAATCAATGGAGATTTAATGACAATTTTCAAAAATCGCTCATGGGTTCAAGCGCAATAGCTACATTTCTTCGGAATTCCCTTAAAACAAAAAAATACAAATAAAAACACCCGTGTTTGTTCTTATACCGCAAAACTGGAATAAGTACATTTAATGATTAGACTTGCAAATATACGTAAGAAACATCCTTGTATAGATCAGCCACCAGACACTTGATACTAAATGCGAGTTAAGCAGTAATTAACACAAAACGCTCATGCACATCTCAGAACACAAAAAGGACAAATAATAGTATAATTTGAACTTCATTTTGCTAGAATTTTATCAAACACAGATACTTCTCCAATAAATCAATATGTGGCCACAGGGCATATAATACGTATATCAATTACTGCTTTGCTTTAAGCGAAAGCTATTTTCACTTTCAAAAAGTATATCTTGAAAGTACGTCATTCAGCAGTAAAACTATAGTAAGAATGATGGAAAAGTGTAGCTGTCATTAAATATGAGTTTATCCCGACCCGGAAGAAAAAAAAATCGACTGACAACAGATAACTAGCCCCCCAATTCCCTCGTTTATATACTCACAGCAAGTTGTCACCACCATGCAGCAGTATATATAGCTAGCAAAACACAAACAACACACCACAAAAACACTACCACAAGCAGAGCGGCACTACGCGGTCTGTCCACGCACATGCACATCCCTACACTACCGGCCCCCCTACCCACACCACGGCAACTCGACTGTGCGACCTGCATGCGCGCGCACCTCCCTTGGGATATCGCTTCGATTCCCGGCGCAGGTGTTGCGAAACCGCAGTCGTTATAGTGCACATATCAATTTAGTTAAAGTGGTGCATAATAAATACCCCATATTTATATTACAGAGTGAAACACTCAAACTATGAACCATGAGAGAAAAACTATTCGGGCATGCAATTTCGTGTAAAAGATATATAGCAACACATACTCGACATTTTGCATATTAAGTGTTCTAGCAGTTGCCTCTCGTAGACTGTTAATCAATTCCGTAGTATATTATTTAATACCTATAAATACAACCTTTCATTTCAAAACTTGCCAGACTGAATAATTGCCTGTTTAAAATTGATGCGAAAGTTTAAAACCAATATCGATTAAATTTTAGATTTCACTCTCTCGACCCCAACCACCCACACTTTGAAATGTCAAGTGACACAAAACTTTGTTTAATTAGGACAGTACTAAAAATAGACCACTTAATTGAACGATAAAAACACAGTTGGATTTGGGTAAAATTACAATCAATACAACAGCTTATTTCAGATACCTGATTAATACGCTTACGTTGTTCTTTTTGTAGGCATATGCCAGTGGCGGCTCGTGGCACCTGTACAAGGAAGAGCTAAGGGCATAACTATATGTCACGCAAATGGCGTGGTGGAAGATCTCTTTTATCAATACTAGTATTCATCTCTGACATTCTCTCACTATCGTACGTTTGTGCTATAAACTTCTAGTTTACATGCAACTGTTTCAGCTGTTAATAAAATCGCCAATTCAGAAACAGCAATGAATTTAATGAATCGTTCAACCGTTTCACCCCAACTGATATAACGTAATATCACTATAAGTTATGACATACATGTAATATCTGTCGTTTTCTCGGCCTGGTAAGGAACAAAATTTGCCTTTGCTTTCTCCTCCTCCTCCTCCTCCTCCTCCTCCTCCTCCTCCTCCTCCTTCTTCTTCTTCTTCTTCTTCTTCTTCTTCTTCTTCTTCTTCTTCTTCTAATCTCGTTCTTTAAGACAAGATACGTTTTTCATTTCACAGGCTGTCAGTCAAGATGTTTTTTCAAACCATAAAAAACTCTTCTTAATTTTGTGCCGTCTTGCTGAATAAGTTCCTTTAGCTTTCGGTTAATCTTAGACCAAATACTGAGTCTTCAATAAAACGTCCACTTTATTAATTGTCACAAAATAAATACGCTTTTTTTGTAATTTAACAGTGTCAGCTTTCCACTGTCAAATAATGAGGAAATCACCAAATTTCAAAAAAATGTGAAAACAACCCCTAGTCAGTTATGCCTGGTATCAGTAACCCGTCAACGTCTGGCTCCTAAGAAAAGAGAGGATACCGAACGCTGACCCAAGAGAATGCAAAAATAAGCAGGAGAAAGACTAACCACCTTGGAGGAAGACAAATATAAGTTCTTGTAAATGTTTGCCGGCCCATGAAGGTATAAGTTTAAAATGCAAAAATTTCCGGGCTGGCCCATGAGCTTCCCTCGCTAATGAAGACCCGCATGCTACCGCTACTGCAGTAAAGAGGAAATGCGCTAATTGCGTAAGATACAATTAAGAACCAATCGGTTTTCATGCATTCTTTTGTTTTAAAACTTGACCAGGAGAAAGGAAAATGGTAAATAATTATGGCATTATCTTTTGGGGGCCTTATTGACGGGGCGTCCTTGGCATATACAATTTTAAACAATTCACAAGGGTGAATCAAATATAAACCACAATTTTCATTTTACAGCTTGAGAGTAGTAGGGAATGAGACGGGTCTTTGAAACCTTCGGGTACTTCAGGAGTAGGGATGGAAACTGGTTCACCTCGCACAGCTTTCGTTTGTCAGTAACATCGTGCCCGAGCAAGAGATTCATTCGTCGACTGTGCATCGCTAAAACGTTTTTGAAGCAGGAACGAGCGTAACCGAAACAAACTATTTATAATTTCACATGACTTGGATTACTGGAAAGTCTCGGTAAGCTGGGTTTCCCAAATTCGCACTGAGGATCAAAAGACTGCACGTGTGGAAGTATGTCAGCGTCGTTTGGCTCAATATCGGGACTAATGTTTCTGCATCTGCGACAAAACATGGCTATGCCATTATACTTCTGAGTAGGAGCAAGCGAACATAAAGTTGAGGAAAAGAGGGGAATCCGCTTATGTCAAAACAAAAACATCTCTTGTCAGCTGGGAAGTTTCTTTACACAGTTTTCCGGGTCTCCCAAGGTATTTTGTTCAACGATTATTTCCATGAACATCGCACAGCCTATGCAGCTTATTACAGGGAAAAACTCGATGAAATCTACTGGACAGCATAGGAACACCCTCCCTACAGTTCAGACTTACAGCTTTACGATTACTGTATGTTTGAGCCGTTAAAGGTGGACGATTCATCAACAATGAAGAAGATGTGGAACAATTCTTGCGCAATTGACTAGAAACCTAACTTCTCTGAATCTTCAATGAGTTTAAAAAGATTCCTATTCTCTGGGGAAAATGTGATCGTAAATCGGAAAATTGTGTACAAAAATTATATGTATCTCCCTTTTATTTAATTTGTTTTTAATAAATTAAAAAAAACATTTATATTTAGTGTGCCATAGCATTGCCAAAACACAACTATTATATTAAATGTTCAATAAATTTTATAGTTTTATTTTGTTTATATTTAAACAGCAATAACGATTCAGGTTGTCAGGTACGATAGCAAAAAATGTAATATCCTTTTTAACATGTACTCGTATCATAAAGTGGGTGCTATTGGCAATTTTAAAGGAAAAAGATGACTATATTAGAGGTGAAGGAGCGAAACCTAAAATGTAATTAATATTAATTCTAAACGTCATCTCATTGAAATGGGTGCGTTTTTTTAAGTCGATTTATTTAAATAGGTCGTTATTCAAACTGGCAAGTGTTTAAATGAAAACCCTGCAAGTACTTATCCTAATTAAACACGTAAATGTCGAAATTATTGACACAATTTCTCAGCTCTTCGAAAAGTGGATGATATCTCACAAGTGTTCTTTTTCAGAAATTGAGGGGTGCAAGAAGGGACTTTAGATGACACTGGTCTTTCAGGTAGCACAATATTATTACGACTATCTATGTACACTATTTCAACCGATCTCGGCTGGCAAGGTTGCACCTTCAGAGTTAACGCTTTTACCCTGCCCCACGTCCGTAATTTAATTTGATGACATTAACTTTTGATTGGAAAAAATCGCTAACGCTTTTCTTCTGAATCTCTTGGGTTCTTGAATCTTATGTTGTTTATTATGACTTGATGGTGATAAGACAGAACGTTTACAGTTTAGTAGTCCATTCCACGAAGAGTTTTCAAGTAAGATTCTGTAAAGAGTATTTTGACTTCGAAGAGGTTTAACGTAAAGTTGCCTGACATTGCGTCCGAAATCTTTTGGAGATATACAGGGCATTCGTCTCAAAACGCTATATTTTGCAAAATATTGGAACTGATTCGTCGATCGGTTGGGAAAACAATATTGTGCTACGTCGTTTGATCTCTGTCTACACTTACGGTGATTTAGGTGTGGGACGTCGTCAGTTGGGCCAGCAGTATTAGTGTCCCCGCAATGCTGATGTTGCCTCCTGCTGCGTAAGTTCTCGTCGTCGTGATGCCTCGTTGACGAAGTTTGTTTACTACTCCCGTCCCAATTAGAAGAAATAAATATCTCAGGGTACTCTGCGCATTTTATCTGGAACTATGAGGCAGGTCTATGAGACAGCAAGAGGGGTTGCTGAGATAAATGAAGACACGTCGAAAAGTAGATCGAGTTCAAAGTTTATTGAAAAAAATTCTTTCAAATTACTAAATGCCGTGCCGTGCAGGAAGAATATATGCGTAGATTAAACTATTTCACTCATAAGACGTCATCTTAAGATTGACCAATGAAAGGAAACAAATTTTGAATTTTGATCAATCACTGACGCATTACGGAGTGAAATTATCGAGAAAAAAAAATCAAATCTGTTTTATCACGCGACGTGCATTTGTCTTGTGGTCAGTGTAGCCAATTCTATACCTGCAGTATATAATTCCTGAACACGCATCACTGACCACTTTTGCTAGAGGCGGTGGTGAGCTATTGATAGCAACAAAAGCATGGACAATCGACAATCGTAACGCAAAATGAAGGGTTCTTCAAAGTGTTTTGGTGATGCACCAAATTGCAAATTAATCTTATCATTAGGTATTCCAAACCAAAGAATACAAAGAAAAATATAAAAATATAGACAATGTATGCTTCTTCCCCCCCCCCCTCTCTCTCTCTCTCTGTTTCAGTTGATATTAGAAAATCGAAAGGTAGCGATTGTTAACAGTTGACTTTTCTCTATTTCAGTCTCACGGTTTGTGATTGGAAAAGCTGTTCATATGTATAACATTTTATGCAAGTTAATATTCTATGCGCGAATTTCAAATATATATATATATATATATATATATATATATATATATATATACATATATATATCACTTTTATTCTTATTCAATTCATGAAAGTCCCTAACTCGTATTTTGCTCTTCTCTATTGGTGATACTGACAATCGACATTCTTCTGCTATGTTAAGTACAAATATACAATTATTAAATTTTTGTTAAGTCAAATTTAGAGGAATTATATTTAAATTCTTATTTCATTCGTGAAATATTCCTAATAAACATCACTGGATGGTCTGGTCTTTTCATATAAATTCGCTCACTACGTTCATGAATTATCGGTAATCTGAGACCCTCTCGTAATATTACATGTGATAAATTTACAATTGTTAGTTGAACTGACCCAAATAAACAAGCTCAGTAAAATCTTAATATGAATTTAGCACGTCCTACCGCTGCCGAAATTAAGCTTGAAGTATTTAACACGTCCTACACTGTCAAAGTTAAACTTGGAGTCAATGTAACACGTTGCCGCTGTAGAAACTAAGCTGGCAGTAAAGCTCGCGGTTTAAGATGGCATATATATATAAACTTTTAGTTTGAACCCAGCTCAGTAACTGGCTACTCATAAACTTCACTCGACTGGTCTGATTCGCTCTTTAACAAGCCTTGAAGAACGTCTTCTCTTATACGAGGGTTTTTAAATGCTCTGACGGTTTGGGTGCTTCACCCTAAGCTTGATTTTTAATTACTACACATACACAACTTTCTAAAAAACGATACTTATACCTTAACAAAAGTCGCTTTAAAAAGGTTACAAAAATCTTTTCTATCTATAAAATATATACAGTACTATAAATTAATATAATGTTCATGATTGCTACACATCATACACATAAATACATACGTCAACAAGATAATAGAAATAATAATATGAATATCAATAATAATTGTCATAGAAATATTAATCTTAATTGCAAATACTACAACAATAATAATGATTAGGGCGAGGGGGGAAGCCGCCCATACTGCTTCGGTAATACACATAGAAGTATGATTGATATATGAAAAGAACAGTAAACCAAGTTTGCATTATACGCACCAGTTTCAGTGCCTTTATTGATTTGTTTTATTTTCGGACGCTCTTTAACATCTCCGGTTATGAGCGTCCCATTCTATTCAGGGCGTGAAACGGCCGACAAATTTTGCTCAGAGGCCTCTTATTTCAGATTTGAGATTCTTTATCATGGCGTAAATGTACGACACGGGACCCACGGCTTTACTTACCTTCCGAAGGAAGCCATACTTAGGATTTTCACGCCCGAATAATCCATTGATCCTGGCCGGGATCGAACCGGCGATCTTGGTTTTAGAAAGGAGGATCGACTCATTCAGAAGAGAGTACGGAAAAGAACCGCCATGTAAACAAAGTATTTTGGGGTCATTTCGGTTATTTGTCTGTGTAAACGGAAAAGCATAGATCGACCAAAAGTGCCAGATGAAACAGTTGAGAAAGTAGTAAAAGTTCCTGCGTAGTTCACAAAGCTAAACGGTGCAAACAAGCCGTGAACTTGAACTACGCAGCAAACTGTACGACGACATTTACATTTCAAACGTACCGCCTGCAGCTCCTGCAACAATTAAAACCGGCGCCTGGAATTTTGCGTCACAAGGAAGATAAAGATTTCACCGCCAAGTTGATATTCAGCTATGAAGTAACATTCCATTTATCCGGGAAGGTTAATCGTCACAATGTGAGATTGTGGGGAACTGAAAAACCTCGCAGCACTTAACAGAGAATCGTCAAAGGTGAATGTTTTCTGTGCAATGTCAAGGAGAAAGGTATATGGGCCGTTTGTCTTCTGTCATAAGAATGTGACTGGTGCATATTACCTGGATATGTTGCAGTTGTGAGCTGCTGATTGCGGAGATTTTGTCTTCCAACAAAATGGGGCACCCTCTCATTGGAACATAAACGTTCGTCGCTACCTAAACTTCCGCATCGCTGAATTCGGCGTGTTAGAGAGGGCGACGTAGTGTTCCAATGGCCCTCCAGATCACCTGATTTAACGCCTTTGTGACTTCTTCCTTTGGGGATACATTAAGGACCTTGTTTACGTTCCTCCAGTGCCAAGAACACTAATGGAGTTCAGCTCGAGGCTGCAATGATGACCATTGTCAGCATGATGCTACATAATGTGTGGAACGAGCCTGGACGTGGTTGTGTGCCACACATAGAACATTTGTAGAGAGTGAAGAAAAGTTTGTGAGTTTACGGTACGTTCCATATATCAATCAGCTTGCACATGTAATACTTTGGAAAATATAGCGTTTTGAAAACGAATGAATCCTGTACAGCAAGTGAATAACGAGTATGGAAAGAGTACCCATAAACTGTAAAGCTGAAGCAACCCCATCGTTTAACTGAAAATTAATACACTAAGGGGTAGAATCTGTTTCTCGAAAAGACCCGAAACTGGTGATGTTTAGTTTCACCAGCAGGGACCGAAAATACCTGGGGGCGGGTCCTAGACAATGTCAGCATTTATTCCCTTAGTATGTGTAAATGTTGTATGCCGGATGATGATAAATAATAACGAAAAGGCTTAATCTGGGCGGAAAGATGATCATTTCGGTGTTAGAGCGCTATGGGGCGTCAAAGTATTACAACGCTGTTATGGTGATGGCAGTGCATTCCACATTTTGCCAAGAAACATGCACACTTAAGAAGAGCAACACAATATACATTTAACTACAAAGGATTTTTATTGTCGACTTCCAAATGATTACAGAGCATGGCATCGGCGTTGCAGAGATTAGCGCACACATTCAAAGACTCGTGGTTGTGTGCGAAGTATTTCACACGCTACATGAGTTCGTGCGATAAGATCCTCCGTTGTTATTACAGACGTTTCTAGATGGCATCGTTAGCTTGCACAACCTGCATGTATCGGCGGAAGAAAATCCGAAATTGTATGTGGTTCACAGTAATCATCCAGCCTATTTATTAACTGTTAATATATGAGCTGGAGGATATAGGATTTAATCACTATATATATTGAACATATATTATATATTGCATATATTCAATAATTCCTTATGCAATGGGCTGAAGGTCCACGAACGAGAAACCTTAGTTGGCCTAGTCATAACATCGATCTGTAGATTCGCTGCAGTAGTCCTGTTAAGCTTCCCTTCGGATTAGAGAACTATCGATGGTTTCCATTTCTCCCCTTCCATTTCCAACCCCCCACGCTTAGAAACCGCTTCACCGATTTCAATCAGTGAAAACGTGTATTATCCACGCCAGCTTTAGTTTCAGTAGCAATCCTTTTCTTGACGATATATTTTGTGACAGAGTTGAATGCAGTACTTAATAGTACTAATTACTAAATTACAGAAAAGAATCCATCACGTTACCCAGGTCAGCTTAGGAAGGTTTAAAAACTTCTTATATGTTGGCTATTGTGCACATTTTTTTTTGTTTATTAGGAAGAGTATTTTTATTAAACAATTAAGCAAAATTAGAGTTCTGAAAAAAAAAAGCTTGTATAATAAGTGGCAACTTCAATCCCCAAGACAAATGCAAACAACTAAACAATGTTTGGTTTTGTTGTTTGTTGAATAGTGTTTAACGTCCGTTTTTACTACTGAGGCACCATAGGCGATGGACACTGGTGATGCATGAAATGAAATGATAAATTGGAAAAGGATTTTTTTTAAGGAAGGAAACGTTCCAGGCCTAAGTTTAGGGTACCTCCCCGGCATTTGCTACTTATGAGGACTGAGGAAAACTCGTAAAAACCTGTCAGGGAGGACGTCCTGGTGGGAATCGAATTCCAGATATTCCGCTCAGGAGTCCGCGCCTTAACGACCTCGACCACCCGTGGCGGTACAACGTTTGGCGGTTATTACAAAAATAATAGTAAAAATGAAACATTTCCGGCACTGAACGTTATTTCCAATCCACCCGATACCGAAAGTTCAATATAGCCTAATACCGAACGCTCCATTCCGTTGTAATGAAAATGTTAATCATAAGTACAAGAATTGCATTCTCGAAGTATTTCATCAGTAGAACTTGCTTGTGGGGATTCGAGATGCTAACACGACCAAGTAAAGCCTCTGCAGAAACAGAAACGCCGACGGCAATAATAGACCGTAGGATCGATCCTCGCTTTATCTCTACCATCTTCAAAACATTTTATGGGGGAGGGAAATGCAATCTGATTGGTTCGCGATCCGCTACAGTTTTGAGTCCGTTCACGCCCCTATTCTATTGTTACACAACTCCATGCCTACTTCACTCCTTTCGGCAACATTCCACAATATAATGCTGGAGTCCAAATGAAATTAAGGGACATTTAATACAAAGAAACTCAGAATGGGGTCATTTTGACAGACAACGTGATTCATCAGTGTGACTCAGTTAGAATGCAACACAAAGGGAACTCCAGGACCGATCAACAGGATTAAAATCCAACATTTTCCACACTACACTTAAAGTCATCATTTTAGTCAGTGCTGATAGCTGAAATCTAAGTTATCAGAACATGTCCATAATCCATCTCTGCAAGACTGTCAGACCGCGAACACGTGGGCGGGAAGTCTAGGGTTCCAAACCCCCAGGGCCGTTCTCCTGTTTGAGGTTTTCTCCAGATTCTCCTCAGTCCTCATAAATGGCAAATGCCGGGAAGGTACCCTAATCCTCTCATACTCTTAACACATGTTCTGAATCCCGGCACATACTATTATTACATCACTTTACTCATCATCATTTAGTGTAACCACTGCCCGTCTCTGAGCTGCATTGTAACGGAATGTCAGAGACTGCCGAACTTAAGGAACATTTCATAAGAAATTGTTTAATGCTATTTGAAATAATGCACTACCCTATATTTAGATTCCTTGTGTTACAATATAGGTATTTATTTGTTCTGCTGTAGAATTATTCATTCTATTACTTTTATTATAATCATAAATGTTCCTATCTCTTTCGTAGTATTATTAAGGTTTTTAATTTTGTTTTGCTTGTATCTTTTATTTTCACTTTCAGAATTTACATGATTAAAATTGTCATTGCTAGTGCTTGTTGTATATTATTATTGTTTTATTTTGTTATTTTTTTTCTTATTCTAAGTTAATATTTTATTATTCATATTTATGTATTAGCACACGTTTATTTATATACATCATGTTTTACATTGGTTTATATGTGTACGAGTATTGTCAACTTTACTATCAATGTCGTGATTGTAATATTGTCACTATAACTTCGTGTAATTATTGTTACATTGGTAGGGCGGAAGAGAAGCCCTGACGGCCTGAGCCCAGCGAGAATAAATAAATAAATAAATAAATAAAATTAGACCTGGAAGTTCCCTTCCTTTAAAAAAATCTTTCCCAATTTACCATTTCATCTCGTGTATCAGTAAAACGTTAAATATTTAAAAAAATTAAAAAAAAAAAAATAATAATAATAATAATAATAATAATAATAATAATAATAATAATAATAATAATAAGCACTGTCAAATCCACTCCTCGCATCACAGAGAAGTTGAACACTTGCTCCCACCAGTAAATAACATTCATCCTAATATACCCAACCTGTGATTAAGCCATAGCTCGGATAGGCACACAGCAACATTAAGCCAGCAATTGCTTTAACTCCGGGCACAGTACAAACACATTTCTCTAAGATGTTTAACCGTCTCCCACTTGAAGGCTACGGGCTCCAGCAAGACGACTTTCAAGGGTGGTAGTTAGTGCATCTGTTGTAGCATCAACTCAAGCTTTTTACATCATGAACGTTCAGGATCAAGAACTTTGCGTACCATTTTTTAATCAATTCATCTGCTCTCCATAACTCATCATCCTATTTCGCTTTACCTTCTTTTCCTCATTCTACCGTTAGTGCTTTTACTCTTTCCTTCTTTCAATTCCACTTTTTCTGTTCTCTGTCATCCCCCATTTCTCTACTTCTTCCCTTCTCATCTTTAACATTTCCTTCTGCTTTTCTATTCTTCGTCTTCTGCCTGTTTATCCCCTCTTATTCTTTTCTTCTTCTTCTATTATTCGATTTTTCCTCTCATTCTTCTCTTCATCTCACTATTAGTTCTCTCTTTATATGTTCCTTCCTTTTAGCTTCTCCATATTTTCTTTTTCTAATTATTCATACATTTCCTCTGCTTTCTCTAAATTTCTTCCTTTCTTTTTGTTTTCTTTTCCATCATTTGCTTTTTTTATATACCTCTTATCATTTTCGTACTTGCTTTCAACCCTTTTCCCTAACTTCTCTTGATACTTCCATTTTTTTCTTTTGTCCATTTTACTCATTCATCCGTTTCCCTGTCAGCCTTCATAGCCTGTCATAATTCACCCTGTCAGCCTTTTTCATACGACGTGACCTGAACTGATGCAATGCTTTATGTTCCTAGCTGTCAATAAGCGTCTGGCTACTACGCGATATATCAAACACTCCCGTCAAAACACCTTAACAAACACAATACGCAATAATTCTTTTCCATCTTGTTTATTGTTCAGTTCCCAGACGAGACGCTTTTGCTGTATAGCGTTATGCAATGTTCTATAGCAGAAGATAGAGATGGACATGATACAAAAGTGTACACTCTCGCCGTAACCTTTAGATCTCATTATTTGCTATGACAGATAAACTGAAAACGTAGGAAGAAGCTATAGCTGAAGTCGGAATGGATCAAGTGGCTTATTCCGCGACACCACAAAACAAATAAATAAATAAACAAATTCAATTTGTATTATTTCTTTTCCAAAAATGATTGCAATTCGTAAATGAGAGACAAAAGATTTTGATTTAAAGAATTGTCACTGGTCTACGCACACAAAAATTCCTTATTAATTTTTCCACCTGAATATATGTAATATGAATTCCCTGATTTATAACATGTCTTCAGTTTTACTCTATAGGGCTAGGTTTTAAACAAAAGTACACTAAATGTAATAATTTACTCATATTTTTGATGAAATATTATTAAGTTTTAATACATATAATTAAGCCAAATCTGTATTTATTATACGTTTACTTTTAATTTAAATATTGATGAATATATTTCAAAAGAGAACCATGTGTCAATAATTATGAATTTCCAAACTTTTTTTCTATTAGGAAGAAGAAAACTTCATTTTTTTCAAAGCTGTGATATGTCCTTTACTAGTGTCTCTTCTCAAACACCAACCTGCTTCGATAGCAAGTTTCTGTTGTTTTCATGTCTTTATGAAACCGCTCGCCTTGTTCTTCACTCACCCAAGATACGCAGGGAAGTACTCAATATGGCTATTGAGAAAATACATTTTAATACTCATTCTACACCCTAGACCCCTAAAATGTTTTAACATTTCCTCCACAATTTCTTTATAGTTCTCTGATTTCTTGTTGTCAAGAAAGTTTTCTGTCACTTTTTTGTATGCCAACCATGTTGACTTCTCTAACTCGGACATCGACTGAGGAAAGGTCTCATCCTGCATAAGCTCGCGAATCTGGGGTACATCGAAAATACCTGTTGCTATCTTAGCTTCAGTTTTCTGTGGGAACTTTGTAACAAGAAAGTTGAAACAATCAGTGTCCTTATTCATAGCAGTAGCAAATTGCAGCATCAGGGCTAACTTGATATAGAGAGATGGAAGAAGGACATTAGAAGGAGAGACCAATGGTTCATACTTAACATTTTCCCTCCAGGAATTAAATTTCTGCTTTGCGGCCATTTTTTTTTTAGTCCACTGCTCTAATTTAGCCATACTGTTCCATTCACATATTGAACATTTATTATTTTGTTAAATATTTCAGAGTATTAATTTTATGCTCAATGAACAAATAATAAAAACTGTTATTTTCTATAATAGCGATTTCTGAAAAACTGTAGCCCGATGAAACAAAACTAATGCTGGTTTGAGAGATTTTGTGTGGTAAGGAATCAGAAAATATGAACAGTTTTCCATTCAGCAAAAATTGTGTAGACCAGTGATAGCTTTTCTTTAGGACTTATTAAAAACGTTTCAGATATGTTTTTTTTTTAATTGTAGTTGCACAACTGGTCTTCTAAATGGCTCAAAATGGAGCCACTGCTCGAGAGCAAATACTCCAGAAAATGTTGAACAAGAATGCTGCTGGTGGAAGAGTGATAAATGGTGTTGGCTCTAAAATGCTAAAATATACACTTAAATATGCGTTAATAGTTTAAGAGAATGCAAACTTACCGATACTATCAGGGCTGAGAGAGAGAGAGAGAGAGAGAGAGAGAGGTTTAACAATAAATATTATAATTCTTTTATTTCCAGTAATTGACACACAATCTCTTCCACCCACTTTATTTCTCCTGTCCGTAAGAATAACCTAGTGTATAATGTTCTTTCCATATCCCATGAAGCGAGGAACAACACTTGTAATCTAGTAACAAGCACATCACTATCGTATACTTACAGCACTTAACTAATTTCCCTCACCTCCTTCAGACTATCATTCTGTGCGAGGACAATCGGCAATTTGTGTTTTTCAACTTAGCTTTATCTACCAACCTGCATCGAATGTAATTTGAGGTTTTTTTTCCCCCCAATTTTATTCCATGGTATCCTTGCTAAACGAGCACCTAACAAAGCTGCTACTAAATTTCTTCTGCCAAATTGGTATTGTCTTTTAAATAGTTGCCCAGGAATATCTGTTTTCTTTTCGTAGGCATTTTATTTTTGTCTGATATTGTTGAAACTTTTGTAGCATGTAACCTAATGTAGAAAATTATCACTGAGTCCTAAGAATCTATTACAGCACAGTTAAAGTAATAATTCTTAAAAAATGAAATAGAAAAACCAATACTATCCAATTTAAATTAAAATTCCATAAATATCAGCCATTAAAATATACAAAAATATAAACAACTTGTTTTCTTACATTCCCATTGTTGCTTAAGTATAAATATTCTTTTATTCTCCCTTGAATTAAGAAAACTTTGCTTGATCTTTCTTTTGGCATTCTACATTTTTTTCCCATGCAACTGTCTCCAACTAATGCAGGATCTGTGTAAACTGAACCAATTCCTCACCGAGTTGAATAATTTTTAAATCCAAATTAGATTTTATTAATTGATGAAATGAAATAAGTTATGGTTTTACAGTATGATATTAGGGAAACAAAATTAGAATTCTTACTCTCTATAAGTATCACAAAAGAGAACCACGTTTTCAGAATTATTATTATTATTATTATTATTATTATTATTATTATTATTATTATTATTATTATTATTGAGATTAAACCAAAAATTAATGTTTTACTGTTGATTAAATGAAATATATGACCCCTAATAGACAAAGCCATACTGTGTGAGTATTTTTAAACAGGTTAACCCCCACTCATAATAACTCGATTTCCTTGATTTTCAGAAACTAAGGTTTTATTGCATTTGAATGGTATATACAGAATTTCGTTGGAAAAAAAATATATTAATGCCGCTAGAGGGAGTTTTAAATTTTAGGCTTCAGGTAAACCCCCCTCCTAATAGCCCGATTTCACTATTTTCGCAAACTATTTTTCTTACTTTATTTCAATGGTATATACCGAGTTTTCTTTAAAAAGAAATTTAAAACTGCTTTAAATTTCGCTTTAACCCCTACCAGTTTTTCAGGTATACGCCCACTCCTAATCTCTCGATTGCTACGATTTTCGAAAACTAATTGTATCAATTTATGTTAAAGAAGTTTACTAACTTTCGTTCAGAATAAATAAAAATTGCGGCCGCTAGAGCGATTTTTCGTTCTTTTTTTTTTAAATTTCGCTTTAGATTAACCCTCACCCCCAATGGTCCAATTTTGCTGGCTAAAGAACTCGACAAATCGTTTGTTAATTATTGGCTATATGACGATTTTCGTCGAGAAAAAGCAAAAATTGCGACCACTAGAGCGTTAACGGACACACGCAAATATTTTATTTATTTATTTTTATTTAATTATTTTTAAATTGTAGGTGCTTAGTAGGTACGACCTGTGCAGATTTGGATAGATTATTAAAAACGCTATCCATGGGTACAATCCACATTCCTTCGGAATTCGCTAAAATGTTCATTAGAACAGGGCAAAGACTGCAGGGAAAACACTTCCGCCTTTTTTCTGCACGCGTTGCTAATTTTATCAAAACTACGCTAGGTAGATGAAAATGGCTCTGCTGTATGTTCCAAGTTCAGAATAAAATATATATCCGCAATTAAAAAAACATTAAAGTGTGCGAAATATGTACTAACAATTCATATATGCTTATATATGCACCAGTCGTCATAATTAAACATGAAAATGTGATTATTAGGTTTACAGATATGCAAACATGCATTTGCGCAATACATTTCTCGTCACTATCCTCCAACTAGCATAGCTCAAGCCCATCTAATTTTGAGATTAACCAGGGATTAAAAAGGGAGGGAGGAAGGAAATGTAATTGTAGCTGAGGAATATGTAACATGAAAATCCGTGATGCTGAAAACAATCGAGGCCACTAGCAGCTTCCTACTCAAGGCAAGCGCTTGAGGCTATCGCTTCATGTTAAAGACTTCTCCACATAAATCATTAAAGCCGCTGGTCGTGATGCGGCCTTGATCGTTTCTTTATGTGGCGCCTCACGATTCGCATTTGTTTGCAATAAACTGCAGGTAGTAATTGTACACAATAAAAGCTAAACATCACTAGGAAAATAGCAGTGGAATAAAACAGTAACACATCAGGCATATCTGTACTGCACTATTAACATGTTTTCTATTTATTTAGATTATTCTTGCTATATTTCAATGACTGGAAATCCCGAAACAGTTTCAAAGAGAAGCCGAAAGATTAAATTCAATTTCACTTTTCAAGCATCGGCATAATACCAAAATTTTCTTGGAAACATTTCCAGAAATGATGTTATGTATATATTTTGAATACATAAGTTGAAAAATACCGCGCAATCTATCAGCATTTTCATTTGTAGGGCGAGAACTGATATTAGTACCCTGCAGACGCTAAATGATGGTTAGTGAAAAGACAGTGTTCGTTTGTTGTCAAGTAGAGAAAGATGTGGACAAAATGGAATGAACTGCATGGTTTTTGTGGAAGAAGGCGTCAAAACTTCAGAAATTAATATATTTTTAACTGCGTTAAGTGGTCAACGAGCTCCTGCACAGAAGACCGTTTACAATTGGATCAATGGGTTCGTCATAGGCAGGGAATCTGCACACAAGAATGTGAGCACTAACCGTTCGTCAACTTCACGATTTCCCAGGAACATTTAAGTTGTGTCTGATTTGATTGTGACTGATAAGCGCACAAACTTTGATGAATTGAAATGTTAGACATGTCTCGGCCGCGCAAACCTTCACTCCATTATTCACTTCGATTTGAATATGAAAAAGGTGTGTGCACATTGGATTCCAGGGACTTGACACTTGCACAGATCAAGATTTTTGGAGAAGATGGTGGCTGGGGTCATCAAGAGAAGAAAGTTAAACCCATGCAATGGAAACATCCAGGGAGCCCCAGTCTTAAGAAATGTCATGCTGCTCCATCTACGGGTAGCAAATGATCACAGCGATTTGAGATACTTGAGGCATACTGCTAATGGACTGACTTCCTCAAGGAACGATTCTCAAACAGCGAGGTGTACTGCAAAACTCTTATGCGGTTTAGCAACGGTGAATGGGAAAGTTCCTCCAGCATGACAACGTGCAGCCCCACATCAGCGACACTATGATCGCACTCGCTGGGGGTCATTAATATGCCGCAATCACCATAATCTGTCTGATTATCCACATTCAACAACATGGTGGACTTGCTGCGAGGTAAACTTTTCTACAACAACGAGGAAATTCAGGCAGACGAGTGGTGGCGTAGTACTCTCAAACAATGCTTTCGCGACGCCATAATGAAGCTACTAGGAAGGTGGCAACGATGCTTTGATGTTGGTGAGGAGTACATTGAGAGGTCTCATGTGCACTGAACCATGTTGCATAACAAACAAGGCACAAAATACTAATGAAAATAATTTAAGCCTCTCGTAGATACAAAAATGGTTTAAGTTACTAGAGATCAAGCTTTACCATGAAGTACCTGGAACAGTTTTGTCATACTATTTCAGTATTTAAGATGGTCGTATTATTAAAATTGATAATGGCCACGCTATTTGGCCATGATTGTAGGTTTAAATTAAATTTTAAAGAAGAGATGCCTTATAGATAACGCAACATTCAGATAATATAAACAAAAATAGAGCTTTCAAATAAGTAAGACTTGCACCACAACTCTCTCATCTCTTCCACCCCCTCCCACTTGTACCTCTGCCTCTCCAGATGCGGTCGGTTCACTGATGATGCTGACCGTAGCGTCAGCGAAAACTTCAGTTTTAAGTGTAATTGGTAATGTTCACCTTTAATAATAACCGATTGTGAAACCCTAGAGGATGTTACAGAATTGTTTAATTTTCTATGGAGATAATATGCGCAGTGACAGGTTTCCCCCCATTTCTAGAAATTGTTAACTATATGCTTTTTCATTGCCTAATTATTTTTTTTTTTTTTTTTTTAAGTTTAAATGCTTATGTAAGAGTTTATTCTGTAACATTTAAGTGTCCGTTTTCCTGTTATTTTCCATGTGTAGGGTCTATCAGTGCACCGTTTAATGATGACTTATTGAGTGTATTATGTTTATACGAGTGAACCTAATCAGGTTCCCAATTTATATCTCTGTGGAGTGTGACTACCCAGACTGTCCACTAAAAAGAGGAACATTCATTTAGCATTAATGAAACACATACTAGATCTAGCAAAAAAGAAAAAAATACATATAAAACATTTATGTTTATGGGCAGTCTTCATGATAAGTACCCGAAATTGGGAAAATGAAGCTACCACCGCAAAATAGATTTAGGATAATTACGTATAAATTAACTATAAAGGGGATCGGATACCACGAACAAATGTGATCAAAAGGCATATATGTTCAAATAAGTGTTTATTTACAACCACAAACAAATAAAGTTCATGATGGATAACACACAAGTTCGTATTGATACTCGAGCTACTCATTGCGACAAAGTTATTTCACGAATGCCAACATTTAGTTTAGGAAGCAATGATCTATCTAAAATATGTTAGTACGTAATAATAATATAAATAGCCTGCAAAGGAAGTATCCAAAAGTAGGGAAATGGGTTAAAGAAAAACAGTTGGTAATTGGATGCACAACTCCGCGGCGAGCGTGTTATTTAGAACGATGATGGGTAACTAAGGAGCAAAAAGGCGGAAAAGGCGAGAGATGACATTTCCTTCGTTTTTTATTTTCTTTTTCGTTTTCTTTATTAGTCTAATGTTTATGTTTCCGTTCTTTCACGTTAAAAAAAGAGCTTATAAGCTACATAACAAGGTAGATGAACTTCCAGTGCAGCTAAAACAGCAGACAATGAGGCAGACTTGATTGCACTCACAAGGCACCGACGATGGGGCCAGGTGTATTTACATACTAGCAACCTCATTCCTGGCAGACTCCTACGTTACGTCCAATAGGCTTGTCTTCATCAATGGACGCTCAGAGCGTGGGAAGAGCATAGTACGTGCAAATATAAGTTTTTTCTCTCTCTCTTCGCTTGGCCGAGTGCAGAACGCTGTTTCACTACGGAAGTTACTTAACGATCTCGAAAAGCAGCAACATAGGTTCGAACTCTACTTTGTGAAAATAATTGTTCAAGCTAATGAATGAACGTAAGGTTTAGAAGTTATAAAATATCAAAAACGTCCATGTTTAATGAGCACAAGTATCGTAATAAAGCACATTTTAAAAAAGTCCCTCAAGCAGGAGCTGCGTTAACTAAGCGAATTTCGCACCTAGTAGAGTAACTTTAAACAATAATATAAAATCCAAATTATGACATTGTCATTTTAGGAAATGAAATAAGTTATGGCATCACGTGTGGTATTAGGGGAACAAAATTAAAACCCTTGCAATCTATAAGTATTACAAAAGAGAAACCACATTTTTAGAATTATTATTATTATTATTATTATTATTATTATTATTATTATTATTGAGATTAAACCACAAAGATTAATTGTATACTATTAATTAAATGAAATATATGACCACTGATGAACAAAGTTACACTATGTGGGTCTTTTTAAACATTTTTAAATGTAACCATGTTTATGAGCTGATCCCTTGGTGTCGGTCCTGGTGATGTAGTGGTAGCCATACTTGCCTTCTAAACCCAAGATCGCGAGTTCAAACCTGGCCAGGATCGATGGATATTTTCGGGCGTAAAAATCCTAAGTATGGCTTCCTTCGGAAGGAAAGTAAAGCCGTGGGTCCGGTGTCGTACATTTACGGCACGATAAAGAACCTCAAGCCTGAAAGAAGAGGCCTCTGAGCAAACTTTGTCGGCAGTTTCACGCCCTGAATAGAATGGGACGCTGATGATCTGAGACGTTAAAGAGCGTCCGTAAATAAACGAAATCAACAATAAATCAACTGATTTTTAGAACCTATTTTTCTTATTGTATTAAATCGTGTATGCCGAGTTTTGTTTTAAAAAAATATTGTTGCTGCAAGGGCAATTTTTAAATGTTGGATTTCAGGTAAATCCACATTCTTGATGGCCCGATTTCCCTGATTTTCAGAAAATATTTTTTGTTTTGTTTTATTTAATCGGTAAGTACGGAGCTTCGTTGTGAAAAAGCAAATATTAATGCCGCTAGAGCTATGTTTAAATTTTGGATACAGGTAAACTCCTCTTCTATGTCTCAATGCATTGGTTTTCGGAAACTATTTTTCTTGTTTTATTTCAAAGGAGTATACCGAATTTTCTCTGAAAAAATTAAAATTTCGGCCGCTAGAGCGATTTTAACATTTTGCTTTATCCCCTCTTCTAATAGCCTGATTGCCATGCTTTTCAATAACTATTTTTATCATTTTTTTAAAAAAAAATGTGGATTTTCGTTGATAAAATCAAAAATTGCAGCCCCTAGAGCGTTTTTTTTTTTCATTTTTTTTAACTCTCCCACCCCCAATGGTACAATTTTGCTGGTTATCGTTAATTGATGGTTATATGCCCAGTTTAGTTGATGAAAAAACAAAAATTGGGACCGCTGGAGTGTTATATATAATTTTCATCGTCATTTTCGGTGCCTAGTAGGTAGGATCGATGAAGATTTGAGGAAATGTTTCATGGGTGCAACCGCATTTGGATACAATTCCTTTGGAATAGGCTAAAAGTTAAAAATGCCAATATTGTTACTTAGAAGTAGTAGAATATTACTGAAAACATTTCTGCAAGCATTTATATTATTCCCTTAATTATAATGTACCCCTTATTATTTCCAGTGTACTATTCTATATGTAATACATAAAGTAATTTGACATTTGTATCATTGTTATGACTTCCAGCGCGAATGAACGAGAAAGGAAATTTAAGTGTGACGAAGAAGTAATGGATCCTGTTTATGCCCCTTTCGCAGATAATACTTCTGACTATTTTGGATGGTGGATTGAAATGTTAAATCAAAGATGTGAGAAGTGTATTCCAATAAAGGGTAACTATATTGAAAAGTAAAATATAGTTTTTTGTGTTTATCATACCTAGAAAATGCTTAGGCCGGAAACTTAATGACCTTCCTCGTACATCACCCATTTACTATAAATAGTTTAATATACATAAACATAAGTAGAACCCTTACCCCTGAGCCCCTTCTGGTGACTCACTTCCTCCTCAATTCCCTCTGTTCTCTATGCCATTAGCATCCTTAGTCGGGTCTTCGCCAGAAATATTCCCAATTTGTGTTTGTGAATCTCTCGCGCAGCAACACTTCTGTAGGCAGGCGTTCAAACTTCTGTGGTGGTAAATGCCTTTTATTAAAATGTTTATTTCCCTACTCTCTGCAAGAATATGCTTTCAAGTATCCCTTTCTTTGAATTATTTTAGATGCCTGTATAGAAAATGCAAAAAGGAGGCGTTTCAACTCGGTGTTTACCAATTGCATGTGGAGAGCAAAAAATATATCCGTGTTGCATGCGAAGTTTTTCTATAAGTATCCGAATTGCATGCCGTCACATTCATGGTTATGAAGAACAAGGTAAAATCAGACACTTCCATTGCAAAACGTGTAACGTTTCACTTTCCATTTTTCAGATTGAGAAGTGATACTATGACTTCAAGAAAAAGCTACGGCTGTTATGGTTAAAAATGTTACACGCTTTAACTGATTTTTGAGTTTGGGCAGACGCCGATAAGATACATTTTAATGAACTGAAATGGTGTTATTTCCTTGGTATTGATTGATATGGTTTATTTATGGACGCTCTTTAACAGCTCAGGTCATCAGCGTCCCATTCAACTCAGGGCGTGAAACGGCCGACAAATTTTGCTCAGAGGCCTCTCTTTCAGGCTTGAGGTTCTTTTTCGTGCCGTAAATGTACGACACTGGACCCACGGCTTTACTTCCCTTCCGAAGGAAGCCATACTAGCGATTTTTACGCCCGAAAAAATCCATCGATTCCGGCCGGTTTCGAACCCGCGTTTTGGGCGTAGGAGGCAAGTATGGTAACCACTACACCACCAGGACCGACATTTCCTTGGTAATTCCGTCACTGCATTGTTAATAGCAGCTTCTCTTCTTTGTATTTCTGGTCGTCTATGACACACCAAACGTATTTTTATATACTTTTCTGCTTGAATTCTTTTAGAATGTGTAACGGCAGGTAAATATTATGATTTGGAGAGTAGAAGAAACTGTACGCATGGAAGAAAAGGAAAACTCTGTCCATAAGTTTGGGGAATGATGTAAATTTCCAGGATATAATCACAACATTCATGCATTCGTCTGTCATTGGATTGCATAGCCTTTATGTAGTTGACAAAGCAAACCTCTACTTGGTTGGAATTTAACAACAAACGTCCGAAAAGGAGCTTAAGAAAAAGACCGATCTTAGAGTCCTTTTGTTTATACATTGTATCGAGTCCACAATTTTGAATCTTTCCCCACCAACTTTGTCTGAGGTAAGTTTTCATTCGGTAACATTTTACAAAAAGCCATGTGCAAGGTTTTTTCGAAGTCTATATATATATACAGGAAGCACACAAATTATTACAGCGGTTTTAAACTTAAATATTTTCTCTGCCATATACAATATACTTTTGAACAACAATATAAATTGAAGAGTAACTGTGAAAGTTCAATTCTACATGCGCAGATTTTGTTTTCATTCTGTAGTCTTGGTAGCGAAATAAACAAAATGGCAATTCGCATGCAAAAATCTTTTTGTCTTGGAATTAGCGAAACATAATTCAGTGTTACAGTCCGGAAGGCGTATATGCGAAGATTTGGTCTTAACGTCCCTTCTGGTAACAACATTCGTATGTGATACAATCAGATCCAAACGACGGGGTGTCTCTGTAAAGGAAAGAGCCCCAGACGTCTGCGTGTGTCAGATGAGAATGTGTAGAGAATCAGAAAGGTTTTGTGAGCAATCCTAAAAAAACTTGTGCGAGTCGAGAATTAGTACCTAATTCCAACCGTGCCCAGTATGGAAGGTGTTGAGAAATCATCCGCAACAGAAACCGCATCGTCTGCAATTGCCACAGGTCCTACATCCTGAAGATTATGCTGTCCGTAGAAACTCTGCATAGAAATGTTGGAATAAGAACATGATGAGTTCATTAATCACGTAATTTTCAGTGACAAAAGTACATTCCTTCTTAATGGAAAACTGAACGACATAATGTTCGGAGAATCCAAGGAAATTGTAGAGTATGAGCAGGATTCAGCGAAATGTGACATTTTCTGAGCGAGATCTCATCAACAAGACTGTGGCCCATCCCCCTCCCCCTCCCCCTTCTTAGAAGAAATGTTGCTGGATTTATCTACCTAGACATGTTCCAGAATTGACTGTTTTCTCAACTACAAGATCAATAACAACATAATTTGACAACAAGATGGCGCTCCCCCTTATTTATTAAACGATGTACCTTAATGGAGGAACGTGACAAAGTTAGGTACAACAAGGAAAGTGCCCTAAAATTACCAAGTTAACCAACACCATGAAACACTGTTTGAAATTATTCATAAAAATCTAAGCTTCCAGAACTTTTATTTTAAATAATTAACACACGTGCCGTAAATACATTAAAATGTTTATATTTACTTCATCTATACTTGAAAGTGATTTTTAAACCCTGTCTAAAAATGTAACAATAAGCTAAACAAATGCGTAGAATGGTTCAGCAGTTTTTGAAGCACGTCAAGAACTTTTTTATGCGGCTAACAAATGACGATCGCTACGAAACAGTCAATAATAATTGCAGCTATTAATATATGAACATGCCAAGCGAGCTATGCCAAAGAACACATTGCGAAATGGCGCCGCTTGTCTTAAGGTCACCCGGAAACTTCTGGTGATGGAGTTCACGGATGTTATTTCCATGGAAGGAAAGTTCAAAGACAAGGCTAAAATACGCAAGTGTGGAAAATGCAGTATTTGCCCTCCCTCCCAAACGTGAAAGTTTGTATGTGATTTCTGTTCACAAACTATTGTTGATGGCATGTAGCACTGGAGATGCAATCCTAGACAGTCGTGTCCCACAGCAACAACCTCCCCTCGAGCCTGGGTTGGAATGTTTGGAATTTCCTCTTTCCTTGATTTTCCAGTAAGTTCCATACAAAGTTCATGATTGCATGCGTTTTGAAATAAACGTTTAGCGAATTTCAAAGGAATGCAGGTATTGCAGTTGTACTGTGTGTGTTAACGCTCTAGCGGTCGCAATTTTTGTTTTTCCTCAACGAAAATCGGCACATAGCCCAATTAACAAATGACTCTTAGAGTTCGTTAACTAGCAAAACTGGACCATTGGGGGTGGGAATGTACCTGAAGCGAATTTTTTTATATAAAAAATGAAATATTGCGCTAGCGGCCGCAATTTTTTTAACGACACTCGATATATTTCTTTAAAATAAATTGATAAAATTATTATTGAAAATCATGGCAACCGGGCCTTTAGCAGTAAGGGTATATCTGAAAAATGAATGAGGGTTAAATCGAAATTTCAAAATCGCTCAGGCGGCCGCATTTGATTTTTTTTAAGAAAATTCGGTAAAATAAGAAAAATACTTATCCAAAATCAGTGAAATCAGAGTATTGAGAGTGGGAGTTTACCTAAAAACCAAAATTTAAAAATTACTCTAGGCGGACCAAAATTTGCTTTTTCGCAACGAAACTCCGTGTTTGGAATTTAAATAAAATAAACAAAATAGTTCCTGAAAATCATGGAACTCTGGCCATTAGGAGTGGAGAGTTACCTGAAACATAAAATTTATAAATCGCTCTAGCAGAAGCATTTGTTTCTTCATAATGAAATTGGGTATGTACCATTTAAATAAAATAGAAGCATTAATTTCTGAAAATTAGGGAAATTGCACCATTAGGAGTAGGGATATACTTAAAAACCCAAATTTAAAAGGCGCTCTTAAATTTAACTTTCTCTAAATTGTTTTAAAATAAAATTACAAAGTAATTCAACATATAAAATGCATTTATAACGATACATAGCTTTATATTTAACAAAAGCATCGCCGTGAAGATAGCAAATGTGAAATATTAATCTAATATGTGTGTGAGAATTATATCTGTATATGAGAGTGTTCTGTATTAACCTTCAGAAAACATTTGCGTTACATGTTTTTAATACAATAACATGAAAATTAAATTTCATTGCCAATGAAAACCGATGAAACTTTCAATTATTTATTATTGACTGTGTATATTTGCTTAGTACATTGTAATTTTTTTTAAAATAGTAAGATGTTTCTGTTTTATTGAAAAATATGAACATATTCTTAAACACACAATGTAACTTGAAACTTTATTATTTTTCTCTATTTTAGTGAATGTAAATATGGACCGCAGTTCATAAACACGGTTGCATTTAAAAATGCTTAGAATACCCACACAGTATAACTTTGACTATTAGTGGTCATATATTTAATTTAATTACTAAAATGTCATTAATTTTTCTGGTTTAATCTCAATAGCATTATTATTATTATTATTATTATTATTATTATTATTATTATAAAATGAGACTCCTGTTTGTAATATTTATAGATTGCAAGAATTCTAATTTTGTTTCACTAATACCACACAGTAATACCGTAGGTTATTTCATTTCATTAATTAATAAGGACATAATTTGAATTTTATATTCTTTTTTAAAGTTATTCTACTAGTTGAGAAATTCGCTTAGTTTATGCAGTTTCAGTTACGCAACTAAAATGTGAACTAAAGTACGAGTTGTTTTTTTTTGGATAATGTTGTTTCTCATTTTCATTTTGAATAGACTTAGCATTTTATTTGGCATTCAGAACTTTAATATGCATCTTTTGATTAAAAAATTACATTACGAAGACACAAACCTTTTACAGAGATTTATCATTTTACCATTATTGCGAAAAACCACCAATACGAATGTCTCCTTGAACCCAGAGAGGTTTGTATGGTCTTACTAGGAAGAAAGGCAAGATCAGGAATAGCCTGGTTCAGGCTGTGAAACGGGATTGTGAGTGGGGGATGGGAATTTGGCTGTATGATTGCTGGGCTAAATAATTTACGTCCGCTGATCGCAAGTTTCACCACGGCTGCTGCAGTACACTCCAGTCTTCTTCGGTGAAACTCTCTCGAGGGCGTTTCGCTGGATTTTGGCGGCTGTGAGCAAGCCGCGACTGAGTGAATGGGAATGCGATGCAAAAGGTGACGATAAATAACGCTTCGCTGTTTAGTTGGTGATCTCGTTTATTCTCCTTAACACGAATATTCAGGCAAGCTCACGTCTCACAAAACCCAAGATCGCTGGTTCAAACCTGGCCAGGATCGATAGAGTTTTTAGGGCGTAAAAATCGTAAATATCGCTTCCTTCGGAGAGGAAGTAAAGCCGTGGGTACCGTGTCGTACATTTACCGCACGCTAGCCTGAAAAAAGAAGCCTCTGAGCAAAATTTGTCGGCCGTTTCACGCCCTGAATAGAATGAGACGCTGATGACCTGAGATGTTAAAGAGCGCCCTTAAGTACAACGAAGCGAATCGAACCACAGGCAAGGTAATCTTAGCAAACACGTAAATTTATTGAGTTAACCACTAAGAGATTGTTAATTCAACAGAATTCTTAATGCAGCTCATTGATGTTGTATCGGCAATCAGCGTACTGACTGACATTCAAGCTTCATAGTCACCGGAACTGGTACTTCGTACTTAGGCCGCTCTTCCACTAATCTACGGGCGACTGCAACCATACGTTCTGGGCCCGGAAAATTCTGAGACTGCCCGACTATACAATACAAATGACGCTAACCAAGGGCAACGGCGCGAAATACCCCCGCCAATTTTGTGCTAACGTCACTCACAAGTCACTGCTTACCAAATTGAATTTCATTTCTATTCGCTGGACAATTTTGGTATGGTCAAGTGCCCCGCTTTTCGTCAATAAGATGAGTTTAAACAGATTTCATACGTTACTGTCAATGACTCTTTTACTCGGACATCGCAACTTTGCCACCGAACAGGCCGGTGTCTCTCCTGAGGCGGGGGTATTTCCAACCCTAGCTGCATACCAGAACGGACTAACTTGCATCGTCTAACTTTTGCCAAGTATTGAAGTTGCTCCACTGAAAGAAAATGCACAATATACTTGCCCATAATTACTGAGTTGCTGATTCTAATTTTACAAATATTAATTATTTCAGTTACTCTGTAATTGACGGGAAGCCAGGGAGGTTGGAAGACTGAAAAAAAAAAAAATAACCAATGGTTGTGGTAGGAGATGTTTCCCCCTTTTTTGGAGGGGATGAGGAATGGGTATACATATTCTGACCGAATGCACCCATGGAAACACCTGAGAAAATCACAATTTACAAAAAAAAAAGTTTAAGCCAATTGGGAATCGATCGGCATTTTGGGACCTGTTTGTGGATCACACTAAAATTGGTTGAATGTGAGCATTTTCATAGCAAAAGTGAGCGAAGCTGGAAACAAATTTATTTTAGTTATAATGCAATAACTAGTGTAATTGTAAATAATTTGTAAGTTGATTCAATAATATATCGTTCTTTCCATTTTAATTAATTAATTGTATTATTATTTGTACCTCTTTCTAGTTGTATATCACACTTAACCATGTACGATCTACGACCCACACATACAACATATTTGTAATGTTTATATATTATTGCATAGCAACAAAGATACGCCTCCTACTACTACTAATAATATATTAAACAAATGACTCTTGTAAAGCGCAATGACATCAGTCGTTTATCTTTCCGATATAATGTTTTTTATTCTTGTAGTAATCTGTTTATGTCACGACAGCATTTGCCAGTGCAGGACAGCGGTATAAGGAAATGCTACTAAAGGTAAACTGCTACCGTTTTATCACGCCAAAACAACGCCCACGAATGTGAAATGTCTCTAATTATAATCGATTGTTCGTCATGTTGTATTTGAAGTGATTCCAACATCCGCTCAAGGAAAACCACCCTTTCTCTTAATGACGTCACATGTTTGCTGTATTTTTCTACCCTTTTCGGTCACGCTCGACATTTGTTCCCAACAGAAATTGTCCGGAATGTGTTGATGATTCAAGAGAATTTCTCTGTGAAGGTTTGCAAGAGCCGCATTACGTCACCTTTCTCTGCATAGTAGTCGATTTATCTCTGTCTGGCAGTCGGGCGCGCTCAACTTAAAACTTGCAAGTTTTCCTTAAGCCCTGCATGCAAAGGTACTTCCGGCGAGATTTTCTGATAATGGAAATGTTTCTATGATATCAATTTGTCACATATATTAGTAGGTAGCTATCGCAAGAGGTTGTGTTCTTTTGGATAAGTTTTGAGTACGTTTAATACTGTCAAAATACAAAATCATCAGAAACCTGATATTACGAAACTGTGGTCTATTTACTCATTACATTCAAAATGTTTTTCTGTTTCATTAAAATTGTCTGGAAAAGTTAAACAGACCCATCTTTATTCAACTTAGAGATGAAAGTTTTCGATTGTTCAAAGGTTTAAGAATGTGTTCTGTGGACCGAGTCTTTGGCCTTATCCCCAGATGAAGAAACTGACATGCAATAGCTACATGCCATCTTATTACTCTCTGGTTGTCAGTTCTGTTCGCATACCCTCCACAGTTGTGGCTTAAGGCAATGGCGCACCATCATGCTCAAACTTGTTTATAAGCATCAAGAAACCTGAAACCGTCCAAATTACTATCTTCTGTCACAATATCTTAAAAACCATTACATCAAACAATGAAACATTGAAATTTGTTTATCCCATCCATAAAATGAAACTTCGGTTGAAAATACGCCTTTGTTTCGGAAGGAAGTGAAGTTCAGCAGAATTAAGCGTTGTCAGTACTTGGATGAGTGACCGCTTGGGAACCTCACGCGTTGTTTGCACCAACCTATATTTAAGTCGGTCCTGTTGATCTAGTGGTAACCATGCTCGCCTCGTAGACCCAAGATCGCGGGTGCAATCCCGGCATGATTGATGGATTTTAGAGCATAAAAATCCTATGTATGGCTTCCTTCGGAAGGGAAGGGAAGTCCTTGATCGTGTCGTAGATTTACAGCACGTAAAAGAACCTCAAACTTGAAAGAGACCTCCGAACAAAATTTATCGGCCTCAGTATTTCGAACCCCTTTCCTCTTATTCTTTCTTAGAGATTCACTTTCAGGACCATCCATTATAAAAAGTGCAAAATAACAAATATGTATTACAGACTGCTAACACAACAATAATAAATATTGCCAGCATACTCTAATAATCAAATAAATAAATTATATTAGTAGCACAATAATAAATCAATTAGCTTTCAAAGCCATCTACGATTTGATAAGGGTTACTAGTCCAAGACTTATATCCTTTTTAAAAGCAAATTTTCTGCATAAATGTGGGCTAATTTCGTTTTTCAAATCACAGATTCAAATGTTCCTTCTTGTTTAGTCATCGTGTAAATTTAAGTACAAACAAGTCAGCTTGAAGCTGATGATAAATCATTAAACAAAATGAAACACATTTCTCCTTTGGACAAAATTACTGTCCACTGCTGAATATACTGGCAGCGTTGGTGAGAAAAAAAGTCATCCCACAGTAATCTTAAAATTCAGAAATAAAAGTAATGTAACCATTGTGCTATTCTTTTTTTAAATAGTGTTTAACGTCGGTTTTTACTACAGAGACACCACAGGCGGTGGACACTGGTGATAACATGAAATGAAATGATATATTGGAAAAGGATTTTTTTAAAGAAAGGATGCGTTCTATGCCTAAGTTTAGAGTAACCCCCCCCCCCCGGAATTTGCCATTTATGAGGACTGAGGAAAACCTGGGAAATACCTCAGTCAGGGAGGACGGTCCTGGTGGGATTCGAACCCCAGACCTCCCGCTCACGAGTCCGCGCCTTAACGACCTCTGCCACCCGTGGTGGTTTTGTGCTACTCTGTATAACAGTAACTGGTTTTAAAGTTTGAAGGGAATTGGAAGAAATAGCTGACAGAAGCTTAAACATGTTTTGATGATGTTGAGCCTGTCTGTCTTTATTTGCTGTGCCATCAAATTGTTCCTTATTCGTTTTTTTCCTCTTTTCCAGGTACCACCTGGTTAACATTCCTGTCAATGTGTCTAATTCGACGCAAGAAAGCCTCGCGTGAGAATTCAGCCAGCTTATGTATGAAACAGTGAAAGTGCGGCAAAACGCTCACACCAGTTACTTCTTCCTGGATTTCTAGCAGAAAACGCGTGTCGTCATACTATTTGCCAAGAGCATAGCGTGAACACCTCTGGCGATGCAATAATATATACTTCTTCCTCTTTTTGGGACTTAATCAGCTTTTAGATGGTGCAGGTTTATTACCGTGAAATCGCGTTACCTTTGCAAAACTCCGTATACCGTAAATACTTTACTTCCAATTCCGTACATCGATATGTAATCTAATTTTCTGTGTACATAACGATCTGCATTTATATTAAGTTATCGAGGGACAATACCACAGATTTATAATTGTTCTAATGTGATTGACCGGTGTTTACAATCATAATTTCATTGAAGCATTAATGTACCGATACATGCTGTTATATTGGTAAAAATGTTTGCATTTAAATAGCTTTGTGAACAGCAGGGAAAAGGCATCGAATCCCAATGCAGCCTTTTGGAATATTACTCTATAGAAACTGTTCTGATATGTTTTTAGCTCTAAAATTGAAATGGATAGCTCGCAACTTGTCCACCTTGGATCGTACCCTGGATGAGCACGCTTCCAAAAATCACTCTGGTATATTTTGGTAGTGGGGTCGGATAATTAAATACTACAAATCTGACTTAGCTCGTATTCATAGCTTGATCGGATAAGCAAATGGTTAGAGTGAACTAATTATCTCTTCGTTTTTCGTTGTGCGCTGCAGAGCAAAGGCTATTTGTGGCATCTATGAGCTCCTCGTTTCGCTACGCAATTGGAGATTGGTTATGTCTACAGAAGTTACTGTGTAACGGTCTCTCCACTTGCTGAGGGAAACCATGTCGTGCGTTTGGAACACAGTGCGCATTTTTTATTTCTTTTGTTATTTTTAGTAGTAAATAGTATCTTTTTGATTTGGTTTATTTATGGACGCTCTTTAACATCTCAGGTCATCAGTGTCCCATTCAATTCATGGTGAAACGGCCGATTAATTTTTCTCAGAGGCCTCTTCTTTAAGGCTTGAGGTTCTTTTACATACTGTAAATGTATGACACGGGACCCACGGCTTTGCTTCCCTTCCAAAGGAAGACATACTTCGGATTTTATGTCTGAAAAAATTAATCGGTCCTGGTCGGGATCGAACCCGCGATTTTGGGTTTAGGAGGCAAGTATGATTACCACTACATTACCAGGACCGACCAGTATTTAATATTGTGCTCGCCATGGTAGAATATGAGTCATGCATGAACCCCTTTAAAACTATTTTGAGACACGCAGCAGTTCAATTTCCCGAATATTTGGTTTCAATGCTTCCATGGGGTTTATTTCATGAACTAATTATATATAGATGGAGATGTAAATGCTGTGTAGCTTTATACGCACTGCTGACAGATACACTAACTTGCTGAGCTAATCTTATTAAAGATTTTCGAGGAAAATTTCCACTTCTGTTTTAAAACCCGGTGTTTTGATCTCGGTTTCTTGTCAATGAAAACGCCTTGTGTTCGAATTTTGTTTACCAATCTGAAAATTGTAAATGTTTTATTTTTTTCCCTGGAAGTTTATCATGAAATTCTTTCCTATAGTACTAGTATGATTTCTTTTGCACAAAACAATCATAAATAAGTGTTCTTTGTTCTAGCATGTATCTCACACTTGTGCTAATTCACAATATACAAACACGCAGTCCTACAGAAATGCAACTGAAACAGTTGGCGTAGTAAACAGGGCTGAACAAGCTCAATTGCCCGTGTAAACGGAACATTAATTCCATTTTAACCGGGAATTGCACGTATACTGAAGATCAACCGGTGTTGATCAATTAGTGTATTTTCCCGATTGCGTAGCGGAATGAGGACACATTACGTACAGGGTTTTAATTCCAACACTTGCAGTATGATCAAAGATCTATTAAAAATAATTTTAATTTAAACAAAAACCACACAAACTTAAATATTGAGAGGAAGTTTAAAACCAATGTCTACATTTCATGTTTGTCCCCCTCTTAAACTTTGAATTTTCAAATTATACCGCTATTTTATGATTCGTTTTAAAGAGGATTCAATTGTACCGCATTTTTGTTGTCTATCTATTGTTTGCAACTTGCTTTATTCTAATTGTTTTTTTAATTTGAACAGAATAAAACTGCAAAAATTAACGAATATTTAATGTAATATTTGTATTTTGGATTGGATTGTTAGGGGCGGAAGAGAATGCGTCGGTACTTCAATCTTGCTCAATGGTTGGTCGTTTGTGCCTAGTCCCAGTGGGGGAACATTGAAGGGACGAGGTGAGGGTTATTATCGGGCGACCAGGATCTATGGGTGGTGAAACACGGATTTACACAGTTGGCTTACATGTTTCCAGCCAGGACGCCCTGATACCGGTGGAGCCCCCCTCCCCAAGGAATTCAAAGGGTAAACCTTTCCAAAGTGCAAGTCACTGTCACACCGCACCAACCTACCTCAACCTGGCACTTGCGACTGCTAATATAACCAACGGAATGATATTACATGAAACCGGAAAACGTAAAATTCGTTGAAAGCAAAGATAAATCCGAACATTCGCCTAAACAACCACGAGAAACAACGAAAAAAGACAAGATCAAGATGACGGTTCCCAGGAATTTCAATCCTGGACCTTTCGAATGTTAGTCCCAAGCGCTGACGAATGAGGCACCACGCTCGGCATACTTTGAGGAGGGAAATAAATTGTTTCAAAATAGTGAATACCCTACAAGAGAGAAAATAAGGCGTATTAATAGAAGTTACAAAATAGGATATATAAATAATTGTAATCTTATCGAAAATAAACTGTTTTTTATTTTTTATTTTGTCTTGTTTTTTTATTCTCTTCAAATCAAATAAACAATAATAATCAAGAAAACAAAAGCTGTGTCAACACTTAAATATCTTTTAAATTCTAAGTATCGGAAGGTAAGGGTGACTGGATGTGAAGAGGTAAAACGTAATCAATATTCGTTTTAAACTTCCGAACGTATTGCTCGTTATTAAAGTGGTTTTAGGAGTGTTCAGCGAATTTCCGTATGACTTTTCTTTAATAAAATTCACTTAAAATTTAACTGAAACGGGCTCTGTGGTTTTGTGGTTACTCAGAATGAGAATAACTGTTGAAAAAAAATATATATTGAAACTGCCTAAACCACGCAATTAAACGTTAATTTCCGTGGTTGTGTTCCACTGGACAGTTGAGAAATTGCAATACTCGTAGAGGGCTGCGGGCTGCCCCTACCTTGCAATTGTTTAATTCAATTCTTTTCTCATACTATGTCTGTGAGCAACATTTTACACTCTGTATGCGAGGGTGTCCAAGGTTGTTAAGAAGCGGATTCGTGAGCGAGAGATCTGGGGGTTCGATTCCCGCCAGCACCGTCCTCACTAACTGACGTTTTTTCCAGGTTTTCCCCAGTCCTTATAAATGTTAAATGCCGGGGAGGTAAATTTTACCCGGACCGTTTCCTTCCTTAAATAATAAAAAATCCTAGCGAATTTATCATTTCATCTCACGTATCATCTGGCGTTAAACACTATTAAAAATAATTAGAACTCCTATAAGACGGAAATAAAAGGAAAGCATAAAAACAAAATAAGAGAGCAATAAAATAGGAAGAGGAAACAAGACAAAGCAGAGGTAGACCTTGAGAGGTGATGAATACATTCGAAATAATCACATTTCCTTTTTGGGCAGAAGTACAAAATGAATTTTTCCATGTCCCAATCAACAAGAAAACAACGCAATGGCACGTAACCTTGACAAGTTTAACGTCACATCTATTTACGTCGGTCCGCCCGCTGTTCAATATGTAGCCTTGGATCTAAACACTCACTCACCATACCACGACCCGGATAAAATGCCCTTAAAGTTCGTGAAGAAAAATATTTATTTAGCATTTGCCGTCCAGAAGCTATTGATTGCTATTAGCTACTGTAGCGACGTTGGAGCGACGAACTATCTATCACCGATTCCAATTTCAGAGGAATTACAAACAGCAAACATCTGTTTGTCTACCGCCGGTACCGAGATCATTTCCGATCTGGACATATTGCCTGCTGCCAGAAAAAGTTTTTTCACAATAGTTCTCTTGCCCAAAAAGGTGAACATTCCAATGGGCCCAGGCTTAACCGCGCCTTCATTTCATTCTTCCCACTTACTGTCTCAAAAGAAACGTTATATTTCACATAAAAAAATCAACTAAAAGTACACTTTCCAAATATCCATTTCTAGAACAGGCTAAGGTGATTCGACCCGATTCCGTGTATCACAAATCAGAGATATGTCTTGTTACCGCTGACTGTATATAAGTAAAAATACTCCCTATAGATGTAATTTCAAAGCACGTTTAATTTCCCTAAGATTATTCTATTTTCAAATGTCATGGCGAAGCAAACCCTCTTGGCCTTTTACTGGCTATAAGATGAGAAAAGAAGCCACAATGCAATATACATATTTAATTTGTTTATTTAAACAGGGCAAGCATGCATTCTTATAATATGGACTGGTTCTAACCCAGGTTCTATTCCAGACCAATACTTTAACTCATTCCAATATAAAATAAAATAATTACACCATTCAGCGAACCATATTTAACCCTTAAGTGCTATAAGGGTCGTCTCTAAGACCGCGGTATATCTCCCACCCTTCAAGCAGGAAATGGACCCTTCCACATGCACATTGTTAGCTTTGTTTCCCTAAAACTTATTCAATATTGCTGGCGGCGAGCGTCTTTTGTCTTTTTGTTCGCCTACTCTGCACTCCACGGAAGTATTGCCTTTCACTGAGCTTTACAGTTTACACGTCAGAAAAGGCGGGACCTTCTAGACAAGATACATTACGTTTTACAGATGCAAATTTTGAAGAAAAACCAGAACTTATTGCTGAAGAATTTATATCGACAGTGATGTTTGTGACTTGGAAATAATACATGACCGTAAGACATCTTCGGAAGAGGAAGCAGATGACAATCAACATAACGCGGTGAATGATTAGACAGTGGAATATTTCTACGACAGGAATTAGTAATTCAAGTTTTCACGAGGTTAGATTTTATGAAAACTCTGGCAAGGAGTCTCACTGGGATCCATAGCAACAGGCTTTACACCGCGAGAGCTGAGTTGTCCATCCTGCAAGTAGAAGACAGTTACAAGAGCCTTTTGAGAGAAGAACCTTGCGCTTTCTGCCTTCCGCGTCTGAAGAGGAAATCAACATATTCTTGTCAACTTTACTTCCAATTTGCTTGGAATGCTCAAAAAACTGTCCATAGTGCTGTGCTTTGAGGATTCCTTCTGGGAACTAAAATATTTATTTTATTACTTGCCTGTATTAGTTTCCAATGTGCAATAAGCGGAAATATTCCGGACGTCTAAGCAATTTTCTTTACGTTTGTAATAATTTAATACAACAATCACTAGTACTATTTTGAAGTATATCTGCAAACTAAGACCGTATACTGTGAGCAGTTATTTCCATGAATATTTCAGGATCTAAAAGATCAGAAACGTACTTAAAAATTATAGCTATGAACAAAAAAAATATAGAAATAGTGCAATTATTGTTACTGTTTACGTTCTCATTGAATAAATGCATAATATAATTCAATCTTTTCATAAAATTACCTCATAAGCTATTGTAGGTCCTCATGAATGCATAATAATAGAAAAAAAATTATTCATTTATTTATGGACGCTCTTTAACATCTCAGGTCATCAGCGTCCCATTCAACTCAGGGCGTGAAACGACCGACAAATTTTGCTCAGAGGCCTCTCTTTCAGACTTGAGGTTCTTTATCGTGCCGTAAATGTACGACACGGGACCCACGGCTTTACTTCCCTTCCGAAGGAAGTCATACTTAGGATTATTACGCCCGAAAAAATCCATCGGTCTTGGCCAGTTCGAACCCGAGTTCTTGCGCGTAGGAGGCAAGTATGGTAAACACTACACCACCAGGACCGACGATAGAAAAGTAAATGATTAAGAGAAACAAATTATAAAGTATTTAAAAAGACAGAGGTCTCGTAGACTATGCATAGTAGTTAAGTAACTATAAAGCTCCATAGTACTTAAAAGGTTAATCACGTTTGTTGAGACCCAATCTTCGGTTATCCAGAAGACTCTGTCCCCCTCCCTTAAACACTATAAAAACACACATAGCATTTTGTACAATTTAATAATCACCCTAAATTGTCAATGAACTGTTATCATTATAAACTACTGCCTTTAACTTACATCCCTATACATTTAAACTTCTGATCTACTACACAATACACCTACCATCCAGTTACCCAAGGCAAACAAAATTCAACTCACTGACCATAACCTTTTGTTCATGACTGTATAGATGTTCCCTAAGATTCCTAATTTGTCTTTGGTCACCGAACATTTTCTGTGCTGTAATTTGCTTATTTAACTTCAACCATTTGCTCTTTCCTGAGCATTCAATAAGGATAAAGAATATTGGGGAAATTTCTAATCAATTCTTAAGGCTTCTGCATATAGTGGGTATATGTGTGCTGTCTATAGCACCTAAAACTCCAGAAAAGCAACGAGTGTTATAGAAGCCTAGCAACACTCTCCTTACATCACCCTCTTCGGTTGGCATTTTAATGAACCGAGGTCTCAGAGCTGCTATTGCTCTAGTAGCTTTATGGATGATTCTACTGGCCGTTCCTTTCTCCATCTTGAATGTACCCCCAATAACTATTTGGAAGCTCCCTGCCGCACACAGCTTTAAAGTTATTAGTATCATGAACATCGAATTCAAAGCATAATTTCGCTTAGTTTGTGATTGTAATCGGGGACGAAACCTCTTGTTCTAGTTCTTCGACAACATCTTCTACTATAAGCAAAATCTCACTTTGAATTGTTTGTCATTTAGTTCTAAGAAAGTATTATTTCTCTCGTGAAATACACGAGGAAGAGTGTGAAATTCATCATAGGATGTGATGTCTAAATAATCAGAAATCATACGATATACCGCTTGTAAGGTTAACTTAACATAACCTACAATTGAATGCAACTCTGTTGTTATTACGCGGAAATGACAAGTGAAGCACTGAAAAACTTTATCTACATGAAATTAAAATAAACGTAGCTAACCATTTTATTTATAAATTGTTATCTGATTTTTTTCATTTATTCCCTTATATTCAGCACCAGGTCAATAATATCTTCTCACATTTGTTGAAATTTTCTCGCATTTGCTTTGATATTTCCTTATCCATTCAAACCATCTAAATTATCCCATTCCCCCTCTCTCTCCTGCTTATTACACTTACTAATATATCTCTTTTAACGTTCCCTTTTATCTTCTGATAGAACGGTAGTTACTCCTTTCCCCCCTCATTATAGAATGTAATATCTGTCTCAAACCTCACTCTAATCTGTTTCCAAAACTCTCCCTCCAAATCACTCCTTCTTAACCATACGTCACCCATTCCATATCTTATTAACTCTTCCCCAACTTTGTTTACCTAAGAGTTTCCTAACCCTGACTCCTGAAATTTTAACATTCATTATGCAATATACGTACACACTTTTCACAACATATTTGCGAAGTATTTTTAAATTTGAAGAAATTAATTTATTGCTAATGGATAAGTTACCGAGCGGACAGACTCTGGTGGCCGCGCTTGTGATTTGCATTCGAGAGTTCTTGGGTTCAAATCCCATGGGGCCGCCATCCTGACCTTGAGTGTTTTCGTGGTTTTCTTTGGTCGCTTAGGTGAATGTTTGGATGGATCTTTACTTTCCATTACTTTCCGCTCTCCCGTTTCATAAAATAAAATTTACTTGAATATTTACATGTAAAGTAACAAATGAATGCGGACAGGTAAATAAAGAGTATTTTATAAACTTGAAATAAACCAAATGAGTTGGAAAGGTTTGATGGTTAAAATGAAGAGAAATATGAACATTTAGTGAAGTTATTAAAGAGAAGATAGTTGTTAGGGTTTGGTGAAATGCTTTAAAGAGATAATGAAGTAATACTTCGTGTAATTATTAAGTGCTAAAGTTTAAGGGAAAAAAATAAGAAATAAGATTGAACAAGAAAGGTATTATTCCACCATAATTAATTTAATAATAATAATAATAATAATAATAATAATAATAATAATAGAAAAACTGCACTAGCTACCAGTACATACTGCTGGTAACCAGTGGTTAGTAGCATAGTTACAAAATAATTATGGCTTAGAACCAGTTATGTTTGCTTTACTGGCTCCCAGTAAGCACGTAGATTTTGGGAGGTAGTTTTAGTATATTTTACATGTTAGTTTAATTTTTGTTATTTTATTATTATATTGTTCTATTCTAGTTATCAGGGAAAATGTAGAAAATAACGGAAGTAATAAATTATTGTAAAAGCTTATACTAATAAATAGAACATTTTATACAAACGCCCTGTTTTAGGGAACCAGGTATCAGGGTGGCGTATACAGATTTTATTTATTTATTTTTTTCCCATTTCATACAATTTCATTCCGTTGATTTTGTTATGAGATCGAAAGTTCCGGGGCTTGTGTTTGCGCTTTGTAAAGATTTCTGCAACGGAATCTGCTATGGAAGCAAACCTTGGGAGGGGGGAGGCGAGGCCCCTCCACCGCCGTCGGGTTGTTCTATCAAGAAATATGTTAGAGACCTTTAACGTCTGCTCAGTCACCGCTGGTGTGACCCTCGCCATATCCCTTCCTCCCGTAAATGTCCCCTCCCGTAAATGGCATAGGCACAACCGGCCATCTGTGAGCAAGAGTGAATTTCCGAAGTATTCTTCTCTGCTACAAACAAGCCAAGCTAATGGATATGCTTTATCAAAAATTACTCTTATTTGAAGAGGACTGTTGCAAAATTGTTGAAATATACGAAATGTCTTTCATTTTAAAACTTACGCCTGAATAACTACTGTTTAACATAACTTAAACAAACAACGTCAACTTAGATATTGAGAAGAAAGCTTAATTTCAGATCAGAGGTCCTGTTTTATTAATGCGAAGTTATTCCTTTTTATGTACCTTTTTCTCAGAAAGTTGCAGATACCTCAGTGAAATTTTCACTGCTATTTTTCATTAGATTATAAGTTCTGAGTTCTAGGTTAGAGAATTTACTTTATAAAAATAATAAGTATTTTGTAAGCCACTCTCTTTATAACAATAAAACTATTTAAATTTTCACATATAAAAAGTTTTATGCAAATGACTTGAAACTAGAGCTCATCAAAATGTAGATCAGCTGTAAAAATTTCATGCTTCTATCTTCATTAGTTAATGAGAAAAAGGTACATGTGTTGTGAATTTTTCAGTTACGACTCTAAATAACGTTAAAGTTAATACAACTAATTGTCAATTTACATACTAACCCGTTTCTTGCACCTGCATATTTACACAAAGTAATATTACCACCACACCTGACAGTTAGTTACCTCAACACTGTAATTAAAATATTCAAGTCAATCACTATATTCATATTTCCTTTCTTGTCTTCGATATCTTCCATATGATTACCAGATATCTTTTTCTTGGAAGCACTAGGGGGGGTGTAAGTAATTGGTTTATCATTCACTGAATTATTCTATTCGGAGATAGACCTCTTATTTCCATTATCACTACTAGCATGCATTACTGGATAGGTTCTTTAATACCTCTTTCCTTTGTTTTTAAACTTTTTATAAACCCTGGTGGACCTAGGCATGATATTATATGTATTTAGGAAAAAAAAAAAAAAACTGGGACATATATCTTGTAAAAGTAAAAATAAAAACAAAACTTTCAAATTGTTTCAAAAAATAAGCACACAAGCTGAAATTATTGTTATTGGCATTTGAAACAGTAATTTACCTATAAAATACATCAAATCACAGCTTTCTGAAAAAAAAAATGGTTTCAGAAATACGAGGGTATGTCCATATGTTTCCAGCCTAACCATTTCTATGTATGATAAAGACAAAAACTATATTTCAACCCTCCCTCCTAAATAGTCAGATGTCTTGTCTGCAAAATGGGCATAAACATAATCCGTCACTTCTTCATCACACTAAATTAAGGTCCTTCTTGAGTTTTGAGAAGAGGAAAAAGTCGCTGGAAGCTAGATCTGGGATGTAGGGTGGATGGTCGACCTCCTTGAAGCCACATTTCTTCACAGCCTCCTTTGCAACAAGAGCTGTGTGCACAGGCCTGTTGTTTTGAAGAAGGCGCACACCACCACTCAACTTTCCTCACCTTTTCTCTTTGATGGAAGCACGTAGTCTGTAGCAGGCAAGCATAGTACTCCCCATTTACTCTCCTTGAAGTCAATGAAGAGTATTCCTTCATAGTCCCAAAAGAGTGTGGCCACGATCTTCTTAGTTGACTGAGTCATCTTGATCTTTAGAGGCGATGCTTGCCAGGTTTACGTCACTCCATTGACTGACTATCTTTTGGACAAGGTATCATAATAGAGGACCATAGCTTCATCCCCTGTAACAATGGTTTGTAGAACTTCTCTCTCGTTACTACGGTAGAGCTCCAAAAATGCGTGACAGCAGATGAATCGTTGCTGCTTTTGGACTGAGGAAAGAAGACTAGGCATCCATCTTGCACTAACCTTATTCATGTTTAAATGTTCACGTATATTTCGAATGACTGTTGTTTTAGAAAGGTCCAATCTTTCTGCTATTTCTGTAACTTTGAGCCGCCGGTCTTCCATAATTTCTCCTTCCATAAGAACGATGTTTTCAGGAGTGAGCACCTCCAAGGACCGACCTGCATGCTCTTCGTCTTCAATGCTTTCTCGACCCATTCAGAAAAGTTTGGCCCATTCTTTTACGGTAGAATATAAGGGAGATGCTTCCCCATATACACCGTCCAATTGCTGTTTAATTTCATTTGGAGTAAGTCCTTGTTTTATGAAGAACTTAGTAACAGCAAGATACTCTATTTTGAACATGTCACAATCTTCTACAGATAGCTGAAAACTGAACACAGCATACCGGGAGTTACAGTTGCAATTATTTACTTAATATAAGGCTTTGGCAAGGCGATAATCCTTATCGGCGAGGCCGGAAACTTATGGACCTACCCTCGTATTTTCATTTTTAGTGTGCATAGTTTGATACTTAAAAACATTACATAATTAAAAGCACTTACAAATGGAAATTTGAATAAATGGTATACCAAATTAAGTAGAAAAATCGACATATCATATGTTTTATGTTGCCTGTTAATTTGAATACTGTTGTTGTAGTTGTTGTTGTTGTTTGAATTTGGAAAGAATACAACAAGTCAGATATGAAAAGATAAAAAAAAGCATTTTTTTATCATTAACATTACAGTAACGCGACCTATTGTTCTTGTACTTCTGACTAAACTGCTTACATTCTGGTTTTTTGGGGGATGGGGTATACACCACTTTGAAAGCATTTATTTACAAAATATAATTAAATATTTATGAATTGTTATACGAGTATATCCACTAGTCACAACTACCACACGTTTTCCTGTGTGTCATTTTAAAAGGAGTGTGTACCAGAACAAATCACGTACGCTAGAGGATTTACGAACAACATCTGGTGCGTGATCCAGATGTGTCTCCCTGTCGCTTTCAGGAATATTGCGCCCTGTTTATGTTTGGATGCCCAAGGAAGGCATTTTCCATGCACAGCTGGGACATTTCAAAGTTTTGTTCTATTTCTTCTTATCTGGTTAATTTAAATTGACACTTTTCAAGGCTACCTTAAAGTGTTATAGGTAAACATTTGTAAGCAACATAGATCGTATGGCATCGAAAATCACTCTACGCCAGAACTGAGCCCCTGCTATACGTAACCGTCCTTGGCGTAAAAACCAAATAGTGCAATGTACTTCAAGCCTTGCCTAGCCATTTAAATATCCGCGTTATTACTTCGAATTTTTAGCAAAGAGCACACGACTCCGTTGTTCTGAGCAAAATAAAGACGAGCTCCGTAGTGATGTATGAATTCTGAAAACATGATTTTCCCTTGTTTTCTAGGCATGTTCACAAATAACCCCTTCTTCTATCATGTGCTGGTTTTTAAGGATCTGTTATCTCTGGCCACAGAGAACACAACGAAATCCGACCTGGGAAGCCTAAGATAGATGGGATGCCACCCACATAACACTGGTAGGGTGGCCTAATCTAGGATCAACGCTCTCAAATCTGCGGATGAGAAGTCCGAGTTCTTTTGGTGACTCACCACCCCACCATTGCCGACTGCATCATACAATGGCTCCCTAATTATTTCATGAGTTTCGCGCCAACCACACCGAGTTCAACCTACTCTGGACCACTCCCCGAAATAAGGGGCTCGGGAGTCAAGCCCTGATGCAGTAGTAACGTCAGAGGTAACACGGGTGCTTGGACCGCCTAAGGGAATACTTATCAAATAAGTAAATAACACCGAAACACTATACTAGGGGAGAAATGAGTTTATGATTGACATTTGGGCCGTGTTTATGCCGGCGACTCAGCTGGCGAGAGGCTTGTCCAATCAGGTAACAAAAACAAATTATCCTCAGAGACGTGACATCGTCGAAGTTAAAATAGTTACGAAGTTCGAAAGTTGAAAATTACCCAGATAACGTGTTTTCAAATGCGTACACTGATCTAATATTTTATATACAAGTGTTTTATTAAACATTGGGTTGTACTTTGTGTCGTTCATCAAAGAGAAGTGGTTCTGTAGAGTTTTTTGATCAAAAGTGCACGTGGCCGAGATTTTCATTCACGCTACTCCTTCGTTATCTAGTTCGCGCCAATGCATCCAAGTTCAACTTATGATTTATGCCGCTAGATGACACCACCTAGAGGTTCGGCTATAGTTAAAGCAAATTTGCCACTATTACAATAATTTTGAAATCATAACCGTGGAAAATATTTAAGATGAAACATTCAATTATGTAAGGACATGTGAATTTTTGTCATACATGTAAAGTATGTACTATACCAAGCATAAATATGGAGTGTTACATATGTTTTAAATCATAGAGAAACAACATTGCAATAAAGGGTAACTATATTTCACTTTTCAATATAGAAGAAGTTAAGATGATGATCTAGGAGTGCAGCCGCTGAAGACGGGCAGCGAGTGACGGGATGTGACAACAGCGTAATGGCGCGATCTTGTGGCAGTAAAACGTTAATCACAAAGTAATTTTTCCCCTAGTATAGATAGCGTTTGACTCCCATTTCCATTCATATGAGGCATTTAGCATAATCCCCGAGTACGATACATAGCGTTATAAGGGACCTAACATGGCATGTCTAAATAAAGCTCTATAATAATGCAAAAGTACAGTAAAGTTAAAAATATTAATTAGCTTTTTTACGAAAATAACTGAATAATCTTTAAGTGTTAATATGCAGAGATTCAAGGACGTCGATAAACGCAAGGTCAGAATACCCACTGCAGTAGAGGGTTGGACCAATCTCATTAAGACTCCATCAGTTGGAAAGCGAGCTCTGGCGCTGAGCCAGTTCTCCATTACTTGAATCGCTGAATGCAGAGTGCTTCTGGAATTGGAAAAAGAAGAGGGAAGGGGGAGGAAAACTTCGAATGGAGATTTATGAAAGGGAGGTAAACAATGCATCAACAGAAATGACGACAGTGGCGTAGAACGTGGAAAACGGTCCCCCGTTAGGCAAGTTCGTATCTCACCCTTCTTTTATCATGGTATACGAGCAGCACTAACATCTCCATGCTAAGATCACAACTCTTAATAAAACAGATATATTGAGATTTCTTAAAGTACATCACCTTCGTTAATATTCTTAACTGAAAACCAGCAAAGGGCCATTCCAAAATGTTAATATTCCAACGCCAAAAGCTCAAGTTTTCAAGATAGTAAATTGAATTAATATTTACATTTTAGGTGAGATCTCAGTATTTATCCTTTATGTGAGAAACTGGTGAGAAAGAAATGCAAGCTTTTAAAAACTGTCACATCTTAATCAGGTTTACGAACATAAACTTCTAGTGAAAAAAACATTACCAAAAAATCTATAAAAATATACTAAGATCAGACAAAAAGAAATTCCCCTATTTATATATGCATACATACATATATAAACATACACAGAGTCCTCGTTTGGACGCATGGCAGGCTTAAAGGGCATTTGCTTGGCACTGGGAAGCATTCTGTTTGCTGGCGTAGTATATTGATTGATATTCAAGTGCATAGAGTTGAGATCAAGCAACCAACAGCAATTTTTTGCCCATACAATGGCATTTCATGTACAAGATGGAGTTTTTATGCACTCCAGTATCTATTATTTTGTGTCGCTATATGGCCATGTAAATAAAACCATGCTCTGTCCGTAAAACAAATTAAATGGGTCATTACATCAATCTTTACATTATCCAACACCCAATAGCAGAAATTAACTCTAACCACATTATCGCGTGGTTGCAATTCCTGAACCATATTTATCTTATAGGGTTTTAATTTTAAAAGTTTAGTGGAATTCCAGGCCCAGTTTGCTAAATTCCTGATTCCGGTGATAGTTTTCTCAGAGATTTCTTTGTATTTGTTCTAAATTTTCTCCTGTGTCATAGAGTTTTCCTCTGTAAGAACACGGCGTTTTACTTTCGGTTTCTTATCAAGGACAGATTCCGTTTCCCTAAATCTATTCACAAGATTACGAACCGTTTCTCTGCCAGACGCACGAACAGCAGGGAATCTGTCTATAAATCACCGCCTTGATTCTCTATATGAATGTGTTGTCACATAGGAATCAAACATGATGATTCTATGAACTAAAGTATACAGACTTTTTGGCATTATAATTATAAAACTCGTTGAAATTATGCACAAGATTAAAAAATGATTGAAGCACAGAAAAATAAACTGAACTGTGTGACAAAGAATGGAGAAATGGGATAGCATAGGTCAGATCTTGAGTGATATGCTTAAGTGGAATAGGAAAGGAATATATAAAAGAAAAATGACCAATGATGGTGAAATGGATAATATTTGGCATTGAATTTTGGAATGTGAACAGACAAATTATGCAGAGAAGCAAGGGCGGCCCGTCAATAAGGATCAGATGGGCCCGGTCCTCCCGATGAAAATGCCATAAATATTTATCGTTTTCTGTCCTCCTGGTCAATATTTAAAACAAAACATGCATGAAAACAATGATGTACAGCCAATTAGGTTTAATTTATCTTACGCAATAAGCGCCTTTCCTCTCTACCGTAGTAGCAGTAGCATACGCGTCCTCCGCTAGCGCATGGGCCATCCCGGAAAACTGTACACTTTAAATTTATACTTTCATGGGTAACCTAATATTTACAAGGACTTATATTTGTCTTCCTGCAAATGAGTTAGCCTTTCTTCTAATTATTTCTGCATTCTCTTGGGCCAGTAGGAAGACGGCTCATGGTCAGCGCTCGGTATTCTCTTTTTCCTAGGAATCAGATGTTGGGGGATTATCGGGGTTACTGACACTACGCATAACTGAGCAGGGGTTGTTTTTGTGTTTTGTTTGAAATTGGGTGGCTTCCTCGCTGTTTGTCAGTGGAAAGTTCACTTTCACAGTGGTAACTATTAAGTTACAAAAAGGGGTATCTGTTTTGCGACAGTGAATAAAGTGGACGTTTTATTGAAAACTCCATTTTCGCGTCAAAGTTGAAGTGTTAAGTTGGAGGTGAAATGATTTGGACCACATCACCGAAAGCTATTAGGAGCTTACTCAGTAAGACGGCACAAAATTATGAAGGATTCTTTTATGTTTTTTTAATGGTGTTTAACGCCCGTTTTAACTACCTAGGCACTACAGGCGTGAACACTGATGATACATGAGATGAAATGATACATTGGGAAAGGATTTTTTTTAAGGAAGGAAACGTTCCAGGCCTAAGTTTAGGGTACCTTCCCGGCATTTACCATTTATAAGAACTGAGGAAAATCTGGTAAACTTCTCATTCAGGGAGGACGATCCTGACGGAATTCGAAACCTAGACCTCCCGCTCACGAGTCCGCGCCTTAAAGACCTCGGCCAACCGTGGCGATTTTTATGGTTTGAAAAAAAAAAACATCTTGGGCGTCAACGTGTTAAGTGAGAAACGTATATCATTAATTGGAATGAGATTCGAAAATAAATATAACGAGCAAATTTCGTTTCTATATAGGCCTAAGAACCGAACAGTGGGGGCAAACGGATTGAAAGATTCACAAAATTCATTGCTGTTTCTGAGTTGAGTGCAGAAGGCTTAATTCGTACTTCAACAGCTGAATTAGAAGAGTTCCATATACACCAGAAATTTAAAGATGGCGCTGCAGTTATGACAGAATATCGTGGAGGAGCAGAAGTCTTGATAAAAGAGACCTTCCCCCCACGCCATTTGGGTGTAATGTAGTTGTTCCCCTGACCCCCCTTCTGCAGGGGCTACGAGCCGCTACTGGAAGGAAGAGTTGCTTTTACACAGTGGGGTTAGTTATCCATGGATATAAGAGGTTAGGAGCATTTTCAATTTAAGAGTAGATAAATATACAAAAAGGCAAGGAATCTTTAGGGAAAATGGAGGCAAAAATGGCCAAGAAATGTGGGCATATTTCATGGGAGGGATAATGAAACTTAAAACTATACAAGATAAGAATTATATGTATTATATAAATTAATAATTGAATGCATGTTAATGACTTATTTAAATACTATATTCCCATTACGGGATTAGAGGTAAAGGGAAATGGAAGCAACGCAACTCTGTTTGTTTATTGTGTATACTAACATTATATCTGTTGGTTGATTAAAAATAAATGCTTATTCTATTCTATATAGCACTATTAAGTTCATATTTTTTAGTACAGTCTCCGTCGTTTCAAACAGTTACTGTCCCCCAAGGACATGCATTCAGGCGCAGTAAAAAATCACTGTACTGAACATAGATCAGTTCGTCAGTTACCCAGCGGTCAGCGCGAATGAGCTTATCGACTCGTTGTTAGTTGCGTAGAGTCACTGCAACGACCCGGAAACAGCTTCGTTTTGCTTACACAATAACAGATGCTGTGTTGGAGTCACGCCTCCTTTCACAAACGGCAGCGGAGAAAACCAAGCCCAATTCCAGGAAGTGTGACTTCAACATATGTAGGATAATTACTATGTCGGCCTGATAGTTCGGATGGTTAGAGCGTCGTGCCGCTAGCGGTGATGTAGTGGGTTTGATCCTCTCAGGGGCTAACTTTTTTCTTTAATCTTCATAATTTTACAAACTGTTCCAATATAATAAATATTAATTTTTCGTATTAAAACTTATAATGTTAAAACAACGCAAAGGTTGAACATTTAGGTTAAATTAACTTAAGTTTAAATATATACATTTAAGAATGCCGTATATATGTTACCTTGTAAACTTTGCAAATCATTTATATTGGTTTAACTTCTACTATTATTTCGCTCCATGTGAACAATAACAGACGTTCTGTTAAAACCAAGTCTCCCTTGCAGGCTACCCAACATGCCTTATCTTACTATAAGGATTTCTATGCATTTAATTGAAAGTTTATTGATGCTTTACCTACTCATAGCCATGAAAGTTTACTCAGAGATAAAGAGATGGGAGCTTATTTTGCATAAAGCGCGTATACCACCGGGTTTATATCTTACATATTAATATATATTTTTCTCTCTCTTTCTCATTCACTCTTGTTCCTTGTTTTATCTGTGTCCATGCATAACGTTACTTCGATATTCAATATTTATTTTTACTCTCTTTGCTTGTCCATGCCTTAGAAGAAAGCAAGTAGTTCGAAGCATAGCGATACAAAATATGTAACTTTCTAAGTGTTTTATCCTTTTTCTACTTCTTTAGTCATTGTTTTATATGTATAGTATTCAAATCAAAAGCACATGCCTTACTTTATGTATTACAATGGTACATTACAATTTCCCATTTGATTTCGCTGCATACTGAATAGTATTTTTTTTAATTGTGTTTAACGCCCGTTTTAACTACTGAAGTACCACAGGCGGTACATACTGAATGTGATTAACTATTAGCATGCTTCCTTAAAAGTTAATTTTGCGTACGGTTGCTTGTTTCCGTACGTTTGGACTGTTCCGCCCGCTTGTGTTTGTTGCAGTCACTACCACTTCTCTTGGAATTGGGCTCGGTTTTCTCCGCTGGCATTCGTGAAAGGAGGCGTGATCTCAGGATCTGTCAGTCTCTAAGTACAAGCCTCCGTTTTCATCAATCAACTGAGTGAGCCTGTCAGCCTCCGCATAACGATGAACTCAGCTTCTAACAGTGCTGTTATTCTCTGTTTCATCTCCATAAGCATTTGTAAGTCTTTCAAGAATATGGATAGGCGTTTCACCTTCCAAAATGTAGGAATTCTGTTACAGCTCGCTGTCTTATTTGTAAGTCAATACCAGTAAAGTTATAGAACGATGCAGTTCTGCTAGCTGTTGACTTAACAAACTTAAGGAACTGTCTGCATGTCTTTGAACACTGGCAGAAGTGCTGGGACAGGTGTATTGCATCCAATGGGTACTACTTTGAGAAAGATCATTAAAATTATGAGGATAGTAAAGGTGTGTTGCCAAAAAAGTTATGATATTCTTTATTGAACACCCCTTGTTATAAGAGATACAATTTTATTTATAAACTGATACAATCGCGGCCGACGAATCGCTGAATCTTCAAGGTTGCCAACAGCAAAAAGCGTCGTGTCATCCTTGTCTGCGATATTCGCTTATTTAATTATCTGTAAGCAACTTTATCGACGTTTCAAAGTTCTCTTTTTGGACTGCCGCAAATGTGTAATTAATTTCATATTTTACTATCATGAATAGATGAAGAGATCCGAAATAGAACCCATTATGTTTCATAGCATGACTTCTTCGTTAATTCAAATAATGGCGGCTGCTCTGCGAAACTATGGAAAACAATTTCGGACGTCGCCGACAGCTCTGTCTTGTAGTTGGCAGACTAATGATAAATGAATTATTCCCGGCGCCAAATAAGTGCGAGGTTCTCTGGGGTTAAGGCTGTTCGGCAATACTTCTCGCGTAATCAAGGAAAAATACAAAACACGTCTAGAAACCTTGACCTAGAGCTGTGAGAAAATTAAAGTTTCCCATATGCTGTAATGACCGGAACGGATTCCGAAACGTTGGCTATTTCTTTTTGTTGTTTCGCAATATATGTATGAATTACGTAAACGCAATAGCAAATTATTAAAGTACTACAGCGCCTGTGCTGACATAACATCTTCTTTGGAAATATAAGCGTGTTTACAATTTTAATTTTTAAATAATATTAATAATTTGATCATGTTCCTTCACCTGTTAATGTACATTTTATGATATTTTACGTGTTCTTGATAAGAAGTGCATCTATTCTATTTTGCCGATCATCGATAGCGCCAGTCTTGAACGAAGTGATGTTACGGACTGCCGAAGTAATTTTATAAGTAAAGAGAGGTCCAAACAAATGAATGGCACATTACAAAAGTTAATACTACAGCTTAAAATTATATTTTCGCTAATAAATATGTTTATTTGAACACATAGGCGGAGCACGAAGTGTTGTGACTTTGTTTGATCTAAAACGTATATATTTTTTTCACAATATTGGCACAGAAATGGTGTGAATTAATCACCAAAGTATGGAAAATGTACGGTGTGGAGCACGTGTTCGGCATGTCCGTTATTTTGTCTTTCTACTTCTTGAAGACGCACCATTACATTGGTGACTACTCTGATATCGCAAGGCATAGCTACACGATTGTTCTCCACCTTATTTGCTGGTTTCCTTTGGTACTGCCTTTGTTTGAGAAAACACCGCAGAAGAAGTCGCATAGGCTGATGTCTGTGCTGTTGGATGGCTACGTTCATTTCATTCAAGAAATCTGTTCGATATTACATGAAAACCAACTTTTTGTGTAGGAAATCAAGCAGCACGTGGAAGTGTTCTATCTTGTGGAAAGCACTGCGTTTGCACTGGTAGACCTCTTGCCTTGAATTCGGGAAGAAATTAGTTTTCCAGCATGACCATTGTTTACTGCAGCATCGAAGAAAAACGGAGCGATGATTTCATGGTTATACATTGCCACCTATATACGAGTACTCACTTTTCTCAGCAAGCTTCTTTCACGTGCATTAATGCAGAACTGTTTACATGTAAAAGAAGGTTTCATCTGGAAACCTGGTACAGAAAAATTTCTCATATCCTACAACTATAGGACAAAGCCAGTGCCGGATAACCGGAAAATACTTTTATAGGTTACTTTTTTTTTCATTGGTTTATTTATGAACGCTCTTTAACATCTCAGGTCATCAGCGTCCCATTCAACTCAGGGCGTGAAACGGCCGACAAATTTTGCTCAGAGGCCTCTCTTTCAGGCTTGAGGTTCTTTTTCGTGCCGTAAATGTACGACACGGGACCCACGGCTTTACTTCCCTTCCGAAGGAAGCCATACTTAGGATTTCTACGCCCGAAAAAATCCATCGGTCCTGGCCGGGTTCGAACACGCGATCTTGGGTATAGGAGGCAAGTATGGTAACCACTACACCACCAGGACCGACTTATAGGTTACGTAAAGATACACTGCTTTTCTTAGAGCATTTTTCATGCGGATTTTAAAAATGTAATTTAACACACAACTTTATTTTCAGTACTTCACATTGTGCCTTCATCTATTAATTCACAATAAAAACATAACTTAATTGTTTTACTTGATGATAAGTTAATTGGTGGCCTTATGGCGTCAATATCAGGGTAGTCAACATCGCAACCGATTGCAACAATGAAGACGATAAAGAAGTGCAGTTGTACTTTGGTGCCGGTTACAAGATTTTACTGTATTGTGTAGCAGCTTTTTTCAATTGCAAACCGTAGTCTCGCCGTTAGCTTGCGCACCACAGTCATCTTATCAGATCTGGCTGCAGCATTCGCTGCACAAATTGTCGTGAAATGCCTAACTCGGCACTTGCGCTTCTTGACGATTTACTTGCACTTCCGATCAAAGCTCCTCGCAGGGCTGTGAGGTTGTTTGGAGCTCGAAGAGTGACAGCACGAGACCGCCTATTTTTCAATGCAGAACCATCAATTTCACGCTTATCTGACGCCATCATATTTTCTTCCAATTAAATTTAACGAAATTCTGAATTTCAACCAATTACAGCTACATATCGCTGTTATTTCGTTATTTTTTACCTTAATCATTTTAACCCATGGACGAGCATTTGTCATTTTGGTTTGCTTACTCTGTTTTTTCACAGCATGAATTGATTAATCGCAACAACAACACTCGTACCATAAATCGGTAAAAAGAGAAAAAGAACTGCTTTAGCTGATAGACTTTCGTAGTAAATAATAATAATAATAATAATAATAATAATAATAATAATAATAATAATAATAAAACGTACAATACATAATTGTTGATAATAGGTCGCCCTATTCATTTGGTTTTCTTCCCCAACCTGCCGCTTATTTGATTTTTTTTGAGTAGTGTTTAACGCCCGTTTTTACTACTGAGGCACCACAGACGGTGAACACTGATGATACATGATATGAAATGATAAATTGGAAAATGATATTTTTTTAAGGAAGTGAGCGTTCCAGGCTTAAGTTTAGGGTACCTCCCCGGCATTTGCCAGTTATGAGACTGAGAAAAACCTGGGAAAACCCCCATTCAGGGAGGAATGTCCTGGTGGGATTCGAACCCCAGACCTCCCGTTCATGAGTCCGCGCCTTAATGACCTCGGCCACCCGTGGCGTCCGCTTATTTCATGTGGAGAACCGCCGGAGTCAAAACACACATTATTTTCATATTATAGCAGAAGATTCAGATAGCAGTATGCTGCTTTACCATTAATTAAGCCATTGATGCTGCTATTGCTGTGGATAGCTGCAAGCACCAAAATCAAAAACACATAAGTTCTGAAGGAACTACAGTTGTTTTGTGATATATTTGCTGGTTTCTAAAGGACCCCATTGCTGCCATTGCATTCAATAACTGCAGGCGCCCTTCTTGAAGATAGCTAGTTGTTGTAGAGTTGTATCATGCTGGAGTGCGTGAAATGGTGACCGTCATTTTTAAATTTCCTTTAAACCATAGGAGAATTTAGAATATTTTATCCAGACAAGAAATAAGTCGATATAGTAGATAAATAATATATATAATTATCTTCAGCACAAAAGTAAGAAGCCTATGAAATTAAAAGCTTGTTTCTTTTGTACACACCTCACTCAGAGCGAAGAATGAAGTTTACCGTACGATGCCACAAACAGTTTATTTGTGCGCGGGGTGATATCGCGCCCTTCAGCCACCAGCGGTCTACTCCATGTGGGATAACAACTTACCTGCAACTGCGTGAGAATTTATCCGCGTTTTTGTTGGGATATTCTAGTAACGATCATTTTGCGTCGCTTTGGATACCCTCAGTGTTCGATGAGCTTGGCGTTAACATCCCCTTACCCTAATAATTTCAATTCTATTTCGATTGCAGCCGTTTTACTCCTACAAACAATCATACAGTCCGCACAAACATCTGGAGGAAAAAAATAGCATTGCTAAATCTCAATTTGGTTTTTTTTTTTCAGTTGGTATTATTGAGTAAATCGAATTCCTATAATCCAGCTAAATCCATTCCAGACTCAAACTTTCTGAATAGGTATTCATAAATATCATTTTAAAGATTTTATACAATTATTAAGCTAGTAATCTGCTTCGGTCGTGAATTCATCACGCAAGGGCCTGAGATTGCTGATAAATTCACGAACATAGAGAGTCTGGAAAGCTCAGATTCTCGAGTGATACTTTTCAGTATTATCTCACGAATAAAATAAGAATTTAAATATAGTTCCCGTAAACTTGACTTACAATATTCTAATAATTGTACATTTGTATTATGAATACTTAACCTTTTCAAGTCATCTTGCAACAAACAAATGTCGATTGTCAGTAATGCCAATTAAGAAGAGCCAAATACGGGAATGGGACTATTTCATGAATAGAATAAGAATACAAGTATTCGCGCACAGATTATAAACAATTGTATAAAATGTTATACTTACTTATGAATGCCTACCAACAGCCACGGGTGGCCGAGGTCGTTAAGGCGCGGACTCGTGAGGGGGAGATCTGGGGTTCGAATCCCGCCAGGATCGTCCTCCCTGACTGAGGTTTTTTCCAAGTTTTCCTCAGTCCTCATAACTGGCAAATGCCGGGGAGGTACCCTAAACTTAGGCCTGGAACGTTTCCTTCCTTAAAAAATTCTTTCCCAATTTATAATTTCATCTCATGTATCACCAGTGTCCACCGCCTGTGGTACCTCAGTAATAAAAACGGGTGTTAAACACTATTAAAAAAATACTTACCTATTCAGAAACCGTGAGAATGAAATAGACGAAAGTCGACTATTACAATCGCTACTGTTCGGCTTAATACCTACCAACTGAGAAAAACAAAAAGAAAAAATTTTACCATTCTGAACAACGTGTTTATTAAGATTTATGGTTGCTTAGGCAGATGTTGTTACATAATTTACAAAACGATTTCAGACTGACTGAATGCGCAAAAACAATTGCTTGAGTGAATACACATTAGGTTAGCTAAATGTACAATTACTGAAAACAAAGACAGGTGTTCAGTGATGCGTGCTCAGGAATTATATAGTGCAGGTATATAGCTGGCTACACTGACCACAAGACAAATGCCCGTCGCGTGATAAAACGGGTTTAATAAAATTTTTCGGTCATTTCACTGCGATATCGGTCTATGATTGGTCAAAATTCAAAATTCTGTTTCGTTTCATCGGTCCATATGATGACATCACATAAGTGAAATAATAATATCAAAACTTCTTGTAATATTACTTGTAATAATTAAATGTTATTGTATTTTGTCCGCCATTCTGTTATGTTGGTAACTCTGAATTCATTATTCCCATGAATACAATGCATTAGAGCCTACTAAAGGGCTAAGGAGAGAGGCATTATTGCGTATGCTAATCACGTACTCTATCTCATTCACTTACGCACATACACACTGCAAACAAGCAAATACTTATATCATTGTTTACTGATAACCTATTTTTTGCTCTCAGCTGTTTCCTCTAGGGCATCTTGGTGAATTAATACGAGCAATGACCTCAGCTCTAAGGCGCTGTTGTGGTAACCCTGTTCTTTAAGAGGAGCCAATGCTTGCAACTGAATACCCAGAAAAAAAAAAAAAAACGTCATTTACATTATGTTCGGCTGACCTAGTTACTCCAATACAGAACTTGTTTGGGAAACAATATCCACCATCTCATGGCCCATTCTGCATCGACTACAGCTATTCTCCAGAACAACGCTTAGCTTTTGTTCCATGTTCGTGCGTTTCATTGTGAGCACCCTGCTTGTTCAGACGTTATGAAATCCATAAAACTTTCCCATTTCTTGCTCTTCCACAGGAAAACCACGTAATGGTCTTTAGTGTGTGTATTGTGTTGTTGTACACGGCCTTATGAACTGTCGTTGCGGGCTGAAGATGCTGAGGTAGGTAATTTTAAGGCTAATAAAGGAGAAAGCAGGGCTAAAATTCACTTAGCACTAACTTGTTTAGCAGTTATCTTGAATGCTATAGTTGTTGAGTTTTCTTTATGCTTTCAGCCAAAGGCTGTTTCCTTTATTTTCTTTCCTGCGCTAAGACATGCATAATTCGCTCATAAATACTCCAAAATTAATCATGCCTTTTACTTTTGCTGAAGCATTTGACATAAATTTATTAATATTGTTCATTTTGACAATTTAAACACACAGGTTTGAAACATTACTTACTGCGAAAAGCACAATAATATAATTATAGATGTGTACAAGTTATTTATAGAAGTTTTAAGCGCTATTTTGTGCTATTGATGTAGTTGACATGCTGATAGTCAATTATAGGAATATATGTTCAATAAACAACAAATTAAATTCACGGTAAAACTTCCAAACCGCCCAATGGTAGGAAAAAGTGGTCGGAACGTGACATGAAATTAAAGCAGAATTATCAGGAGATGTGAGTTGGTCGTAAGTTACTAACCCACCCATTCAACTCTAGAAAACCAATTTAATTAATAGCAGATTTCGGCAGTAGAGAAGAAAGTCCCTCACATAGGAGCTGCGTACACTAAGCAAATTCCTCACCAAGTTGAATAACTTTAAAAATGATGATAAAATCCAAATTTGGCGTTATTAATTAATACAATTAAATAAGTTTTGGCATTATGCGTGGTATTGGGGGAACAAAATTAGAACTCTTGCAATCTCTAAGTATTGCAAAAGATAAACCACATTTTTTTATTATTATTATTATTATTATTATTATTGAGATTAAACCAGAAAAATTAATTGCATTTTAGTAATGAAATTAAATAATATAACCACTGAGAGACAAAGCTTTATTGTGTGGATATTTTTAAACATTTTTAAATATAACCATGTTTATGAATTTACATCCACTAAAATAGAGAAAAATAACAAAACTTTCGAGTTACATTGTGTATTTAAGAAGATGTTAATGCGTTGCAATAAAACGAAAACATGTTACTATTTAAAAACGATTTCAATGTATTAATCAAATATAAACAATCGAAAGTTACATCGATTTTCATTGACTTTGAAATTTAAATTAAACCTTATTGTAGTAAAAATATGTAACAAAACTTTTTTTAATGTTATTACAGAGCGCTCTTACATACATGTAGAATTCTCAAATACACATTAGATTAATAACATTGCTCTCTTCACGACGATGTTTTTGTTAAATATAAAACATATGCATAACGGTATAAATACGGTCTATGTGTCGAGTTAATTTATCCTTTGATTTTAAAGCAATATAGAGAAAATTAAACGCAAAAGTATTTTTTGAATTTCGGTTTTCAAGTATACTTTTACTCCTAATGATCTAATTTTCCTCATTTGTAGAAACTATTTTTTTTTTTTTTGTTTAAATGCTATATATCGAATTTTGTTGTGAAGAAACAAATATTGGTGCCGCTAAAACGATTTTTAAATTTTTGGTTTCAGTTAATTCCCATTCATAATGACCGAATTTCTATGATTTTCATATTTTATTTAAATGATACGGGGGTAGGTCCATAAGTTTCCGGCCTAACCATTTTCGAGGTATGATACGGGCAAAAAACTATATTTCACTTTTCAATATAGTTACCCTTTATTGCAATACACTTATTCAATCCTCCCCCCCCCCCCCCGACAAAAAAGTCAGAAGCCTTGTCTGCAAAATGGGCATAAACAGCATCTATCTCTATAGTCACACTTAAATTTCCTTTCTCGAGGGTCCTTCTAGAGTTTTGAGAAGAGGAAATAGTCACAGGGAGCTAGATCTGGGCTGTAGGGTGGATGGTCTATCTCCTTGAAACCGCATTTCGTCACAGCTTCCGTTGGTCCTGGTGGTGTAATGGTAACCATACTTGCCCCCTAAACCTAAGATCACGGGTTCAAACCCGGCAAGGATCGATGGATTTTTTGGGGCGTAAAAATCCTAAATATGGCTTTCTTTGGAAGGGAAGTAAAGCCGTGGGTCCCGTGTCGTACATTAAAGAATCTCAAGCCTGAAAGAAGAGGCCTCTGAGCAAAATTTGTCGGCCGTTTCATGCCCGCAATTGAATGGGACGTTGATGACCTGAGATGTTAAAGAGCGTCCTTAAATAAAAAACGAATCGAATCTATGCACAGGTGGTGTGTGCTTTCTTCACCACAACGCGCCTGTCCACACAGCTCTTGTTGCAAGGAAGCTGTGAATAGATTCGATTCTCTTTGATGAAAGCACGTAGTCTGTGCATAGTACTCCGTATTTACTGTGGAGTTCCTCTCCTTGAAGTCAATGAGGAGTATTCCTTCACGGTTCCAAAAGATTGTGGCCATCATCTTCTTGGTTGACTGGGTGACCTTGGCCTTTAGATGCGGTGTTTCACCAGGTTTACGCCAATCGATTGATTCGATCTCTTTTGGACAAGGGACAAGGGATCATAGTAGAGGACCATAGTTCCATCTCCTGTAACGATGGTTTGTTTCTACACAGCTCCAAAAATGCCTGACAACAGATGAATCGTTGCTGCTTTTGGATGAGGAAAGAAGTCTAGGCACCCTTTGCAATAACTTCATTCATGTTCACGAATAATTCAAAGGACTGTTGAAAGGCCCCTTGCTGCTATTTGTGTAACTTTGAGCCGCCGGTCTTCCATAATTTCCTCTTCCATAAGAGCGATGTTTTCAGTAGTGAGCACCTCCAAGGGCCGACTTGCACGCTCTTCGTCTTCAATGCATTTTTGATCCATTCGAAAAAAGTTTGGCCCATTCTTGTACGCCAAATAGCTGTTTAATTTCAATTGGAGTAAGTCCTTCTTTTGTAAAGAACTTAATAACAGCTGGATACTCCATTTTGAACATGTCACAACTTGTACATAGCCTTCTTTATGCAACTATATCTGAACAACTGAACACAGCGGTGCGGAAGTTACTATTGCAATTACTTAACAGATACGGTATGACACCAGATAAAGGTGTTGTGAAGGCGATAGTACTTATCGGCGAGGCCGGAAACTTATGGACCTACCCTCGTATATACAAGGTTATGTCGCCAAAAAGCAAACGCTGTTGTTGCTAGAGTAATTTTTAAATTTTGAGTTTCAGGTAACCCCCCTCCTAATTGTCACATTTCATTGATTTTCAGAAACTATTTTTCGTAATTTATTTCAATCGCATGTACAGAGTTTCCTTTTAAAATTTTAAAATTGCAGCATCTCCCCCACCCCTAATGGTTCAATTTTTCTGGTTAACGCACCCGAGAATCGTTTGGTAATTGATGCATATATGCCGGGTTTCGTTGTGAAAAAGCAAAACAAAAATGATGACCTCTAGAGCGTTAGTGGTCTCACGCATACACACATATTTGAAGACATTTTTCAATTTTTTTTTTCAAAAATTATTTCATGGGTACAACCTTCGAAATTCGTTAACTTATGGGGATTAAGGAATTGGTTAAAAATTGTCATAATTAAAGTACTGAGGGTGAAGATGTAGTAGATTTTCAAAAGCTTTTCCTGTAAATTTTACCTTATTGTTCATACGCCCTTGTAGCATGAAACGTACAATAGGCAGTATTACTGTTGTTATTATTATGCATACTTCCATACATTTATACATATAAGTTTTAATGAATTTTTAAAAGTGCCATAAAATGTCTTGGTAAACATTTTGGAATGAATATTGCAGGAAACGTTTCACCCCTTTCCGTAAATTTCATTAATGATTTCATAAATAACTTTTTATAGTATGTCTTGCACGCCCAGTTTATGCTCAGTCTTTATGGTGTAGCAGTGCGTTATCTACCCTGTGGTTTAATCGCTATCTAGGTTGTTGCGTACCTTTGGGGTAGGATATGCAAAGCTATAACTACAGTGCTTGAGTCTCCGGAACAAGGTGGCTATTTCGCAGCAGAAATGAATCTTGAATATTAACGCGACACGAATGGTGTACGTCGCCGTTTCCGAAATGAATTTGAGACAGCCATCAGTTTCTAGAAGTTTATATACACTCTGAGAGGTTGTGGAACGCGTACAAGAGGCGCTTTACCAGTTGCCAATACAGGGAGAGCCATACAAATATTGACCACTCGCGCTGCCGGATAACACACCATTAATTGCGAATTACAGATCGATAATGATTTGGATGAAAAACTCTCTTCTTTTTGTTCTGCCGTTTACAGGATTTATTCTATGGCCAATCCGCTATCGAGTCACGCACACTGGGTCTTCCTAAGTCTAGCAGGTCTAAACATTTTCTTAATTTAAAAAAAAAAAAAAACTTACTTGCGGAATCTTCAAGGTGTCACTCTTAATTTCGTTTTTCTGATATCGCTGTATTTTTTCCACTATAGAGATATATTCCTCTATTATATCCCAGAGAAAGAAGGGTGGGTGAAGAAAAATAACGGCAAAGGTAAGAACCGGGTTCAAGGCGTTTTAAAAAACTTGCATACCTAAACCTTGCGACTTCTATCTAATGCTCTTTCAAACCGTGAAGCTTATCGTTTAGCTGCCTGCTCTATGTAGTCGCTTATAGTTTAGTGCATATTGTAACAATTTTACCCTGTCCATAGTACCAGGGCTGTTCGATAAAGAATGATCATCATTTTTCACATCGATCATTTCTCACGCTAAAATGATTACCTTATGGTATTAGTTTCATCATCGCTGCCGGTTCCCGAAAAAAAAAAAAACCACTTTCAGAAACTTTGAAAATTTCAATGCATGCCATCCATACGTTGCACGTGAAAAGTTGCACGTGAGAAGTGTTTTTGCTCGGTGGGTTCCGAGACTACTGATTTCCTTATAAAAAGGGCTTTAAAGTGCAGGTTTGCATGCAATTAAAGATTATATTACAGAAAGATGCGCAGTTTCTTTCAAGGACAATCACTTGTGATAAAACTTGGCATCATCATTTCAATCCTAAGAGCAAACAGCAAAACTGTGTGTAGAAATCTCCAACATCATAGACACCAAACAAAGCAAAGCTGTTGCTTCTGCTGGGAATTACCATCATCTTGTTTTTCGATATACAAGTAACAGAAATATCCTGAAAACTCTGGAAGGCCCATACTACATGCTGATGACCTGGGATGTTAAAGAGCGTCCATAAATAAACCAAATAAAAAAATAAGGATACCCAGACGTGTGAAAATAAATACACTGAATATCTAGTTAATAAATTGAGTCAATTGCAATTCTGCGAGCTTCTGTGTAAGTGTTTGACACCTTGCCCTTCTCGTTGACTCTCGAGTCATGACCCCCTTCGACCAAAGTGAGAAGAATAACTGCGACAACGACTGAAAATCAGAGAGGACTTCAGGAAGAAGAGTCTTATTAGGAATACAATCAACTCTAGCCGATTAATCCAACCGATACAAATTCCTTCTCCTTTCCCCTCTTTAATCAAATTCACTGTCTCCCCTATAAAATAACGGCCCCAGAAAGAAGAGGTCTTTGAGCAAAATTTATCGACCGTTTCACTCCTGAATTGAATGGGATGCTAATAACCAGAGAGACCGTTAAATAAACCATATAAATAAAATAAAGATACTCGAAAGCGTATGATTATTCATAAGAATACGTCGTGTTTATAGTAAATAAACATTTGTCAAAATTAGCGTCCATTAATGATGAAGGTGGTATCTTCGCTTGCGCACTCGCGCTCCAGAGTGCGGCTTTGTGTTTGCCCTTTGCAGGAATAAAAATTGAGGGTTGCTGGAGAACTAGCAAGCATGGCCTGCTCTAATAATGCGCTGCGCGAACCGTTATTGTTATTCTGTACACAAATACAAAAGCCTGCCTTTGGTTTTACGCTCCCCTTGCTATATAAACATCGACGGGTCAGGCTTCATTGTTTGCCATAGTCGAAATGCACCGCGTTTTCCATTTCCGAGGTTATTAAAACAGTTATAAGTACTGAGCTCGCGCGCGCATCATTCAGTGGCAGTTTTCTATTGGGGAAAAAATCGCATTCATATATATACTGTGCAGCTATTAAAAACGCAGTGAATGAATGTGCAAACTTCGTCAAGAGGGTCGCGGATTGAGTTCCACTATTCCCTTTCTAAAGATATTAACGTTTCAGCAGCAAACTAAACATTTTTTACTAGACAATGAGAGGAATGCGCTAAATTAATATTTCGCTTACTAAACTGCTAATTATATTTTTTGAAAAAGATAGTCTGGAGCTTGGTATACAATATGGAAGCAAAGAATAGTCACACGACTCCATGAACATTTACTCAGATTTCTCAATATAGGAGACGCAAACCCGTCATTACAGCTGCTTAATGATCTGCTTAAATTCGAATTTATAAGCAGATCCTGGAAGTTAGGCATAATGTCTTTTCTATCTCGGTCAGATATAAATGAACATTTCCGTACATTTGGGGTCGGAAGGCCAGTTTTTATTTTGCCATTTTATGCCTATTTTGGCTTCTGTTGACTATTTTATTTATTTATTTATTTATTTATTTGCTCTTTTGGGTCGTTATGGATTTTTTGTGATCATTTACGCGTTTTAAAAAGCCCACAAAGAATTTCAATATATCGAAGTGAAACAGTTATAAAAATAAATGGCATATTTACCTGATAAAAATTATTATTGCGAATCTTGTTATACGTTTATTTCTTTTCAAGCAGTCAAAATTTTCTCCTTAACCGTTTCATTTAAGCTATTAAATAGCAAAACCTTTATTATTGAAAGGAATGCATGGTTATCTCTCGCAAACGAACATCAGGAAAGTAGGAAGTACTGTAGTTTTGACAATTCTAAGGAATTTGTGGTGGGGGTAACTTCCCAGCTGCATAAATGTAACAAACAATTGCAAGCTAGAAAGATGAGAGCGGTACAGCTGTGCAATAAACCATCCCTACAATGTTTTCGGTACGGAAGTAAGAGAGATACTAACTTGATTCCCCTATAAACACATAAACAGAAAATGAACTCGACCAGAAACCACTGCGCATCTTTTGCTCGTTCGCCAGGACTATTCAAAACTACTTTACTTTGTCTTGATTAGCATTTCCATGATGTCCTTAAAGTTGAAGCATTTAACCAACTCTTGGAATAACCTCATCAGTAAGAACTTTACTTCTAACATATTGAGAGTACATATGGGAAATGCAGTGAATGTTCATAATGATTGACTATTGTAAGCATTTGCTATATTTCTTACTAAACGGAGACAACAGAAAGAAATCGTCCTACACTTTTGTTATAAATTGTTCACATTGTTCACATTTACTGGAAAGTGCGCCCATTTACCAAGGTAAGTGTGATAAATGTTGAATCTGTTTTCCCTCTAAATATTTATTGTTGCATTGTTTCTATGTTTGTGTAAAGGTGCTTTGGTATCGATGAAGGTTGTTAATTGAGTGGTTGGATCTCATCCTTTTATGTATCACCGGACATTGGTAGCATATTCAATTACCATTTGCGTTGGCTTACGTGTTTTAGGTTATGGCAGCATGGTTCAAAGATAAAGATGATTTTATTCAAATCAAGAAGATGTCGGTTATATGTTTGTGAAAACCCCAAGGGTCAGTTGCTAAAATAAAATAAAAGTTTACTGGAAGATATCCAAAGAAGTTCATAGCATTAACCGAGACCATATTTATTTTCCATTCAAATAAATTTCACAAAGAAACAAACACAATCATGAATTTAAATGTAAGCCAGCAAATTCTTAGAAACTATCATCACTGATGAGTAATTATTGATCAACAAAAAATTCAAATGCACAAATTCACAACCACAACTCTTTTATAATCAGTTGCTCTCCTGTGCAGATACCAGTGCAGTGAGATCAGCGGGAGAACATATAAGCCAACAAGAGCGACGGTGCATTTCCAACTTTCGCCAAATTGAATAGCAACTGCTAACAATTCCCGCAAAAAATAGCAAACTAAAAATATTTACAATTGACTGTCTGTTTAGACAATATTCACATTTACCAACAAAAGCCTCTTTTCCACTTTGACATTAATATACACAAGCCACCTTAGAATGCCGTGGCAGTTCATGGCCGTCTACATTATTTGTGCAATGATTCATTTTCAGTTGCTATGTATGGTAACAAAAATCCGCGTTTTGAATGCTACCGCTGAAGCCCCTTTCTCTCAAGCGATCGATGAATATTTTACCCGCCAAACGTGCTTGTGAAACCCGTTACTAAAGTAAACATTCCGTAGGCAGCCTTATATTCTCCGTATTTCAGGAATCACTGCCTAACATGAGTTGCTAATCTCTTTATCTCAATTCCCGCTGATGTGGCGAAACCCGTCAAGTGACAAAGGGATGTCCCCTAAGCAAGGCACATGTGCACGGCTGTTGGTAGAAATACTACTCACTTCGCTAGTGATGTACAGAAGTCAACACACACGAAGCAAGGGTCTTCATCTTTCATTGCCAATCTTATTCATGCGTAAACACACTCGCTTCATCGCTTCTTGGGCCATGCTCATGAATAAGGTTTAATTCTGCCAAGCTGGTTCTTTCTTTCGATGGAGTTACCTGATTCTTTGACTAGCTGAAGATTTTTTTTTTTGTATTATTTAAGGACGCTCTAACATTTCAGGTCATCAGCGTGCCATTCTATTCAGGGCGTGAAACGGCCGACAAATTTTGCTCAGAGGCCTCTTCTTTCAGGCTTGAGGTTCTTTATCGTGCCGTAAATGTACGACACGGGACCCACGGCTTTACTTCCTTCCAGAAGGAAGCCTTACCTACGATTTTTACGCCCGAAAAAATTCATCGATCCTGGCCGGGTAGCTGAAGATGCTTTAGTCGATTATGCAATTAGTGCAGGTGTCAACTAAATGGGTAAGGGAATGAATATACCAAATGAAAGAAAAAAGTATCTACAGTCTTCAGAAAGCAGAAACAATTGCTCTTTTTGAATCGTTCAAATAATGTAAAACCATTTGCTATAATTTATTTTATGAAACACGTGGGAATCTTATTATGCTTAATCATTAATCATGTTATATTTCTACAGAAACTGATGTATATGCATATATTCATTAGAAAATTTTAGACAACTCATTGTAAAAGTAATTATTTTAACACAAGGCACCCAAACAGACAGCATTTTGCAATACTCGATACTAATGAATGAATGAATTGTGTTTAACCCCGTTTTTGCTACAGAGGCACCACAAACGATGGACACTGATGATACATGAGATGAAATGATATATTGGGAAAGGATTTATTTTTAAGGAAGGAAACGTTCCAGGCCTAAGTTTAGGGTACCTCCCCGGCATTTGCCATTTATGAGGACTGGGGAAAACCTGGAAAAAACCTCAGTCAGGGAGGACGGTCCTGGCGGTATTCGAATCCAGACCTCCCGCTCACGAGTCCGTGCCTTAACGACCTCGGCCACACGTGGCGGTCTCGATACTATAAAAATGCTACTACTCCCAACTTTGATTTAATACGGAATGTGACGATTATTAATCTATCTAAGAAGGTACAACTTACATAAACTATATATTAGAATTTTATGTATTATTAGATATAATATTAGACACTATCATCACTGATGAGTAATTATTGATCAACAAAATATTCAACTGCACAAATCCACCAGCTGCAATTATACAAAATAATTGTTATTTAGAAAACTAGTTGCACAAGTAGAACTTCAGTTGCGGGAGGCTCAAGTTAGAACACGACTAATATTACAAAAAATTCAAATGAAGTATATTCAGAATTGCAGTAATTGCAAACATTACAATAACTTTCAATTGATATGTCGCTTGTGCTAGAGTTGTGAAAGAATTGATTTGTAATGCTGTGGATTGTGGAGAAAAGGAAGTGTTTTCTGTGAAGAACCTGTTAATATTAGAAAAAATGCAATGTCATGAAATGATGTACCTCCTATACATATTCAGAATTCCAGTTCAGTCCATTCACAGTTTCCATGGAACAAAAGCTAATCGTTATATTCTTATAAAACGCAAAACACGCTTTGAAGACAATCGATATAATAATTAGCTGTTGTTGCCTGGATACGATTAATAATCGGCACTTTCGTAACAGTATTTACTGCTGGTCAAAATCGTTAATGAAACGCTACATTGTGACACCGGTAGCACGAAATTGCCATAGTAGTAATTAAATTGTTTGCTAATACTAGCCTGTTCTGAAATATTTGCCAACACTAACGTTTCTGAAATATCATTAATATTTTACTATTCGTCCAATTAATGAATATGTGGCATTCTTTCTGATAAGCGCTTTTCCATTGATATTAGAGACAATTCTGCCTCTTCAGCTTGGGCTGAAATTTTGTTGCGGTAAATCCATCTTTGCTAAAAACAAACAAATCTGCATTGATACAATAAGTATTAAGTATAATTTAAGAGTCATTTGTTTCACAGTTGTGTAAAAATTGGCATTAATACTAATTTTATTTAATTAACATCCTTCTGTTACTCTGGTATGAAAATTAGGACACTCCCTTAGCTCGTTTCTTTAACGTTTACTAGTGCAACACAGCACTGGCTTTTTAGGTGCAGCAGATACGCCTAACTGCACCAATCTTTTATCCAATGCATGCGTATTCACTAACTTCATAGTTTTCAGTTTTGAACTCAAATTTAAACTATTTCTGAGTGTTGACATATTAAATTATTGGTAATAGCGTGCTGCTTGTCATGATTCTTACTCTGTATCTTCTGGTACAGTCCAATCCCACAAAGCGAATATGGCTGCATTTGTGACCTGTTTCATAACGGTTGCCATAGCAACATTAGACACTTGCTTTATGCTCCTAAATAGCAAGTACAAGCAAACTTGAGAATCGGGCAGTGAGCAGCATCTAGGGTGGAGGGGAATTTCTGTCGTCGATTGTTTGCTCCGTTTCCATAGCAACTCAAAAGGATGCGCGAGCCGGCGAGCATTGCCAGCTTGCTAGATATACTTTTTTGAGATTTCATTTAGATATAACAGTTTTTAATAATGTATAATAATTTAGCTACTTGTTTTATAATCTGTAGCTGCTAAAATAAAACTTGTTTAGTTTGTTAACATATTACTATAATTGCTATTGTATTTAGCTCTCGCTATATTGAAGCAGATGCTGTAGTAATATTGTTTGTAGCCTCTGTTTTCTATGGGACCATTCCGGCGCATTATTATATTTACATAAAATGACAGTGTGTCTTGTGTAAGTGCATCAATATGTTTAAAAGTTCATGTTTCTTTTACGTGTCTCTGACGTTGTAGTTTATGTTGAAATATAGTAGTTTTTAATTTATCAGCCTTCTGTTGTGCAATGAATAGTTAAAAACAGCGAGTAATTACCTATATCAGTATATTTTTATACTCAAACTGTTCCGTAGATACTCAATATTATTTTAAAATCAAACTCCTTATGTAGAGATAGGGCTGCACTAATATTTCATGTCAGAGCCGCTACTGATACAATAAAGTAAAACATTATAAACTAATATCATAATGTTATATTTTAATTCATTGCCACTATAAACTACTGTTTGAGTTGCTAAGGACGATGAGGTCAGTTTATATGCTTGTATATCTTTCTTTTGAATGTTTTGGCCTTCTCAACAATTTTACGCCATTCATTTCTATCATGTACACATTGTCTTTTAAGTTTTTCACTATGCAATTTTCCCATCTATTTTTAGGTTTTCCTCACGCTCTTGTTCTCATCGATTTCCAATTATATATTTCTTTAGTTAATCTTTCTTTTGGCATTCTCATATATGACCAAATCATCAAAAAATTTGAGACTTAATAAAATTTATAATATCTTCATTTTTATTTAATTAGATATAACTCATCGTTTCGTCATATTCTACAATTACTATTTACCTTATTAGTTTAAATTCTGACGATGGAAAAATAAAATGTCGCATATAACACTTGTATCATAACTGTTTCATTTCCTTGGTGCATTATATTGACTGTAACAGTAATATGATATGTAAAATATACCTATTTGTTTAGTCATTTATTGCTTTATACTGGAATGTTTCTTTGTTGTTCACTGAGTACAGCCATGAATAGCAACTGCGTTGTTTTGGTTTGCGAAGGTACTATCAGTAGCACTTAAGTGCCGCTGACCTACATGACCAACGGTGGACGACGCGAATAATTTGACTACTCAGTCAATACAGCATTTTTTTCAACTTAATAATTTTGTTTGGTTGTTTTCTCCCATGACTTGACAAATGGCTGAACGCAAAACGAAAATCTGCATTATTTTTAGTAAATACAATTACTTTTATTTCCGATGTGAAATTTAAGTTAAATAGACCTACTTTCTTTAATCTCAATAAATGTATCTGGATGTATAAAAGTCTATGGCAGAATTGACTTTCAGGAGAACAGCGTCTCTTTGAGACAACACTGCAGAAGGCATTTCTAACAATCATTTGAACATATCAATTTCAAAATTATGACATGGCAGGAGAATATGTATGCATTTATAATATATATGAAAAATAAAGTAACGCTTTGAACAATGTAACCAAAAAATAAATAAATATAAAAAGGATGGAAAAATAAAATAAAAGATTTACATTTCAAAAAGCATCGCTTGTTATATGTCGAACCTTTATATATATATATACGTCCATACGTAGCGAAACAACACTAGAAGTTTAACCAATATAAAATGCATGAACAATCATAGACGTTCCGATAAAACCAAGTCTCCCTTGCCGGATGTCCAACATGCCTTATCTCACTGTAAGGATTTTTATGATGCTTTTAATCTAACACTTATTGATGCGTTACCTACACAATGCTCTGAAAGTTTACTCAGAGATAGAGCAATGGCAGCTATATTTTTACTAAAGCGCGTATATCACCTGGTTTAAATCTTACGTATTAATTGTTTTTCCCACACTCTCATTTCTAGTTTCATCTGTTTCCATGCATAACGTTACCTTCGATACTCAATATTTACTTTTATCACCTTCACTTGTCTAGTTTCTTGCCATTGAAGAACTCGCAGTAGTTCGAAATATAGCAATTTCAAGTGTGACTTTATCTAAGTGTTTTATCCTTATCTACTTTTATTATTACTGTTAATTTATATATATATATATATATATATATATATATATATATATCTTCTAAATTCCAAGATCGCGGGTTCAAACCCGGCCAGGACCGATGGATTTTTTCGGGCGTAAAAATCTTGAGTATGACTTCCTTCAGAAGGGAAGTAAAGCCGTGGGTCCTGTGTCGTAGATTTACGGCACGATAAAGAACCTCAAGCCTGAAGGCAGAGATCTATGAGAAAAATCTGTCGGCCGTTTCACGCCCTGAATTGAACGGGACGCTGATGACCTGAGATGTTAAAGAGTGTCCATAAATAAACCAAATCAACAAGCCCTCTTATCCTGCGGATTGGTAACTAGGCAAGCAAACCTGCATTTTACAGTCCATGGGAAATGTAGGAGCTCTCAAGTGACCTGCCTCATTCACCAGACCGTTCTATAATGTGTGTACACATTACTTCAGAACTACTCCTATTTTTGGTCTTTCCTATGTGTATAAGAAAATCTACAAAGAATAAAATGTCATTCAATGCCATACGTTGTCATTTCATCTTAATGTAAATTTATTCGCATTTATTTATTATGATCAATACAGTAGATTCTTAAAAATTTGCGATTTAATTTAACTTTACATAATTAGGATTTTTACATTAATATATATAGAATATAGAATAAACAATATTTTTGTCTTCCATGCCAGAAAACAAAACAAATGATGTAATGATTTTACACTCATTACTACGAAAGTTAAATACATTCTGTAAGAAAATAATTTTAAAGTAACTATTATTGAACGGCAAAATACAAAATTCTTCATTAATATATACCGAGTGAGTCCTCTCGTACTGCGGTTCGGGAAGTTATAATCCCTGCGTTTTATAGATTATCCCATAAACACTGTCCCCTGCGTCATAATGGATTTCGTACGAATTTATTGCTACGTGCCTCTCGGCGTTTTCTGTCTGACTAGTGTTGTATTGTGCGCACGCGGAACTTTAGCGGTGAAGGTTCGGCTTCAAATACTGACCCACAAATGTATAACTATATTTGTTTGTTTTCTGGCATGGAAGAAAAAAATAATGCTTATTCTATATTCTATATATATTAATGTAAAAATCCTAATTATGTAAAGTTAAATTGTCTCTTTTTTCTCTCTCCCTCTAGACCCTTACAAATAAAGCATTTACGTGCTATTTCTGTGCCATAATACGTCATCTAGAACCAACATAAATGTTTTTCTTTGTTGTACGCACGTTTAATTTCCATTTTACAGTTTCCACCTTTTGTTTTCTCTAGACAAAAGACAAGCAACAAACAGAAAGCGCGGTGTACTCAAGTAGCGTGTCTCGACATTACGGTCTCTTGACTCTCGGTCGGTTATCATTACAAACCATCTTGATATAGGTAGGGTTCAGTAAACTTGCAATCTCGCCTTCAATGACCAACCCATTTCCAAACGTCAGGGGCTTATTTCACAAAAGCATGGTAAAGTGTGTAACAACTTTTTGTGGATTATGGAGTTATATGTAGATATCTATTGATTTCACAAAAGAATATACACACTATGCGCATTAGGAAGATCATTTGAAAAGTTCTCAGAATGACCCGGGTACTCCAGCAGTACCTCCAAACCAATTACCACCTTCCCAATGGCGACTCGTGACATAAAATGTTGATACAGCCCCAACTCTACATAATAAAATAATGTTTAGTATCTACTACACAGTTTGAGAAAATACGCACTATTTTAGACATTTATTGCACAAGAGAATCAATATTATTAGAGAACCAAAGCGGTTTCAGGAAAGTATGTACTATATATACAAATATTTTCAGTAAATGAAATAATAGAAAACAGGGGGGAATTTAATTTACAGACACATATAGCTTTTATAGATTTAGAAAAGGCATACGATAGAGTAAAGTGAAATCTACTTTGGAAAATATTAGAATAAAAAAAGGTACCCCAGACATTTAATAGCAGTACTACAAAATATGTGCAAAGAAATTAAATAAAGACTAGGTTATATTAGGAAAAAGACGATTTTCAAAATGAATTGTAGGCAATAGTGGTTTAAATGAAAAAAAAAATACTTTCTGGAAAATAAAATTAAAATAAGAACAATACCATGAATATGGTACTCTATGCAGATGATATTATAATAGTTCAAGAAACAGAAAATGACTTGCAGAAAAGGAAATTTTAATTGGAAAATATAGAATCAAAATCTCAACCATTAAAACGAAAGTAATGACCTTTCAAGGAAAGTACCCTGGTAGATCCAAAATAGTAATTAATGACTGAAACAATAGAAAATATCAACGCAACCAAGGAATAAATAAAAAATGTAAGTCATTTTCAGAACAATTATGGAATATTAGCAAGAACCTTGAAAAGAAAGAAGCTTAAATTTTCACAAAACATGGTGATTCCAGCATTAAGTACAGTTGTGAAATATGGACGATACAGTAAATACTGCAGAAATAAGATACCTTAGAGCTATTAAGGGGTGTACAATAATGGACAAAATAAAAAAAAATGAAGTAACGAGACAGGAATCGCGTATTTTTCCAATTAATGACAAAATAAATCAACATAGAGAAAGATGGACTTTTTGTTTGTTTATTTAAGGACGCTCTTATACATCTTAAACGACCGACAAATTTTGCTCAGAGGCCTCTCTTTCAGGCTTGAGGTTCTTTATCGTGCCGTAAATGTACGACACGGGACCCACGGCTTTACTTCCCTTCCGAAGGAAGCCATACTTAGGATTTTTACGCCCGAAAAAAATCCCTCGACTTGGCCGGGTTTGAACCCGCGATCTTGGGTTTAGAAGGCAAGTATGGTTCCCACTATACCACCAGGACCGACGAGAAAGATGAAGAAATCATTTGCAGAGGTTGGATAAAAAAACGCTACCCTAAAATGACGCAAGATTATCAACTATATGGGAAAATAGATGTTAGAAGATGTAGAGAGACATGAGACCGGAACAGGGGAAATCTCCTAATCCATGAAGAGATTATGATTCTTACATAATAGAATGCTGATAAAGTAAAAAGTAATATTTCAACATACAATATATCAGAGGTACTGCAGTAGATGTATAATAGGAAAATGAACTTTCCAAAAGGTATATTTTTATACGTAAGATTCACTGTTTGTATGCCAATTTAGTGAATGCAATAATGCACCTGGTGCACCGGAATGGCGCCCCACAATCGCTTCAATATATCAGCAGCTAACTGCAAAATCGTTTAAAGTAACGCGCTAACAACCCATAAAGTTTTCTGACTGTAAAACAAGTAGCTAAATCACTATACCAGTAAATATAGAATGTAAAAATTGTTGTAGCTAAACGAATTCTCAAAAAAGTATACTTAGTAAGATAGTAATGTTCGCTAGCTTGTGCATTCTACTGAGTTGCTATGGAAGCGAGAAGCCAATCATTGACACATATTTCTTCCCGCCCTGGATGCTATCCACTGTCCACTACTCAGTTTTGGCTGTATTTGCTCTCTTGGAGCATAAAGCAAGCGTCTTCCGTTGCCATAACAAACGCTATGAAACAGGTCGCACATGCAGCCGAATTCGTTCTGATGGGATTGAGCTGTACCAGAGAATACCGGTGTACGAATCACGCGAAAGCCGTATGTTGTTACACTTTCGTATGTCAGCACTCAGAATAATTTAAATTTGAAATAAAAACTGAAAACCGCGAAATTAATAATTACATATATGTAGCAGAGTCATACCTACTGCACCTAAAAAGCTGGCCTTGCATCTTTCACTAAAGCAACTGTGCAAAAATGCTTCGTTCGGTGAAAGTGCAATACAGAAGTTTGCGGGTGCAACGTGCGGTAATAAAAATTATTTCAGACGAATGGTAGACAGCAACATACATTTATAATACATGATAAATACTCTCCGTCATCATTTACACTATTTTCAAGCGAATCAGCCAGTTCAAACGAGGATGAAAGCTTGGAAGATGACCCATATAGGCCAAAAGTATCGGAAATTGTCAAAAAAAGTGGCGACTATAAGTGACGGAGGGATTTATGCATGAAAAATCTGCCTGCAATGACCGTTGTTACTTGATTAAAAGCGAATCAGAATGCTAATCTCTTAGCACATTTGGGCACGTTTTCAAAGTGATCCAAATCCTTAAGTTTGTGACCAATAATAAAACATGGTTCCCAGAAACAAAACAATAAAAATACGATTCTCCACCGTCAAATATGGCTAAATGTGACAGGAAAGATCGTGGTTTCAATTTTCTAGGATGCTGGCAGCTTTCTAGTAGAACATCTGGCTCATGCTATGCTAAGCATATAAACGAACCAAAGGTAAAAATTGCAAGAAAAGACCGAGTCTATCAAAGTGATCTTGCATCAAGACAATACTTGTTCTCACACGTGTCGTTTAAATGGCGAAAATCAATTAACTGGGCTTTGCTGCCATATCCGGTTTATTCCCCAGATTTGGCCCCATCGAACTTCAATTTGTTCCCAAAGTCGAGAAAAAAATTCATCCAATGAAGAACTTACAACATCAGTTGAGGAGTATTTTGCAGGACTGGAGGAAACACTTCTGTGGTGAGATAAAGGATTTAGAATATCGTTGGACTGAATGAATTGTGTCGAGGGAGACTATGTTGAGAAATAAAAACATTTTCAATAGTGAACCTTTGTTTTGTTCTTTATATCGAGAACTTTTCAAATGACCCCCTTATTAATGGGTAAAATGAGTAAACGATAATAAAATAGCATAGAAATTCATTGCTGCATTCCTAAATTAGGTTATGCTCATTTCATTAATCCTAATTTCCTATTTTAAAAAATGCAGCAGAAATAAATAACTCTTAGCCTTGCTATTTTATTAACATATCGAGATGGTTCATTCACAAAATCAAAATCATTCCTCAGTAGCAGTTTGCTGGGATATATCTAAATGTATTAACTGTTTTCACAATCCTTTTGCATTTTTTAAAGTATTTTGATTCTACCAACTTATACATATTTAAATTCTCATAAATAATTTTAAAAAATTACTATGAATAAATTTAAATATTGCTGGATATTTTTCCATAGTCGTTGGTTTAAATAAAAATTAAAAACCAAAGCTTTCGCTTACTACTGCTGCTAGCACAGTTAGTGGGCTGAGTGAATGTGTTTTCAAATTTTATTTTATGGCTAGTTTGAGCAGCACGTTCCGCAGTCACAGATATTTCTGGCTGATAAGGATCAAACGTAATAATCAATGTTAAAAGTAGCATCGCCAGCCGTAAAAGTTTAAAGGGTGTTACGCTTGAATAATATTTCCCGTTTTGTCCCAGTCTGTCCAGACTCTAAGTGTGCTGCGATGGCTTCACCAATGGAAGAATACAGAGATCCATGCAGCTTTTCCTTCACTTTTGAGTAATAAAAAGTTATCAAGGGACCAATCTGGGGGACTTGGTGGATGCGATAGAGTTTTAACACCTTCTTCGCTAATAGCTGCTGTCATGGTATAATATCAGTTATCCCGTCTTTGATTTTGGATGGAGCTCCTTATTGGAACGTTACGCAGTTGTGTGAAAAGTTGCAAATATCTTTTCGGTTTCTCATTTTTGTTGACAATGTTCCATAATTATCTGACCACCATGCGCGTAACTGCTACGTAATTGCCAGGTCATAATAGTAGCTCCGCGTTTCGTCAACTGTAACCTCTACAGTATCCATTGGTTTTTTTTCACCATAAAACACCATTAATAAAAACGGACTGCTTTTTTATAGTTGTGGTCGTTGAGAAAATATGAAATTTATCGGGAATATCATTTGGATAGGCGTGTATATATATATATATATATATATATATATATATATATATATATCGTTTGAACCTAACCTATATTTTTAAGAGTTTCTTTTACCTTAAGAAATTAGAAGTAGGAGTCCTCTTTTACTTTCTTTATGACATCCATGTTTTCAGGAATGTAACCCGCATATTCTAGGGATTCTTTTCCCCTTTTAAATTTCCAACTCTGATAAGTGATGGGGCAGATTCAAAAAAATGACTGTCAAAATGACAAGACTTTGTTTTAAATTCAACTAATTTTAAAATTGTAGAAATTTCCAGATCGAAATTCTCGTCTACATAGTTCCGTCTTGACAATGCACTACACGACGCTGTTAATATTAAAAACTGAGAGATATCCATTAAATTCTATGCAACATTTCATCCCCTCGAACCATTTTGCAAATGCTAAATGCCATGCTTCTCCAAACACGGTCTTCATATGCAGCCACTTCAGGGGATTCAAACTGACAATTAAAATGTTTTCCTTTTATTTTAAAAACGAGTGAATCTTCCCCTGGACTGTAGGGAAGATTAGACAAAAAAAAAGTATCTATGCAATGTGGGCAGACATTGTATGTGTTGGTCCTAGTGGTCTAGTGGTAACCATATTTGCTTTATGGATCCAAGATCGCGGATGGATGGATTTTAGAGCATAAAATACTAAATGTGGCTTCCTTCAGAAGGGAAGTAAAGCTGTGGCTAACGTAAAATAACCCCGTGCCTTAAATAAGAGGCTCTGAGCAAAATTTATCTGCCAATTCAAGCCCTGAATTGAATGGGACGCTGATGACCTGAGATGTTAAAGAGCATCTGTAAATAAAACAAACAAATAAATAAAAGAAGTGTTGTGATATAGCAGAAGTCCATGCAAGCCTTTCTTTGAACGTTGATTTCTCGGTGTATCGAAGACATGGGGTAAGCATCTTGCAATGTTAAGTGCATTCTGACCTTCAAAGGGAGTGTCGCAACGTGACCATTAAGAAAAGAATATCTTCTTGCCTACACTTCAAGACCTCTTCAGTTTTTTTTTTTTTTTTTTTGTTGTTTGTTTCAGAAATCTTTTAGTAACACTCACATCTCGGCATCATAGCATTCAGCGCTTGTTACAATACGAAATATGCTTTTTTATCTTCCTCTGTTAATCATTTTCTGCATCCAGTACATGGCAGATTTTTCCGCTCATATATGAGGTCATGCCCGGTCCAGAGACTTCAGAACGTTGTGCCATGATTCCTTCAAATTTATTTTTAATTGCTACTGATCCAATATTCAGAGTTTACTATAGATGACCTCTCATCATATTTTGTCAGTTACATTTTGTCAGTTGTTGATATTGATGGCCAAGCTATTCAAGTATTGCTGTTCTCCCTAAATTATGCAAATATCGATGTTGGTTTGCGAAGGGAAATTATCCCCAAATACAAGATGCAATCTTTCAAGACTCATTTCTCTCACCTAAACAATTATAAAGTGGTAGAAAATCAAGGCATGGAAAGATTCTCATTAATGGCGTAACGTGTAGCTACATTGCAACATACTTGAAGACCCTATACTTGTCGAAACGGGTTCAAATTTGAAGACGTCATCAAAGCTTATCTAAAGATAAAAACTCAAGCAGTTGCTCTTGTTCATTCTCAGAAATGTCAGAGTGACCCTTGTAGCAAGGAGCGAAATTCTTTGATGCCTCATCATCATAACGCTTTGTACAGCTATGTAGGTGTCTGTGCTTATGAACATTTCATCATTAAATTCCACAGCTTCAGGCATTTTAGCTATGGGTGTTCCAATCTACAACCAATGCATAATTTTCTCAATGTCTTCGTTACAATTGGAATAACATTTTTATACATTACATTCTACTTGTTTAATATTAAAAGTTAGCTCTAGCAGTAGAAATATTATTTTCTATTCACCGATGTGGAATAAAAGTATTCTAGTCTGTGTTATCTACAAAGGAATTCACTTGTAAAGTACATTTTTTTGGTTTAAAAAAAATTAATCATCCCCAGACTCTCTATGTGTCGATCCGAAAACTTCGGGGAGACTCTTAAATCCTGTATTCACAACGAGCATGCAGCGAATGGCACACTGCAGTGGGTGCTTTGCTTGTAAACATAATGGTCACAAGCATAAGCATCTGTAAAGGGAACATTACAGCAGAGTAGCGGTGACCGAGCGGTTTAGAAGGCATTGCTCTTCTACGTAAGCTCCTGGGTTAAAATCCCACGCGATTATTTGTTTTATATTTTATTATTAGTTTTACAGGTACATATGTAGAATATATTTTTTTCTTAATATCATATTATATTTTAACGTATCATTTGAGTTTTATGGTATTACCCATGCACACACAAAAAAAGTAATCACAAACTAACGCATTCTTTAGAAATAGCCCAATAAATACATGAACAGAAACATTTATCTTTTAAAGTAAAAACACACAGAAATAAACACAAGTTAATATCGGGTGTATGAGCCCTCAACATGTGTAACTGCATAGATGATATCAGATTTCTACAATGGTGTGAACGAGAGGCTACAACATCCCAGGCTTCATGAATTTGTACCCATAAGTCATCTTTTGTTCTTCTTGCATGTGCAGGGAATGCATGTGCACTTTTTTGCATTTAGATAGAACAAATACTGAAGGAAATATTATAATATTCAATTTAATGTGTTAACGTCAAAGCTTGCGCTGTACAGGAAACAATATTACGAAACTAATTTGTCATAACATGTTACAAAAGTTTATTTAAAAAAGTGCTTTATGCCGGAATGTTAACCTGCGCTCTTAACCATGACATCACTGCATTATCTGTCACAAAGCTAACGGCACACATATTAGACAGTGTCTTTAGGGCATGTCATATAACACAACTGCTGCAACGCTAAAGAGCCTTGATTGTTACCTTGTGAACCGCGCGCTGTAATGATCCGGACTGAGAAGAATTTTGCATTCAAGAGATGACTCATTTTTTTTTCAAAGGGTGTATATATTAATTAATATTTTAATGGCAAACGCCCAGATTGAATTTATTTAGGAAGACAGCATATGAAAGCGTCTTTTGGAGTATTTTAAAATTTATCATAATATAATGCATTAACTAGCTTATGTCATTTTATAACTGTCAAAATCTGAAGATTGTGAATATAACTGTACATACAGTGAGGTTATTTACAAGAGCGCACTGCGTAATGCGAGAAGCCAATGTAATTAGTTTGAGGAAAATTTTGTCAGCAAGTGATTGTAGTTAGTGATTGGTGTTACTAGGTGCTTTCATTGTGTGTGAATTGTGGGCTAATTGTTCTTGGTTAGTTATGCCACTACATAAATACAATATTAAAGAATGGGTTTTTATGTGCATGTGGTAAGGCGATTCGCAAGAAAATATTCTCGCAATTATGTTTCAACTGGTTAAAAAGTTACGAGAGACAGGTTCTCTCATTGACAAGAAACGTGTTTCACATCACCGTGTTTTACAGAAGAAAAATTAAATGAAAGGCAGGAATTTCCTATGCAGATACCTGCAATGTATTGCCGCTGAGGAGCATCATTTTAAACATTTCTTATAATACAGGTTATTGTGTATTATTATTGGTTTTAGATATAGTATCGTTTTGTGCTTTCAGTAAAAATATAAATAGGTACTAAAATAAAATGTGCTGCGACTCTTATCTCCCTTTCCCAGTTATCAGCCGAGCTCAATTGACTAGCAACTCAAATAATCTCACTGTACGTAAATTGTGCGCTTCACGTTTTTAAAGTTATACGAAAAGTTCTTTTATATTGTATTTAATTCCGTTAATAGTGGAAGTGAGAGTATTTCTGAATCGTGGTATTTTAAATTATAATTAATGTCATTTTATTTGTCTGATCAATATAGTAGTTGCGCACATGGGTATGACAGAGGAAACCGGAGTATCCGGAGAAAACACACCCACCCACTGAGATCAAGACTGGAAACTTGGCAGTTTGGTGTCGTGCATTGTAATTTCATAGACGCTCTATAGCTGTACAACTTGAAATTCCAACAGGATCGATAAAACAAGGAGCGGTAACCTGACAATGACCCCCATAATCGATACACCTCAACGTGCACCATATGTCACCGCGGAGTATCCTGTCCTTCTCCGTCCTTCTTGTAAAAGGAAAAGCCCAAAGACTTTTTGAGTGTCAACGAAATCTAGAAAGAGTAGCTTTAGCATGAACTCAAAACAAAACACATTATCTAGCCAACTGCAGAAAAAAGATAAGTGCATAACAATAAAAGGAAATTTTTTACTTCATTTCATATGATATTTTAATATATTTCAATTGAGTTAAAAATACGAGAAAATGAGATAAACATAGAAATACAATATCTGAATAATATTTAATTACCACTGTGATTTAGCAATATATATATGTATTATTATTATATATATATATATAATAATAATACACAACTTATTTTTTAAATTGTTTACGCGCTGCTTGAACTGGTTTTTCCCTCGTCCAATTTTTCTGGTTCACTCTTTGCATTTACATGTACACAATTACACAACGAACATTTTGAAAAGTCAATAAAATGGGCTGCGGAAACATTATTTTATTGGATTAACGCCGGCCGTAAAAGCCTAAATAATTATATTTCGAATAGCACTTTTTTTTTTTTTACAGGCGCTGGGAAATTCAAAGAAACACCACCACGCGTGCCTCCTGTCTATCGACCCACGAAGAAGAAGAAGAAGAAGAAGAAGAAGAAGAAGAGGAAGAAGAAGAAGAAGAGGAAGAAGAAGAAGAAGAAGAAGAAGAACAACAACAACAACAACAACAACAACAACAACAAGACAAACGACAAACTTTGTGTATGCACGTTTTCATCATATGCTTATTTTTCTAGCTCCAACCTTTTCATTAAAAAGTGATGAAAACCGTCTTGAAAAAGCAACATGCCAATGCTGAACACTCCAGTCCGTAGTTACCTATCTCATAATTACAATAGTTTATCTTACTGCATTTCGATGGCCTCACTATCTCTACGATAAGATAACGTTCGTCATTAAAGTCGACTCCCGTTATTTATCGTCTTTCAGTGTGCACAGTTCTTCACTCCAGTGGCATGACCGAGTTAAACTGAAGTATATGATAAAAAACAATTCATGTTTATGTTATCTTCTTGAGAAAAAAAATTGTTTTTAATGTTTATATCGTATTTGTTTAATTAATAAATTAAATTCCAAAATATAACTAGTTTTTTATTTTAATAACAAACATAATTTCCTAACTTGATTAACAAGGTAATTAATTAAAAATAAAATTTTACACAATGTTAAATAAACAGAATGTTTTAAATATATATCCTTTTGTTCCCTTAGATTTTATACGAAATCTCTAATGTGCTCCAACTGAAGTAGCGAATTACAGTTCTATTAACGAAACGCGTTTATTTTCTTGGCATGCGCTAGTTCATTTTTCTTTAGCTAACCATTCGTTCAACAATTTCAGTTACAGATATGTATGAGTAGATGGAAGTGTAAAGGCGCGGAAAACAACAGCCCAAAAATGTCAACAAAGTAGAGGCTACCTTGGACTTCCCACTCCAAGAATTAGGTACTGGGCTGATGCAGGACGGGTAATTAATGTATAAAGTAATCGATATACAGGAGATTTGATTTTCATATTTAAAGTCACAAAATATATGACGTTACTGATGTCACAAATATAACATATATATTAACCTTAAGCAAACTTAATTCAGAAATACGATAAAGCAGGAATAGCTTGTAGCGTATACAACTTTACTTATATTGAATTAAGGTATTTTGATGACAGATTTATAAATCATGTAACTTGTATAAAAAGTAAATTTCTCTGTAAATTCAGCTGTTCAAGGTAAAATAAATTGCCAGTTTGTATTACATTCCTTATGCAATATAACTGATTTGAAGCATAACGAAGAGATATCACAACTTTAAATTGTTTTTAAAAACGTGAAATAGGTTCTAAATTTGTTAAATATGATTTAAAGTTATACTATATGATCAAATCGTATGCAACATTTATAAATATAAAGAAAGATTAAACATTTAACATTATATAAAATATTTTAAATGAAATTATTACAATAGAAATAATATATATATATATATATATATATATATATATATATATACAATGCAAGATCTTCATAGGAAGTACAGCCTACAGCCACCACTTCTGTCCATTGCGTCATTCGGATGTCTTGGAACTGAATTTGCTAAACCATCAACATTCTCTGGATCTTTTAGATGGTCTACCCAAACTTGTCTACAGTGCTCCATTAGGGTTACCTTATTCTCTCTTGACCAGGTTCCCTCCTATTAACCCCAGACATGCTCTATTGCATTCAAATCAGGCGATTTAGGATGCAAAGCAAAGAATTTTCGAATACAATGCACTCCGTGGACGCTGCTGTAGTCTTGCACAGTTCAATAGCTGAAACTTCCTCGATAGGGAATAATGCTCTGATGTTCGGAAGGACTGCGTCACTTTAATATTTCTTCATACTCGGCTGTATGAGGATAGATCCATAAGTTTCCGGCCTCGCCGATAAGAATTATCGCCTTCACAAAAGCCTTATCTGGTGACATACCTTATCTGTTAAGTAAATAATTGCAGCTGTAACTTCCGCTTCTGTGTTCAGTTATTCAGATATAGTTGCATAAAGAAGGCTATGTGTAGAAGATTGTGGCATGTACAAAATGGAGTTTCGAGCTGTTATAAAGTTCCTCACAAAAGGACTTACTCCACTTAAATAAACAGCGATTGACCGGTGTATATGGGGAAGATTCTCCGTCATATTCTACCGTAAAAGAATGGGCTAAACTTTTTCGAATGGATCGAGAAAGCATTGAAGACGAAGAGCGTGAGGTTGGCCCTTGGAGGTGCTCACTCCTGAAAACATCGCTCTTGCGAATGGAGAAATTATGGAAGACCTGCGGCTCAAGGTTACAGAAATAGCAGCAAAGCTGAGCCTTTCTGAAACAAAAGTCCTTCGAATTATTCATGAACATTTAAACATGAAAAGGTTAGTGCAAGATGGGTGCCTAGACTTCTTTTCTCAGTTCAAAAGCAGCTATGAGTCATTTGTTGTCAGGCATTTTTGGAACTCTGCCGTGACAATGAGAGAGAAGTTCTACAACCCATTGTTACAGGAGATGAAACTATGATCTCTTGTACAAAAGAGAATCAACGGAGGGGCGTAAACCTGGCGAAGCACTGCCTCTAAAGGCCAAGGTCACACAGTCAACCAAGAAGATGATGGCTACAATCTTTTCGCACTGTGAAGGAATACTCTTCATTGACTTCAAGGTGAGGAACACCACAGTAAATGGGGAGTACTATGTTGGCCTACTGCACAGACTGTGTGCTTGCATCAAAGAGAAAAGGCGAGGAAAGCTGAGTGGGGCTCAAGAAGTACCTTCGAGGAAAGTAATTTAAATGTGACGAAGAAATGATGGATGCAAACCCGGCCAGGACCGATGGAGTTTTTCGGGGCGTAAAAATCCTAAGTATGGCTTCCTTCGGAAGAGAAATAAAGCCGTGGGTCCCGTGTCGTACATTTACGGCACGATAAAGAACCTCAAGCCTGAAAGAGAGGCCTCTGAGCAAAATTTGTCGGCCGTTTCACGCCCCGAGTTGAATGGGACGCTGATGACCAGAGATGTTAAAAAGCGCCCATAAACAAACAAAAAACAAAAAAAAAAAAAAAAACAATCAAACAGCGTAAATCCTGACTAATGTGTTGCTGCATGTATTTTTCATCATAACACTGACCACTGGGACGCCAGCACACAAGTTGCTTACCTGAATCGGATGAAAATACTTTTTCATTCAACCACACTGTGATATCCCACACTTCCCGAGGCGTAGGAAGTTCCTGAAGCGCAAATTTCAGTCCGAATTCCCAACCGAAAGGAAAAAGTTTCGGCTTCTTAGCCGCACTTCGATAGTGAAGATCAGCGCTACAGAGTAGACGCGGACCTCTCAAAGACGTACTGCTGGCAGGGATTTCATTATTCACAGTCACGCTGCTGCCAGTATGGAAAGGATCTTCAACAATTGCATGAACAACTGCGGCTTCTTGTTCGGGGATTGTCTTTTTAACTCGCTTTTGATGGTCGGTAGAGCTCCTTTACCACCTGCCTGCCATGCTTCGACCCATCTCCACGCGGTTTCCAGTTTACATGCTATGGCTGTTACGGTTTGTTCTGTGGACAAGGTGTTTCCCACATTCCAACAATCGACCGCTTAATTTGCGAAAGCAGCGGAGTCATGGTAGGAAAAAATGACTCGTATTGCACTGAACTAGGAAGGGCATACATATTTACTACCCCTCCTCCTGTAACGGCTTGCGTTGCGACAGCCCTCTTCCTACTATCGTTGCCTGTACATTTTTATGTCTTGAACCTTCACAACTTTTATTTTTGGTTCACCATTCTAATAATATTCAGACATGGCATGAATTTATACTAATATTCCTAATTTCACTGCTATAGCTGCTATAAAACTTTTTTGTATTTCATATTCTTGTACTTTGTGACCATCCCTGCGCATTAATCTTTAAAGAACGGTGTTCTCATAGAAGAAGGTTGAAATCCCTGAATATTTATTAACATTAATAAATGAAATGCACATACAACCAAAGCTAATAAATATGACTGCTGTTTAATTTCCGTAAAATTTAGTACAGGCATTTATATATACTCTTAAATCTTGTTCTAAGGGATCATTACAGCAAAATTGACTACAGGGCTACCAGAGATGAAGACGAAATGTGTTTAATTTGTTTATTAATTTTTATCTCGCTGTTTCAATCACTTCTTTTCCAGGCACTTCAGAGTGCTTCAAGCCGGAATGATTTAGTTCTGCAGTTCAAAATTTCCTTGATCGGTACCCCCATGTGCTCACCTGCTGTAGAGGACTCATATGAGTTAACAAAAAGTTTAAGTTACTAAATATTCATCTTATATATTTTTAAAAAAGGTTTCCCAATTATTTAATTTTTTAAATGTAAATAATAATACACATCTTTCAACGTTTGCCTTTATATTGTAATGTATCCTTATAATGACAATCATAATAATATTACATTCAAAACGTACAAAACAATACTAATAATTACTGAGCTTCCAGAACTTGTGCTGACCGCTCGCACGGAGTGTAACGTCTTGGCCAAGGCCGGCTTCCCTCTCCACTCATGGCCGCCTGCCTGCCTTGAACTTCCAAGCAGTCTACTTTCGTTTGCCAAAATGGCAAAACAGTTGACTTTAGAATAACGTACTTTTGTGTGTAAATGTAATTACATAAATAAGGACCAGCTCGTCGCATTCCCTGGGCAATTGCCTTCTTCCAGAACGGCATTCTTGTGGATAAAGTTGATACTACTGGTCCAGTACAATACAGTAATCATACGCGAAGGTATACAGTTTTAACATAAGACAAGTTAGATGTCAATTAGACGAAATTGACGCAAATCTTGAACGTTTGCAACAAGAAAATCGAAATTAGTACAAATTGGATTTCAGTGTTTTCTGCACATACAACAAAAATTGTTAAAACTCATATCTTACAAGTCTGCACGTATCTATTGTCTTCAAGGTGATCCCGCAGCTCTTGTGCATTATTGTGAGTGGTTACTTTCATCAGTGACTGCAGCCATTTATGCTCTTTTCAAATGGTCGAGTGAACACGCAACATTTGCTATTGGCGTGCTGGAAATTCAAAATGTATCACACTATCATGAGTTAATTTTTAATTCCTGGTTAAGATAGATGATAGTAAGTTTAACTTACAAGTCGTAAAAAATATTGCTTCATAGGAGAATTGTGTATTCTGAGTTGTACTTCCACGTTTTCCAAACGGTTCCTTTTTTCTTCTTTTTTTCTGTAGTAAATAAGTATGTTGTTATAAAAGGCAACAAAACGTGTATGGCCTTCTTTGATAGTTCGGGGTGGACGGGTAGATGAGGCCCAGCATACACAGTTTAATGCCAAAAGATGTGAGCAGAAGTATATGTTCTACATCGTCCACGTTTTCTGTTTACTTATTTGAAAACAAATAATGGCTTTCAACTTGATTCCGATTTACTTGACCTCAATAAATGCGTTGTTTGTATCTAACATTCAATAATAAATGCTGTTAACAGTATTCTAATGCTTCATGGACCCCGGCGGATCAATACATATTGTTTTAATGGTGTTTAACGCCGTTTTTACTGGACACTGATGACATGTGAGATGAAATGGTACATTGGGAAAGGATTAAGAAATGTTTGAAGCCTAAGTTTTAGGGTACATTTGGCATTCACGAGGGCTGAGGAAAACCTGGAAAAAACCTCAGCCAGGGAGGACAGTTCTGGTGGAATTCGAACTCCAGACTTCCCGCTCACGAGTGCGCGTCTTAACGACCTCGGCCACCCGTGGCAAGGATCAAAGCTTGATAACAGCTGATTTACTCTAAGTGCTTCGGGGTGAAAGAGGTCTAATCCCCCCTCCCTCCTTTCCCCCCCCCTTTCTTGAACTGAGCAACTTTTCTTTTAAAACGATTATTTTTCAATGGTCTCGTATGCGTTACTTTGTTAAGTTAACAAGTAATTAACTGTTAATCGTTTTGTGGTAACTGCAAATTTTCAGCATAAACCCCAAAGCATGTAACATATTGTGCTCGAGGCTGTTAGATCACAAATCGTCGCTCTTCCGCGGGTTTACAAGCCGCCAAATCAGGTGAAAGAATATTTTTAGATAGAAGTTTTGTTGTATTTCATACAAGCAGTTATAGTTCGCCCTTCTTTTTATAAACTCTTACACATCGTTAAATATTTGTATTTGGTGACCCGTGTTACAACTATTGGATTTATTCTATTAATAAGTCTGTGGCATAATGTTAAAAATAATACGATACTTACATTCGCCTCGATTTTGTCACAAAACCTTACACAGTGAAGCAAAAGTTCAAAATAGCTAAGGATTTGTAAGGAAAGAAAGAAATTAACTGTGACGTTTACCAAACCGGTTATTATATCACTGTTGTTGAGAGCACTTAGTTTCAGTCACGCACAAAAATCTCGCCTACTTCTTTCAACTTGCCGAATTGCATCCATATATCCTGTTAAAAATTTTATTTAGGTTTACTATCACGAACCTGATGTCAATTGAAACCGAAAATGCGACATAATATTGTTACATATAAACATGTGAGAAATCAATCGACTACTACATAAACTTAATCTTTTCATTATTTGTACAATTTGTGCGCGTTCATCCATTATATATAATAGTTAACGAAGGTCCTGCGATTTTCAAATGTTTCATAGTTTTCTTTAACGTTGCGTACATCCTACGCATCGAGGTAAGTAAATAAATAGGAAATGCGCACAATGTGCAGCCAAAGTGGGTTTATTCCCAGTGCAAAATTTTACCTGCGTCTCTGATTTCATTCTGAAATTTGTATAAGGAACCTTTCATAAAGTAGCCCATTAAACAGGGGCTTAAGACACAGTTAAGACACATTGTACAAAAAATAATAAGTGCGCAGTCTACGCTGATAATGCAATTTAAGTTTCGCCAAACGATACTGAGAGAAACAGAACACACTTAGAACTGTCAAAGCCGGAGATTAGCCCCTGTGACCATGTGAGAAGCCATATCGTTGTGAATTATTTCAAAAGGCAATATATATATAATAGAAGCCGTTAGCAACTATAAACTTTATACAAGCTTTTATGTGGTACGAAGAGTACTTTTCTTAAACGGTTCCGAACATATTGTTTACTAATCTAAATATGTTATTAATTTAAACCGCACATTCGTTATTGTAAAGAAGAACGTCTAACTTAAACATATCTAGACGTAAAATAACAGACATTAGCCAATACGAAAGCAAAATTTACATAGCTGATTAATAACCTAACTAATTAGTGGTGACATTACAACATTATGAATACATTTGTTACCTGACTATCTCTGACTGATCCAATATCTTCCGTTCGGCACCGTAACAGCAAAGAACCGTGATGCACAAAACTAAACATTGTGAAAGGCGGCTGAACAGTTTAATTAACCTACGTTCGGAGCTCCTGCAAATAGAGTAACGCCTTATCTACTGACATGAAAATGAGCATCTTATGGATAATTTAATTGAATATGTGTATCTGTATTTGAGTATCGAGCAAGGCTGTAGATATCTCACTTTCACTATGAAATGTTATATTGACGAAAACAATACATACTATAAATCACGATAAACTAAATTAAAAGAAGATTGGCATGTCTGTTCAAATAGTTCTTATTTCTTTTATTCTCACTATTTTCAACATTATATTTTCCATTAGAGTTGTTATTTAACATATCTATTTATTTTGTATTTTTAAACATTTTAAGAGTTTAAGTAAAATAAACGGTTGCTCTAATCTATTTTGTAATACTTGAGACTGCTAAAGACAATCGGTAATTGTATCAACAAAAGTTCAGTCTTGGGGAGGGGAGGGGGGAAAAAAAAGCAACCTCAAAAGCGCTTAATTTGTTTTATATCCTAAAGTATTGATATTTGATCAGCAAACAGCAAGCCCCATTTGTAAACAAAACAGTTACACGCTAATATATAGAAGTTAGGCGTCGAAGAGCACAGGTTGGCTTAAAATCGCTTTCCGCATAAAAATATTCGGAAAACGCCCATATGTTGCACGTCAATATTGCCTTTTTTGCCTCTGTTTACATAACAATATAAAGTAATTTAAATCTGATTTTTGTTTCCTTAAAGAGAGAATAAACATTCACCAACTAATTTCACAAGATCCAAAATACTTTTCTTTAGCAAATCTGATCACATTCCTTTGTAAACAAATCGCCATGAACACAAAAACAATGTACTTATATTTTACTAACCTTTGCCATTTTCACAAGCAATCCTGCTTCTGAAATCAAAATATTTCAGTCAGACTTGCAAATGCATGGATATATTAAGTTGTGGCTTTTCCCCAGTTTACACAATAATTGAAATTCACGAAGTACACCAATAAATACACAGCTGATGCAAATGGGCACAAAAACAAGCGCGTAAAATCTGACTAAATAAAGGCAGAATAACCAAGGTTTTCTTCAACGCACGCAACTAAACACATTGTCACAAAGCAGTTAAAACTATTTTAACACAAGTGGTTTTGCTCCTGCTACTACGGTAAAAGAAAGGCAGAGTTGATGATAACAGACTGAATAACGTGCTGGCTTGTCAAAACTGCCCGTGAAACTATGCTTAAGGCGCAGTCGCGAAATGTCAGGCTTTGCCCAGAGGATCAATACCTGGGGATTTGAATAGGCCGCCAGCAATGCTACCACTGAGAAAAAACATAATGTCGCTAACAATATACTTAAGTTTCTCAATGAGGAATTAAATGCCGCAATAGATTATAAATTGCCTTTTTAAACGTACTACCTCGTTCATTTTGAATGAGTAACATGAAAGTCGGTAAATCGATCTTTTTATTGTATACTTGCAGTATATACGAAAGCGGTGAAGAGGTCGATCTGCAATGTGCATAGTACATACACCTTACCATTGTATTCTAGCTACATCATCTGCATATTTAATAAAGAGAAAATGCGCATAGACATTCGCAAGTGATGTTATTACAAACCTTCTCTGCTATATGTACTTACACTCTTTGTTCTTCTTGCACAAAACTAAGTGATATTGTGCACATATATCCCTCTCAAGTAAAGGTGACCATATTTTAAAACAAGAAATGTTAATATTTGTCATTGAAAAAAGGGCAAAAGAGGACGTTAAAATTTGTTTTTGAAAGCTGATAGTAAATAAATAATTTCTGTGTACCTTAAATTAATTAGAATTGAATTTACTTCAGCCAAACAATCCTTTTGAATTATAAGTGCAGCATTCATTCATGTTTTGCTGATGAATTGATCTTCTTTTAGTAGTCCTTTTTATCACACAGCATTTTGTTAAAATTTACACAAGTGTGATTAAGGTTCGCCTTATTAATCAACTAAGCTTTCAAAGTTTGTACTGAATGAGTATTCTTGTCCACAAACCATTCATGTCAAAAAATACTCATTCAGGGGGCATTAGTTCCAGGTAAACAAATAAGAAATTCCAACATTATAAGAAAATTGTAATAAGGCACATTATTCAAATTAAAACCTGGAATAATGTCTATCCAACAGTCACTAGGTGATATTCTTTTCAGCTTCTTATTTTTCCATTATTTTCAGTGTTATGCATTGTTTAATATACACAAACTCATCATACAGGCCAGTATAATTTATTATAGATAAAAGAGTACTTCACAAATGAAATATTCAATCTTTTGTATATCCTTTCACTGGGATGTTCCTGCCTTAAGTGTTACCCAACTGCAATTCTGCAAACTCTGATGATAAACCCTTTCTTTTCCAAATTACCAAGAATTGATCTGACAACTGATGTTATGAAGTATTCAACAATGAAGTTGGATATTACAATAATTTTGAAATCATTTGACATAGAAATTACCCCCAAATCTGTAATTGTTTGGCCCTCAACCCTCTGAAATGTAGAGTGAAAAGATGATGCTTGGCTGTAAGGAAAATGCATTCCCTCTGATAAAGGATTTTCAAAGAATGATTTGATAAGAAATGAAACATTTATTTTAAGACTCAAAATATGTTTTCAGAGGAACAAACAGTCAGAAAAGGTTTGACTGCATGGAGTAAAGCAAGCTACCTTGTTTTGCTATAAGCCTAAAACTTGGTTGTACTTCTGGTCAACAAATTCACAAAATTTTTAAGACATTCAACCGTTACAGTATGTACATAAAAATGAATATATTTTAGAAACAATGATTTCAATATCAATTCGAAGGACATCAACGCCCATCTGGATAGTAATGTGAATTATATGACCAGAACACCTAACCCCAAATTTCCTTTCAGTTTAGTGAAGAACTTAAGCCCTTTCTGCAATTACAGTTTTTATTATTTGCACAAAAAGTGATTGTTTTTCTTTAAGTTAGTATTTTTCAAACACTCACTCAGAAACGTAGCAATGGTTACTGAAGTTTCTCCAGGCAAAAATTTAAGATCCAACATTTTAACTTGAATCCCCTCACTAGGATTAAAGTACCTAACAGACAATGAAAATTATTTTATGTCCTTGTGGTTTGGTGCATTCATCATTATTGAAATAAAATTACCTTTCTGTAAATCAGATTCTAGTTCAGAAATGGCAAATGGGGTTATAACATTTAGTGCAATTGCCTCGGCTTTACTCACAATATCAGCTGAGCATTATGTGGATTATCCACCAAACTTTCTTGGCTCTGAGTAAGACTGTGGAGTCTAGATGGCTGAAAGCTTAGTGGATAATCCGGACAACACTCAATGGAAACCATAATTAGTTTTAGCATGTTGTTTTATTTCAAATTTATTAGAGATATTTTACTTCACTTTAAATGGAATACCGATGCTTTCAGATCTTTAAGTGATACTATGTGTTAACTGATAACAAATTAAAATCGTAAATAACAAATGTGTATATACATATAAAAAATGTGTAACTAGCTTTGACCAATGGCTAAATTTATATTATATTAAAATGGAAGAAAATAAGGGAGTAAACAAGGGTTTAGCGTGCAGAAAATTTTAAAGTATACTTCCTTAATACAAGTAACACTAGGAATTTATACTAAAAAAAGTTATAACAGTTTCTCCTAAATACTGGAATAAAACATGCTCAAAAATTAAAAGAAATGAATAAAGAAAATTACGGAAAACAGAATAAAAAGAAGTATAGAGAAAAAGAAAAGTTCAAAAGTATTGAATAAAAATACAGAAAATGCAATTAAAGATAAACTAAATGGTTATAAACAATGGCTACAACAAAATAATTCCGGAATAAAGAGAGGGGGGGAAAAATAAACACACACACTCAGATATATATGTTTAATAAAAATACAGAAAATGCAATTAAAGGAAAACAGAATAATTATGAATCTTAAGTAGAAGTATAAATAAAAATAAATATACAAAAAGCATAATCGAGGAGCATTTTTTAAAAACTTGATAGATGCACAAAAAACATTTTTTTGAGAAAAACAAATTTTCTGTTTTATTAGTGCTATAAGATTTTTTAAACACACATTCTCCTGCCTAAAACAAGTATCACCACACTGCAAAACCAAAAATTTATATATATAAAAATTAAATTATAAGTCCTAGAAATTCCAGGTTTTTCAAAACCTGATTAAATGCAGATTAATGTTTTTTCATGGATGTATGAGTTAAAATTTATTATTATTACCGTTTAGTGTTTATTTTTATTCTGCAAACACATTTAAATGATAGATTTAATATAAAATAATAATTACCATTACTTTTGAGTTTAAGGTATAATAGATTTTTATATGCTAAGCACAGCATAAAATTAATTTTGTAATATTGAGTTTTTGTTGATTTATATACAGTGGGCACATTTTGTATTTACTTTATTGGTTGAAAATTTAGTATTAATACGAATTTTTTTAAATTTTTAATTATTTTTAATTTTACATATTTAATCTATAATAGTTTATTAAAAATACAGCTACACATTACATACTAATATATACCAGTAATTTTCTACATAACTAAGTATAGGATACAAAACAAAAAGCACTATTATATCTTGAAATATTCTTGATACTCATTATTTCTCTTTTCAGGTTCCATGCATTTAATGTCATTATAAACTTTCTATCCATTTTTTGGAATTCTTCATTAGATTGTAAACATTCTTTTTTATTTCTTTGCTCACCATATTGGTCTTGAGGTATTATTTTATTTCAGGATTCTCCTTCCCAACTCTATGAGCTGTAAAGGCTATATATGTATTTTGAACTTGTACAGACACATTTTGGTCTTCTTTTGACAGTTTATATATGAAATTACTCACTGTTCATTTAACTTGAAAGACATTTCTTTCTGAGCACAATAAGAATCAAATCAGTTTATGAAAGCTTACAGAAATGAACAGGAATCTCAGCAAATCACAACAATGAATCAGCAGCTGGTCCATATTGTATTTTACTGATTAAACTTTTTGTATTCTATGTAAGAAAATAACAGCATCTATTGAGTTTTCTGTTGAGTGAGCAAATTTGAGTTTTGAAAAAGCTGTTAATAACTCATAGAGATGGAGAATGTGAAATCTGGTTTCACAGCATGATATCTATGATGAATATAATGTGCATGGTTTATATAACTCAATTTCAAAAATGTTTTTGCATCTATTCAGTTTTGAAAAAAATGCTCCCCAATTAATCCAAAAGTCAGGAAAAAATATATATGCGAAATGGAAATTTAAAAAATAACATTAAAAACCTGACTTTAAATTATAGGGATACACAAGACTAAACATGAGAGAAAAAAGATGGTTAAAACATAACTAAATATTTTAAGAACTTCAGAAAGCTTTTAACATAATAAAAAAGCTGCCAATCAGATATGGAGGTAACTTCTTATTGAAACATTAAGCTATGCAGGGGTCTTTAAAACTGAATCAGATTGGGAATTAGCAACCTTTTATGCTGCTCCTCAGAACAGTATTAGATTTAAGTGGTATCCTCAAGATATTATATTATCTACATGTAAATATTCCAAAATAATCTGTTTCTATTTTTGTATCTGTGATATTCAAACTGTATTTAAATTGCTGTCAGTCCTGGTAGTCTAGTGATAACCATACTTTTCTTGTAGATCCAAGATCATTGGTTCAATCCCAGTCAGGGTCAATGGATATTTTTGGGGCATAAAAATCCAAAGTATGGCTTGCTTTGGAAAGTAAATAAAGCTGTGGATCCCATGTCACAGATTTATGGCATGTAAAAGAACCTCAAGCCTCTGAGCAAAATTTATCAGTCATTTCAAGCCCTGAATTGAATGGGATGTTGATGACCCAAAGATGTTAAAGAGCATCCGTAAATAAACCAAATTAATAAAAATTCAAATTGTTCCTGGTGCAAACACAGATTATTATTATTATTATTTTTTTTTTTTACGAAACAGATGTGCTATTTACTATGAAACAGAAATTAAAATTAAATTGATATTAGCTCTGAAATGAAACTTTCTATTTGCTTATGTTTAGGAATTGCATTATGATCAATGGTAATTGTAGTCAATATGGTATAATCAGTAGTAGTGCAACATATAAAATTTGCCCAAATTGAACTTTCCTCTCACAAACAGAAAACAGTATCAACTGATACGATCTGATTTGATTTTCACTGTAAGTTACTATGCACTCACACACACACACACATCCTCGAGTGGAGTGAAAGGGAATAATGGTTAGAAAGTTTGATGCAGTACTGTACTATCAATTTACCTCTTCCACTCTTGATGTTTTTTATTAACCATAAATTTTAGGTATAATAAAAGGTTCCATAAAACAAATAAGAAAGAAAAAATTGCAAATTAAAAGTATCATATTGGTTGTGTTTCAATTACAGAACATTTTGTTAAATTTGCTACCATTAAGTCTTAACTACTGTATTGTTGCCTGATGGGGGGGAGGGGGCAGAGAAGAACAAGTTATAATAAAATTATTCAAAGACTGGGAAATAGTTACTGACTTAATATCTAAAAATAAACACATATATTTGCCCTATATGAATGGACTATCATTGTTTGAGAATTGCAGTATAATTATTATACTGCAATTGTCATTATTGTTGGGGTACAGCTCAGGCAGTTTAGCTGCCTTTGCAGAAAGGAATTCACTCCACAATAGAATGCTACCTGGACAGAACACTAGCCTGCAGCAACATAAAGCGGAGTACACAACTTTACTACTGTTACTACTAAAATATAAATCTCAAGCTTCTAGAATCTTAATAGCTAGATTTAACACTCATACATGAGTAGGTGAGCATACAGAACAGGAACAGACAGAGACAGAGAATTTAATTAAAAGATTGTAGTAATATACCTATTTAAACAAAAAAAATCCAATTCATTTGATTTTCATGGCAGCAATCTTGTCAATCACCCTTTGATTAAAGTCTGGAATCTGCAGAATGAAGCTGTCCCTACAGAAAGCATTATATACTTCCTATATTTTGAAATCACAATTTGACTCAAATTAATATTTAGATTTGGTATAACAGTTTTATAATTTTTATTTCTCTTCCAAAGACTGCAAAGAAAAATAGCTTAAAATGTTAAGTTTTGTATGGGTTTATTTTCTTTACTCAACTGTCAGAAAACAAAAATAAAGCAACTACTTCACAAATTCATATGAAATTTTACTAGCCTGCCATTTAGCTACAGTTTATTAGTAACAAACAACTGATTATCGCTGGTAGAGGGTTTTGCACGAGACTTACTTTAAATGTACTACTGTTTGATACTGAAATAACTACAAGTTTTCCCATATTTAATATATGCACATATATGACTTTGTTGCCATTAATACATTATTTCACTATAATTATTTAATAGTCTTTTAAAACATTAATAATGCAGCAATATCAAATCTGTATCAACTTTGGATGGTGGTATATGCTTACTAAAACCCTTAATACAAGGTACAATTATTTTTTAAAATTTATACAGTTTGCGGCAAAACAAATGACACTGAAATGTTAGTTAATGGCACTGGTAAAGAATGTGTTCAAAATGTATAATATCACATGCCACAAATTGTTCATAACATTTCTGAAGATTATTGAACATGAGGATGAACACTGTTGTAAGGGCACAAGAAACATTATCTTTTCACCTAGTTTGGTAGTATGTTCCTGATTCTTGTTTGTGATGATGGTTCTTGCTAGACCTTTTATCCTTTTGTACCACAGAGCTTGCCAGCATTTAATGTTGCTTTATTTGTTACCTCCTTATTAAATCTCTTCTAATACTGTTTTTTAATATGAAGCAAACTTGGTGCATTTTGATGTCCTACTCCTTATTACCAGAAATGATCTTTTATGATCAACACCTATTCTTCTGTCACAAGAACCATAATTTCAGAAACCAACACAATATTTAATTCACAATGTAACAAAAAATTGTAAATTGAATAAATAAATATACCTCATTGCTTTGGAAACTTTGACAGCAAATGATCGCTAATTTCAGTAATGTTTGTTTTAGCACGTACTGTGCAATCCAAAGTTGTGTCCTTTTTTCCTACTATTGCCGTACTTTCTCTAATACAGTTTAAAACAGATTCGACCTGAACTTAGCACAAAATATGATATATCTAATGTGATCAAAAGCATCCAGACATCTACCCCAATCATATTAAGGCTTTTCCAGTATTACACTCCCCAGTAGTGAACATTATGGGAGCAGGCTTGGTGCTTTGCCTTTGCCTTTGTCCCAGGCCTGAACCCTGTAAGGATACTTTCCACCGTGACAATATTTCTGGAGCCATGGCATCCATTCTTCCTGAAGAGCTAATGCCAGAGTAGATTGTGATGTGGGCATCAATGTCTGGAGAAATGTTGTACATAGTTCATCCTAAAGATGTTCAAATGGTTTCTGGAGGCCAGTTCATATACAGCAGCTATCCATTCACAAATTCTATGGTATGGATTATTATCATGCTGTACGACAACGTCCATAATCAAACTGGTGCCCTATAAAACTCACTAAATGTCCTTGTACCCTTCCAGTGTTACAAGAGGCCAAGCCCATTCCTTGCCCATAACAATGCCTTCTTTACTGTATCACTAGACATAAAGGTAGATGTTTTGCCATAACCAATACCCAAAACCTTCATCATATTACATTGTAGCATAGTTTAAATTACATATCATGTGCTTCCAATGTTCTGTGGTGCTTAGCAATAAGGAGATGTTTGATTTATGCGTAGCTGCTCATACCTCATTACTCTCAATTCACCACTGCTTTTTTGCTTTTATATTGGTATATGTCATCTCATTTCATTCCAGTAGTGCAAAAGTAGCATCTACTTACCTTTGGTCATCTGTTGTATTTATGCAAATATGTGAAAAAAGCATTACAAAAAGAGTGTTTAATGTCTTATGGCCACTGTTTATATTACTGATTATGAATCATCATTTCTGTTCTTTAACATAACTAATTTCTTCCCTCATATATTCCTTACAACAGAGGTCTTGTTTCTGCTGTGTGAAACATTAATCAGCAATTAGAGAATGAATTTGCTATTAATTGTTGCCTTTCCCCACACTTAAAAGATTGATAGTTATGATGCAGACTCCTAAGTGATTTATCTCAAATAATTTCCATCGGTTGATTATATGAGGGTCATTTAAAAAGTTCTCAGAATAAAATACAAGGTAAAGAATGACTCTTTAATGTTTTTATTTCTCAAACTAGTCCCTTGAGTCAGAGATATACAAATCTGCAAAAATATCAACTACTGCACCTTCATCAGATGAAAGTTTCTTTTTAGCAAGAAATTTTTTCAGCTTTGGGAAGAGATGTAAGTTCAATGGTGTGAAATCTGAGGAATAAGGCATATGTGGCAGCAGATCTTAGCTCAGTTCATTGATTTTTGCCATTGCAATATCATAAGTATGAGGCCAAGCATTGTGTTGATGAAATACCACTTTCTTCTTTGATAAACTCAGTCTTTTCTATTATATTTTTGCCTTTAGTTGGTTCAAAAGATCATAATATGCTCCAGTAATAGATATTCCACTAGGAAAATTGTGAATTAGTAGAATACCTTTACCATCCAAGAAATATCATAATCTTCCTGGGTGACTTCACACATTTAAACTTTAAGGACCACTCAAAAACAGTTGAAAAATGGGCAGCCGAGTCACCTAGAGTATTTATTTTTCTATGAACTTCGGCCTCTGTCATACCCTTGTTCACAAAGAATTTATTTATTGCATGCTGTTTGATATTTGCCATTTTTCCAAAATGCATATGTCTACATTGCGACAAAGAGCAGTACCTATTGTGCTCCTTCACCAAGTGATGCATTATCGCAGAATTATTTCTATGTGAGATGGCTGATTTGATACGGTAATTTATTCGAACTACTGCTGCAATCAGTGGTCATTCTGTGAACTTTTCAATGACCCACATAATTAACAATATATAGGGGCTCACACCCCATCAAACTGCCATGGGTGGCTGAGGTATTAAGGTGCAGATTCGTGAGAAGGTCTGGAGTTTGATACCTGCCAGGACCATCCTCCAAGTTTTCCTCAGTCCTCATAAATGGCCAATGCTGGAGAGGTATCCTAAATTTAGGTCTGGAATGCTTTCTTATTTAAATAAAAAAAAATCTGAATTAATTATTTCATCTCAAGCAACAGTAAAAACAGGCATTAAAACACTATTTACAAAACTCTCACCATCAAGTGGTTTACTACATCAAACAAATTGGAGTTAACCATATCAATGATCTGCTCTGTTACTATGAAAGAGGATCACTTGTTACTACAATCATCCTATAATGCAGTCTTCCTTTTTTCTTTTCTCTATTTTTTTTTAAACCCTTTGCTCTGTAAAATATTTCTTACACCATATTGCTTTTGAGATTGATCCATTATTCAATATAATTTATTTTTTTAAAGCATAACCTTTAATTTACAACTAAGTTTGAAGTAAAAGAAAATCACAATATGTCCATCAATCTTTATGTAACACATTTTATCATGTTATAAGGTGCACAATCACAAAATTTTCATTATAATTTTTTCCTTGTTAAAAAAAAAGTACGAGACACAAACATTTAATGTAGCAGATGGAATGGTAGATAAAATTTATCTCACTTTCTGGCCCGCTGATCACAACCTTTTTGGAAATATTTATGCAATTTAAACCATTTTGTTCTGTTATTTTTTTTTTTTTTGTTTTGTATTTTGTTCACATACACAACAAAATGCAATGGTCGCACACTGTTACAACTACCATTAAGAGCACTCAAAATGGACTAAGTTTTTTTCTTTTTTGTATTCTAATATTTAACAGAAAGGCACCGCAAAAACACAACTACTCTCACCATTCTTTTTATTTTCATAATAAGTGGACATAAATATTTTAATGTGCAATTATATCTATGAAAACATTTTTATTCTGTTCACTTTGGCAAACACAAAAAGCACAAAAACATCAATGTTCTGAAAATATTTAACCATCTTCTGTTTTGAATAAGTATAAAAAGCTGAACACTTCTAGTCGTTTGGTGTGCCACAATTTTACAGGCACTTGATACAATAATAATAGCAATAATAATCTAAATAATTTGTATAAAATTAAAACTCTGCTAACTTAAACTCTAATCATTACCTCTTAACAAATATACTTTTATCTTTAAAGAAAAGAAAAATGACAGCAATAAAATTTATATAAAAGACTCAGCCAATATATGATTCAGAGATTTCTAAAGAAAGCAGAGATGTAGTACACTTATTTCAGTGCAGTATACCTTGTAAACTAAAATCAAATGTTCTATATTAGTTTGTAAAATTACATAAAATGATTTATGATGCTAAACTAGTCCCACTCCCTTGTAAGTTCTTACATTTTAAAATTTCGATTCTATTCTAGAAATTCCAATGGAACATTTATTACTATTAGTGATAAAATGTAGGTGCAATTATAATTAAATTAACATTCATTTTGACTTCTGACAGCTTGCTAGATACATGGTTTACAGATCCGTTGTCATGCCAACTAAAGTTAACCCTCGGAATGACTATTTGATGCCTCCTGATCTCGTTGGGCAAGCTTGTGGGCAATGTTGTCCATTACTAAGCATCAATGTTTGACACATTTGTTATCTTGTAAGTATGACCACTTTTCTGTTCTTGACCTGAGCGAATAAATTACTTGTTCAGCTATAGAAAGTGTATTCCAGAAAAAATTTCAATGTATTGTGGTTCCACTTTAGGAGAGAGCAGCGATTACTCCCTTGGACTGAGCCTCTTGGCACCTTCAATGTTAAGTACTATAAGCAAAATATAGACATCTATATCATAATCCTCATTTTATCCAAATTTCACATATTCAAGTCAGATATGTAAGCTACCGAACTTTATTTGCTCTGTCCGAAAACAATCATCTAACAGGATAATTATGTTTGAATTAAGGCAACACCTTTCTTTCAGCTACTACTTAATATGATAAATAAATGATATGCATTCAGTGTAATATGAAAAATGCATGTATGCTCATATATAAAGACATGGAAAACAAGAGACTTCTAAACATTGGCTTAATGCAAAACTACCTTTCTATGCTGGGAGCTGGACAACTGTACTATAGGAAACAATGATAACAATTATTTTAGTGGGCTGAGTGTTATAAGCCTTATATTTTCTTAACATATGTATATTGTCACGAATGACTGTAAAATTTTTAAGGAAAATCCGACTGAGTAACCAGCTCTTAGCAGTAGCAGTAAACTGGCAATGCTGAACATTGTGAATGCGACAAGACAAGAACTGTCAGAAGTCTAAAGTAACTTGATTTGATTATAAAAAGGAAATAGTAATTGTAATATTCCTTTATACAGTAAAAGAAGTCAATGTTTAAACTGTTTCACTTTGCTGTGTTAAGTAAATTAAATACCCATTGTATATTTTGGCCAAAGCAATTTAGATGAAATATGGAAAAAATCATATGCACTAAAAATAGTTTTAAAAATCTGAAACATTCAAACTGAACTCTACTTCTACTACTACTACTAAACATGTTTATGAGGAAGGTATAATCAGCAATGATGTAACATCGTAACAATTTTCCACACATTTACAGCAATATAAATCAAGCTTGTGACTACAGAGAAGGTCAACACTAATATTGGCTTTGTTGTGCATTAGTTTAATCATAAAATGTCCCTACAGTTGGTATTACTTCTGCAAAAATTATAAAATTCTGAGTTGTGCCAGGAAAGAAAAATAAAAAGCTATTGATGATAATAATACACAGATAGTGCACAAGAGCAGAATATTAATGACTTTAAGAGAACAGTAAAACTTATATTGACACTTTTCTGTTTTTTTTTTAAATATGTTGGGCGTGGTTTTGAAATAATTACTTCATCATCTCCAAATGACAATACTGACAATTATGCTCTTGTTTTGGGCTCTATGGCTCCCATTTCTTTAACACGTCAAAATAGATTCACTGGTAATTTTAGAATTTCATTAGTATTTTTTTTAAGTTTCAAGATTCAAGAACAAAAATGTGTGGATCTTCTGAGTAACTTATTCAAGTAAATATAAATGTTATAGAAATACTGTATTTGCTGATTAAAAATTTACATATTTTTAATCATCAATCTATTGAACAAAAACTTTCAAGTAGTAGTATTAAGTTTTGAACTAATATAGGATAAAAGCATCTACTTATTTCTCTAAAACACAACACAGAAATGAAGTCTTTAGTACAACTTTTCCTATTTGCCCAAGGTATTAAAACCTTTCAAAAATGGTCTAACTGCTTTCGTTTATGGTTCAATCTTTACTTCTGATTTCCTTCCAACTAACAATTATGCTATTTATTAATTATAAGTTTTAGTATGATACATAATTTATCAGTTCATCAACGTTCCCATTTTGTAATTAAAATGGTTTATCTAACAGTGAATGTTCTATATAATTAAAACATAGTATGCATGTTCTACAAGTAGCAGAGCATTGCAAATGTATTGTAAGTTCCATGATGACTTTAGCTATTATAGACAATGCAACTATGCAGCTATGTTGCACTATGATAATCTTAAGTTTTTGTTATTTTATATGGCGTACATGCCTAATAATGGATCCTTTGTAAATTTTTTCCCTTTTAAATCAACTTGAATGACTTTTTAATTGTAGTAGGAATCTAAATAAATGCTGGAAGATTTGAGTGGAATTAAGTTGGCAACTATTTTCTTTAAAATTGTTCATCTTGTGCCAAATACTCATTAAGAGAGAGAGGGGGGGAGCTAAGTTTGGGAAACACAAAAAAATATACAGTGCACTTATTTGAGTTACAGGCCACCTAGGCTGCATAATGGGGAACTGCAGCCTATAAATCAAATAATTTCACTGTAAATGTGCATTTGAAGAGCATTTAGTAAAATGTCTTTTCAAAGTTTGGCACGAGAAAGATATTACAGAAAAGTATATATATAATACCATCACTTTGTCTTCTTGCCATAGAAGAACTCTAGTAGTTTGACATATAGTAATTACAAATCTGTGACTTTTTCTTAGTGTTTTATCCTTTTCTATTTTTCTAGTTACTGTTATTTTAGTTACATATAAATATATAAAATTAGAAACAGCATGGTGACTAGCTGTATTATTGTATACTTAGCTTTAAAATCCAAATTTCTGGAATTGCAAAGGTTTTGCCCAATTTTTCTTTAAATCTCAATGTTCACACCCCAATGCTAGAATTAGAAAGATTTTTTTTTTTTTTTTTTTTAAACATATTTCTCTCTTGTTGAGCTACTTTTTGGTAATTTATAGCCAAAAGTTTGGTACAGCAGTATTAATTTCTATTTATAAACTAGATGTGCTCAAAATACAAATTAATAAATCTTAGCTTTAATTTGTGGGAATTTTAACAGTGAAATGTAACATTAAACTACAATTTTAACAAGATATCACTCTAATTTTATTCTTTTTCATCAACTTACTTGTACATGTTTCAAAGGAGGTTGCCTTAATCATCAGGTATTGTCCAAATAAGTTGGTAAAAATTAGTGAAAATAGAGTCGATATCTAATTAAAATTACAGTTCAATAATTCATTTTTTTTGATAATTCAGTCTCTTCTTCAATAAAATCCCACGATGGCAACTGATGAACCATTTTTTGTATGTGCAACATACATGAAAGAATGAAATGAAAGAGCCCATTGTGTACCGTAAAGGGTAGGGCCTCCTGCTAAAGAGAAAAGCTCATTTTGTTACTGGTGAGCTATTTCAATAATGTGTATCAGAACTCTGTAACTAAAATAATTAAATATTTACATGAAACATTTAAACATTTGCACATAAAGTAATTTTATAGGATTTCAAATGCATTTATTGAAGAATGATAAGCTCTTTTGCCATCCACACTGATTTATGTTTCAAATTAATTGTAGAAAGTGTAAAACTCCATATGGATAAATAAGTTTTGCAATGAAATTTTGCACCCACCAGAAGTATTAAATGTATGATGGACATGCAAATGGCAAAAGCAGATGAGCTGCACTATATTAGAGTTCCTGTATTCTGGTTAAAATCTACACTAAACATTATATTGTAATATCATGAATTTAAATATAATTTTAAAAATGCTTCTTTATTGGAAATTTTAGCCCATGAATACGATTATTTTTGTAAATCCATTACATCTCTGCTTACCGAAATTTTAGCCCATGAATACGATTATTTTTGTAAATCCATTACATCTCTGCTTACCAATCAGCTCTGAAACATATGGCTGGTCACGATGTAATACAGAACAGTTAAACAAATTAAACATAAATGACAACAGAAAGGATTAATGTAATACATGGCACATCTAACTTCATCTATAAATGTGACAGTTAGACATGTTTATGATTCTCAAACTTTAGTCATTTATCACCGTGGCTGTTACACATTTCAAATCATTAAGGCCTGCTATACAACTGCAAATTCTATAAAGCTCTATGCTGTTAATAAAAAGTCTTGATTTTACAATATAAAGCAAGCACTTCAAATGCAATGTCATTTTCAGAAGATTTTGTACACTATATACAAGATCCATTGGCTTCTTCATTAATAGGTAAATAATTATTTGGATTCATATATGCATGATGAAAGAAATGAATGTTATTTTAAACCAATAAGCACACATCTTGAACTCCACTATTTAATATGCCATTCTAAAAACTTAAATGCACTGAATTGATCTAAAACAAAAACGAATGCTCTTTGTGTTCACAAAAAATTATACCTATAAGTAATAAAAAAAAAATATTTTTATTGAAACAAAAATGTTCTGAGCCAAATAAACAATATGAAAAGGAATAAAACCAGAGAATGTGTTCTGCATATCAACTGCATGGAATGTAATTCACAGTACAAGTGCACATTAAACAATTTTACTTTTGATGCCTTAGGGAAACAATGCCACTTGCTCTAGTAAGACAAGAAAAGGATAATAATAAAAAGATAAAGAATGAAAATGCACAGATTCCCCATACTATGGTCTATGATAGTATGAACTGGTTATTACAATAAAAAATTATTTCTAGGCTGTATAAGACTAAGCTCTACAGCTGTATCTTGGAAAATCCCTATATAAAAAGTCTCAACCATCCCTCTCCTGAATATGCTAGACTAAACTCTTGGGATGCAAAATGTAATGCATTGCACATTTAAGCCTATGGCAATAAATGGAAGAAGTGGCAAGCACTATGTTATGGCCTCCTCTAGCATCCTATGATAGATTTATATAACAAACCCGTGCTTCTAGTTTCAGTTGGATAGCACACTCAGTGAACCTGGGCTGGTTTGAGCATGATAAGAACATAATACCCCTGCTGTGGACTGAATCCCACACTGTCAAGACTGTAATCAACCACCTTGCCACCTGAACTATCCTCACAAGCACACAATAAAACTCATGCAATATTTGAACCTGCATCCTATATAATATGCAGTTGGCTATGACAAATGTTCTACCCAAACTTGTCAGCAAATCTTGGTAGCCTTTTGGTGGAGCATAGATGCAGATGCTGACAAAATATTTGTAAATACACTTGAGAATCTTGTAAGTAATACATCAATAAATATAGGGGCATAAGAGGCAAAAATATACATCCACAAATACAAAAACTGGCTAAGAATTCTCAATATCCCATAGTAAGAAAACATAAATTTTAAGTTCATCAGAATGCCAACCAAAGATTATGCCAACCCTTCTGATAATGACAAGCACATAATGATGTAGACAAAGATCTGTGAAACATATTCTAGTGAAATATGAAGTTAGTTCAATTCTAATAATTATGTGAATAGCTTTACTGTGAGAAGTTTCAATTTTTTAAGTTAATGAATTTATGTTGTTGTGCAGGTGGACTCTCTGCACATAGTGCTGGATGTGCAAGAGTTGAGGTTACACAATGCAAAGCTGAATCGAGAAGCAGAGCTGCCGCCTATTGCACGGCAGAGGGTAGCTGTTTCTGAAGCTAAGGTGGAGGACCTCCAGATACAGCTGCAGTGCAAAACTGATGCAGAGACAATTCATATTAGGGGTATCGCATGATGATGCAGACACTGGATCAAGAGTCAAAGCAGAACAAAAGGTTGTCTCTACATAATGAAGTGCTGTGGTGAAAATTAAAGCAGAACACAGTGTCAATGTTCTTGCACTCTCACAAGCCTCGACGAGCCCAGCTTTGGCAGACATCTCTCAGTGTTCCTGCTATTATGGAGCAATTTTGATTCTGCACAGCCTGTTCAACTTCTGGTTACAGTCTCACAAATTTGGGTGGGGATCTAGAGACTACACCCCCCCCCCCTCCGCACCCTCGCCAAAGGTAAAGGCTGTGATAGAGAAGAGCAACTCTTGTTTTATTGGGTGCTGGAAATGGATGAGACTTCAGACAGAATATAGAAGCAGCATGCAGAGAAAAAGCATCATTGGTATTTGTTTATGAGCTAAAATTACACTGAGGGAAGAAATAATACATATATTACTTAAATTTTAAAAACTGATTACGTATAGCTCGACTAAGACTAGGGGCTTGGAAAGAGCTCAAAATCACCAATGAAATTTGCAACAGAATTTGCCCTCTTTGTGGAAACGTGGAAGATTGGCAATATATACTGGTGCATTGTCCAAACACAGAACACTGGCAAGTTTACACACTCGAATAGGGGCAGGTTAGCATGTTTGTACTTGTTTGCACAGGAAGAAAATTGGTCAAAACTGGGTGAGTTTTTATGTAAAGTGTGCCTAATAAGAAGCTGTGTGTGTTTAAACAATGTATAATTGTGATGTACACATATATGAATGAGAAAGTGTGTGTTTTCATATAATTATCTGTGAATTAATAATTGTATATAAATATTTTCATGAAATATAATTATTTCTGTGTTAATAGTTTATATAATTATTGGCATATAGTCATATTGTCAGTAGATGTTAAATAGTAACTTGTAAAGATGGATATAATGTAAAAGTTAATGTACATACATAGTTTGTAAAATAAACACCATTATCTATCTTATCTATTTAATAATAAATATAAAAACCAGATCAAATGAAAAATATGAGCTGTAAAAGAATTTAATATATGCATATAGAATTGCAAGGGCTGTATTAATGAATGGACTATCCATACTAATTTAATGAAAGATCTCCACAAACAATCAGACGAAGAGCAATTAAAACTTCAAAACAAACCTCAAAACAACAGAATTAGGCCATCACATTTCCCATTGTGCAAGACACACTTCTGATTTAATTTTTTTAGAGGACATTAAATGTCCCCTATTTTCCATAATCTTCATAACTCTTTCCTTATCAGTACTGTTTTGGTCAACAAGGGAGCTGTTTCACCAAAATCAATTAAATTTTAAAGATTAATAAATAAAAGTAATGTAAATTTAACAGTAATAATCATTTTGATGTAAAATTAATGGTAATTTCATAAATCATAGTTGAAAAATAGGTAGCTGGGAGATGGCACAGCAGTCAGCTAGTAGTAATGTTTTAGAAAAACTATGATGAAATGAATAATTTTAAATTTTCAGAGACTAGAATTTAGACATGTTGGGAAACAACAAGCAGTCAGGTGTAGATGATCAATGGTTTGCAACTATTCTTAAAAATATAATGGAAAAAAATTCTACATTTTGGATGAAAACATGCAGACATTAGAGTTCACTAATGGAAATGATTACACATTTCAGAATTAATGTAATAGTAAGTGAAGATGACAGAAATAAAATGTCCTGCAAAACAGATTAAATTATGGTAGTTATGCATCTTCTCCACAGAAACCTAAAAGAATGGATTACATATTGAAGCTTTCTGAGCCACTGGATTATTTAGCAACTCACACGTGCCAGAATAATATATATGTAGTTAATGAGATGGCTGTTCTTTTTTGAATATAGAAATTAGTGATTATCAGTGTAAATAAATGTAATAATATATGTAGTGATAGAATCAAATGGAAAGAATAGTTAGTAAATAATATATAAATTATATCTGGGCAGGAATTGCATACAAAAAATGCAGTACATTTGTTTTAGTGATTGGTGAATTTAAGAAAATTTGAAACAGAGAAGAGTTTATTATCATTGCCGTGTTCATTGTGTACCCAACCAGCTTACTTTAAATAGGTAACAATGGCATGTTGTGGCCACATTTTTTTTCAGAGCCTTTGATAATATAGCAATAGAGATTCTCTGTCTTACTGCACCAATAATATTTTAGCTTCAGCCAATAGTAATCTAGGATTGAACAGACAAACTTCATGTGGAGTGATGTTGAATGGCAGCCTAGAGTTGCCATATTTTCCTCAGAGCCTTTGAAAGCAATTGTTTGGTGACAGAGTTTCTCGTCTTACTGCACCAATATTTTTGCTTCAGCCAATAACAGTCTAGGATTTAACAGCAGTCAACTCCACATGGAGTGGTGTAATAGCGTCAGCCAATAGCAGTCTAGGATTAACAGCAGACAAGCATACATCTGTGGGAGAATATATCAGTTGGGATATGGAATAATGGTCATACAAAATTTGCCACCTCTTTTGATGTCTGGGTATACATGAGTGTGGCAGTAATAATTAGGTTTACAGATGAAAGATGGGGGTATTTTAACTTTAATTACATTGTCATTATTTTATGTGATATTGTTTCATGAATTGGAATACGAATAATTATGTTCAATTTATTATTTAGCAAAAAAGTGTATTGTATTGTAATTTCATAAACCATTTCAATCTATGAGATTACCTTAATTTTAGCTCTATGGGCTCCTTATTAAAAAAGTGATTATTTGAGGTATTTTTTAGTTTGTTTCCCATTTTTGAACCCATTTAGAACTCCCCCTCCATTTTTGTTGAAAAAATTAGGCTATTTCAGATTAAATAAAGTATTACAAAAAGAAAAAAAAGCATTCTTACATTGATATCCTACAATCAAGATGCAGCTACGAAAAAGCCAATCTAGTGATAACAGACCTTTTCCAAACATGTATTACATGTTATCTGCAGTCACGGCAAATGTATGCTTTGGATCCCCTACAGATTTGTTAGGCACTGAGATATAATGAGGCACATTAGTTAATAATTGCACGAAAAGAACCAAGCATTGCTACTGCAAGAGGCAACATGGAATGCAGTTTGAGAATCACCAACATGCTGCTAACCAGACAGCCTGATTTAGAGTATACATAAAAACCTCTCTCAAAGGACAATTATCCATCAATTATCTGGTCAGGATAATGCCCATCATAACAGCAAATAAAAACTCTTGTGACCTTAGGAACAGTTGCTTTACTATAATTATAATAAACAAGCAATGTAAAGAGGCATAAAAAGCAGTCCATTGCAATATTCCTCATTACTAGAGCCCTGGTTTATACACACCATGTTAAAATTCAGGTTAATAAAATATATTTTAATTCATACCATCACTATTGCACTACTTTTAAGGAAATAGAGTGCTTAATTTTTCTTATCCATCAGAATATGACAATTAAAAAAAAAATCTCTTTAAGCCTGATTGAGCAACTCAATCTCAAGGCATACGATAGTTCTTAAAACAAATGCCATATTTAATCTTTTGCACTCTGGCTACCACATTACTCCAACCTTTTTGGCAGGCACAAGATATAATATGTCTGCAAATCAATAACCTTATCCAAAACAATCATATTTGCAGAATTATATGTAGATTTCCAATATTTGCAGAATTATATGCAGATTTCTTGCTATTTCTTAAGAGGATTTATTTAAAATAAAAATGCTGCCTCATCTTCACTTACAGGTAACACTTTACTCACCAGTAGGCAACATTAATATGTAATGCTACACCCTGAAATTAAAAGAACTTAACTTTTTTTTACTAAGCCACTAGCTGCTGTTAGTGGTACTGTGGCCAAGTAGTTACCCTGCTTGCCTTCAATGAAGCCAGCCTGGATTTGATCTCATTGACCATATGTGGGATTTGTGGCTGATAAACTGGCATCTGGAAAGGTTTTCTCTGGGTTCTGCAGTTTCCCTTGCAATTCATTCTGTCACTGTTCCATCACCACCCATCATCTAGTGCTGGGGTCTAAAATGGTCCAGATACAGCAGCTTGCTCATTGTTCACCAGTGTTTGCTCCTCCTACCTAGTATTGGAGCAGTAGAGAAATTTGAAATTTATTTGGTGTATTTTCATGTTATGTCACTAATTGCTACATTTGATTTTGTAACATAGGTGATTTATGTAATTCTGTTCTGATTATTCAACTGCTATATGCATTTTCTGATATCAATTATAAGTAGACCGGAGCCTAGATCAACTGACCCTGCTTACTAGATATATGTGTTTCATGACAACCAGTGCACTTGCATCATTCAGCTAAGTAAATGTAAGATCACATGCAAATTCTCCCTTTTCCATCAGCACACTCTCACTGCTGCTCAGTTTCTATGTTTAATGGACCAAACCTTAAGATGCTTGATCCAGTGGATTGCATCCACTGAAAATGTTAGTGCAAAACTGTAAATGCACCATGCTTCTGCCTTCTGCTGCCCAAATATAATACTTTAATGCCTGGCTAGCAAATGAATTGGCACTTGTACCACTCACTCTTGGTTCAGCAAATGTATCTTTATCTAGCTGTGCACGTCTTTTCCAAAACTGAAACCTGAATAACTAAGATCAGTAACTGAAACCATACAGGATACATTTAAAGTTCTTATGTTATGTATTGTCAATGTGAGCATTGTAATTGTAAACATTAAATGATGCGCATTTTTGAAAATGAACATAATGAAGAAAAATTTTTAATATCCAAGCCGTAATATGTAACAGAAAATGTTACTGGAAATGTATTCAATTAAGTACAGTTAACACTTTTGGACCAATGCAGTAGGTAGCATTCGTGTTTCCTATGGAGGGGCCCAGGTTGGATTTTTGATTGGGTCAGTTTCCTGAGGTTTTATCTCATGTCTCAAGTTGAATGTCTGGGGAAACTTAGGCCTGAAAGTCTGTTGAACTTCAGCCGAATTATCTGTCATTCCCTAAGCAGCTTTATTGAGATAATGTAACCATGTCTTCCAGATGCTTGAACCTCAGAGGTTGCTACACTCTCACCAGCCTTTGTTTATTTACTGAACCTCTTTAACATCTCAGGTCATCAGCATCCCATTCTATTCAGGGCATGAAACAGCCGACAAATTTTGCTCAGAGATCTCTTCCTTCAGGCTCAAGGTTCTTTATCATGCCATAAATTTATGACAATGGACCCATGGCTTTACTTCCTTTCCAAAGCAAGTCATACTCGGGATTTTACGCCCGAAAAAAATCCATTGATCCTGGCCGGGTTTGAACCCGTGAACTTGGGTTTACAAGGCAAGTATGGTTACTACTACACCACCAGGATTGACCCTCTCACCAGCCTGGAGGAGCAACTTATTAAGTCTTGATGGTTAATGTTAGCATAAAAAATAAATAAATAATAATGTTATAAACACATGCAAACAAGTGCAGAAATGAATACCTGCCTGCTTTCCAAAATATGATAAGCTGCAAGTATTTGCTGTATTTTATGGTTCATCCTAATTCCTAATACTTCAAAACAAATTACAATGAAACTTGGACATAGCATTCTTTTTATTATTTTCCCAGAAATCTCACTGCTGTTGCTCATTCCTGAAATTATACCCAAGCTGCTGAAACTTTGCACTTGATAGCTGCCTTTTTAGTTGGCAATCATGCAAATTAACAAACGAGGAATGATATATGTTGCACCTTCTGAACCAATTACAAAGTATCATTAACAGTTGGTCAGTCAGTCTTGACATAGCTGTGCTGTATTGCCGGTTTTTTCTTACTGTGTGCGCAGGTGATTTCTATTATGTGTTTGAATTGAGTTATTGTGATTAATTTGCTATAGTTAAAAAGTGTCCCAAAGGGGTTATTTGCTGAGTGATTCACGGAGTGATACATAATCCTCTGTGTCAAGGTGTTACACAGATGCAAAATGCTGTTTGAGATGCCACATAATGTAATGGCTTGAAGCTTTTTCCTACTTAAATTCATGAGCAAACATGTACAAGTAGATCATTTAATGTATAAAGTTTGTTCTTAATTATGCTTACATGCAGCAATTTAATTGTGGTTATATATAAGTCTGGAGTGAAGTTATTTATTATTACATATACTTAATATACATTTAAGAAGCAACATTGAAAACTCTACAATACCAGCCATTAAACAATGGTGGTAGCCAACATTATACGAACTGAAGCTATCAAATGCAAAGTTTCAGTGGCCTGCGTATAGCCCAGCAGAAACATCATCACAGTATCTCCCCTATCCCCATAACTTCTAAAGCTGTTGTATTCATATATGAAAAATCACAGTCCTGTTGCTGTTATGTCAGATTGATTCCAGAAAATTTTAATGGTTTACATCTTAGAAGAGTATGTGCATGGTTTCTGGACACAGTCCATTGATTTTTTTTTTTTTACAATGATTACCCACCTCTTCCATATTTCCCACATTTATGCAAGGAAGGCAGTAATTTTAATGCTTTTGACTTGCCATAGATAGCACATAATTGTTTACCTTTGAAAATGACAAGAAATCTAGTGATGTTAAAGGCGACAGTAATGCTTTCCACTATAACCAGCGAACATTCAATGGCCCAAATATACAGAGATTTAATGATTTGTTCTCGATGGTCACAGTGGGTTAATAAGCTGTGCAAGACCCATGTAATAGGAGAATACAGAAAGGTAAAATCAAGTTGTGCTGAGCTCTGTTGGAAGTATTAAGTGTTTAATGGCCCACCAATTTCTGCATGCCTTTGAGATGAGTACCTTTTCAGGGTATGGAAAAATTGGTAAAAAAATTTTCCAGACAATGTTCGTAACATGGATGGAACTTGAACTCATTGGTTGACAAGTGGAACACTAGCATCTATCACCAAACTTGCAACTCTGCATGTTGACAGCAAAGAGCAGCAGCATAATATATTACTTGCACTTCTTGCCTAGACTACATTGCACTAGATGATTAGATGACAGAATGAGTAGCTGGGGAAATTAAGAGATGCTGAGAAAACATGCTCAGATTTTTCTTTTCCTGCCACAAATCCCACATCCAGTCACTGGAATTGAACCCTCTGGTATGTTCCAGCATAACCACTGTTTACATTGTTAACTTAGTTATTTCTGATTGCTATACATAAAATAACACTTTCATTATTATTTTGCATAATTCCTTATTTAGGAAAAATGTTTACAGTATACAACTAAAGTTTCTTCTGTGCCTGAGAAGAAAGCTGGAAATGCAGTTCGTACAAAGGATTTCATATAAGCCTTATTATTACTGCCAATAATTCAATTTTTATTCTCTTAGATAGCAAAACTAACTCCTGAGAGTTATTGCTTTGATAAAGAAACAACAGCACAGATGTACAATATGTAATATACCTTAAATTTTGTTTCAAGAAACTCATCTGATTATTTAATCACAATGCAGTTCAATTTATTATGAGCCATGATGAGTGTAAGCAGCAAAGTATATTCATTCTTGCCTCCATAGAAATATGCAACTTCATTCTTTTTATTATATGAATGGTATGTCAATCTCTTTAAATGTTCAACTCTTTAACTGCAAGTTACATAAGTTTATTTTCTCCCAATTTTTATATTATGTTCTGTATTGTCTTCTCCCTCATTTCAATTAACATATCTTACTTTCGGTATAAAGCATTTAAGAAGTATTCTTCTGCTCCCAGAATGTTCTGAATGCAGCATCTTAAAAGGTCTTCAAGTGGCTTCCAATTAGAATTCTATTGCAGGAAAGCACCTATTTACCACATACCAAGGCAATGGTACTCATATGCTACTTCTTGAGTCTAACAAAATGTAATTTTTTAAGATTTCCCAAAAAGGTTTACTTTTATCATTTAGAGGGCTAAAACCATTTGTTAGATCTATGAAGAATGTGAGACATTAAAGAGACTTTATTTATGAATAATGCCTTTATTGATGGCAATCTTCTCAAAAACCCAATGATGGCATCATTGAATTTGAACTAAGTATTTCTTATCAACATCTTACTTTTTATGGGGTCAATGTTCCATCCTCATTTAGATGCCTATCACAGACATGTGTTTCCAACTTGCACATCAATAATGATCAACTATCTTCCATTCTGCATACATACTCAAAATGGCTTCACATGAACTGCTGACAAGCACCCTTATAATGAGCTGATTGTTTCCTTAACATTCACCACTTGTGCTGTATATAAGTCGGGACTCTCAATTATAAGGCCTGTGCGTGCAGCAATACATTTATACATTACAACAAGTTCTTATATATATATATATGTGTGTGTGTGTACCATTAAAAAGCAGTTATCCTTCTCCATTAACAATCATTCCATTCTTTTATCGATTATACAAATATATATATAAACAATAAAAAAAAAGTAATAAGGAAAGATGAATAATGAAGCAACACTCTCACATACACAGCACCATGCACATCAAGAGAGAAACATAAACAGATTTGCACATTAAATAACTCTTTCCTTAATATTTGGATTAAATGATTAATATCTTCTTATTTACAGTACAGATTAAAAAAATCTCACCCATGTTTCCTAGGTTCAACATTTTGCATTTTCATTGCAGAGATCAAAGAGGATTTTGGTTCCCATCAGCAGACTGTTTTTTATGCTGTACACAGCCTTGACAAAAATATGTGTGTGTATGTAAAATAATTATGGTTTAAAAAAACCCATACACACACACTTTGTGAAACGCATTTTTAGTACTTTTGCTTGTATATGCAGCTGTTCAGTAAAATGAGCTTTGTTGTCTTATTTTTTTTAAGATTTGTTTTGTGTTGTCATTTAAAATATTAAATAATTTTCCTTGAGATAAAACCTGGACCTACGTTTTGTCGTCTTACAGTGTATAATATTTGTACAGTTATACATTATTCTTTTTACCACAAAAACATTTCCTATATCAACCAATCTCTTCTTTGTAACCATTTGGATACATGTTGTTATTGTTTTTCTTCCTTTGTTTCAGTTTCTCACCCCCTCACCTTTCCTATGAGCACGCTACAGTCCTATCTAGATTGTGGCGGATTTTTGTTGTTACCAGATGTATGGGGCCAACACCTCAAGATACAGAAGAGATGGCATTGATTGGAGATCCCATTTGGACCAGCACTTTGTCTAGCCATTGCAGCGGTCCATTGAGATGGATCTCCACCCAACAGGGAGTACTTGTAACATCTTGTCGGTGGTATTCTGCTCCCCAACCTTTCACAAAAGACATCCTGTACAAAGACATAACATATTATCAGCTATTATATAACATTAACTCATTTCAAATCACTACTCTGTTTATTAAAAAACAAAGCCTCTGTATCCATGGAGTCTCCTTGGAATGAAATTATTTGTAATCTAAAAGAAAAGTTTCCTTATTAAATTCTTGGAAAATTGCATTAATACATACGACAACCAATACAGAACTGGCAAATATTATTTTAACTCTCCTGCAATGATCAACCACCATGTGCAAGTGCATGGCCTACAGTGAACATCTATAGGCTATTGAAAATGAGCAACTGATACATTTGTATTTATATAATTTTGAAGCTGTTTACAGTGAAGATATTACATTTAAACTAATACAATGTGTCTTAAACTTAGGTATTCATTTTTTTTACACTAAACTCTATTTACTTACATAAAAGTAAAATGCATTTCGGGAAAATCTCTTCCATCTTCAGTTGCTCACCGAATCGCCATTACTCTTACTTTTATGTAAGTAAATAGAGTTTAGTGTAAAAAAAAAAAAAATTAATACCTAAGTTTAAAATATATTACTACTCCATTGATAACTTTTTTACACACTTCATTTACTTATCTTTAAGTTAGGACAATGTTTCAGGAACACGTTCCCAAAACATTGTCCTGACTTTAAAGATAGTGAAGTGTATAAAAAAGTTACCCACACTGTATTAGTTTAAACTGATACATTTCTTTGAGGATTTGAGGAAAGTATTAAGGAGGAGGATTATATTTTTGGTTTTTGTACCATTTTCATAAATGCTCCTTGGTTAACAGTTATTTTAATAAACTTTTAATTATGCCACTGAAGAAGCCATTTTTTTTTAATTTTGGAAATCTTGTTTAGTTAAAATTCTTTATCTCAGGAACCATTTGCTCTAGAAGGCTATAGTTTGTCTTGAATGATAGAAAAAGTTATATTTCATAAGTTGGCAGCATTTGTTTCCCCGACATCATCATTTATTGTCTTACAGTGCTGGAGGGCTTTAGCTGGTGTTTCCCTCGAAAAGTTCATTTTTCTTTAAAAACTTTTTTTAGTTGTAATTATTGAAAACTATTTTTTTTGCATAAGTTTCCCATTTTTTTAGGATTTGTTTAAGCTATCATTTTGAAACTTTTACCACTTATGCACTTATCATGATTGGGATCTATTATGGCTAAGCTAGGATAAAATTTGACAACATAAAAAAAAAAAAAATAAATAAAATGTTGAGAAAAAAATAGAAAAAAGCAGCAATTTAAAATAATTTATAATTTGCTAAAGCCATGGTATAGTAGTAAAAATGGATCATCAGATTTTAATTATGTGCATTTGTATGCTGTAAAAGTTTCATTTCATTAGCTTTAATAGTCCTTGAGAAAATGGGAATTGAAGTTTGCAAGCCTAAAGTACAGGCCACACAATTATCTGCTGATGAGCAATGAGTCAGTGCAGACTGCATTAGCTGATAACTCATTGCTCATGACTAATCAGGCTACATTAAAGGGGGTATAGGTAAGCATACAGAGCTACACAAGTTGGTGGTATAAAAACTAAAGTAATCAAAGTCTAGCGGTAACATTTGTGCTTCCCATGCAGTTTGGGGGTTTGATCCCTGAGGTTTTCCCTTACTTCTTTCGATGAATGCGTGGGAAACTTAGGTAAAATTCTCTAAGTTCTTTTGGTTAATTACCATCTATCATCTGGCAGAATACATCTAAAGGTCACAGTGTAATGATCATCTGAGAGAGAGAGAAGGTCTAACAAATTCTAATGCACTGAAAATTTATGTGCTCATCTATGTCATGCAGAAAATACTGGCGTTGGTCCTGGTGGTGTAGTGGTAACATACTTGCCTTCTAAACCCAAGATTGCGGGTTCAATCCCAGCCAAAACCGATGAATTTTTTTCAGGTGTAAAAATCCTAAGTATGGCTTCCTTCGGAAGGGAGGTAAAGCGTGGGTCCCGTGTCGTACATTTACAAAACGAAAAAGAATATCAAGGCTGAAAGAATAGGCCAAGGATGATGGAATTGGCTGCCTTCATTTTCCATGCATTTCTGGCATCTACTTATGAAATTATCCATTACTTTTCTTAATTCCCTTTGAGGAATTAAATGGTCTCTTGATGGATGTTGTCCTTAGATCATCTTAAATGTGTAAATGCCACTATTACAATTGGAACTCTTGTTCACTTGGGAATTTCTCTTCAAATAATCTCCTAACAGCACGAGTTGTGGAATAGAATAATAATTAGGCTTAGCATTTTTTTTTGAATAGTATTTAATACCCATTTTTACTGCTGAGGCATCATAGACGGTGGACACTGATGATACATGAAATGAAATTATTTATTGGGAAAGGATTTATTATTATTTTATTTTTAATAAGGAAGGAAATGTTCCAGCCTTAAGTTTAGGGTACCTCCCAGGCATTTGCCATTTATAGGACTGAGGAAAACCTGAAAAAAAAAACCCAGTCAGTGAGGACTTCCTGGCAGGATTCGAACCCCAGACCTCCCGCTCACGAGTCTGCATCTTAACGACCTCGGCCACCCGTGGCGGTCTTAGTATTGTGAGTTACTACTTACACATTTCATTCTAAGATTAGACACATGTTTCTTTCACTGTTTAAATATACTAAGTGACATGAGATTTAAGGCTAATGTAACAGTTCAGTAAACCTTGCACATCTGCCCCAAATTATATAACCTGGCCGACCTTGTCATCTTTGGGAATGAATATAGACCGGTGACTACTAGCATTTAGGCAGCCGTAAGTGGGAAGAGGAGCCAGCCTGGCCTAGTGATGGCTGATCAGCAGATGCAATTCTCTGCCACAACATAGGTTATCAGATAATTTGAATTATTCATATTTGTCAAAATATATATGTTAATAATGGAGTGTTGCTATTTAACAAGCAGATGAAAATTGTGCTATCTTCCAGGCAAGTGCTTTGTTGTTTATGTGACAATTTGAGTTACTGTTATGTTCAAATGTGAATATGCTTTAAAAATTAAACTATTGTAAAAATATAAAAAAAAATGAGATGATCTAAAACTATCCCTTTGCTTTTTTTCCCTAATCCTTTTATGAGATAATTAACTTATGACACCTCATCAATATCTTTTTAAGAAGATTAAGCTGAAAAAGCAGGTCTTACAAGTAAATACAGGACGGCACAGGGAAATGAGAAAATTTGAATGTATTTGGCAACTCCATAGTTGTTTGGAACTAATGCAACATTATTGCAAAGGCTTTGCCATTTATTAATCATGGAACATGGGAGTGCGGTGGAATGTGCTGTCGCTTGAGACCTTTTTAAAAACATGTACTTATGTGACTGCACAAAGGGTACTTTGACATTATATCATTTAGGATGTCATGGATGTATTTCACAGGCTCATGTTTTTAAGTGGGTGCACAATTTTGAAGAAACGGGTTCAGCCTTGAAAAAGAAGCTGCCAGGTGGCATTCAAATAGTATGTATCCCAAGATTAAGCTGTTTGGGTTGGCATTGATAGGAGTTCTCGCTGCCATTTGAATACATACATCAGCACTGTAGATTGGGCGAAAAAACATAAAAAAAATATTGCATGAAATAAAGTTCCATCTATGTAAGTTACAGAAGCAATTAAATCCTCAAGACCCTGTGTTGCATCAGGAGTTTGCAGAATGGATGATGGTTAAAGTTAACAAGGATGCTAATTTCCTTAACAAAGCACAGATGTCAGATGAAGCCCGTTTCCACCTTAAATTCCTGTCACAACCTCACAACTCCAAGGATTGGATGTTGTAGTGAACAAGCCCTTCAAGGATAATCAGCTGCAGCTTTATAAAGACTGGCTTCTTCAAGAAACCCATGCCCTAACTCCAAATGGAAAACTGAAGAAGCTGTCAATAACTACCAATGGGGAATAGATCCTTAAGTTTGGAGGAGGATCTCCAATGAAACTATTGTACTGGGTCCAAAAAGTGTAGAACATCCAATGCCATGAATGGGTCTAAAGATGACAGCTTGTGGGAATAGGGTCCAGATGAAGAATGCAGCAGCACTAGTGAAGACAGTGGTGATGATGGTATTAATGATGATAGTGAGGGCATATAACAGTACCGGTAAGTGAATAAAGAAAATTCTTAGATATTCTCTTCAAAATAGGGGGTTGTCTTACTTTTGGGTAAATATACTTTGTGTAGACTATATGTTCTGGAACTTACATGTAGACTTTATATGTAAAAAGATCATTTTTTTATATATATAATTTAAGACATCTAGCATTTTATTTAAGTCATAAAGTTCTAAAAACTGCATATTATGAAACTGTATATCTACCTTTATCTTATGATAGTGAATTAAGAGGAAGCTGTAGTATAAGTAACATGAATAGAATATTGTTATTACAAAAGAGATGTTTAAAGTATATATATGGAGTAAAACCAACAGATTTCTGTATAGATATTTTTATAATTAACAGACTACTGCTGATTTCTCCATTTGCTTGCATTTTATGTTCCTGAAATGTTCTTTTAACCATGAGCCTTTGTTTCTCTTTGTTTTTCCTATGTACATTTTTTTCACACTCTGCACAACTTATTTTGTAAATATCAGCTTTTTTCTCTTGTGGAATACTGTCATTAACATTGTATAACATGATATTTTTAACATTAAATCTGTTTACAGGTGCCAAGCTAATATTAATTTTTTTTAGAATATTTTGAAATTTTTATATGAATAAAAAATCTCTCTCTCATGCGCGCACGCACACACCGTATATCTGTGGCCAACCTGTTAATATTCAAAATATCCTAAAAGACTTTCATATCAGGTTGGCACGTATAAACAGATTTAATGTTAAAAATATCTGATAAACAATGTTAATGACAGTAATCCACAAGAGAAAAAAGCAGGTATTAACAAAATATGTTGTGCAGAATGTGAAAAAAATCTACATTGGAAAAACAAAGAGAAACATAGTCACACAGTTAAATGTCAGTCAGGAACATAAAATACAAGCAAATGGAGAAATCAGCAGTAGCATCTTATTTTTGAACAGAAAACCATGACATAGTGACTTAGGTGAAATTATTAAAATCAGTAAAGGACCTACAGAATTAGCATCTTGGAGAAAATCTACATTTAGAAACACAGAGACAGTTTAATGAACTTTTGACACTTCTAGGAATGAAAACATAATTTTAAGTTCATCAAACCTCCAGTAAAGCAGAATACACATTTCCACTGGTTAATGAATTATTCAGCAGTCTAAGGGTAGGTGATGATGAGAACATAAGGTTCGTGAAACTAGTACTACATATTATAAACAAGTGGAGCAATAAGAGTTAGTAGTTTGACTATATCATACAATGATCTTAAATGATTAGCTTCACTGTACAAGTTCCAAATAACATTTCTCCCTTGTCGATTATCCAACATGCCCTGTGCCACTGTAAGCATTTTGGATGATGCTTTTAATTTAACATTTATTGATACCCATGTCCCTTAAAGCTACCTCAGAGATATATCTGCATAATATGCATACACCACCACAAACAAATTGATAAATCAGTAATAGCAGCGCACTTTTGGAATAAAAATCATGAAATTAAATCAGAGATAAAACTACTTAAACAACTTCATAATGCAATAGAACTTTCCACTTAAAAAAACATTTTCTTACAAAAAATAAGGATAATTTGATGAATTTCGATATCCCTCCATTGGATGAACTCGGAAAATTCCTAATAGAACCAACAGATGCTGCCACAAGAACATCAAGAGACCCAACCACCACGTTTAACAACAGTTTGCCAACAGGCTGAAGATGGGAGGGATCGCTCCCGAAACATATGTTCCAAATTTTATGTAAGTGAATGGAGTTAGTGTGAAAAAAACTGTATACATTGTTTATATATATACAACTCCATTGTCAACAGCTTCGTAAGTACACTTATTTGAGAAGTATATGATGTTTGCTGTTGCTGCTGGTGACAAACTCCAAAGTTAGGCAAATGAGTTGGTATGTTTTTCATAAAATACCCTGATAGATTAAACTTTTAGCACTGAAGTGTCCTTATAAATGCACCTCCACAGTTACAAATTAAACCTATTTTTACTTGCTCTTTTCTCTTGTAACTATAGATGTGTGCCTTAATACAAGCAAAATAAATGGCAAGGGAAGCTGAGTATACAAGGAAATCTGCCCAGGTACAGCTTTCCCTGTTATTGAGAACAAGACTAGGGTAGGAAGGAGATTTTGAAAAGAGTACATTGCAAATCTATCTCGTTTCCCACACTAATAGCATCATTTGTAAGTGCAGCTCATGTGTTTGCATTTGAGCACTTTTTAACAAGATTATTATAAATTTGGAAATATTAGTATGACTAGAGATGGATCCATGGAAGAAAAAGAAAAAAGAAGAAAAAAGGAAGGGAAAAACAAACTGATAAATGCTACACAGGAGGACCATAAATGTGATTCAGCAGACAATCTAGCATGACATTGAGGAGGAAGGGGGCCATGTTACCAGACCCCAGGAGAAGACATTAGCCACACATGGAGGATTTGAACTGTGCAGAGATAATGAAATAAAAGCAGTGCAGTGTTTAAATCTATCAAAATATGAAATGTATTTCAATTTAATGCAGTTTAGTACTGTTCTGACTCATTCTGCGCTGTACTCGCAGACGATCTACTTTCTAAGTAACACAAATTCTAGTTATGGTGGAAGGCAGCTACCTGAACATGCAGCCAAAGCACTACCACAACTTATATATAAACTTGTCTCTCCTACATCCTAAGGCAAAATGACATAATGAGACATTACCTTTGGCTTAGAGGAGAATTTATCTTGCATCTTTCTGAATCCTACAGGAATATTTCCTGCAGATGGAATTTTAGATGCAACAAGAACACATGTGCAAATTAAACATATTTTAATTGTTCTTTTCTCTTGCAACTCTAGGTGATGTAAGCCACGTGGCACTTTACAAGATGTGCCCTTACTGCAAGTAAAATGAATGGCAAGGGAAGCTCAATATACAAGGAAATCTGTTAATGGGAACAAGACTAGGGGTGAATGGGAAGGAGGTTTCAAAAAGAGTACAGCACACAGTAAATGTATGTGCACTGTTCCAGTAACCTCATTTCCCACACAAATAGCATTATTTGTTTGTATCTGAGCGCTTTTTAACAAGATTAATAATAAATTTGGAAATATTAGTGAGTATATTACTAGATGGATCCAAAAAAAAAAAAAATAAAGAGATAAATACCACACAGGAGAGCAGAAATATAGTGTATAACCTGTACCAATAATTCATAAATGTGATTCAGCAGACAATCTAGCATGAGGGGGACATTTTACCAGACCAGGAGAAGATATTAGCCTTATATTGTGAAGGACTTTGATCTGTACAGAATATTAAAGCAGTGCAGTGTTTAAATCTATCAAAATATGAAATATAATTCAATTTAATGCAGTTTAATACTGCTTTGTCTCATTCAGCACAAGTACTAGCAGAGGACCTGCCCTACTAAATAATGCCAACTATACTTTTATGTGGAAGATAGCTTCTTGAATATGCAGCCATAGTACCACCATAATTTATAATTTATATAAACTTGTCTCTCCTACATCCTAAGGCAAAATGACATAATGAGACATTACCTTTGGCTTAGAGGAGAATTTATCTTGCATCTATCTCAATCCTACAGGAATATCTCCTGCAGAGGAATTTTAGATGCAACAAGAACACATGCGCATATTAATACATATTTTAATTGTTCTTTTCTCTTGCAACTCTAGGTGGTGTAAGCCATGTGGCACTTTACAAGATGTGCCCTTACTGCAAGTAAATTGAATGGCAAGGGAAGCTGGATATATAAGGAAATCTGTTAATGCGAACAAGACTAGGGGTGAATGGGAAGGAGGTTTCAAAAATAGTACAGTACACAGTAAATCTATGTGCACTCTTCCAGTAACCTCATTTCCCACACAAATAGCATTATTTGTTTGTATCTGAGCGCTTTTTAACAAGATTAATAATAAATTTGGAAATATTAGTGAGTATATTACTAGATGGATCCAAAAAAAAAAAAAATAAAGAGATAAATACCACACAGGAGAGCAGAAATATAATGTATAACCTGTGCCAATACTTCATAAATGTGATTCAACAGACAATCTAGCATGAGGGGGACATTTTACCAGACCAGGAGAAGATATTAGCCTTATATTGTGAAGGACTTTGATCTGTACAGATTACTAAAGCAGTGCAGTATTTAAATCTATCAAAATATGAAATATAATTCAATTTAATGCAGTTTAATACTGCTTTGTCTCATTCTGCACAAGTACTAGCAGAGGACCTGCCTTACTAAATAGTGCCAACTATACTTTTATGTGGAAGACAGCTTCTTGAATATGCAGCCGTAGTACCACCATAATTTATAATTTATATAAACTTGTCTCTCCTACATCCTAAGACAAAATGACATAATGAGACATTACCTTTGGCTTAGAGGAGAATTTATCTTGCATCTTTCTGAATCCTACAGGAATATCTCCTGCAGTTGGAATTTTAGATGCAACCAGAACTAATATCTGTGCAATATGCCAAAACATAATGATTTATTTACTACACTTTTAACTTCTATGACCAGCATATATGAAAATCAAATAGTTTTCCAGATGTTATCCACATTATTTCTGTAAGAAAACACCTGTTTTCTCATCAGCATAGTTAGAACTCTAATCTAGAAAATATGTTCAGATATTCTAGTTACACAAATTATGATAAATGACAGAATATGATTTTGCAATATCAACATAGAAGCTCAGCTCCTCACTCACCTTATTGTACACATTTTGGTGAGCTCATATACAGCTTCAAACCCATGGTTTACACTTTGCGATAGCAGCTGTGCAAATTCCTGGTTGTTGAATATCTTGAGCGAACAACCTGGTGGTATTTTGCACACTGTACTTGGGTGAAAACCATGATGATGGTTGCAGTTCCTTGACTGCACAAAAATGGCACTATCCGACTTGTTTTGTGCATAAACCTCACCACCAATATAAAAAAGTTGCACTCCTGCAAGAAACCACATAGATTCAAAATAGTTAATAACATACCAAGAAAATGCAAAATGATAGCTCAAACAACAATAATAACTTTTATAAAATATATTTGACACCAATGACTTGCCTTTTTGATCAAAATACCAAAAGCGATCATGCAATAAAGAGAGAGGAAGAGGAAGAAGAAGAAAGAAAAGGAAAAAAAGAAAAAGGAAAGAAAAAGAAAAAAAAATGTATAGCAGAAAATCTTTTCAACTCTTGAACATTAGGTTCTTACCAAGAACATGTCAGTTCTCTACAGCACACATTATCGTTCAATGTCATTTTACAATCTCTTCTGAGTCAAAATATTTAGAACACCTTTATGATTTCACTTACATCAGATTTACTCAGGATATGTTACATGGAACAACTGTCCACATCATCAGCTATTAAACAACTGTTGAATCATTCGTAGAAATGATCTGGGTTGACTCTGGTGGTCTTTGTGATAAACTTGAATAAAGAGCTGGCTACTTCCGGGGTGTTAAAATTCATAAGGTTTTGCTCATGTTTTTTTATATAAATATTTCCCATATGTTTAATTCTTTTGGTTGTTGAACAGTTTTTAATAGATATTGGGGGAATATGATGGAGTTTCGAATCCTTCAGCATGTCAGCCTTTAAGGCTTATTGTGCTACCCCATTGTTTACCAAAATCTGTTCCTTGTGCAAGTTAGATTATTTTGGTTCCAATATTGGCATCTTTTCCCAGATCTTCCCTGATTATAGACAGGACAAGTATCAGAATGTGCAAGGCAGATTCCTGGTCCTGTTTGCACATTCTGCAAGTGAGTCATCTTTATATAGACCCACTTTTCGTAGATGTTTTAATGAAGTGAATGTTCAGTAATTAATGCAATTGCTTTCTTTATTCCTCTTCTATCAAATTGGAGAAGGGACGAGGACAGATTCTTGCTTTGGCCTAGGATGAATTTCCTAGTTAGAATCTGTCCAGGATAAGGTTGCCACATTAGTTGGTGCTTATCCCCAATCCATGTTTTGAGCAATATGAGTACTCATTCCCACCATGGGCTCAGAGCCAAAAAAGGGTGTATCAGCTTTCCTTTTTGCCAGCTGATCTGCCATTTCATTCCCATAAATGTCCTGATGCTCCGGCATCCATCACAGTTCGAACCTGTTGCCGGATGCCATGGAAAACAAGGTACTTTGATATTCCCATACCAGTTTAATCATACCTAGTCAGAGGAAAGTGCTTTTAGTGCACTTTGATTATCTGAGGAGATTAGAAGTTTTTAATAACTTGATGCCTTTTCCTATTTTATGGTTTTCATTCCAAAAATGTGCAGCCATAACTGATTTATCTATTTGTTTGTTTGTAACAGATGTTTCTCCTGTTCCTTCAACCTAATACCTATATTTCTCTTTGTTTTTCCTAGGTAGATTTTTTCACAATCTTTACAATTAATCTGGTAAATACTACATTTTTTTTTTCTTTGGGGATGGAAAATCTGTTTCATTTAATTTCAATAATTTTATACTGTAATGGTTTTGAGGAGCTAAGATGATATTGTATTGCTTGAAAATTTTTTGAAATTTCTTATTGGCTGACAGGTGACAAGTGAACTTTTTAAATGTTTTCCCCTGATAAATCAAAGTTGTGATTTGTTTAATTGTTTTTTGTTTTTAGAATCTTTTTAATTTTTTGTTTAATCATCTGCTTGTTGAACCCATTGGATTTAGCAGCTTCTATTATATATAGATATTATTCCTGTATTCTTCTTTGTTCAGTGATATATTTATTAGTCTGTATGCCATGCTGTTGAATGCTGATTTCGCATGTAATCTTAGATTGAAACCATGGCCTTTGATATAATTATTTGTATACATGTCCTCTATGTACATGCTAAATTCAAGTTTTTCAACACATTTTAATATCTTCAGATCCAAAAATGTCATCATATTATCTGTTTCCATTTCAACAGTGGACTTAGTTGTAGGCTCTTGCAAGTTTAAAGCTTTAGTACATCTTCCACATGCTTTTTATTTATAATGGTGAATATGTCATCTACATGTCTGTGCCAAACCTTACAAATGTGGGGGAAAGTCTTAGTGATGTGCATCTCAAAATAGATCATGAATAAGTTGGCTAGGAAATGTGATAATGGACTGTCTGTTACTAGTCCTGCTTTCTGTTTAAAGAATTTTTCCTCAAATATGCTTGATTTATGCACAGCTTATTGAATTCTATGTATTCTTTGATGTGTTCTGTTAGGTTGCTTATTATAATCATTTTCTTAAAAAAAAATTAATTTCTGTGGTATGCTGGAAAACAGGGCCTTGACATAAAGAAACCAGTGTGTCGTTCGGTGATAATTTTTTTATATTTAATTTTGTTGATGAGGTCCATGGAGTTTTAAAAAATTAAACTATCAAATTTAGGTAGTGAATGGAACTGCAATGATAACTGGTAAATACGCGCATTTATGTTGTTAATAAGTGGCTGCATACTTCTTACAGGTTTGTGGATCTTCGGAAGGCCATATATCTTGGCTAAAGATGGGATGTAGACCTTAATTTTGTATGGATCTATTTTTGGAATCAGAGTACTATTTTTCAAGATTTCTTCCATGGATTTAATGGACTTATTCAATGGGTCTATTTTGACTTTGACAAAGTCCTCCCTTTTTAAAATCTTGCATCCTTTGCTTGCAATGTTCATCTAAAATAACAATTTTGTTAACCTTAACAGTCTTTGTGTAAATCACATCTTTATTATTCATGTAAGTGAAACCATAAATAGTGTTCTAAATATTTCTACTCAGAAGAGATTATTAATGTGTGTTTCAATGTATTCGATTCCAATTAAAACTAATATTAAAGTCATTTTACAAGTTTATGCAGTTTTTTAAAATGTGCATATGATGTCCACTTCCATTCAGCCACTTACAGTTGAGTTCAGAATCTCCAGCAGTTTATGGTAATATAACAATTTTTTTTAACCCAAATGCAGTACTACAGAGAAAATTATCAGGATATTTGGCTATTTATGTCCAAGGCTTAAACTTGTTTTATATCTGGCCACAATTAGGAGTTCACAGAGAATACCTTTGAAAACTAATTGTTAAATAATTCTTGTTACTATAACAGCTGGGAAGATGCACTATTATAGAGAAGTACACATATTAACATCAGTGGGAAATCTGATATGCAATAAAAACTTTCAATGCAAGTGCAGTAATATTGGGTGTATAAACTATCATCTATCATGATATTTAAAAAATAGTCCCTTAAGAATTTAAGAATAAACAGAAACTCTTAGCTTTTAGCTCATTACTCAGGAATATATAGCAATAAAATTGACATATTTGTTTAATTCTTCGGAGGTAGACAATTAATGTTTTATTGGTCAAAATTAAATACACGCCCACAAAAACAGGTGCTAGTATTCGAACATAGCTATTATGCTAAAATGCCTTACCCTTTCCTATGTGTCTGCGAGTATTTTCAATTGTGGAGTTGCGGTTCACGTTTGACAGCTGGCCCAAGCAGAAACGATCTGAGTTATTGCAAGGATTTGTAAAGCCATCTATGATGATGACATTTGTTTGGCAATGGAAAACCTCGCCAACTCGACAATTCAATTCGTAATAGGCAATATCTGCCCAATAAACAGGTTCCTAAAATAAAGTAAAAACATGCATTATAGTTGTCACATTTCAGACAATGATATGCAAAGCACTTATTTCATTCAATATAAATTGCATTTTATTTAAACAATGTATACAGTTTTTTTCACACTAACTCCATTCACTTACATAAAATTTGGAACATATGTTTCGGAAGCGATTCCTCCCATCTTCAGCCTGTTGACAAACTGTTGTTAAACGTGGCGTGTGTTAAACATACATTGTTTATATATATATACCACTCCATTGTCAACAGCTTCGTAAGTACACTTATTGCATTTTATTTATTATTACTTGCATACAAGATGAATTCAAACTCTACTGACAAACTTTCAAAGTAGCTCAGGGATCTTTTTTGAGAGTTTTGATATAAGGAACCCATGGTCTCCTGTGGCTCATTACTGAGTAATTTCATTGTTTTTGTTTTGTAATAATTCAACCACTTTTGCATCCGCTTACTCAGAATAAAATTGTTTCCAAACAAAATACAACATTTGACTACTGAAGAGCATGCATACTATGGTGCACCACCAATTAATCAACTATTCATCACCTCCTGATAATTACAATTATTTCTTTATAAGGATAGATGACCAAACATTACAAAACATGACATAAAAACCCAAATTACACTGTTACAATGCTTAAAATAAAATTTCAAAATGTGGACCTCCATGATCACGACAAACTTCACTACAACGCCTCACGGACTGTCTAAATGATTGCATGGATTGTATTGTGGTCCCGTTTCATAGCCAGCTCAATCACCAGATTCTGACACCCATGGAATTTTTCTTCTGGGATCATGTGAAGAGCCTAGTGTATGTGACTCCTGTCCAAATTAATGGACATGGTTGCTAGGATTGTAGCAGCCAATGACAATGTACACCAATCTTCTGGGATTCTAGAGTGTGTACAACAATCCTGGTTGTACATGGACATGGTTGCTAGGATTGTAGCAGCCAATGACAATGTACACAAATCTTCTGGGATTCTAGAGTGTGTACAACAGCCCACAAAGCGTCGCTATGAAGTTTGTCTTGATTGAGGCGGTTGACATTTTGGATATTTACTTTAAACAGTGCAATTTGGATTTTTTCATGTCATTTTTGTAATGTTTGGTCATCTATCCTTAAAAATAAGTAATTGCAATTATCAGGAGGTAATGAGTAGTTGATTATTTGGTGGCAGACCATAATGTAAACATGCTCTACAGTAACCAAATGTTGTTATTATGAAACGAAAACAATGAAATTACCCAATGAGCCACAGGAAACCATGGGTTCCTTATATTAAAATACTCAGAAAAGATCCCTGAACAAATTGGAAGGTTTGTCAGTAGAGTTCGGATACACCCTGTATTTATGATTCATGTTCATTTCATATATATACTTTTTTTAAATATAGTACAGTCACTATCTGGGAGATTCAAATTCACTATAAACTGCAGCAAGTGATACATTTAAAGGGGATTTATAATGTTATGTAGGAACAATTAAACAAGCATGTTTTCTGAACACCTTTACTGTTTCTTTATCAAACCATTAACAGTGGACCTTTGATATTATATTCTCCTAGAAGTACACCATAAAACATTGCAGATGAAGTACCAAGTTTCTCTTGAATGCTGCAACCGGTGGCTGCCGGGTCTGACTTGTAGCAGATATAAGGATGAATGGCCTCATTATGGAATAGTGTACATGCCTATGGAGGGTAATGGTATTTGCAGTCCAGTCTAACATTGTTTGGCATGCTGTATATAGGGAATAACATGTGAAGCTATCTGATGATTGCATTTACTGTGTATAGTTATCATGATGTACACTATATAACATGTGTTTATTGCGAAAGTTTTGCTTGAATGGAGTCGCATGTAAATGGCCAGTTTGAATTTATACAATTCCCTAGTGTCATCCACAATTTTTAGTTGTTAACTGCTAACAGTTCTGAGGAAAAATTAGACAAGATAGGGGGTGTCGTAGAAAGAAGTCCAAGAAAACTGCCTGGCTTAGCACTTCAAACCAAGTGTTTCAGTTTCATCTACCAATAGAGCTGTTCGGAAACTAAAATTAAGGCCATATAAAGTAATAGTAATGCAATAAGATAGATGTGGATAACGTTGCAAGTCTTTGTTATTGCAACTGACTTCTGAAGTCTGTGCATTATGGATACATTACTTTTGGTCTGCAATATTTTCCTGATAAATCTTGGCTGCATCTATCGAGTTATATGAACACACAGAACAACAGATACTGGAGTTCTGAAAATCCACATTAATTACATCAGAAACCATTGCATGATGTAAGGATGGGAGTGTGGTGTACTATCTGTGCAACAGAATTATTAGGTCCATTTTCTTTCATAAAACCATAAACTCTGATAGATATGTGAACACTTTTCTGACTTTTTCTTTCTTTTTTTTAATTTTAATATATTTAGGAATCAACAAAGTGAAAAATGGTATAAAATCTCCTGAAGATAAAATATTTTAAAATGGTAAAAACATTACTGTGGCTTCACTTCCATGAACAAGGAATCAGTCTGGGTTAAAACATTTAAAACATGTACTCAGCTTCGTAAGTACAATATTTATTTAAAACATTGATACAGTGATATAGACTCTTGACGTTTCACTCTCAAAATGAAAAAAATCAGGACACATTTCGTGATACTTTTGCTCATATTGTCTGCAAAGTTCTCATGAAACATGTGCTGATTTTTTTAATTTTGAGAGTGAAACATCAAGAGTGTTTTATCATTATATCAATATTTTAAATGTTTTAACTCAAACTGCTTCCATATTCATTGGAAGTGAAGCCACAGTAATGTTTTAGGAAGCCTGCTAGAGAGGATGATTTGCCACCAGCTCCAGGAGAATGCCTACAAGACTAAACATAGCAATCTAACACACGTGAATTTAAGAGTGATCTGTTACCAAGTATTACTACAGTTCATTTAACATTTCTATTTCTATTATTTCTTGGTCTCCCTTTGATAAGTATGTTATTGATGTGTAAGAATAAGTAATGTAAACTCATGGTGATGAACTGGTGAATTATGTGAAATAAATAAGTGGCTCATTAAGTACACAGCGACAATTTCAACATTTATTTTGTGAAATTTCAAATATTGCAGAAGATATATTTTATATAAAAAATTATTTTAGATACTTTTACTATGTTGTACAGAGTCCTGACATAAGTTCTCTCTCAAAAGAAAAAGGTATACAGAAAAGCAACAACTAATGAACATATTCACGTACTCTTTACAACATATGCACATGATACTTGTATTATTCAAAAAGGTTCACCCTTTGAATGGACACACTTCTACAAATAACAGCCAATCATCCACTGCGCGCACACCACATTTTAACAGAATTGAGACTGCGGCCTTCACTAAAGATGCTTTTAGGGGCTTGACATTCAAACAGGCCTTCTTCTCCAAAGTGTTTCACAAGCAATAATCCAGGGGACTTCTAGAGGGTCAACAATGAGATGCAACCAGCAAATCTTGCTGGAATATCCAGTGCTTACCCACAAACATGATGGTGTTTAAGGACTTCACTATCGTCTACAGAATGTTAAGTTTGCTAGTTGTGGGCACCTGTTTTCATCCCCAGTTTACAGAAATGCAAGGCTGCAATGCCCTCAGGCGTCACTCCCACCAATCACAGATGCTGAGTTGTGACCCCTTTCAACCTTAAGGGAATTTAGCAGTGGTTTCCCGAAGAATAGTGGATATAAACTCTGCCTGTTCAATTTTTTTCCACCATGAAAATTTTCTTATCTGTGAAGAGAATTTGCCACTAATTGCCATATGTGTTGTTTCATCAACATGCCATTTGGGCTCTTATGCTACAATTTTAATATAAATATTTTTTTTCAGCAAATATGGCCAACTTAATTTTAAAGTACATGCAAAATGCATGTCATTTATAAATACTAAATGATCATGAACGTTTCGTCATCACATCCATCAAACCAAAGGATCTTACACTGATAATCCCTACTGACATGGGCTTAGTTTAGGACACCCTAACGCTCATTTGCAAACATGTCTTTTCAGCTTTAAAAAGATATGCACAATGTTATATCCAGCCATAGTAACACATACACTTCTATGGACCTGCATCTTACACATACCAACATCCCATGTGCTTATACCCAAATTAATGTGGATTTACATGTAACCATCTATGTACAATACACACACGTCTAGCAGATGACATTGGAAGAGTCAAATCAATTAAATGCTCACCCTTGTTACACTGTGTACCGTGACCATCATGAAACAATTAATTCTCTTTGGCACCAATTCCACTGCAAGACTTGAACTGTGTAATAAATATTCAAAGTAACCCTGTGGGTCTGATACTGCAGGTGTTCCAACTTAATGTAGTACAGTCATCTGCAAACTAGGGACAGAACCTATGGTGGAACTAATGGTTTAATACATACCAAAATGGTTTGGTATGTATTAAATTTTGTCCATCTTTTCTTTTTTCCTGTAATACTTCTTTCTGTGACACTGTTATTAAAAACAATAGCAACAGTAAAACCTAAATGAACATGATATAGTAAATCTCGATTCATAGTTTTTGGAGGGATCAGATTAAAAAAAGCAATGGATGCAGGAAAACATTAGATAAGGGAAGTGCATAAATAATGTTCAAAAATAAATTAAGCCAATATAAAATCAACACTATATCTTAGAGTAAATTTTACATGTTACCATGTACACATTTTACATGTTAGTTGACAGTCCTGGAGGTCTAGTAGTAACCGTACTTACCTCCTAGACCCAAGATCTCAGGTTCAATCCCAGCCAGAGTTGATCGATTTATTTTGGGCATAAAAAATTTAAGTATAGCTTCATTTGAAAGGGAAATAAAGCTGAGGGTCCCATATCATAGATTTGTAGCATATAAAGGAACCTCAAGCCTGAAAGGAAAGGCCTCTAAGCAAACTTTTTTGTGTTAGACGACAGATTAATTATAATTTACATTTAACAAGCTTCATTGTGTGAGTTCGAACAGAATTTTTGAAAAATGTCTTATTTTTCGAAAGTTCTTAAATGAAACTTTATCAGTCATTTCACATCCTGAATTGAATGGGACACTGATGACCTGAGATATTACAGAGCATCTGTAAATAAAACAAGTTTTTATTACTTTCTTTGAAGAAATTGTTAAATGACATATGCTTCTTTAATGCTATTCTTTTCATGCGAAACAATAAGTTTTCCACTTTCAAAGTATTCTGTTGCTCACAACCATCCACACCATCATTGTCACATGCATAGAATATGCTTGTACAGTTTCACATGCTCTCAGAGCTTTGGTAAACATTGGCACGACTTTGGCTGTTGCATCATCTTTCCCCTCATCACTCCTTTCCCCATGTCTAAACCACTTGCTTGTCCTCTTACTCTGTTGCACACTTTACCAATACTTTGAATGGCACATGTGGCGACATCTGTCCATTGCCATGTAGTGTGAAAACTCTGGCCCATTCTTCGCATCGACTATCATCCTGTGTCTACAAAAGCACAACCATGAAGAGTTCAAGTCACGCTTTCTCAATCAAGCGTGATGCGACTTCTGTTTTAAGACTATTACTGCTTCAATTATTTCAGTTTGAAAACAATCGTTCTAGGATAGAATTTCTTTGGGACTGAACTTTTTTAACAAATGATGAGAAAAACAAAAATTTAAGGAGCACTGAATGTAGGTTTTATTTACATAAGATACAAGATAAAACATTTGGAACTGCATAAATTAAACAATACATTCAGAAATGATTGTTTTCAAACCAGAAGAGTCAAGCAGTAATAGTTGCACGTAGAGAGTTCACATAACAATCTGTGAAAATGTGAAACTCCCCGTAGTTGCCAATATTTTTAGAGCTGCAGGATGATGATAGCCGATGCACCTTGCACCTTTTCTGGACCGACTCTCTGGTGTTGTGCAGCTGGGCCATATGTGGCTTATCTCCCTGTATACCTGTTGTTTGCTGACATGTCACGTTGAGCAATGTTGGAGGAAGATGGATCAGGGATGGGATCACATTCCCCTTCCCCAATGAGGTGCCACAGGCAGTGAACACTGAAGATACATGAGATGAGATGAAAAATTATGAAAGAATTTTTTTAAGGAAGGAAATGTTTCAGGCCTTTAGGGTACCTCCCCAGCATTTGTCATTTATGAGGACTGAGGAAAACTTGTCAGGAAGGCTGGTCCTGGCAAGAATCGAAGCCCAGCCCTCCCATACCTTAATGACCTCAACCACCATGGAGGTGGGACCGCATGCTAACTGGTTTGGATGTCTGACAGAGTCCATACACTTTTTGCACTAGTCTCTATCAACCTTTGTTGGAATTGAACCTTTGATTTTGGTTATACAAGGCAAGTATGGTCACCACTAGACCAAGAGGACTGATAACAAAGTGTAAAATATGTAATGGTAACATGTAAAATTGGCAGGGAAAAAGAGAGAGGAGAGACTTTTGCTTATAGGTGGCTTTATTTATTTTTGAATGTGATTTATGCACTTTCCGTATCTATCGTTTTGCCGCACCCATAGTTTGTTAAACTAGGTCCCTCCAAAAATGATGAATCAAGATTCTATTGTATTATACCTTACTTCACCTGCAACCATTATAAGAGTAACAATCAGCATTCCATTCAGAAAGCTGGCTGCAGTTGGAAGCAAAAGTTTTGGTTTTAAAGTAAACCTAAGGCTTGACACAATAGCCTATAAGTTTTAAAATTTTGACTAAATGCACATGCTTTCATTTATCAGTTTTTACATATATTTTGGGGCTTCAGGCTAGAGAAAACCATCTATGTAGTCACAAGTTTTAATAAATATTCAAATGACCTTAAATATGCACAATAAGTAATGTCTTAGTAAAAATTGCCTTTCTTTGATTATACATGTTTTTCAAATGATCCGCAGAGTGATGTATAAATAGAGATTCCATTGTAATGTCCTTACCTGGTATGACACAGGTGCTACCTCGGACATTATGTTGTTGCTGGTGTCCATGGCTGAAGGATCTGTAAGAGCTGAAGACTGTCCTTGCTGGCTGTCTTCAGGAGGGCTATATGCTGGTGGAGGTGTCTCTGGAAAATGCAACAAAATTATCATTTTGTTTTCCTAAATATCTGCATCCTGCAATCATATTAAAGAAATAATTATATACCATTTTTTCTGAAAAAAAAATAATGAATATGCATGATAATTGTTGCTAGAAAGCACAGAAAACTAGATATAAGAAAATATTACTTTTTATTTGACAATTACATTAAATTTCATTACAGTCTCCACTTGTAAGATAGCTTAATTATTTGCTATTTTCTGCACTAACTGCATCAAAAAAGTGATTGCCTAATCCCCTGCAGTCTGAGTGTGTATAGTGTCCACAGCACATATAATCCAGAGATAAACTCGTAGTCTCTCAAAGCTTAGAAAACAATATCTATTATCACGGCCCATAGTTTTTTTTGCATAATGTGTTGAGGTTCAACAATGTTTCAAGTATATGTGAAACATAAACCATTATCCGTACAATCAGTTTTTGTGATTGACATATTCTGACCTCATGCTGACGAGGCATGGAATTCAAGAAAAGTGTTAACATTACTGCAGTCTCTTAGCAACCAAGTGATGAACCAAATGGAAGTAAGACATTTCCATGGCAACTAGGTATGCAAATCCTGCTGTTAAGTGGCAATTCATGATTAACAAGTGCCTTTTCATTTGTTTAGCATTATACAAATGAGTCAGTATTAGGTGATACTAAAACTTCACTAACTGATTAATTCTTCAGAACATGTTTCAAGAGCATTCGCTCTCATCTTCTGCTGGGGACTGACTAACTCTAGCAGGTGACGTAGTAGCATCTGGTGGTTCCATTAGATAACAGAACAGGAAGTCCATTGGTGGAATGTCAAAATTCATAACTCTATGTTTATTTTTTAAAATAGAAATCTTTTCCCATATTGCCAAATCCTTGGGATTGGTGGTAGCTTTTAACAGTTTGGCTTCTCCTGCAATGTTGTGATCGTAAGTCCAAAAGTGATCTGCAACCGCCGATTTATCCACTTGTTTATATCTTATATTTCTGAAGTGTTCTTTGGTCCTTGTCTCCAAATTTGGTATTGTTTTGCCTATATATATATATCACACTCCAAACAGTCTATCTGATAATACACTCCTGACTTCTTGCTGGGTGGAATAATGCCCTTTTTGGTGCTGATCAGAAGATTTCCAATACTAAATTTATTTTGTGCAGCCAAACGTATATCATAATTTTTAAAGATTTTCATGAATGCCCTGTTTGCCCAGGATGATATGTGAATCTTTTAAAAACCACATCCTTTTTTATTGTGGAGAGAGTTGTGGTGTTTTTAATATCTTTCTGCCTTTTGAAATGTCTGATCTTCTTATCAACTAAAGAGCTGCTGAATCCATTGCTGAGGGCTGTTTTGATGATATAACCGTATTCTGCTGAATACTCTTCTTTGTTGAGTGGAATGTTTACCAATCTATGGACAAGGCTGTTTATAATGGCATGTTGGTGTGGTTTAGGGTTGAAACTGTTATTCTTTATGTGATTATCTGTATGTGTAGGTTTCTATATATGCCGAATGAAATTATGTCATTTCTCCTGTATATTTTTAGGTACAAAAACGGTAAAAGACCATTTTCCTCCAATTCCATAGTGAATTTAATATTTTGGTCTTGCAAATTTAGTAGTTTTAGGGCATCTTCTGTTTGGTTTTGAATGTCATCCACATAACAAAACCATGCTTTGAAGGTTAAAGGGAACGCCTTAGTAATCAAAACCATGCTTTGAAGGTTAAAGGGAACGCCTTAGTAATGTGTGTTTCTACCACACTCATAAATAAATTTGCCAGAAATAGAGAAAGGGGGTTTACCCATAGCTAAGCCAGAAATTTGTTGGTGAATTTTCCCATTGAACGTAAAAAAGTTTTGATTTATACACAGTTTAGTGAGATTGGTATAATCCTCAATTTCTTTTGCTGTCAAGTTTATACTTTTTAGCCAATTCTGGAGATTAAGGAGCAGTTTTTTTGTAGGCATACTAGTAAACAAAGATGCAACATCAAACAAGACAAAGGCGTCATTTGGCAAAATCCACTCATTATTAAATTGGTCCACAAGTTTATATGAATTGACGATACTTCTACCTTCAAATTGTTCTAAAGATGTAAATTTTTTTCCAACCACTTGACCAAATTGTACGTTGGTGAATTGATGTTGTTAATTATTGGGCGCATGCTCTTGCCGGGTTTGTGTACCTTCGGCAGGCCATAAATCCTGGGCAAATGTGGGTTATTTGTTTTAATTTTCCATTTTTCGTTTTCTGATACCATTTTGATCTGTTTCAAGGAGGAATTAAAGACTGACTCATTTGTATATGTAACAACTTCACTGTGCCTAACTTCTTTTAAGATTACAATGTTTAGCATTATTCTGTTGCATTGCATGCTCATAAATGTGTAAATAGAAATTACTTGCTGCATTAAATACTCCTGTTTCATTAGGTACATCTGAGTTGTTCTTTGTGCTTTCTTTACTGTTGTATTTCAGTAGTATACACTCAAATTTATTAGCTTTGAAGAATATAAAATCCAATACATAGCTATGCATTGATGTTTGTGTGTGATGCACATTTTTCCATATTTCCTTTTTATCTACGTTTACAAAACACAATCATTTAGTCATGTCTATAGCAAACACTGTATATGATACACAAACTGTAGTGAGAAAGTGAATATAAATTATTTTGGGAGAGATATCCCAATAAAAGGACAGGTATGTGAAATTATAAGCTGTGTGAAGAAATACTTTGAAGATGAAACAGAAAATTTTGAAAGTACTAGACAGTACATCATGTGAAACTAGAATAAGTAAAACAAAAGTATTAAGTGAAGCTTTAAGAGTGTGTAGTTCAACTAATCATACAATGATATTCATTAAAATTATTAAGGTTTGAGTTTTTGTTGGATATTTTGTTATTCTTGATCAGTTATTAATACTTTTCAGTTTCAACTTAGATGGAAGTTCCTAGTTCAAAAGTTGATTTTATTTTCCCCTTTAATCCAATATAGCTCAGGATCCACTGTAAAATTACTTCTGTATTTCTGATCTGGATTGTATGATATAGTTTTATTTTATTTATAGTGTAGGTTGGCAGATAACTGTAGTGGTGATGGTGATGATATAATGATATGATGTAGCTGGAAGTTCATGCCAAACACCATTAAATAAGAAACACAAAAAAATAAAATAGTTCAGAAACATTTAATCAATTTATCTTCAAGCATGGTGTTATAGGCCACAACTCTAAACCCCAGTTGGATGTAACAAATGTCATAATTTAAAAATAGTTCACAGCTCTCAACAGACTCAAATTACCAAGATTTAGGAGTTTGTCATTAATTTTTATGTTTTTATTCATACATCTTGTTTCAAACTTTACACCCATCCATAACTTCTAAATCAAAACAGTTTTGGTATAGTTAGATCAGTGAGCAGGGGTAATAAATTAAGTTTCTTGGAAACTACCTCTATCTCAATACACTCCCTCGGAAACTATTTCTATCTCAATGAACTCCCATTAGTGAAAACAGCAATAAATGAGGTCCTATTGTATTGTGACATATTCTTTAATTCTTCCAACATCTCTTGCCTAAACAGTCAATTCTTCCATCTTTAAGAAATATATGTCTGCAACTAAAATTGTTAATTAGAACATTGCACAGTGAAGCTAATCATATATTATCATTGTGTGATTGAGTCGAACTAACACTCTTTTGCTCCACTTATTTGTTTAAATATGTAGGACCGGCTTCATGAATCCTTCATTTGCATCACCAGTCCATTGTGATATGGAGGATAAACTGTTATGCTGTGGGAATGTGTAATTTGATCTGGTGGAGGTGTAAGAACTTGAAGTTTATGTTTCCATCATACCTCCACCAGAGCAGATTACACATCCCCACAGCAAAACTATTTATCCTCCAGTCGACAATGGGCTGACCATGCAAACAAAGGATTTGTGAAACCAGTCCTACATATTTAAACAAGTGAGTGGAGCAAAGAGTGTTAGTTGGATTCAATCACACAATGATCTTAATATATGTGATGACAACCTCTTCAAAGTGTTATGCATTTAAATTATTATTCTGCTCTATTCCAAAATGACTTTATGTCTCCTTATTGTATAACTACTCACAATACTAGTTTCAATTTCTAGCAACATATTTAAAGAAAGAAAGAAAAAAGAATGCTAATTGATGCAACAATTAACTAAAGCATTAACAAAAACGCAGCATATCTAATAAGGTTATCTAATAAAATTACTACAGTTGGAAGGAATGTAAACACAATACTTTCTTATGCATAATTTTCAAGTGTAATTCTATTCACTGGCAACAGCAACACTACATCACAGTGTTTCAAAAATTGCCTCCTTCCCCCATCTTACCCTCATGCATGTGTCTGCATTTATAGCTTATATCCAGTTTGCATCTTGAGTTGAGCCGTCAACATGCCATTTCAACAATGTGATCCAGATTATTGACAACCATTAGGGATAAAAAAAAACTGGATTTGCACGGCATGAACAGAAAAGAAGCTCTGTCCACCAAAGCTATTCATGGGTTTCTATATGAAATAATTTTTTGGTGTGCAAATGATAAAGGAAATGACTCCTCCAAGGTAGGAACTTCAAAACACTGTACTTTGCAACAATGTAAGGAGGTGTAGCAATTTGATTTGCTAACCCTTCATACCAATAATATGACCTGGCTCATATTATTCATAGTAGTCAGTCTGACATAAATATAAAATTATGTGTATGTTTTTATTAATCAAATTTGTACTAATGTTTAATATAGAGAGATTATTATGAATTGATAAGGAGAGGATTGGTTCATCAGCGGCTGCTCTGTCCTACATATTTAGCAGCAGATGGCTGATTGGAATGCATGATTTAACTGAGCTCACGAATCTTTCAAATAATGTTAGAAACTACTTTTAATTTCATGAACTTTAAAGTCTATCAACAAGTGCTGTAATGTTGAATACATAACGTAGGATAGATTATCATTCCATAGTCTACAGCTTTGTAAGTACAATTTATTCACTTAATTAAATACTATAAAGTTATAATTCTAAATAGTATTTTCTCAGTACGCTCAAATGATAAGAAAATCTGCACATTTTATTTAAATTATCTAAAATAATTTTGGAAAGTCTCCTTACTCACTTGGCTCAGTGAATATTTCATGTGATCATGGTTTTTAATTATTTGTTTTATATGCCAAGGTCTATTGAAACGAACGGAACAAATGAAATGACGATGCAACCTCCACATATCAGGTCCTTAGCTTCTAAGTTACTTGATATTCACCTTTTCAGCGTAATGGAAAACTCTCTTGATAAACCTTACCCAGAAAACAAGTCCTGGCTAGGAATTGAATCTGGCTTGCCAAATGACATGTCAGGACTTATTGTCTGGGTAAGGTGCACTAGAATCTGAGTCAGAGTGATGGACAGTTCTCAACTAGCTCAACTAAATATTAAGAAGTGAAAATTTCTTCAATAAAATGCTGGTGCTCATACTGGAACATACATTGATATTCCTTGTCGTGAAATGTAATTTTTCAACGAACACTATACATTTTAATTGCCATGACATACCTGGCAGTCCATTACTGCCATATGGACTCTGTGGATTTGAGTGTGTGCTACCTGGACTAGGTACACTGCTCATTGGAGAGTTGGGTCCTGGACTGAGGTGTGGGTTGCCAGTACCACCATTTGTAAAGCCCCCTGCAGAGTAAGATACGTTGTGTGGCATGGCTGGTTCTGGGAGTTGTTGGAATGGCAGAAGCGAGTGCCCAGGTGCAAATTCACTATGTCGAGGAACCAGCACAGGTGGCAGTACTGTAAACATACCAAACTTACTTCAGCATCTTTTGGTAACTATTACATTACATAAATATATTTTTGCAGGAGGCACGCTATTATTTATTTAAAAAATTATGCAGTTATGTAATTTACATCATTTGAAGTTATATAGTGTAGAAGTGAAATAAGTACCCCAATTACTAAACTTAGATATTCATTTTTTACACTATTTATCAAATTGGTTATCAAAACATTTTCATTCACTACCTAAAATTTGATAGCTTAAGTTAACACCATGGATCTGATAAACAAAATTAAAGATAATTTTCACCAAATGGCACATTGGTTTTACTTAATGTCAAAGCCTTGTTTCCAAGTTTACCACAAAATATTTTAATTATTTTTAAAAAAATGGTTATAATCAGCCAAACAAACAGAAGAACAATCAAAAAATATATTGATCTCATTAAGATGTGCTTAAATCAAGCATTTTTTGTATTTCATGAACAAAAAGCAGGGGTAATAACGGAAGTCTGTTACCACTTTGCCTAGCCAATCTATTCATGAGCTATTTTGAAATGCACATCACTAAGGTTCTCTCTCCAATTTTTAAGTTTGGTTCAAATAAGTAGACAATGTATTCACCATAATAATAAAAAAATCATGTGAAGACTCTATAAAACTCTTAAACCTACAAAAGGCTACATTTAATTCACCATCAAAACACAAAAAGAAAATATATTATCATTTTTAGATATGAACATAATAAAATATAATAATAAAATTGAATTTGGTATCTATAGAAAATGCACACACAAAGACAATTATATTAAAGCCCATAGTTTCAATCCTAGATCACACAAAAAAGCAGCATTCAACAGCATAACATACTAGAAGAAATACCAGTGAACGAATAAGAATAAAAGAGTGAGTTTGTGAACTTAATACTACAAACAATGAAGTTTATTAATTATACATATTAACAGGTTAGTGTTAGCTGACACTTACTTCAATAACTGATTAATTTATCTGAACTTTTTTTAATGAGTATCCATGAATATCAGTGCTGATTATTACAGAAATTGAAAAAGACGTAACAATTCTGTGGAATCATCCCAGGAAGAAAGATGGGAGGGAGGGAGAGAAAAGAAAAGAGAGAAAGTAAAAACTGGTATGCACCATGTTGCAGAAAAGTTTGCCTTCATCTGACGACACAAGAACAGGAAGACAAGCACAATGCCATCTGTATGCAGTTCTTGGATTGCATTAATAATGTAACTTTTTGATAGAAAAACCACTGCTTATGATCATGCATCTATGATTTTGATGTTGAGATGAAAGTTCAATTATAACATTGGGTTGGAAAATCTTCACCAAGATCCAAAAAGCTCATAAGGTAAACATTAAAGCATGGTGGCAATTTTCTTCGACATCAAGGTATCATCATGAATTTCTGCCAGAGGGTCAAATTATGAACTGCTGGTACTACCAAGTCCTCAAATGTCTCCAAGAAAATATGAGGAAGAACTCTGGAATATATATTCATAATTGCTTGTTTGAGACTTCTGCATTAAAAACAAGATGACCGTTCTTTCCCACCTTCTATACACTACTGACTTAGCACATGCTAACTATTTTTATTTCCAAAGCTGAAATTTGCAATGAATGGATGAACATTTGACTCAGTTCAGATGAAACAAAAATTCGCACAGAGAACATCATGCAATCTCAAAAAACACATATCAGGATTGCTTTAAGAAGCTCAAATGCCATTGTAAGAGGTGTATCAATAGAAAGAGGAATTACTTCGAAATAGACAAAACAATAAGATATAGGTAAGCAAAATTTTAAAAAATTAAAAACTTTAGTTATTTTTTGAACAGACCTCATATAGCTATTATTGAATAATGGCTTCACTGTTAAGCATTATAAAACAGCAGCAGCATGTTTTCAGAACAATGGGAAAAAAATGAGAGTACAGAATAGTACTGTACAGTAATTTAGTGTTAATTATCTTTCATGCAAGTTACACCATTAATATCAGTCACCACATCCAAAATAAATATTTTGTATAATTGAAAGAAAATAATCTTTAAATCTTAATCTTTAAATTTTGTATAATTGAAAGAAAATAATCTTTAAATTAAATTAATGAAACTATGTAAATACTTGATTTAAATAGTCCCAATCTTCCAAAATTAATGTGTGAACTAACCTGGACTCTCTACTCTCTTATAATGGTAAGGGTTGATACACACTTCCTTTTGTTTTGCAGAAAATGGGAAACGACAGTTTTCCATTGGCTTCAGCTCATGATGCGACTGCAAATCAGGCCATCTCCACACTCGACAGTATATAACATGGGGCAAGCCTTTTCTGTGAGAAACCTGTAAACAAAATATGCTGTATAAAAAAAGCAATGCTGCTATAAAATTACATAAGCAGATATTTTTACATGTAGTATTGAGAAGCTGACAAGAGCAAAGCAGCTGAACCTGATGTTTAAAAACCAGCATTTTATACTATAAACATGTTTATGAAGTTCAGTACCATTATCCTCCAACTAAACCCAAAAAGTGTGACTGCAGCACCTATTCATTCATCATTCTAGTAAATTGATGGATCGTTAACCAAAATTAGTTGGACCCAATTATTGCTGGAAAAATGGACCAGCAGCAAACTTTGCAGCCTTTGGATATAATTGTTGACAAGATTAATAAAGAAATAGCAGTGGTCTTTTCCAATGACCAGTGCTATTTCAAATCTCAATCTGGTAAGAGAATCTATATACAAGTAAAATACTTGATGAAATCTAAGCCAAAGATATCTCAGCTCTTTATGCTGAAGCACAAAAATTTCAATTAATATATAAGGCTGGTGCACTCCATATGAGGAAAATATGTAGCAATTTAGGTTAGTCCATAAAATATATTACTTTTTTTTTTTTTTGCAAAGAATAACTTTATATAATTTTGTTCAAAATAACTCAAATAGTGTTTATTTTCACATGTTTAAGTGGTTCTTTTGTGTTGATGCCATGAATGAAAAATGTACCTGCAAACATCTTGCAATATTATATCAATCACACAATGATCTTAATATTATAGTGCATATTAATTTATATAATGCAGGTAAATTTCTTACACACTTCACTTATTGTATTTAAGTTAGGACACATTTCTGGAACCATGGTTCCCATCCTCAGCTGTTTACCTACTGTTTCTTGGTGCTCATGTTGGTCCCATCAAAGCTATTGTGTTGTATGTGGTGACCTCTGGTCGATATGAAATGAATTTGGAAAAGTAAACCCAAGGAAGGGCAAAATTCATTGCGGTTTTTTGGTTTTTTAGAATCAAGATATTTTCCCAGGCAGCCAATTCTAATGAGTTGTTTAATTCTTTAATTAGGTTTAAGAAAGTTTATCTCTGGGACTATCATGGTTTTGGCTCCAATAATGGTGTGCTACTGCAGATTTTTCCAGTTAGGAATATATCGAAAACCGATGCATACAGATAACTACACAAAAAAAGAAGTTTCAACCCAGAACCACATAAATATGCAATAGGCAACAGTTTGCTTTTTAGATTAGTCAATATTCCTCTCAGTGCCACAGAATACAACAGAGAGTATCAACACAGTCATAAATAACAGTTTTAACCCCTCTGCCATAATAAAAAGGATCAATAAGAACAAACTCAAAAAATCCATAAAAGAGGCTTGAAGTAATTATAACCCACAATTACACTAAAAATTCAAAAAAATTTTCAAAAAGTTCAACACACGGTTAGCCCCGATCAACAAATACAAACATCAAACACCTCTTAGGATCAAAATTAAAAGACAAGATACCCGCAGAAAAGAAATCAGGAATGACATTGAATGCTCAGACTTTGAATTGAAATACATAGGAAAAACTAAAAGAAATTGGACAATTCGGAAGAAAGAACATTTTAGGAATATCAAATTAAAACAAACGGAAAAATCTGCAATAGCACACTATTATTGGGAGTATATATTCATTCTAAAAAACCAAAATGAATTTCAAACTTTTCCTCGGTGGGATTATCTTTCCAAATTCATTTCATATCCACCAGAGGTCACCACATACAACACAATAGCTTCCACGGGACCAACATGAGCACCAAGAAACAGTGGATCAACAGCTGAGGATGCGAACCATGGTTCCCAAAAATGTCAAAAATAACTTAAAACAGGAAGTGAAGTGTGTAAGAAATCTACCTGCATTATATAAATTAATATATAATACCTTCAGTATAAACAGCTTCAAAATTAAACAAACATATTATAGTGGATCTGTGTCATAAAGTAATGAAGCTATTTATAAAGCCTAATATTTTTAAAAAATGAGTACATTCATAATAACTAACATTATGTTCACTAAATTCTTATTTTTCTTGTTCTTTAGAATTATCTTCATAGCACAAAAACTCTTCTTTTACAAACGCTCTACTGGCACTAAGGGAGTAAGCCTAGGCAATTAAGAAAACAAATCACTTGACATGCAAAATACATAACTCATTGCATCATACCACCTGCTTGTAATGTTACTATCATATGACTATAACTGAAGAAATGTGCAAGTCATGTATTACAGGTATGTCATATTCTATACTTAAAGCTAATGTTCATTCCCTAAGGCTATTCTAACCACTTGTTCGTAAAGCTAAAACTTGGTCTAAGGTTACATTTTAGGCAATATACGAGGGTAGGTCAGTCCATAAGTTTCCAGAAAGATTATATTGCACTTACAAAACCCTTATCCTAGTGTCATACCTTATCTGTTGAGTAAATAATTGCAGCTGTAACTTCTGGTATGCTTGTTCAGTTGTTCAGATATAGTTGCATAAAGAAGGCTGTGTGTAGAAGATTGTGACATGTTCAAAATGCAGTTTTGAGCTGTTATTAAATTCTTCACAAGAGAAGGACTTACTCCATTTGAAATTAAACAGTGATTGGACAGTGTATATGGGGAAGCATTCCCCTTATATTCTACCGTAAAAGAATGGGCCAAATCTTTTTGAATGGGTCAAGAAAGCATTGAAGATGAAGAGCATGCAGATCGATCCTTGGAGGTGCTCACTCCTGAAAATTATAGACGGACAGTTCAAAGATACAGAAATAGCAGAAAGGTTAGGCCTTTCTAAAACAACAGTCCTTCAAATTATTCGTGAACATTTAAACATGAATAAGGTTAGTGCAAGGTGAGTGCCTAGACTTGTTTCCTCAGTCCAAAAGCAGTGAGTCATCTGTTGTCAGGCAATTTTGGAACTCTGCCGTGGCAACGTGAGAAAAGTTCTGCAAACCAAAGTTTCAGGAGATGAAACTATGGTCCTTTGCTATGATCCCTTATTCAAAAGTGAATTAATGTAGTGGTAAAGTACCACCTTTAAAGGCCAAGGTCACTCAGTCAACCAAGAAGATCATGGCCACAATCTTTTGGGACTGTGAAGGAATACTGTTCATTGACTTCCAGGACAGGAACACCACAGTAAATGGGAAGTATTATGCTGACCTACTGCACAGACTACGTGCTTCCATCAAAGAGAAAAGCAGAGGAAAGTTGAGTTGTGGTGTGCACCTTCTTCATAACAATGGGCCTGTGCACACAGTTCTTGTTGCAAAGGAAAATGTGAAGAAAAATGGCTTCAAGGAGATCGACCATCCACCCTACAGCCCAGATCTAGCTCCCAGTGACTGTTTCCTCTTCTCAAAGCTCAGTGCAAGTGCAAGAAGGACCTTTAAGGAAGGAAATTTAGGTGTGATGAAAAAGTGATGGATGCTGTTTATGCCCATTTTGTAGATAAGACTTCTCTCTCTTTTTTTGGGGGGGGGTTAATTCAAAGAGGTGGGAAGTGTATTGCAATAAAGGGTAACTATATTGAAAAGTTAAATATACTTTTTGTCTCTATCATACCTAAAAGATGATTAGGCCGGAAACTTATGGGCCTACCCTCATACACAAAGAGCCATGATGTAATCAGTTATAAATTTTGTGCATCTGCTTTTGGCAGATAAACCATGAATTTTCCTATCTTCCCATTCTAATAAGTATGATAATATGTAGTTACTTTCCTGATAGGAAAACCTCATAGTCTTCATTCCTCATTGTAGTACATGACAGTATTAGTAATGCTCTTGTAATTTGCACAATTTTTTAAAATGTGTAGGAATATTAGTAACTTTAAATACTAGTCAATTTTTAACATCTTTTTAATATTTTAAGCAAGCTGTAAGATCTAGATATGTAATAGTAACAAAAGTGATGATAATGTGAATAGGTGTGTGTATAAAGAAAGAATAATTTAGTACTTGAGTACAATGAATGTTTTAACCAAGTGCAATTAAAATAGGACTTATGATCAATGTGAGCCTTGCTGCTTTAAATGCACATTTCAGTACAGCAATTTAGTTTATGTTGTTTTTTAAGATTCTTGCTAAATGTCACAAAAATAATTTCTTCACCTGGTTCATTCTCTATTAAAATAAATAATTTAATCTCTCTTGAAACCATTTTCACAATTTTTGCCTATAATGAGCATGTGAGATGCCAAACAATATAATCTAATGACCAAATGGACTAATAAATAATCAAGTGCAATTGGGGAGATTGATGTTGTGCCAATTAATGACTAAAATGATGCTGCAAGGTAGGCACATGCATGAAAATTTGCAATGATCATTTCGAAGTGCAAGATTATATTTGATTATAATGTTGATATAAAGTTGGTCTGGTGGCACTTATACAGTTTTTAATTGCATGTGTTTCAGGAAATTTGCTACCAGCATAAGTAAAAGTTCAACTGGTAGAAGCATACTCTGTAGGCAGTGGGAGAAATTAATTGAACATATCCAATGTGAGGGTTTCAAAGATCTTGATGAGGTTTTTATTTTTGATGATGTCAATTTTTTCCCATGTCTCGGTTCCAAAAGGTTGCAAATGGTTTCAATAATTTTGTTTTTTGACCAAAAGTGGGCTGCCACTGCTGATTTCTGTATTGGTTTGTAACGGATATTTCTCTAATGTTCTTTGCTACGAGTTTCCAAATTTCTTTTACTTTTTCAAATGTATAGCTGATCACAGTCTTTGCAGTTGATTTGGTAAAATAATAACTTCTTGAGAGAACAAGACTTCTTGTCAGAAATATAGGATCTTTGCACTATGGACATTTTGAGAGCCAAAATTATTTATATGAATGTGCTAGGGTGGTAAGAGTGAATTTTTTGAATAGCATTTCTTCTTTTATTTGTACTTTTTAGTGTACTTGTATTGGAAATCTTTAACTCGTTTAAATTTGTAAATAATTTTATTCACTCATTTCTTGTGGAAACTATCGTGCAATGCTGTGTTGTATTAGTATTCTTCTTTGTATTGTTTTATATTGAATAGAGCATTCACAAATCTGTATGTGAGATTGTTAAGGATGGCATGCAGATGTTTTGGAATTAAAGCTATTATTTTTAATGTAATTGTCACTGTGGGCAGGTTTCCTATGTATTCCAAAGACTTATCTGTTTTATAATCTTCAAATGTAAAAAGGGAATGAACCCATGCATTTCAATTACTAATGTAACCCTAGATTAGGTTCAAGTTCCTGAGGATCTTTGTAATAGGGAATATCAATAAACAAAGTAATACAGTTTTTTTCACACTAACTCCATTCACTTACATAAAATTTGGAACATATGTTTTGGGAGCGATCCCTCCCATATTCAGCTTGTTGACAAACTGTTGACAAACAATATGTTCCAAATTTTATGTAATTGAATGGAGTTAGTGTGAAAAAAACTGTATTACTTTGTTTATATATATACCACTCCATTGTCAACAGCTTCGTAAGTACACTTAATTGAGGGAATATCAACTTAAGTTTGGTTTAACGCTGCTCTCAAGTGCATTTCTTGGTGGTGGTAACCATTGTAATGTCACTGCTGCCATTTTCTCCTTTCTGGTCTGATTTCAGTTATAAAACACCACACACTTTTTCACATAGGTTACCAGCTTTCAACATTGAGTTAATCTCCTCCTGTTTAATGCTATGCTTATATTTAACTTTGTGCAACAGTTTGCTAAGTTCTCATCTCTTTCTATCATTGGATGAAATATGGAATAATTACCTTCCTGAGAAAAAAATATCAGACCCAATATTATAATAATAATAATAATAATAATAATCCATTATATATTAAAAATTATGAATTTATTACTTGGAATGGTCATAATTCAATTCAAGGCAAAAAGTTCTCCTATCTTGCTCTTTTATGAAATTGCTTATAACTCTTTACAATACTTACAAGCCTTGTACACTATTCTATGGAACAGAAAGTTACTTCAAAGCACAACAATAATAAATTAAAATTATCATTTAGTGCAATGTTACTTTAAACATCATGCAATAATCATACATTATTAATACAGCTAGTATGAACATTTTAAGTATACACTGACACAATAAGTATTTTTAATATTACAAAATGTTTCTCCACATAAAACACTGGTCATATTAACTAGTTAGTTCAAAATAGACAATATGCTTAGAATTTCTGTTGCATAATGATACTAAAACAATAACACTTGTTAGGCATTGCTAGAATGAATATGCTGCTAGGATAGATATTTGTTTACCCAGTGATGTCTGAGAAATTTCTTATAAGTATAAACAGATGTTAAGATTTGCTTTTGAAAACAAGAGAATGAGCAAATATAAGCATTAAAGATGATTGCATGATTGAGTCAAACTACACACTCTTATTGGCTCGACTTACCTGTTTAAATGCACTTCGACTCAATAATACAATGATCTTAATTGTATGATCAGCTTCACTGTACAAGTTCTAATTAGCATTTCAAATTAACATTAAAGTTAGAAAATTAAACTGTAGACTGCTAGAATAATGTCATTATTTCAATTACTACTGATTCTCTGACTTGTGGGAAGATTGAATAATGCATGTGGAGGTATAGATGGGCGAGGGCTTATATAGCATGGTTTCCAGATGTGCTGTTTTATTCGCAATTACATTTTTTCTCTCTCTGTTCTGCATTCTTAATCATTAACACAATGCCAAATGATCCTTTTTTTGGGTTAATTTTCAAAATGTCCTGTCATTTGGTAACAATCTATAACATCAGAAATCATCTTTGAATATATTCCTTGTTATGCATGATCTTAGTGGTCAGATGGTACGAACATGCAAATAAAGAGATGAAATGAGTTCAATATCTGTATCAGATAGATGTTATAGATTATTTAATGTAACAAAATAAAACAATATCTTAGTCCGTGTTAAATTCATACTTAGCCTTTTCCCCTCCTATGCTTTAAGGCCAAGAATTTTTTGTTTTGGGCATAAAATTCAGAGATAACAGAAAAAGAAATTCAATTGACTTGATAAAACATGAACTGTTTACATATTTCAATGTAATGAACCTTTAGCTATTTTATATGAATGTATTTGCAGAGATAAAAATATCAGAATGCATCATTCAAATAAAACATTTGTAAATTACGTACAATATTTCAGTTGCATTCATTATTTGTCTTAATTATGCTTTGTTTTTAAATGTGTGTCAGTGTTATGCCTATAACCTATATTAACTTGTTCCAATACACAACATTTTTGACATGATTTCTTTTTTTCCTTTTTTGAAATCTGGCAAACTTTTTGCGCAACTATCAAGTTCTAAGGTACAACAAAGGCTCATTCGCACATTGAAAATTTAGCAATCTATATTTCCCTTGACCACAGGCTTATTACAGTGGAACCTTGATCTATTGCTCCCAAAACCATCCTTTTCTCTGATGTATTGTTCCATTTATGCAGTCTCAAACATTTTATCTTTTATCCTATGTAAATAAAACCTGCATTTATTGTTTCTCGAAGTTTGGTTTCCCTGCTTTATTTGTTCAAACAGTTCAGTCCCAAAGAAATTGTATACTCAAATGATCGTTGTCAAACCGAAATAGTGAAGCAGTGATCGTTGCATGTACAGAGTTTGCAACATGCTTGATCCAAGAAAGCACGACTCGAACTCTCCATAGTCGCTGATATTTTTGGAACTGCAAAATGAGACAATGATAGGTGATTAGTAGAATGGACCATAGTTGCCGTTGCCATCAGTTTTGACACCTACGAGGCAGTGAACAAGGATGTCACACATGGCGTTCAACGTGTTGATGAAGTGTGCGAAAATTGGGAAGAGTCACAAGTATTTTTGATACAGGGGAAGGGAATGAGGAAGAGGGGGAATGTGATGCACAGTCCAAGCAATGCCGATGTTTGCAAAAGCTCTGAGAGCATGTGAAACTGCACGAACATATTCTATGCACATAACAATGACAATAGTATGCAACAGAATGTGTAAAAAAAAATATCAGTTAACAACCTATTTCAAATAAATGACAAAACGTTTTGACTTTTATTTAATAGTGTTATTTGCAGATGCTCTTTAACATATGGACATCAGCACCCCATTCAATTCAGGGCGTGAAGCAACCAATAAATTTTGCTTAGAGGCCTTTACTTTCAGGCTTGATGTTCTTTTAGGTGCCAAAATCTACAACAAGGGATCTTGTGTTTACTTCCCTTTCGGAGGAACCATACTTAGGATTTTTACACCCCCCAAAAAATCCAGCGACCCTGGCTGAGATTGAACCTGCAATCTTGGGTCTACGAGGCATATATGGTTACCCTTCAAACGCCAAGACCGACAACAAAATGCAAAATATATACACAGTAACATGTAAAATTGAAGCAAAATGTAGTGTTTGCTTATATACTGGCTTATACTGGTTTAATTATGAACATGATTTATGCACTTCCTGTATCTATCATTTTCCCACATCCCTTATTTTTTTAACCTGGTCTTTCCAAAAATGATGAATTGAGGTCCTACTGCATCACTTAAAACTAAATTTTTAAACCATATTTCATTATTTTCTCTTTTTCAGTATCTTTAATCTGGAATTATGTCTTTCACTGATTGCCTCAGACATCCTTTACAAGTATCATTACCCTTTTCTTTTCATTTGGCGTTACAGCCTGGGGTGAGCCTTAGCCTGCCATGACGACCTCTGCATCCTCTACCTCTTATGACTTCTTTGGCAGAGGACAGTATTGCAGGGGGCATGTGATTAGCACACCTGCACTCTGCTGGTCGCATATCACACAGCATTTGTGATCAAAAAATATAACCCCTCCATCAGGCAGGTTCTCAATTATGCTCATAAGGCTGGGTGGGCCCCATTCCAGACCTCCCTAACTTAGAAAAATTACTAAGCAGGTACCGGAAATCGTACCAGGGCCTCTAGGCCAACAATCAGCAACACTAACTACTAGACCAAGGATGTGGTCACTCATTACAAGCTTTAAAATAAAAAGAGTACACAACCTATTTCATTAAATAAACCTAAACAATTAAACAATTGCGACATTTATATGCCAGGCTAAAATCGATTTGAATACGCCTTCCAGATTGAATGTATGATCCCTGTTTACATACTGTTTTTCAATTGAAAATTGTTACAGATTTCTACCAAAGTTTTCATGTTGCTTAATCTGAGTTACATTGGATAACCTACCAGATAACCTATTTATCAATGAATTAATTATTGATTCAAGTTGTAAGATTAGGAAAGATAAAACAAATATGAAAGTTAAATGGAATAATAAAGGAATAGACATATGTACCTTGTGGGTAAATGTGATATGACAATGATTTTGTGTGATAAAAATTATTACTTTAATGCACATGACTATGCTCAATTCAAGCTCATTATTATCTCCATTTAATGCATCTCAGTCTGTATTCAATACCATTCCATTCCCAGTTTTTAGTAGGATTGGACTTGGCTCTTTAATCCCTCTTTACATGCACATTTTCAATCTAGAATGAGTATTCAAATCAATTGAGACACCAATTAAAGTACCTTTACAAGCTTTAACACAAAAATCATAACTTATTTCATTAACCTAAACAATTCAACAATTATGACATTTGTATGTAGGACAAATAAATTTGAATACACTTTCCAGACTGAATTCGAATACAGCATGATTCTTATTCACATAGTTTTTCAATCGATATTGAAAACTGTTATAGATTTCTATAGAAGTTTTCATGTTAGTTAATCTGATTTATGTTGGATTACCAATTTATCAATGAATTAATTAGAGATTTAAGTTGTAACATTTGGAAAGATAAAAGAGATACAAAAAGTTAAATGGCTAAAAGAATAGACATACATATTCTGTGGGTAAATGTGAAATAATGACAATTTTGTGTGATAAAAGTTATTACGTTTGTGCACATGACCATACTCAATTCAATCTCGATATTATCCCCTTTTACATGCATCTCATTCCAGATTGAATCCCATTCCATTCCCAGTTTTTAATAGGCCTGAATTTGGCTTCTGAATCCTGTTAACATAGACATTTTCAATCTGCAACAAGTATTCAAATTGATTTGAGTGTGACATGCAGACATAGCAAATGTAAATATATTAACTACTGTATGTGGGACTAAATTCAAATGGTTCATATGCCCGTCAGGCCTTAGCCTTGGAAGTCGATGATTATGATCTACAATATAAGCACTAAAAAGAATATCTTACAATCTCACCTGTAGCCTGCCATCTAAGCTGCGTGGAATTGTGACACAGTCACTTGTCTGTCCTGGTGAGCTTAAAGCTCGTTCCAATTCTTCTATGGCACCCTTCTTTTTTTTAAGTTTTTTCACAAGTGAATCAACAGCTTTTTCTGCCCACTTTTCTTCCTCATCTCCTTGTTTCCAGCCTAGTAACTTCTTCACTGCTGGACTTGTAAATGAGAAGAGGCTGTTTAAGGATGAAATAGCTCCCCCTGAACCAGAAGACTCTCCTTCATCTGCATCCATATTTAGCACCTTATTTATCAACACCTATAAACAAAATCTCTTTTAAGACGATGGCATTTTATTATAATGGTTTATTCAAGTTTCACCCTGAAAAAAAATTATACACTGCTTACATTTAATAAACTTTACCAATCTATGCTGTTTTTCTTTATTAATCTGAGAATAATCAAGGTATTCAAATGCTGAAATGATCATTTAAAGCAAGTAAACATACTGAGAACTGACTGATTTACGGGTGGCACATACATTTCTTTATTGTTAAATTTGTATCGCACTATTGTAGTTTTTCCACAATCCTTACGGTACCTCATTCGATCTTTCATATTCTTATCACCATTAACCAATGCATGGTGCTTTGAACACACTATATCTACATAGCGAAGTGTATGATTCATGAGGTTAAAAAAAATTAATCTACAGCATCTACATTAAGCTGTATTAAATAATATTGTGCCATCATTTCATATTTTACAATAATGCATCAGCGTATTTACATGATGGCATTTATTATTTGTTTATTCTCCTTTTCTTAAATTTCGGGGAATACCTATGAACTGTCGTTTCAGAATCTTCCTCTACATACAGTAAAAGGCTAATATTTATCTTTATATTTAACCACCTTTTATAACAATTGCAAATTCTTACTTACCTGGAAAAGTTTTATTTATGGGCCCTAATTATTTACTAATATTCACTCTAATTTTATATGGCTTCTGTTTACTGGCGACTGAAAGTCGGTGACCATATCGCTTGTTGTATCCATCCGCACATCTGTAAGGTGGAAGAAAATATTCTAGCAAGCAAAAGTTGTTGTTCAAACATATTTTTCATCGAATTTTCATCATTTTTAATTTTTGAATCGTATAAAAACATTCCTAACAAACAAATTATTGCTTTCAGTATATTGTTTTGGTTCTGTTTCAAGCACTATATTTCTAGGGGGACTAAGAGGTCATCTTCTGTGAATGACGTCTCCTGGCGACAGGGTGTCTCGCAAAGGGCGCTACGATTTAAAAATGTTTGAAACAAAGCTTCAATATGAATTCCCAAATTCATCTGTGCAACATCTTTCACTTTTAAATCGTACATAAATAATGATTGAATTTGTATATAATTTATTATTATTAATATTACTAAGCCTGAGCTTGGTAGTCTAATATAGACAAAATAAGCAAATGCACATGCCTGCATCTAGGACAAATAATAATAATAATAATAATAATAATAATAATAATAATAATAATAATAATAATAATAATAATAATACTTTTTGTTATAATTATCAATAATATTTTTATTGATTCATAAATAATGTAAGTTTTTATTATATCACTTTATTATTTCATGTTTTAGATGCCAAATGTAAACACACCATTATTTTGTTGTCCATATTAAATCACCAGTGCCCATGCTTTACTGAATAAAAATCACTAATACGGTGTAGGAATGAGGTATGCTTTCTGATTTTTGTTTTGTTAAAAATAATTTCAAAACAAGAAAGAACACTTATTTCACAGTAAAACAAAATTTAATACTTGCATGCTGTATATGTATACAAATACTATATTATATATAGTATTATATGTAGTACTATAATATGTACATTAATGACCAGAATTCAACACAATGTCTATTAAAGTTTTAAATATAAACATAAAACAAATCTATTAACGTAGTACATGCAATGCACATCTCCTTAAGCGTGCTAAATATATTCCTTGTACTTTCTGTTTAAATTTGGTAATTTTACATTTGGAAATACAATGCAGAAGTCTTTCAATGTATGAATGGATTCACCAATCACAGAACCAAACTGGAACAAACAGAAAAAATCTGCAGTCTCTAAATATAATTAACTTGATGACAATACAACAGTGCTACATTCATGTTTTAACATTATATAAATAACACTATTGGTATATGCTATATATAACTGTTTTACATATATACATGTAAATAGCGATAGCCTTGCAGTTTGGTTCTTTGTTTGGTCAAAAAATGCATTTTCACTGTTGTATCTTGCATTCTCGGTATTAAGGAATGACATGACTTGTAATTAAACACAGCATTATATCTATAAAGGATAAGTGACCAACAAACCTGCTTTCCAAAAAGAAACTGAACATGTTTTTTTGGTACATGAGAGTTACCAAGCATATTAAAAATAAATTAGATGCTTAACATTGAATGTTCCAGCATTCATCTCTTGTATTTTATCCAATTTTTTTTAAGTGAGTCATAAGCTGGTAGGTGCCTCAAATGTCTGATTCTGAGTCTTCCATATTGCCAATATTAAACAACAGTTGACCATAAAAAAATGTTTATAGTTGTTTAAAGTAGTTATAGTAATACTTTTTCTTTAAATCTTTACCTTATTACGTTCACACTTTCATTTTAATTGCTATGAATTGAATTGTCTTATAACAGTGTTAATGATCCACCTGATATATAATAATACAAATGCAAACACTCCATCTTTTACTAATAGTGGTCAATCCAAAACAACAGTTTGTAACAACAAAATTATCTGTAGGGGATATAAATTAATGTCCATCATTTACAGTAATTCTTAAATTTTTATACATGTGACATCTGTAATCATCATTAGACAAAAAATATTAATAGGCTGAACAAACATTACAAAGTTTATTCTTTTCTGGAGATCCAGATCCAAAAAATTTTAAATGAAAGCTCTCCATTTTTTCACTGCAATTTTTATAGCCCATCTACTAAACATATGCAGATGATGGGAAGTCTTTATCAGAAGTAAAGGAACTTTGGAGAAACAAAAGGTCAAAGTCAAAGATAAAACTGTTGTATTCTTTATAATGAATTAAGGTGATGAAATGATTATAAGAAAAGTGTCATGAATAAAAAGCATATAAAAAATAAGATGTCATAAATAACACAGATTTATCTTAGTCAAATTGGAAAACAAGGGGATTAGTGTCTTAGAAACATTTGATGTGCACTGGATAATATTATTTTGCATTTTCATGAGAAAGGTATTTCCAATGTAGTTCTATCGATGTCAATAGAGAGTCCTGTTCTGCTATCAGCAAAAGTATACACAACAAAAAGTCGACACTTTTTTACATAGCAGAGAGAATTTTTTATGCCAAATGGTATCAAATTTTCAAATAATGTAAAGACAATTGCTATGTTTTTGTGCTGAAATTGAACTAGAGTTCATTGTCACACGGCATCCACTCTGTTAAAGTAAAAAAACTGTACAGGGCAGAACAGAGGTAGGATTTTACACCAAGTGCTCCAATGATAAGGCACTAGGCTGTGCTGTTCAGAAATATCTCTCAAGAAACACCACCTTTATAACAGGAAAATTTATTACTTGGTGTTCACTTTATTTTATACTATTATTACTTGGTACGCAATAAAAAATAAAATAAAAAAATAAAATACAATAAGGGGAAATTGTTTTTATTACATAAAATAGAAGAATGAAACTTAAGCAACTGCTATATTGATAAAGAGGGTATAACAAAAACATAAACCAAAACTTTAGGGGCACATTGCTTTCATGTATAGGAGAACATATGTTACATGAACATGGATCCAAAAGCACTTTATTCGCTTGTTACAGCTATTTTTGTACAATTCTCCTTACATTGTATGATGTAGTATGTTATAAAATAAGGAAATGCTCAAAATAGCTCCCTGTTAGTATGAATATCAGCAAATAGCAGTACCTGTATGTGCTGTAAACGTTACAGACACAACAAGTTATCTTCAACCTCATTAAGAATCTCCTATTCCAGTTGTGCTGTCATCTTTCTAAGTTTCCTCTGGTTGAGTGTAGTAAGCTTAAATGTTGTCCGCTCACTAAGACGATGCACAATTGCTTGAAATGCCCTCCTGTCCCAGCATCATCATTCTGGAAATACCTCACAACACAAATCTGACGGGCACTGCTATTACCATCTGCTTTCTTATACATCAAATGAGTATCTTCCAATGTCACATTTGAAAATCCTTCCATCATACTGTACCTGAAGTCTAGTACAAGAGTTGACACATGTAATGTACTCAATGCTAGTAAAGCAATGAAGTGGGTCATATATAAGATGGCTGTGTAGTACAGCACCATTAGAACATAAAAATATTAATAGTGAATCTAAGAACTTTCAGTTGCTACATCACCCACCTCCTTTGACATCTAACCAGAGATAAACAAGAGTATCAACTTGTAATCTGACTGTCCAGGTGTAGGATTGCTGTTACACAATAGGTATAATGCCTTTGCACACAAAAACAGAATAAGTATCCTACACTTAGGTATTCATTTTTTACACTAAACTCCATTTACTTACATAAAATAAGATGCATTTCTGGAGAATCTATCCCATCCTCAGTTGCTCACTGAACCGTCGTTACTCAAAACAATGGCTACACCCAAATGTTCCTGTATTGGCATCTGTTGGCTGAAGAAGGAAATGGCCGAGTTCATACATAGGAGGAAACTCGAAGTTCATTAGGTTTTCTTTATTTTTAATATGAAAATTTTTTCCCAAGTGGATAACTCCATTGCGTTCTGAAGATGTTTCTGCAGTTTAATTTCTGGTTTTATTTCATGGTTTTTGGTCCCAAAGAATAAGTAGCTTGCAATTGTAAACTCAAGTGAAGTTAGAAACAGTGAAGTAGATTGATTATATACATAAAGAAGACAGCATTAGGTGACACTATACTTCACTAACTGATTAATGTGTCAGAAATTGTTTCAAGAGTGCAGGTAATGATGTGACCACTGGTGGTTTCAATATACAGCAAAACAGAAAGTCCATTGGCAGGATGTCAAAATTCATAATATGATGCTTATTCTTTAGAATGAAAATCTTTCCCCATATTGCTAATTCTCTGGGATTGTTGGTAGCTTTCAACAGTTTGCTTTCTTTCATGATGTCATGCCATCACAAAAGAAACCAAACTTTTGAAAGCTACCAACAATCCCACGAAATTAGCAAGGTGGGAAAAGATTTTCATTTTAAAGAATAAGCATCATGTTATCAATTTTAACATCCTGCCAATGAACTTCCTGTTTTGCTGTAAAGGTCACATCTTCACCTTCCAGCATTAGTCAGTCTCCAGCGGAAGATGACAGCAACAACTGTTGAAACATGTTCTGATAAATTAATCAGTTAGTGAAGATCTAATACCAACTTCTTTATATGTATAAAGTAGCTTGCATATTGTACAATGTAGAAAAAAAGCTGTGACAAAGAAACAATGTTTCCAGAATCATATTCATACACAATATTTTCATTCTCTGCATTAAGAGAAATATGCCCCTAAAGCTTTGACATACACTTTATTACACTCTGTACATTATATTGACTATAATTGGCTTTGTTGCTTAGCATTCATACCTTACTCTTCTGAAGAACTATGTACTGTACCACCTTGCTTAATACCATGAGACTTGTTCAACATGCATTTCTTTCCTTTGGCATCTGAATTGTTCTACATCCAAGTCTACTGAACATTTCTAGTACCAATGGAATATTTGGAATGCCTTTATTACATAAACATTTTTTCTTTGTTTTTATCTTTGATTTTATACAATAACTATGTTCTCACGTTTTCTACAAGTTTCAGAAACATACATTTTCAATCCTTAAGTATCTTGGCACTATATTTCAATCTGTGAAATTCTTACACTCTTATGGATAACTTTTTTTTAATTCTATTTGTATATTTATGAATATTTTCCATGTTCATACGTATATTTTTTCCCATTTTCCACTCTTACATTTATTTATTTATTTTTTGGAAAGCAGGCAAGTAAAATTTGCACCATATGGTTTCTACAGTAAATATTTATAAAAATAACAATTTAACAAACACAAATATCGTTACATTTACAGTGCAGCTTCATATATAAACACCATTTAGTTGTGCACATTAACTATTACACTGAGTAAAATCAAGAACACAGACTAATAAAATTAGGAACTGAGAAGTACATATAGATGCAGTAACTTTCCAAGAAACAAGAACAGTCTGAAAAATCAAAAGAAATAATTGGTAATGTGTTTCATTTAGTACATTCACTATTTTTTTTTTTTTTTTGGAAGTCACAATATACTAGCACCCATTTTCAAGAACTTTTTATTATCAATGATACATACAGAAATACTATAATAAATCAGCAAAAAAATAAAAAAACCACTACATAAAATTACTAAACTTCAATGCAACAACAATAAAATATCAACATCAATACAGTTGCTTAAATGCAGCATGAATATGCATTACACCAATTTTCATAATTAAAATTTGAATATTAAATGTTATGGCTTAATGTCACAACACCTCATTCAAACATGTTAAACACTTTTTTCAAAAGCACGCGAACAGAAAAAAATTAAAGATAATTGAGTTAATAAAAATATATTTTCATTGCAGTATTTGCAAATTCTTTTCAAAACAGACTTTGAAAACATATTAAATATTTCTTTAACAATTCCAAATATAGCTCCAAGGAAAAATATTTACAAAAATAATGCTATCAACATCCTCTAACAAGAAGTTTTCAAAGTATTAACATTATCTTATTTTGATTTAAAGTAAAACACTAAAAATCATGTCGTCACATTAAAACTCTCTTTAAGTTTCACAAGTGTGTTTGTGAAACTTAAAGAGAGTTTTAATGTGACGACATGATTTTTAGTGTTTTACTTTAAATCAAAATAAGATTAACAAAAGTTTCACTGTGTGGATTCCCAAATTCCGTAAACATATTAACATTATGCTGGAATAGGTATAATATTCCTAAGTTTATGACTTTTCCGTTTACTTTAATTTGGGTAAATGCTTAACTGGTACACATACCTTCTAATGAGGGAACTGTTCTGGTTGAACCAAACCAATCTCAATAAAACCTCATAGAATTATCAATTAAGTCATCTGAATTTCAATGAAATCATTATTTTGCTGCTAAATAACATGTACATCCTAAAATGAGTAGTTTGGTTATGGCCAATTTCAATGCAACTTGGTCTGTCACCTGTGACAGATTCAACATGGTCAGGCCAATTAAGTTTTGCACATCTGGAGCTACAACACTGCCTAAGTCACTCATAAAAAAAAGGATACAGCATAACCAGATAAGTAATATTGAACAGGAATCTGATTGTTTCTTGTTTAGTACTGAAAAATATTTAATTTTTAACACATTTACATACAGAGTGTTAATGAACAACACAAAAATAAACCACTTCCATGGTCTAGTGGTAGTGTTTGTGATTACTAATCTTGATGTCTTGGGTTCAATTCCTAGTCAGGTCGAGCTGCATGTGTAAGTTCCCTCCCCCTTCTTCCCTGGAAGGAGAATGCCAAATAGCTTAAGGTGCCAAGGACCTCCAGCTCTTTTGTGCTATTACTAATTCATTTCATTTATGACTAAAGACTTACACCTATTCTTGTCCAATCTACAGAGAGGGATCTTAAACAAGTAATTGGAAATAGGACACCTAGGATCACAGATGTAAAATGTCAAAGTTATGGGCTATTGAAACATTTGCGATTTGGTGCTTAGGGCTACGTAATTTTAAAGTTTGTTTTAGAATACCTTAACCCCTCCTTAAAAATCAAAATAAAATTGGTTTTTATGACCAATGAACAGTATTTTCAAAATTTAGCATTAAAGTAATGTGACAATTTTCAGGCTAAACATATGCTTGCATGCCACTGCATTGGTGTGCTAATAGAAATTCAGTTGTTAGAAACAAAATCATGATTCTAATTTTTTCCCAATTTTGCAAGATATCTGTAAATTATTTTGAGCAACAGTTATTTGTTTTGTAACCAAAAGATATGAGACAAAATTAGTATAAAATAAATTACAAATTTAAGAAATGAAGAATGGTTACACTTTTTTGTGAACATTTGTTTTATTGGTATTTAATGTCTGTTTTCACTACTGAGGCATTGCAGATGGTGGCTGGTGATACACGAAATAAAATGAGAAATTGGGAAAGAATTTTCTTTTTAATTAGAGGAAGCATTCCAGACCTAAGATTTAGGACACCTCCCAAGTATTTGCCATTTATGACTGAGGAAAAGCTGGAAGAAACCTTAGCCTGACAGAAATCAAACCAGACCTTCTCTCATGAACATGTTGACATGCATTTTATTTAAGGGGAAGCAAGAGGTTTTGCTGTAAGAGCTGCTGAGATCCACAGAGAAAGATTCCCTAATAGATGCCATCCATATCAACTATATTTAATTTGTTGATAGGCATTTATGTGAACTGAGATACTTCAAGAGAAACAAAGTTAGCTGAGTGCATACTTTTTTGTAACTTTAAGCCTTAACAATTATGATTGAAACCTTTGACCTTGAGTTCCCCATTTCAAATTGCTTGTCTAAGACTTTTCCATATAGGGTGCAAATATGTTGGTGTTGTAAGATTGAATCGAACTACACACTCTTATTACTCCACTTACTTGTTTACAATATGTAGAACTAGTATCAGGAACCCCTTGTTCCCATTATCAGCTAACCCTCAAAGCGACTTAGTCTTACAATGATCTTATTATATGATTAGCTTCACTGTACAAGTTCCAATTAACATTTCTAGTTAATGTTGGTGTTGTTCATTACCATCCTGTATTTATCAACTGTGTGTATTTCATACTATATAAGCAGAAGAAGCTGTAATACTTCAACTTTCAATACAAACCATATAGGAATATTAGAAGCCTAACATAACTTTTAAGAATTTGGGCATATGATTTCAGTCCTAGCATTCATAAGTTTCTGCATTACAGTGCTGTAAGAATAAATAATACAAATGCATTTCTATTTAAATGATGCATAACTACTCGAACTTCCATCTGTTTTGCTGGAAATGTTATTTCTGTCATCTTCACTTCCAGCTACATTAGTAGCACTATAGTCCTCCTGAAATGTGTAAACTTCTATCAGTGAAATCTAATGTAGTTTTCATATTTTCATCCAAGACAGTGCTGTGTGTTTTCCATTATATTTTCATAAATGGTTGCAAATTATTGGGCATCAATTATTACCACTCCATTATCTACAGCTTCATAAGTACAATTTATTTACTTGATCTTGCTCCATGCTGTTTACAAATTATAACTAATTTTAATCTCTAATATATTAGAAATGTTCATTATATCAATAAGTTTCATTATATTATCTTCTAAATGGTTACTGCATAGTTTTCAACACTGTTATATTCATATAGGGAATATAGTAGTAAAAATACTGATGATACTAAATTATTAGGATTATATATTGACAAGACATTTACTTATGATGCCCATATTGAAAACTAGCGATAAAACTTAGTCAAAATCCATTCATTTTCAGATACTTGAGCAAGCATGTTCCCCCACAAATGTCCAGGACCATTTACTTTGTCTTTATCCATTCTCTCATTGCACATGGAATAGAAATATGGGGTAATGCTCTAAACTTAATCAAAATACAATATTCGTCTTGCAAAAAAGGGCTGTGCAACATTCGGATAATTTGAAACAAACTGAATCTTGTAGAAATATGTTTAAGCAACTAAAAATACTTACTCTACCCTGTTTGTTTTTATATATGTATAAAATATATATATAATATAAAATAAAAATAAAGTAACACTATTAACAATATAACAAATAAACAGTAATTATAATAGTAGAAAAGGATAAAACACTAAGAAAAAGTCACACTTGAGATCGCTATATTTCAGACTCGTGGAGTCCTTCTATGGCAAGAAGACAAATGACAATATATATATAGTTGTTTTGCATTTAGTCAAGTATAAGTTTCCCATGAATACCAACAAACTCTAGTGTCCGCAATCAAAATACTGGAAGTAAAGATGAGCTCGCACTCCCACTCCCCAGACATAAATTACAGCTGTATGGGAAGATGCCTATCTCTGCTGGGATAAAATTTAAATAATAAATTTTCTGATAATATTAAAAATTGCAATAAATACAAAAAATTTAAGAAACACTTGTTTTATTTCCTTATAGATGAGTTTTACCATGATATTAAAGAATATGTAAATTATAATTAACTATTATGTTACACACTATTAATGTATTAAATTATGTACATATGTGTGGGGAAATTGAGTAGTTTATAAGTTGTACTTTTATTACAAATTATGTTATTTTATATATTGACATGCTTAATTGTGTATAACACCATATTAGGTTAAAATAAATTAAATGAAATCAAATATTTTCCACACAACTGCCTTCATACTCATTGACATTAGAAAAAGCAAGGCCATAAAAAAATCACCATGAGACACCTATCTATTTTTCAACAATTATTTATAAAGCTACATAAAATTATACTGAAATTGGTTTTATCCATCAGAAACTGTTCCCATATAAGCCATAATTATTAAAATACTATTATCACTACACATAATAAATTATTTATTGTCTAAAATAATACCTGCAAGTTTACCTACTTATTGCATATCTTGTGAGGGATATTGAATAATCCAATCCAAATAGTATGCACTGCTATCTATTAACATTTAATTTGAAGCAATTGGCATGGAAGCATTGGCATACAATGAGTAGTCATGTCAAATATTAATTGGTCAGTATTTCTATTGGATGCAAATAATATAGTATCATGTGCAAAGATAGTTTCATATTTAATATTTGAAGCAAAATCATTAAGCATAATTAAAAACAATAATGGAACCTGTGTGCAAACTTGAGGAACAACTCAATTAATTTGTGATATATAAGCAGATTCCTTTCAAGCACACAGTCTGGAATCAGTTTATTAAAATCTAACTATGAATGCTTTTAGCACTGAGTTTACAGTTAAAACAACAATGAAAATATATTTTTTATCATGTTATTATGCAATAAATGCATCTTTCTAATGTGACACACTAAACAAAAAACTCTTTAGAGGTATATGGTACTTTTTACACAGGATTACTTGCCAAGAAATGTAGATATATTTATTATGGAAAGCACTTTACAGGAAGAAAGTGATACGACATTAAGCCAGCCAGCAGTAATTCAAGATATGAATCTCAATTGATGGCAGGGATATACATAGTGGTGGTTATAATTACAAAAAAAAGCTTGAATCATAAAACTAAATGAAAAAAGAAAAAAGTCAACATTAACATCTGACATATAACATGTTACAAATTATAGCACTAAAGTAATTCCATTTAAAACAAATTCTTCAGTAGTAAATGAGTTCTGCCTGGAAAGTGCCCAGCCACTATACAGGATTTTTAAAATAATGTATAATTTGTTTTACAGATTCAAACTTTTAGAAAAAAAAGCAGGGATACATCATATCTTATTTCTTAAAACAAATTATTTTATAAATGTGAAATCTCCTCATAGTCATGTTGCATGAGCTATGATGTCATCAAAGAAAATTTTAAATTAAAACCTATGATTTTTTCACATTTTCTGGTAGAGTGCCTTCATTTTTATCACTCTGCACCTTCATTATACAAAAATGTAATTTATTAAGAGAATAGTTCAACAGCTATTGAAGATAGGAGTGATTGCTTTGGAAACATGTCCTGGTGTTATTTAAGTAAATGGAGATGCTGTGAACATGTTGAACACATTATTGTAGATTGAAAATGAAAGTGTTCTATCAGAAGAAGTGAACAAATTATAAGTTCTAATTTAAAATTTTCTTTGATGACATCATAACTCATGTAACAATGAATATAGAAAGGTTTCATATTTATAAAATAAATCCTTTTAAAAAATACAATTTGACATGTCTTTGAATTTTTTTCTTAAATCTTCCATTTACCTGTAAAATAAAGTATGTATTACTTTTGAAAAACACTGTATATTAAAAACTAAACAGCTTATCTACCACAAGGTACTAAGATCTGCTTTGGAACCTCACACACCTATCCCAGCATTTCTTTCACTTTTCATAGCAGTCTGCAAAGCCTTATTTTGAGACCCTTTCAGCTGTCTTGTGATATGTTCTGTTTAAGCTATCCATGGACTTTCAAGGAAAAAAGGTAAAAAATTGCACAAAAAAATAGAGGCAGTACAATAATTCTTGAGATAATCATAATGACTGTAATATTTATGTTAGAGAATAAATGAGCAGTCATGTCTGACTCTCTGAGAATAAATGCATTTCAAGATACAGAAGCAAATATTTTTTTAGTGTTAACCATTCTTCCAACTCTGTGTATATCTCTGCCATTCCTATAATGTATGAATACCAGAATAAACTGTCTAATTTGATATGTATGAAACTAATTATTCAATTGAAATCTTTGCTGGTACAGATTGAAGACCTAGTTAAGCTAAATTTCTAGTTTAACATTTTGGTTTATATGCTCAATTATAACAGTTCTGGTGTTAAAAAACAACTGTTACATTCAAAGACTCATTAAAAAATACCTCTACTTGGAAAATAAAATGATGGTGTCTTGTGCATTCATTTCGTTGTGCTCAAAGTAAAATGCATGTTTAATCACAAACTTGGAACTAAAACATTAATTTATATGTTTTCTATGACACTGATACATGTTTTAAAAAGGATAATTTTCTTGTATAATGTTGGAAAAACTACAAACCTTTACAAACTTGATCACAGTAATACTGATATTTTCAATTGTTACCTGTAGAAGTTAAGAGATTTAACTAGTTTATGGTGACAAAGTTCAACACTTTTTTTTTTTTTCAAAAATACTTGTAACAATAATTCTAGAACACAACCTTCACAAAATGCACTGTCAAAACTACTTAGTAATAATTTTTAATCACAACAAACTATTTACAAGGTTTACATAGCCACAAACAAACAAACAAACATTACAACAACATTGGAAAAGTGTACCCATATGACGTACATGATTTCCAGAGGCATTTTCTTCAGTCATTTAATTGCTGAAATCTTATTCAACATATTAGATTTTGTATAACATATTATGGTTAGTGAACCAACATTTACTGAAAATGACAACTGGAAGTTATGGCTAATACTTCACAATCATCAATCATTAAAATTGATTCAGTGTTCAACCATGTGGAGTGATGAAGTAAAACCATTACAGTAAATGTTTTTATAAATTAACGGGAATAGCTTACTCCTCAATGAAATATATAGGATGGCTCACATAATGTTACAAGCCAATATGTTACAAATAAACCAAAAAAGTAAATGTGGGCTTTTTACTTAATTTTTCGAAGGAAGAGGCTTCATGATGGATTACAGGCAACATTTCAGCAGGCTCTATATTGAGACTTCAGAGAGGCTGGACTTCAGTATTTTAAATGGAAAATAGTATAATTTTTAGATATACTGGATATCCTCACCAAATTAAGCATCTTTTTTTCAAAAAATGTTTTTTCTAAAAGCACTTCTTGAGAAGCTGTAGAGATTACACCGCCACACTGCCACACTTTGCAAGATGCATGCATAAATTAAAATCAAGTTCCAAGATAAAGGGAACTTGCTGAACTTACTGTCTGTCCACTCCACTCCACTTACCTGATACTTAGTCATGGATTACATTTTAAGGGCTTGTGCAAAACAAAAGTCATGTCTACAGCAACTACAATTAAAGAAAGTATGAAACAATGAATACATGAAGCTTATAGCACTATTACTACCTGTAAGTTGGCATATAATAGAGAAATCCTCCAAAAATAATTAAGCATTTAGATATGAATGGATTTATTTATTTGGTTTATTTAAGGATGCTCTTTAACATCTCTGGTCATTCAATTCAGGGTGTGAAATGGCCAATAAATTTTGCTCAGAGACCTCCTCCTCTTTCAGGCATGAGGTGCTTATGTGCTATAAATTTATGACATGGGACTAACAGCTTTACTTCCCTTCCAAGGACCGCCATGGGTTGCCAAGATCATTAAGGTGCAGACTCATGAGCAGGAGGTCTGAAGTTTAAATCCTGCCAGGACCATCCTCCTAAATTGAGATTTTTTCCAGGTTTTCCTCAGTCCTCATAAATGGCAAATGCTGGGGAAGTACCCTAAACTTAGGCCTGGAATGATTCCTTCTTTAAAAATAAATCTTTTCCCAATGTATCATCTCATCTCATCTATCATCAATGTACATTGCCTGTGGTGTCTCTGTAGCAAAAACGGGCATTAAACACCATCCATTCATTAATCCACTCCCTTCCAAGGAAGCCATACCTAAAATTTTTAGGCCATTAAAAATCCATTGGTTCTGGCCAGGTTTGAACCACATGAGGCATGGTTACCACTAGACCACCACCATGTGAATACAGATAGCTTCAAGTTAATTAAATGATGAAAAATAATAGTTTAGTGTATTATTTTTACTATATAAGTCTCATTTCAAACACTTTTATAATTTTCTCCAAATCTCACTTTAGAAAAAATGTTTCAAACAAAAGTTACTTATAATTAAGATCAATGTATGATTAATTTGAACCACACACTCTCATTGGCTCTACTTACTTGTTTAAATTTAATATATGTTTCACAGACTATGGTCCACATTATCGGCTAACGTTGACTACTGGATAATTCATTATGCTTTGGGGATGTATATTCTGCTCTGGTGGACATGTGACGAACTTAAAGTTTATGTTTTCAACCCCGGAAGTGTTAAAGTTCATCAATCTGTATCTGTATTTATGGCAGAAATCTACATTTATAAACACAGAGACAGATTAATGAACTTGGGCACTTATGGGGATGAAAACATAAACTTTAAGTTTATCATATCTCCACTAGAGCAGAATATACATCTCCACAGCATAACAAATTATCTAGTAGTCAATGGTTAGCTGATGATGTGGACTACTGTCTGCAAACATGTACTAAATTTAAACAAGTGCAGTCAATAAGAATGTGTAGTTTGGCTTATTCATACAATGAACTTAATTATAAGATTAGCTTCACTGTACAAGTTCCAATGAGCATTTATTTCAAGTTAAAAGTTAACTTAATTTGTTGAGGACAATTATAATATCTAAAATTTAATTTATTATTCTAATTATTATTATGAAATTACTTCTCTGGGGCCACATAATGGGGTCCACTGAAGTGCTGCCTTCCTCTGGAAAGTTTAGAAAAAGTCACTATTTAGCTTTATTGATCAATTTAAGAGACATTAGCCTATAACACTTTATGGGGCCATCCTGTATATCTGGTATGCTTTTAGCCCATTAAAGTAATGAGGTATAACAATTTTAGTGAAACATAATGGAAACTACAGTGCATGAGAAAATAAAACTAAGAAATGTGCAATAAACTGAAAATGGAAAAATCAGAACAAAAATGATTTGTTGAACCCAACAAAATTTAATTTTTACACACTTTTATTCATAAAAGTGTTTATTACTCACATTTACAGTTATGGCTATAATACTTATTAGAACAACAGTAATTTTTTCAGAAGTTTTACAAAAATGCAAGCAGCAGATGTTTGGTATGGTTATCTTTGTAACATTGCCTCTCGCAGTTTATTAATTTAGTACACAATCTCCTCCACCAGGGGAATTTTTATTTAGCATCATATTCCATAAGTATACTGCTAGCATCTTTGCTTTGAATAACAGAAGATTTTTTCCCTGCATCCAAACCATACTAATGCTTTTGTGAACCAATAGGGGAAGGTCATGAGATATTGTGAAGTGGACAATATCAGACAAGCTCTATTGCTTTTACTGCCCTGAGATAGCAGCACTTGTTGAGCAACTAGCAATTTGTTATCCAAAAGCAAAGCATATGTTTGCCACACCAAGATGGCATTGTTTGTACTTGATTATATTTTCTGTTGTTTGTGTATTCTGCAGACTGGCACAAAGTTTTTGGCAACACACTGTTGGAGTAAAGGTAAGTCAAATTATGCACAATAAAGTACACTAATAGAAACTTATTCCATAAGTGTAAGGTTAAAATATCTTTAATTTAAAAGTTGATCATTTTAAACATTGTGTTTTTCTTGCACATCAATTAAGTGGTGTCAAAGAATAAATTGGCAGGAGGTATTGTACAGCCAATGTAATGATGAAAACATGACAGTAATGGCTCTGTTCTTCATTCCATGAAAAAATGGGGAAAATAAGAGAAAACTGGAAAAAAGATAGCATGGTATTAACTCTAAATAAAGTGTGTAACAAGAAATAAGAGCAATAACTTTCATTTTAATATTTCCAGAAGTACATTAAGAGACTGAAAAAGCCCTTAAAGGCAGTAAGAAGAACCCAATTAAAGTATGTACAGGGAATAGTGTATGTTACCAGAGAATAGTTTCTAATAAACAGAGATGGACTTGTCAGTAAGTAAGATTATTTGAGTCACAGGCTGCAGAGCTAGATAGCATGTTGGGAGAATCCTTCATTAGGGTCACATAATTCATGAGCACAAGGTTTTGTCAGTGAGTGGTTGTGCATTCCTGTGTTACTCGGTGCTTTTGTTGTGTGTGAATAGCATGCTAATTGTGCTTTGTTAGTTATGCCACTAAAGTATTTTATGTAAACCCTTTGGCAAAAAAAAAAATAAGTCATCTCTTGAATGGAGAATTCTTCTAAGTCCTACCAGTTACAGTTCACATGGTAATCAGCAAGGTTGTATAGCCATTGCAGCAATTGTATTATATGGCATGCATAAAGACGCTGTCTAGTATGTGTGTCCTGTGGCAGAGTGTGCAGTGTTGAAGTGGTTAAGAGCACAGATATGCCTCTCAGCATGAAGCATAAATATATGTAACATATTATGACAAATTAGTTTCGTAATCTTGTTTCTCATATATAGCAAGCTTTAACATTAACATATTATATAAATGTTAAAGCTTGCTATATATGAGAAACAAGATGATATGAATATTATAATATTTCCTTCAGGATTTCTATCTAAATGAATATACTGTACATGCATTCCCTGTACATGCAAGAAAGACAAAAGATGGCTTAATGGCACAAATTCAAGAAGCCTGGGATGTTGTAGCCTATCCTCCACACTACTGTAGAAACCTGACATCATATATGCCCCGAAGACTGAGGGCAATTATACATGCTGAGAGTTCATGTATGACATCAGTTTGTGTTTATTTCTGTGTGTTTTCACTTTAGAAGATACATTTTTCTGTTCATGTGTTTATTTAATTATTTGTAAAAAATACATTAGTTTGTGACTATGTTTTTGTATGTCCATTAGTAATGTCACAATACTCAAATAATAGTTAAAATATGTGATATTGGGGCAACATAATGTTCCACATATACACCTATAAAACCAATAGTAAAATACTTAAAGAAAATGTTTGAAGCTCATAAAGAAGAACAATGTCTTCTAAACTGCTTGGCCTCTGATGCTGTGCCCTAACATTCTTTTTCCACATGCTTATGATTGTGACATTTACAGGCAAAGTGCTAACTGCAGTGTGCACTGGCTGTATGTGCTTGTGAACACAGCATTTACAAGTGTACCTGAAGTTCTCCAATCAATATATAGAATCTGGTGATGACTCATTTTTTTTGTCAAAGGGTTTGGAATACATAATTATATGAAAATATATTCTTGCAGAAAAGTTGTAAGGTGATCCCTTAAAAATATCCTGGCAATCATGTTCCAGATAGAGAAACCGTTTGCCAGCTATTAAAAAGTTACGAGAGATAGGGTCTCCCAATGACAAGAAATATGGTCCAAACTGGTGTGTTTTTATGAAAGAAAAATTAGATGAAAAACAGGAACTTCCTACACAGAAGCTGGCAATGTATTAATGCCGAGGGACCTAATTTTAAACATCTCTTATAATACAGGTTAGTGCATATTATTATCCATTTTGAATACAGTATCATTTTATGTTTTCAGTAAAAATAATAAATACTAAAATAAAAATACTAACTTTATGCACAATGACATTATCTTCCTTTTTTCAGTTGCACAGGCTGCACTTTCCCATTAATCAGCCATCTCAAACAGTCTGTAACACATATAGTCTCATCCTAAAAAAGCCTAGACTGCCGGCTCATGCCACTAAACAAAAATTAATTTTTAAGACTTGCAATTCAATTTATAGAAAAATTAAGAATCAATCATCCCTTCAACAAGGAAAATATTATGTCTGGAATCATCCATGAAGACACATCAAGATCTGAGTTTAAGGACATCAGAATCAACCAGTTTTCAGAGGGTATCAGGTTTCTATAGGGAGTGAAGTGTCAAATTTTTTTTCAAGAAGTAAATTAGCTGATGAGAAAATATTCCTACAATGAATATTTTAATGCTGATGAAACTGGCATATCTTGTCATTAATCAGCTTAAAGATTTATGAAGGAAAAAAAACTTGTGGGAAAACTAATTGAGAGCAAGAGAGAGAGGAATGTTAATGTTCTCCTTTTCAATAAATGATTCTGGAGACAGGTTTATTCTTCCATTGTTTGTCTTTCCATGGTTGAGAGAACTGACAATGATCTAACAAAAGATGCATCTATAGGAAGTATTTTGATGGACAGCCTAGAGGGGAGGAGGGGTCTTAAAAGAAGGCTTCCTAAATTGGATGAAGAGTTTTGTCAAAAGAGTAAATTTATATGAGAAAAGCTCTGTTCACTTTATTATTTAGGTCAAAAGGACCTAGATGTGATTTTCTATACAAAGAGACACCATGGGTATATGCTTAGCCTATCACTTTATATGACACACAAAATGGAGCTGCTTGACTGAGTTGTAATGAAACCATTTAAAACTGCTTATAATGAAGAATGTTTATTAGGTTTGACCTTCAACTACAGCAACAACAGCATAGGCTTGCATGATCCAAAGCACATGCAGAAAGACTTCTAGGCATCATCTTATACCAGGATTAGATCAAAACCAACTATAAGTTATGATATTTAATGACTAGACTCATTGTTCATGGTTTCCATTACAATATCAAAATGTTTTATGAACCTGACAGTTTATGTGTCTGCAAAGGTTGCAGTCAAGAATGTGGGAAATATCTCATCCATGCAGTGAAATAAACTGTGGAAAAGTCTTCTCTCTGAACATGGCATATTCTTATTATTATGGATAAGGAAAAATCCAAATTTGTAAATTGGTCTCAGAGAAAAGCTGAGCTGATAAAACTCTGCACAGACCAGGATGTGTCGAATGGATCTTTCTCAATCTATACATTCAACCCCAACATTTTCAATGACCTGGATTTTCTGCATCCTTATCTAAACCTCCACAAGTTCCTGTCCAAGTTCCTCCAAATTCCACATTGACCTGAAGTTCACTTGGTCCGTTTAGACCTTGATGAACCATCAACTTAAAACAGGCAGGAGCTACAAAAGATACAATCATTTTAACTTTTTGAAGCTGAAAAGTTCAACCAAAGCCCTAGTACTTTCATTAGAGAAAATTTTACTCTCCTTAGCAATGTAAGTGCAAAATTTGACATCCAAAAATGCGTTGAGAAAAGAATGAAACCTTGATTTCTACTCCTTGCAAAATCCAACTTGAAATACAGAAGATTACAGCTGTAACAAATATAGGGAACACAGTATAACATAAATAATTATTTGATGATGATGGTGATAATAATGATGATGATGATGATGATGATTATTTTTCTCAAGGATACAGTGCTGTGTTTGTAAAAGTGGGGATTAGGAAAAGTGCACCAGTCTAGAAGTGAAAACTCTATTTTACAAGTATGGTTATTATAAAATAAACATTAAATCAAACTTAGAAATATATTTTTTGTAAAAAAGAGTGAATGTCCAATACCACCCTCCATTGCCACTGGTGGCCAAGGTTGTTAAGGCACAGACTCATGAGCAGGAGATCTGTGATTCAATTCCCACCAGGACTGTCCTCCCTTACTGGTTTTTTTTTCCAGATTTTCCTCAGTCCTCATAAATCGCAAATGCTGGGGAGGTACCCTACACTTAGGCCTGCAATGTTTCCTGCCTAAAAATATCCTTTCCAACTTATCATTTCATCTAATATATTATCAGTGTCCACCACCTGTGGTGCCTTAGTAGTTAAAACAGGTGTTTTAAAACACTATTAAAAAAAAAATCCTCCTATGTCTAAGTGATAATAAAAATGTACTGCAGTTTAAATATCTTGTGTTTCTTTCTTTTTTTATATTTAATTTTAAAAATTATACTTATGCAAGTGTTTTAATATAAAATTAAAGTTTTTCTAAAAATTATGCATATCATTATTCTCTTTCAATTGCTGAAATGATTTTTCTAACATAAACTTAAGGTGTACAATACTACATGACCTTCACTTATATTCAGGTACTGAGTATTTTAAAGGCATTGCTGGATGTTCGATCTCAGTGATGAATATGTTTTTCTTCAAAGAGCTTTAATTGCAAAATGTTATGCTCATTTTCTCATAATTCTCATCCAAAAATGGAAGAAATTTTTTATGAAGGTTTAAGATTTATGGAAAAAAAAATTATTTTGTCTGAATTATAAGATCTAATTGCTGTGTATAATTTTTTTTTTCCTTCCACTATGCAATTTTACTTTTGCTTTTAAATTATTCTTAAGAATGAAAATTTCCTACCGTAAAATTATTATTTTATACAAAACGGGGTTGTATTAAGTATGGACAATTTTTCTTATTTCTTTTATCTTTGTTGGTTTGCTTGGCTTGCAGCTTAAAAACTTTAATGGTATCTTGCTTTAAAGGAAATAAAAATTTTCACTCTCCTAATGTCATATTACTTAAATGCAATTTACCTGGTGCTAAAAGCATTCCAGAATTGTTATTTATCAGCAGAGGTTTTGAGGAATAAATAGTTTGTCATCTTTTCAATAGTATACCAGACTTTACAGTCAGTAAAATTATATTAAAACAGTTAGAACATCACATTTTTTAAAATATCTTCACACATTTATGAGAGGTACTACTATTTCTGTAGCATTTGGAGTCAACAACACGATAAGGGTGGATATATTTTTATGATTTTAACTAGCAAATTTTTCCCGGAACTTTGACAACAAACTTTAATCATATGTACAACTACATTTCTTTGTGTGCACTTTATGGCACATTAGCCATTTGGAACTTCTAAGTCTTGAGATAAGTCCTCCATGGTAGCATATTAACATAATATTTAAAGAGAAGGCAGTATTGTATTTTCATACAGACATCTGCTGTGCTTCTTCCACAAAATGAATGGTAATAGTTAATTAGAGGAGGATCAATTTCCAAAGAAAGGGATAAGATACTAGAAATAACTCCTTGCTTTGTAATAAAGTAATAATTAAACTATAGAAAAACCATCTATAAATTTTCTTCTTTTAACAAAGTCCTACTTTTGACAGGATTTTTACAAGTTCTGGCAATTGCATAAGAATGTTATTTAAATGTAATGTTTATGAATCTGCTTTATGATACATAATCTATATATGGATTTATGAATCTGCATCTTGGGTATAGAAAATTTACAAGATTCATTCACTATTTTCTAAATATGTCTTGGTTTATTGTTCAATTTTCTGCTATACTGATGAAGAAACTACTTTCTGGGTTATACTATTTTAAAACCTGTAGCATAGTCATGTATTTTTATGGCCCTAATGTTAATCTTTTAGTAAAGTCACAGATTGTACTGAATCCTTTTGATACAATCCAGCAGGCCTAAAGTTCACTGTCATTTTGTTCACTGAATTTTGTACTCATGGTGAATGACAGGAATTCATAGTGTTTGTTGTTTTATAATATCAGTATATTCTGTAATAGTATATTTTAGCCTCACTGCATCATTAGCTAATTCGATCATTTATTAATATTTTCAATGTATTGTTTAGTTTTAATGTTATTGTATGCATAAAATCTCTTTTATTCTCTTATCACAATTATTACATTTTATGTTGCCTGCAATATGCTTCTACTGATTAAATTTATAATATGTTAAATTTTATGTACATTATAAATTTTTCTTTTTTGTAATTTCTTTTGACTTTGTGACAATATCTCACAATATAATTTTTAATTTGTTAAAGTAACTAAATTAATATTTTTATATTTGGTTACTTTCACAAGATTTTTAATGAAATTAAATATACAACTGTGTAATCATTTCATTTGAATTTTTATTGATTAATATTTTAATACTCTGTACAAATTTTAATCACATTGTTGAAAAACTTATTCCTGTAGATTAGTTAATAATAGTTTTGAAATTAACCTATTGATATACCAGAAAAATGAAATTGCAAAGGAAATTTATTTGTACTTCTCATCAAAATTGGATAACCCCTTTCCTTATCTAGAAACTCACCTTACACTAATGTTCAACTTGTTCACATTAACTCCACTTACATAACACTAGGACATATTTTGGAAGCCCTCACTTCCATCATCAGCTGTTGACAGACTACTGGAATTGGTGGCTTCTAGTAGGAACTTGCTGAGTTTGTCCATGGGTGGAAAAATCAAAATTCATTAAGCTTTTCTTATTTTTTTAAGATGAAAATCTTTTCCCAAGTGGATAGCTCCATTTGGTTGTAAAGTTCTTTCAGCAGCTTAGTCTTTGGTTTAATTTCATGATATTTGGTCCAAAAGTGTGTTGCTACTGCTGATTTATCAACCTGTTTAACACAATATTCTGAAAGAATTCTTCTCTCTGAGTTCTCAAATTTCTCTGTTTTTCCGATATATCTCCGATCACAATCTACACATTTTATTTCACAAAATCCTGATTTCTGTTCTGTTGGTATGGTGTCTTTTACTGCCCAACCTAAAAAACAATCAGAGACCACCACAAAAGCACCTTAGGATCCAGCCACCAATTCGAGTAGTTGGTCAACAGCTGATGATGAAAGCGAGGGCTTCTGCAACATGTCTTTTTTTTTTTTTGATTTATTTATGGACGCTCTTTAACATCTCAGGTCATCAGCATCCCATTCAACTCAGGGCGTGAAACGCCCGACAAATTTTGCTCAGAGGCCTCTCTTTCAGGCTTGAGGTTCTTTTTCGTGCCGTAAATGTACGACACGGGACCCACGGCTTTACTTCCCTTCCGAAGGAAGCCATACTTAGGATTTTTATGCCCAAATAAATCCATCGCTCCTGGCCGGGTTCGAACCCGCGATCTTGGGTATAGAAGGCAAGTATGGTAACCACTACACCACCAGGACCAACTGCAACATGTCCTTGGTTATGTAAGTAAGTGGGATTAGTGTGAACATGTTGAATATATTAGTGTAGGATATATCATCACTCCATTGTCTACATCTTCATAACAATTTATTCAGTTAATTAATACTCTTCTTGCATTAAATGTTTTGTTTTCCACTGTTAGCTGTGCATGAATGGCTTAAATGTGTTTTATCTCTTTTTCATCGCATTTTGTCCATGTGGTCTGTTGATAAGTTGAAGAGTGGGGTGAAGGAGTCTGTCTAATTCTGGCACATAGGGAGTGACTCAATGAGCTATGAATCATTAGAAAAATCAAGCATGCTAAACAAAAAAAAACCTGTAATTAAATACCGGAATTGAAAGGAATATCTCCTTCTAAAATTCATCAAGATATGTCACCTTCTTTTGAACAATGTGACAGTCTTATGATGTATTAAAAAAAGATGGTGTCAATAAGTTTAAATGTGGTGGAACATCCTGTGAGCATGGGCATGTGGTAGTTATTGAAAAATAGTTACAATAGAAGAAAACAAATAAATTGTTGCATGATTCATTGTTGTAAGATTGAACTGTGATATATCAGGGATGGGTAGGGTAAACAGATATTCTTGTAATTTCTTCTGGCTTTGTGACAATCTATTATATATGCTAAGATAAATGAGTCAGTGCTTATCACTTCAACAGCTGCAATAACATAATGCAACAAAGTATAAGCTTGAAGCTGTGCACGTAAAATTTATACATTTTATAATTCTTGTGCCATAAAATAATTTTTTTTTAGATTAACCAGAAATATTAATTGGGCAAAGGAGTCAACCTTGTATCAACTTGCAATTGTAAAATGTATAAGTAGCTTAATCCATAGTTTCACCTGGAGAAAACTGAACATAATATAGAAAATAAAGTAATAATAGTTTTCATTACAGGTTAATTGATAAAAAAAATTAAACCATTCACAGTAAATAGAAACTTTTGAAAGATGTAGTGCAAGAACATTTCTCAATTTGTTAGATTATTTTCATTCACAAATAGTGAAACTTTTAACAACCACAAAATCTAAAATAGATAGGTTGATCAATTTTTATCATACCCATGAGAAGGAGGAAATGATGTTCCAGAGCAATGTGATTTGATCTGTCAGGGTCATAAAATTCTGCCTCAAAATATCTGACTGAGTGTATCTATATTAAGTATGCATCCATTCTGGGGGGGGGGGGGATTTCTAAGGTGATTGATGGAAACTTTTATTCATAGTTTTCATCACTTTTATTGCAAAATGCTGCAATTTTAGTAATTCAAATCAATTCAGAACATAATATTGAGCTCAATTTCCTTTCTTTAGTATTCCTTTCACTATTACCATTCTTCAAGACATCTGTATTCATTTTAAAATTTCTGTTTACATTCATAAAAGTTCACTGAATTCTTATACAGCACAGCACAATTATGTCATTAATACAAGATTGTCTCTTCCTTAAACATGTTCTCTCTTCTTACTTTTCCCAGTTTTTTCAAATTTTTAATTTATTTAGGAACTTGAATATCAAGTTTTAAGAGCAAGGATTCACTAATGTGAAATGTGACCAGTCTAGCTTAAACAGCACCTAGTTCTATCTTTTAAGAAACTTTGAACTAAGGACTTACAAAGAGATTCACAAGTCTTAGGATAGGCAGCTCCAGAGTTTATTGTTTGGTGGGGCCAAATCATTACTCTTTCACCAAGTTTTGAAGGCAAAGTAAACAAGACACAAAATGCTGGTGTCTCTGATTGGCTGATGAAGCATGAGGTTTTAATCCTCTTAGCTATTGTTCTCTAGTTCTTAACAAATTATTATTTTCTGAAACTAAACAGTTAAACTAAAAATATGCATAATCTTTCAAACAAGTAACTATATACATTTTTTTTATTTTCTTCTTTCAGGCTTACTTATGTAGAGGGTATGAAAATTAATGCATTGACAGTCAGTTTATCATTTTAGATTTACTTAATTTTTATTTGAGTTAATTTGCTGAAACATTCAACAATAATTGAATCACTGATTGAAAAGGGAAGAATATCCATGCAGCCATGTTTTGAGAAAATTAAAAATCACTCTGAAATACTTACAGTTTCATTCATATAATTTCTTATGCATTACAAACATGTAGAAATTAGTCATTTTAATAAAATGGGTGATTTGTTTGAATGGATTAACAAAATATATTTTAGTATGATCAATTTTGAAGTGTGTGAATTTTCTTTCCTCTTAACAATTACTGATTCAATTGTAAAACACCTTAAAATTAACTTGTAGCCAAAGGAATTGAGAAATGCCATAATTAATTAAGTGAAATAGCTTAATGAATCAAGAAATGCCATCCATTAACAATGCAAAATTAAATTGATTTTAACAGATTAATTGCTTTATGGATAGGATTTATCACAATAAGGCATGGTTGGCATAATGCTAGCATTTGATAGATTTATAATGCATATGATTCTAACTCGCAGATTTCCCCCCATTTTTTTTATTTTAAATGTAAACTTTATACTATAGGATCAATCCTATCAATGTCTGAAAATTTAATAGAAGAATGAATTATTGAACTACTTAATTTTGTTGAAGTTGTAACTATATATTTACATCAACATTAACAAACTATACTCATTTATTATTATAGAAGGGGGACAAAATGCTAATTTCAATGAAAAGAAATTACTGAAACTCTATAGAAGTGGAAATGACAGAAATATGGAAATTTATGTGATAAATTAGAAAGTGAAGGATTCACATGCTAGGAATGAAGTAAGAGGATTTAAGAGGCTGGGTATTAAAGGACAAAGATCTATTGATAAAATAAACAGCGTATGGTATTGCATGGAATGTGAAGAAAAAAAAATATTGGAGTGTGTAACTGAAACCTAAAAATGGGGAAAGTTACCAATAGAAATTGTAGGAGTAAAGATCAAAAAGCCAAATACTGAAAAAATATAAAGAGCAAAGGAAATTACTTAGGGAAATTAACATAAAAATGGATGAGCAAAATAAATAAATGAGATTATAATGAACAGCATTTAAGAAAGTGAGGATATGATCAACTTTAAAAGATTAGAGTTTCAGTATAAAAAGGTAATAGAAATCCATTATACTGAACAATCAGTGTGTTCATATGAAGTGGGTTCAAGTTATGAAAACACAACTCAAGAAATAGATTTCCAGTATTAAAGAAGGGATTTTGTTTGATTTTCAAATTACTGAAAATGTTTTATTATAGCATACTCACTTTAACAACTGAAAACTTAAAAACTGATATTTCAGATGTGAACATATTTTGAAATAAAATTCTGTGCAGAGATGCACTAATAAAAACAAACAAACACATGATTATGAATGTTTGAATGATATTAAAGAAGACCAAATAAAATTAGTGTTATGCTATCTGCAAGGAATATTTGTAAAAATATAAGAAAAAACATTTTTAAAAACAAAACAAAAAAAGTCACATGGCTATAATTGAAGTTACTGATAGCAAAATAAACGCACAAATAAATAACAAATCTCAAAATATCTTTTGGAATAGAATTAATGAATAATAGAATTAATAAATAATGAATAAAATCAAACTTGCTTTCTGAATCTAGGAAATTATGTTATAAGGTTGTATAGTTGTGCTGCAATGATGTCTCAAAGTTTGCTGCATGCTTGCAACAATTACAGAATTGAAATCTGGACTATGGAGGATTGCTCCAGTTGAGTTAGGACTTTTTTACTTACTTTTTTCCATGGTGAGATTCCCTTTCTCCACTACCAATTTGATGTCCACAGGCTTGAACTATGGATCTGCTATGCAATTTCCATTGTAGAAGACTGTGCCATAGAACAGCAGGAAGGGGGATGTTAGCCTACTCCTCCTGGCAGACTTTCCAGAGACCCTCAATCCTGGTGTGATGTCGAGAAACAAGGCACTGTTTCAGCAGACCAAAATCACAAAAATTCATTGTTGAGATATGTGATGACTTCACAGGGATCCTATTAAATGGCATCACATTGACACCAGTTTCCACAGCTTTCTGGCATAGTCCTGGCATGACTGAGAAGTGTGGCTGTATGCTTTATCCGCGTGGATTCAAACATTTTGGACATCCTCACCATACAACTGGGGAATATCTTAATCAAATTGGGTCCATGATATTGCTTGGTAGTTGACTACATCCAGTTTTACATTTCTGTCAACTCTGTGAATGTTAAGTTTCTCCCCATTGTCACTTTTCGCCTGCCAGATGGTTTTCATATAGCTTTCTAGATTGATGAAGCGTTCTCTGATGTGCTGTTCTTTCAAGGCATGCTCATGTGCTTTATGCTGCTGTTTTAGGCCCAAATGTTGGTGGATTATCCTATAAATGGTTACTTTAGATTTTCCAATGTGGAAGCAATGCTGAAGAGTTTTCTTCTGTCACTGCTGCCTTCACCTTGGCTATTAGCCCTTTAGGTTGTGCTGGTTGCACTCTTTTTCCTGTTATTCTTTTTTTTAGATTGGGCCTTAGATGGGAATCCATTTTTCTGCAGCTGTGTTGTATAGCCTACACAAAATTTACTTACTGTAAGACCTTTCTTTTACATCTTTCTACTACCATCAAAAGGATGTAACCAGCATTGGAAAAACAACAATGTACCCCTGCCACAAATCATCAAATTTTGAAGCCATTATGGAGTAATATTTACACCAGACTGCAGGCACATACTGACGAACTGACACAATAGCATATATAATTATGTCTCACTGAAAGGAGTGGGAGAGCAATTCAAAATTGTCCGAGCTTAACTGGGACCTCTGTATAGTAATAATGTTTCAAACCTCCATGATTTAGGCTTTCAAGAATCTCCATTCTGTCTTCTTGCCATTTCTTACATTCCTGAACTTGAAGACTTGCATGTGTTGAATTAGGCTCAGGTCAGGAGGCTGTGCAGCTGATCTCTGGGTATCTTTCTAGCAGGTTGGGTTTCCCTGTAACATTGGCCATTGAGCTCCCTATTCTGGTTTACATCTAGCCATTTTTACTGTTTATCGATTCCAGTCAAGTTCATCAACTATCTGATTTGACCTTAAGCATGCTTAATTACCTGTTCTTAAAACCTGCTTGTCTTTATAGTTTAGTCTGTTATTAATGTGAATGATGTTACTGCATGTGTCTCTAGAACAAAGGCTAATTTTGGGGGGAAAAAAATACATATAACATTAAAAAGAAAGATGATTATACAAGAGATAGTGTTGATCAAAAGAAAAGAAAGCTGATAAACACACATCCTAAAATTGGCATCTTCATGATAATGGCCATCTACCTGCTTGAAATCTTTGTATAACTGCAGTATTCATTATATAGATTGGTATCCTTTTATTTCAGTTCTTTGGTAACATTTATTTGCATTATTACATTTATCATTTAATAATCCTATATTGCTGCTGTTGTAGATATTATTATAATTTTTTGAAAGCACAAATCAGTTTGTTTTTACTTTCCTTTTCTGTTGGTTTTAAACACCTAATATCTGCTGAGCATCTATAATTCTGCACAAGAAACAGAAGACATGATTTTCTGCTTAAATTTAACTATTAGAAGAATTGTAAATGACACACTTGTGAGACCTTATGTTTTACTGCAGACTAACATTTCTTATTAAATGAACTGTTATACTGAAGAAAGTGCCTCTCTATCAAAGGCATCAGATGTGGTGGTCATGTACAATGAGATATTATCCAATTTCCTACTACCTAACAATGTCTGTCTCAGACATTTAACCCTCTATTGGACGCAATGCATCAGAGAAATGCTTTTTCCTGCATTTTTCAATATATTGACATAACTGTTAATCAGCTTCTAACCCAGTAGCTTCTTAAAACTCATTGTAACAATTCCACAATTCCATGTTCATTATTGATCAACTACTGTTATACTTGTTTCATTATCAAGCAAAAACATTTGTGAAATACACTGTACCTGCTCATGTACCTCATTGTTTTTGTACACTCCATTGCTGTCAGCCATGTTTTCATACCTATAACCACAGAAGTGAAAGGTATTCAATCTAAACAATCCCACTAACTTCAGAAAGCCCTGAGAATATAATACTATTACAATTAGCTGCAAATTTTTGTTGGTCTGTACTGAAATAACTTTTAGTCTATGTGATTCCAAAGATTCATCACAGATTCTTGGCACACCTTTTGTAAATCTGTCCTGCATGCTCTTAACAGTAGTAAAGTTCACATTATTTGCAGCAATATGTTCAAAGATGTTTCTTCTTAGATTCCAAGGAATAGGATAATTTGCATTTACATTTGACTTTATTTTCTGGAAGAAACTAGGAGAAAACTCTCTGTTTCGTGAAAAGTTTAAAATACCCGAAGAATGTTTATTATTTATCTTTATATCACTCAATATAAAGTTATTTCTCTTTCCCTTATTGTAGTGTGACAGTAGTAGTATTAGTAGCAAAAGTAATAATAATAATTATTTATTTCTTATAATATGAGCATGAGTATTTATCACTTCAAATAGTATACTGCACTATACTATATTTTTAGAAATAAAATAAGAAATAAAATGTAAGTTAAACATCAAAATAATAATAAAAAATAAAATGTTACTAGTAGAAGGATTTTCAGACAGCATAGAACAATGATCTTTCTCAGATACATTGCACTTGATCATATAACAATAGAGTTAATGAGCAGTGAGCAGTGCAGTGAATTTGATGAGGAGATCCAGGAATTTTGTTTATCCTGATTCCTTGATCTTAATCCCTTAGTTTTCTTGGCTAGGGAGACATTTAAAGATTTTGCCATATTAAACATTTATTGACGATGTGTTAACACTACTGGAGAGGTATTCAATATGTGTCAGCAAACCAAAGGCAGAGCTTGGCTCTCTGAAATGCAGAAATGAAGATTGTGTGACAATTATTTGGTACTACATAGAGAACCTTATGATGACAATAACAACTGGCTTCTCTTGTTCTCTTCTTTTTGTCAGTACCAACTTCTGTAAAAATTTGCAGCTCTTTTCTTAAACCATTGTACATGAAATGTGTAAGAAACAAACTACAGATTCCTAGTAATATTATACAGTTCTTAGAATTCATTTTTAAATGTTACTCCTTTAAGTGGTATATACCTTGGTTTATGCAGAGATTTATTTTGTAGAACAATATTATACATTGAATTTATTTGAGTTACAGGCAGCAGATTTCAGTTGCCTACTGTAAAAAATCAGTATTGAAGACAATTATAATGCATGTGCAGGTAAAAGCTTGCAGCCAGTTTGAGGTAAGCTTTGTCAGTGAGTAGTTGTGATTTCTTGTGTGTAAATTGTACGGTAATTGTTCTTCTTTAGTTATGCCACTACATATAGTCTGAATAGGTTTTTATGCACAATACATATGTGAAAGCAGATTCTTGCAAAGAGGTGATTAACAATTCTTGAGAAAATATTTTGACAGTTGTGCTCCAGGTAGAAAAACTGTTTCCCAACATATTAAAAGTTAGAAGAGATATGATTTCTTAGTGACAAGAAATATTTTATGAACCACAGAAGAAAAGTTAGATGAAATACGGGAATTTCCTACACAGAAGTATGCTGAGGAGCATAATTTTCAACATCTCTCGTATTACAGGTAATTGCTTATTATCGCTTTTAAACATAGCATCTTTTATGCTTTCAGTAAAAATATACATACTAAAATAAAAATACTAACTTTACACGTAGCAACTCTTATCTCCCTTCCAGTTTGGATGACTGCACTTCCACAGTAAACAGTTATGCTCAGGCAACCCATAACTCAAAAACATCAGTGTGTTCCTAATATGCTCTTCCTCTTTCTTTACTCATTAACTATCTATTGTGATTACTTTGCTACAGGTAAATTTTAACTTGTTATTAACTATCTACTAAAAAAAAAGACCAAAAGAAAAGATAAATTAATCCATTAAGAGATAAACCAATTATTACCAACTGATTTAATTTTTAAATTCTGTATTAAAAGTAAGCCTGAAACATGGCAAACCATAAAATTATTTGGAAGATAGTACAATAAAATATTCAATGTGGCCATAGTCTCATTGGCCCCACCCTTGGAGATGCTTATGACAACAATAGCATGTGAGAATATGAAATGGATTTAGAATGAAAGCAGTTCATCAAGCCTGAGTGATGAAAAAAGAAAAGAGAGAGGAGGAAAATAAAACTTATTTAATGAGTTGTGACAGTGCATGAAGGAAACATAAGAAAAGAAAAATGTGTAATTTATGAAAGTTATCCATAAATTTGTTTCACTAAAGGAATCATATGCAACTCTTTTCATATTAGTTATATTCACTCTAAAGTCTACTTTAAATGCCTGCTCTTTATAATGCTTATGATCACTACCTCCTTAATATTATGTACAAAACCATGCCTAATCATTAATGATTGTATACTTTAGGAATTCAAATGCATTTGAAAGCAACATTGTCAACTTGCCAAAGCATTCCCTCAAAAAGTGATATAAAATCTTTTTATCTTGATTGAAATGTTGTTTCCAAATAGACAAGGAAAGTTTATATATAAATCTAATGAGCATTTCATTTGGTAAAGGGGATTTACTTTAAAAAACTATGCTGCGATTAAGAGAAGTGTAGAGAAACCCTGTCAATATTTAAGTTGAGAAAAAACTAGATTTTAATATTCTACTAACTCATGTTGATTGCTCACTTTCTGTAAATTTCCAAGCATTACTTGTGCTTTTTAATTCTTAAATACCTAATAACCTTACCTTAAGCATTCTACCTTTGCAGTGAATTAATGAACCTTGAACATCACCTTTGCAAATGTCTGTGTCAATGCATTTTTGCTTACAGTAGTGCCTTCATGAGAAAACTGCAACTTTACCCAGTGCTGCATTAACATATCATCAGCGATGTAATAGTTAGTCAAACTTCCATTTTATATATATCAAAGAAGTTCTCTCAGGCTTTTGTGACAGTTGGTACTGTATCTCTTCTTAATTTCTGGGTTAGGTTTTGCTGCATCATCCTGACCTGTGAAGCTGACATTTTGCACCTTCTGTGTTAAATTTACTCAGAGCTGGATGACTTTGCAAGAGCAAAGAATATAGAAATCACATTACCAGTGGCTGTTGATCACTCTCTTTGGTCTTTAAATTATTTTTCATTCTTAATTCCTTTTGATGGATCACACTTTCTGAGCTGCATTTGACTATAATTACATGTTCTTACCAATGGCAGAGCAGATGGTTTACCAGTTATATTATCATGTTAATCATCCAAAATGCTCTCAAGCAGTTTGATTTGATTTTCTTTAGAATCTGTCCTAAGCTCAATGGCCATACTCTAGCATGATCCAGTCAGTGGTCCACCACTACATGGCAACTGTGCTCTTGGCAGCTGCATCAATAATTGTCACTCATAGTGTCTTCTCATTCATGAAATGTCAGCTGATGCCACAATAAATTATTAAATATAATAATATCTGTACTTATCATAACTAAGCAGTGCTGAAATTGCCAACTTTCCTTTTCCAATCATTTGTAACATCTGCTATTGAAATTAAGCATCACCAATGCAACCCCCTTCAAAAAATTAATGCTATCTTGAAATGCAGGCCGGTATCATAATATTAAACAGCCTTAACCTTGTTTGTAAATTGGTCAATCATGTCCAAGCCAAACACTATGGGTAGCCGAGGTCGTTAAGACATGGACTTGTGAGCAGGAGATTTGGGGTTCAATTCCCAAGGTGACCATTCTCTGACTGAGGTTTTTTACACATTTTCCTCAGTCCTCATAAATGGCAAATGACATTAGCCCTGGAATGTTTCTTACCTTTAAAAAAATCCTTTCCAGTTAATCATTTTATCTTCATGTATCATCAGTGTCCACAGCCTGTAATGCCTCAATAGTAAAAATACGTTAAAAAGTCCTAGCCTGCGAGATTAAATTATGAACATCCACATATTGCAAGTGATGTAAAGTACAGTTTAATATCTCCTTATGAGTGCTTTTTGCTTTTAATGTTTTCACTTTCCTCCTTTTGGAATTAATTCACTATATCATGTATTATGGAATGGCCTGAAGTCCTAATATTAGGGAGCTGTATTTCAAGCCATCTCAAACTTCACATGTCAATCCTATTAACACAGTTTCATCTATTCTATGGAATAGCTTATTTAAATTCAGCCTTCTCATTTTGTTCAAAAGTCATTAGTACACTAAGAAAGCTTCACACAGTCCTGCTATCTAGTTCTGTTCACAATGTATTATGAACCAAGAGTGCTTTAAACACCTTGACGACCATAAAACACATATTCAACTGAATAACTGCCGCCTGATGTGTGAAAAGCCTATCATGTCCAAGGTCATCACCCACAGGATGCACTGCTGGACCTGCATCTCGATTATCCCATATTTATGTGAGACTAATGATTAAAAAGTTCTACATAGATATCACAACTTGTGATCGGAACCTGAATCACAGTGTTTTGCCACCTCATATGCCTATATCAAATATTACATTGATACACTAGCATCTTCATAGAAAAAGGAGGAGCAGAAGGAGACCAAGAACTTCATTAGTACAGCAATATACAGAGAAAAACATTAGCGTTTGGAGATATATTTTATGTAATAAGTAAAATAGAAGAAGAAAAGAATAACTTTAGTTTAGTAATTGAAGAGTTTAAAAAAAATCTGAGAGGTTACTGGGAAATGTAAGATTACTAAAAAGAATAAAAGCTTACTTCCTTATATGAACACCACTTTGTAAAATTTTGATTTATAGTTACTTAATAAATATAACACAAGTTTCTTTGGTTTTAAATACTTTATGTATTCCTCCTTTGTGCATTATTCTGAATATTCAGTGAACAATATTAACTCCATTACACAACTGAAATTCAAAATATTGCACATCACAAGGAGAGAGAAAAAGAACACTGGTGGGAATGAAAGAAATGCAACTATATGAAAAATTACAGTCTTAAATTCTACATAATTTCTTAAAGTTCTGTTCTCCCTTTTCAGTTCTGTTCTTCTCTTTTCACAATCTCTGTTAAAAAAAAATACGGAAAAGTAAAACAGGCCTCAATAAGTACAGCACATTTACAGATTCATTACGTGCCAAACAGTACAGCTTAGTTTTGAATAGCAGGAATTTTCACAGTGAAATATAGTATAACAAATTATTATTCAGGAAATCACTCAAATTTCATTAATTTTGTTCCACTTACTTGGACATGTTTCAAAGGCTGTTGCCTTCAGCTTCAGCATGGTTCCACTGTCTGCTTCCCAGCATGGGTATTAAGATGTCGCTCTGTGGGTTCTATGAACTTAGTGATGAGGTTACTATTTTTGGGAGACTGGGTTAGATTGTTTGATCTCCCAAACAGTAGTACCCTCATCACTAAGTTTGTAAAATCCACAGAGTGACATCTTAATACCATGCTGGGAAGCAGACAGTGGAACTATGAAGATGAAGGGAACAGCCTTTGAAACATGTCCAAGTAAGTGGAACAAATTTAGTGAAATTTGAGTGATTTCCTCAATAATAATTTGTTATATTAGTGTATAGCTTGTTTGCATTTCAATAGTCATTAAGGCCCTTAAAAAACCATTCTCATATGATTTGTTGAATAATAATAATAATAATAATAATAATAATAATAATAATAATAATAATTTTATCTTCAGAGCACAGACACCGAAAGGAGCTCTGAACATGGTTATTCTTCCAGGATATCCCCCAATAAAAACTAGATTTAATAATGTTCCCTTACTGTAAATATACATAATCCAAAATTGTTCCTCTAATGCAACCATTACAAATGGTGCTGTTTTACTTATTAGATTTCTCTTGCAAATGATCATTTGAGAGCCTAAGATTTTCATAGGACTGCTACAGGTCCATTATCTTACCATTTTCCATATACCAATAACAATGCATTTCCTTTCATAAAATCATGCAGCTATATCTACTGTGAGTTACCACTATTTAAGAAGCTGTCTTCATTTCAATGACGTCCGTTGTATACATCATTCTCAGTAGCACCATAAGTATGCTCATCCAGACTTTCTGTCTCTTGGAAGATTGAGTCTATCTGCACACACTGAAAGCACATAAATCTCTGCTTCTTTATTCAGCAATAAAAAGTATTTTCCCAACACAAACAACTTAGCAAAAAATCAAAAGGATAATGGAAGAATCATTGATTGTTGCTTTGGCTTATTCATGGATGCTTTTTAACATCTCAGATCATCAGTGTCCCATTGAAATCAGGGCATGAAACGGCTAATAAATTTAGCTACGAGGCCTCTTCTTTCTGGCTAGAGATTCTTTTACATGCCATAAATCTACGACACAGGACGATGGCTTTACTTCTCTTACAAAGGAAGCCATACTTAGGATTTTTATGCCCCAAAAAATCCATCAATGTTGGCTGGGATCGAACCCAGTTAAGTATGGTTACCCAGGATTGACAGAAAGGATAGTGTAGAATGATATTAATATATGAGGGTTATTTCATAAATAATACATAGCTGGCAGCATTGTGGATGTTTCAACACTACGGAAAATTATGCAATTGCAGTTGAAGGCTTGAGAAACATGCACAAGTCATTTTGTCCATAGCAAACTCTCAGCACAAATAATAAGAGCTAGAAATAGAGCTCGTAGTTATGTTGGGTACTGTAACTGCTGAAGATCAAAGTCATACATTAAATTGAAATTTTCAAAAACTCCTTAGAAATCCACAGTATTTTGAGTACAGTTCATGGTGAGTTCAGAATGGAGTACTACAATTTCTCATTATGTTATTCATTTTTGTTTTAGTTGTGTCACGACCCAAGACCAGGATGCCAAAGACATTAATGAATGAAGAAAGTGTGAAACTTGTGGTGGATGCTCTTCAGGAATATCATCATATGACATGTAATGAACTTTCAGAAGCCAGGGAATTGCACTAAAGTCAGTATTCCATATTTTTACAATTGGTTTACAGAAGTCAAAACTTGTGTGATATGGATTCCTTATTTTTTAACTGCTGAACAGAAGCAGAAATGCAAGGACATTGCAAACTTACTGAAACAAAGGTCTGAATTTGAAGGCCAAGCATTCTTGTGTCAAACTGTCACTGTTGATAAACATGGATTAGAGATTTTGAGCCAGAGTTAAAATCACAGTGCAACACATGGAGAGATCCACTTTCCCCATGATGACCAAAAACAAGTTGATAAACACAATCAAAGATCAGAAAAGTAATATTTGCTTTCGATCACCAATTCTTTTCTTCTTCTTTTTTTTTTGGTTCGTTTTATTTAAGGGCGCTCTTTAACATCTCAGGTCATCAGCATCCCATTCAATTCTGGGCGTGAAATGGCCGAAAAATTTGGCTCAGAGGCCTCTTCTTTCAGGCTTGAGGTTCTTTTTCGTGCCGTAAATGTACGACATGGGACCTACGGCTTTACTTCCCTTCTGAAGGAAGCCATACTTAGGATTTTTACGCCCCAAAAAATCCATCGATCCTGGTCGGGTTTGAACCCGCGACCTTGGGTTTAGAAGGCAAGTATGGTTACGACTACACCACCAGGAATGACTTTTGATCACCAAGGAATCATTTATGACAGATAGAGGTCCATGTGGAACAAGTGTCTTAGCAATGTATTATCATGACTTCATACAAAAACTGTGCAAAAGATGCACAAAATCATCCTCAGATTCTTGAGGCTGGGCCATTCATCCCCCAAGACAATGCTCACCGCATATTGGAAATGCTATGAGCAATAAGCTATGCAAATATGGATGGAAAGTATTACCTCATCTGCTCTACTGTCCCATTGGGCTTCAACTTATTCTCAAAATTGAAAAACCCACACATAGACATCATTTTCCTTCTCTGGAAGAGGATGAGCATATTTTCCCAAACATTGGGACAAAGTCCTTAAGGAGTAGGGAGACTATACTCAGGGGAGGGGGGCTATAATGAGATACTGTTAAAAAAATAAACGTTTAAGTAAAAATAAAAGTGTGTGCATTTGCTAGGAAATGACCCTTTATAATAAACAATTCATAAAAGCAAAATGCTGTTTATCAAAATGGTTAACTGATCATTAAATATTTAACAGAGGCAATTATTATCTAATTATAGATGATATGATTGCATTAATGGATGCATGAACCTAATTTATATATTTAACTATTAATTTTGTCTGTTGTAAGCTACTGTTGGATTTACTACACGTGGTAATAATTATTGAGCAGCCTAATGTGAAAATCTGAAATGCTTCGAAGTTTGAACCCTTCATTTAAAGAAGAACTCTATTGCAAACAACTGCTTAGGCACCAAATTATTCTATAATTCTTATAGTTGCATGTATAAAGTGTTTATGTTATAGTCAAAATAGAAGTAGAGTGTTTCCAGAAAAAGACTATTATGAAAATATAAACACTGTCCAAACACACAGGTAAATTTTCTTAATTACCTAGTGAGCCAATTTAATACTCTAAGCTCACTTACCATTGAATTATAATGAATATGTTTCACAGGCAGGAAGATTACATCAAGAAGTGACACAAGTTTCATAGTTTTTATGTAATTAGTAAGAAAAAAAATTAGAGGTGTTATAACTTCAATACACCTCTTATGTCGAACATAAGCAGGCATCCAGAATATAGGGGAGTTCAACTAGAGATGTGCCTCATGATTTTTGATGTCATCAAGATGTCAATTATAGTAAATTTGTTATAATATATTCATGCAAATATTCCAAAATATGAGGAAAAAATAAATGGTCCCAAACATTTTGGATTATGGATGCTCAAGATATATCAAGGGCATATCTGTAATTTATATTTTTCTTATCTTAATACATATCCCATGATACGGCCAAAATAGTTGATACAATTTCAAAGGGTCATGTCCCCATACTGCAAACAGTTATAATGTTTGTGCCAAACCATGGAAGGCTGAGATTTTTTTATTTATTTCGGTTATTTAAAGATACTCTTTATCATCTAAGGTCATCAATGTCTCATTCAATTCAGGGCATGAAATGACCTATAAATTTTGTTCAGAGGTCTCTTCTTTCCAGGTAGAGGTTCTTCCACTTGTGATAAATCTGTGACTTGGGACCCACAGCTTTATTTCCCTTTTGAAGGAAGCCCCACTTAGAATTTTTATTCCTTAAAAATTCATCAGCCCTGCCTGGATCTGAACCAGTGAACTTTGATCTAAGAGGCAAGTAAATAGCCAGGACCAATTGCAAGGCTGAGATGATGACTAGGCAGGCAAACTAACAGTTGTCCCTTAAGCAACTAAGTGCATTAAACAAAATGCTCTTTTAAATGTTCCTAAATTTTTAATTTTCTTAAACAAAAGGAGAGTTTCTCAAAAAGAACATTGTTATTTAAAACAGGTACAGCAAAGATGAGCATTAGATAGGAGAACAATATCAGTCAGTAAGTCTGTCTGCTATGAAGAGATGAGTGATGAATTCTTCCCTTTCCCATGCATACTTTTATTTGCTTATCATATGTTTATTTTAAAATGGCAGGATTTGGTATATATATTTCTCCTTGCTTTGCAGTACTATTATATATTTTGTTTCCACTCTTTCTTACTGTACTGTGGCAGATAAGACAGTATTTCCTACAATGACTTACATCTTGGACTGAGATGCGTGGAGCTGTCATTTGCTCGGGATAGTGCCATGGTTTCCAGTGAGGATTATTTTGTTTCTTCCACTCAGGATATGCTGTAGATGCTTTCAGCAACTTTTTCACCATCTGCAACATCATAAAAGTGGTTATTTTCTTTATTAATTTAATTAACCCTGCAGAATGAACTCCAATGAACATAAAAAATTCTCTATATTAAGAATATGGCATTTACATTGTTTAAATAAGAGGGTCATCAATCAATTTTCAGAATTCCATTATAGAAAGGCATAATGCACAAACTCTGCCGATTTCTTTTCAAAGTAGTTTTCCACTCTTGGTACAAAGTTTCATCATCCAGAAACAATTATGGAAGCAGCCATGCCAGGTTTCTTTACAGAGGGCACCAACCTCCTCTTGGTAGGTCACAACTGCTTTTTTCTGGATGGTCCCCTCAATTTTTCTTGGACAGTAGGAAATTGGAAACTTACAGGGAGTCAGATCTAAACTGTACAGCTGGTGGTTTACTACTGTCACTCCCCATTCTTGCATAAATTTCATTGTTTTCAAAACAGTGTGCACAGAAGCAATATTTTGTAAAGAGATAATCTTTGCAACCTAGGTTTTTGTCTTCTTCTTTCTGTTAATGATCTGAAGATCCTGGGGAGAAAAACTTTGGTGTACTAGATGATAGGGACTGTCTTTTGTTCCTGGAGTGGAAAGGATGAAATATGGTCACTTGTTGAGAAGAAGCTGGCAACTATCTTTCAAGTTACACTTAAACTTTGTTTAACCTTCATTGGAAGCCATCATTTGGAAAGACCCAGATCACCATCTGCCTCTTTATTTGTGGGTCATACTGGTAAATCCAGTATTCATCATCAGTGATGGCTTCATGGACATGTTGGGAGCTTAATTTAATGATGAACCAGTTCCTGGCACCATTCTACTTTTTCTGCCTTTTGTTTTTGTGAGGTTGCTGGATACAAAAACAAGGCTTTCTCACATAAAAATATTTGTTCAAGATTTCTGACACCTGCAACAAATGAGTGTTTTATGATTCCTTTATATTCTGTGGGTCACATGTGAATGCTCTTCATTATGGCTTTTACATGAGTTTTTATTTGTAAATACTGTTGTTGGATGCTTTGTGTGTCCCTCATTTTTCAAAACTGTTCTTCCTTGCAAACAAATTAAAGACCTTTGTATGTGAGGGAGCAGATTCTGGAAATGCTGCCTGTAGTTTTTCCAGGCAATCGTGTTTGCTCAGGCCATGCTTATAATTGTAAAAAATCATTGTATGAAAATGTTTTTGAGTCACCTCAATCTTAGAACATCAGATAATGAGCGTATAATCACAATTAACATTTTGCTGCAGTTACAACAATGGTTGCTGTGCTGTATCTTTCAGTATAGTTGCTAACCAAGACATGTTAGTTTCAGTGCTGCAAGAATTTATATCTTTCAGAGTTTCTTAAGATCTCTGAAATTAAATAGTGGCCTTGTATTTATCCATGCTTTAATTTATAATTTTCTAAGCTGCTAAGTCTAACAAAAGAGAGGTTACATTATTTCAGCAGTGATTATATAACTTCACTGTACAAAAACAGACAAAACGTATAGTTCCAACAAGAGAATAGCGAATCTTAATGATCATCTTTTCCAGTAATAGCAGCTGAATTCATACTTTCTTCTGACTTAAAATACTGGTGAATAAGAAACATTTAACCAAATAGTTCAGCTTCAAAACTTATGGAGATGGATGAAATATAGCTTGTAGGTGCAAAAACTGCTTTATTCCACATGCCACTGACTTGTGTTCTTATACAAGCAAAATCTGTTGCTTACTGCTTATCATTTTTTAAGGTATTCACGCAATTAAGCATTGTCCCAGATGATAATTCTTCAACATTATATTAGCTTTTCATGGTATTCATTCTTATTTATTGCAATAAAACTATAAATGTTATCATCCTGATAATAATGGTAAAAAGTGGCTTATATGCTTCCCCTGTCAATAATTTCTATAAAACAACTACTGGACACTGATTTGCTTAAGATATTAAAATAAATAAAAGTTTTGATATATGGTTAGATTGTAAATAAAAGTGCCTACTAACATAGTGAAAAAAATGATACTGTATGTACTGAACTCTGTTGCAACATCAAATGTAATGTACAAGAATGAGTTTTAGACTGCAAATTTAATGTAAATTAATAATTAATCTGTTGTCTGTTGTTTAATAAGCTTCACTGTGTAAGTTCCAACAGAATTTTTTAAAAATGTCTTATTTTTTGAAAGTTCTTAAATGAATTACAAATTTAATTTTTTTACAACATTATTATATTAAAATCATTAACTATTTATTGATGTGCTAAAAATATTACAAAATGGTATTCATCTAATGCTGGCCTAGGTCAATTTCTAGGTATTGCCTATTACAAATTCTTATACAGACAACATAATATAATTATAGCAAACCTTCATTTTGAAACAAATAGTTTACTCCTCACTACACATACCTATATCTTGCTTATTAGTAGTCTCCTACTGGATGACACTATTCTTACTATACTAATATTTATTATTATAAATATGCTTATTCTTTGGTGTCTCAATGAAAATACCAATTTATAATTTATCTTCTTCAATATTACTCCCATTCTCAGTCCATGTCAGTGCTATATTCATTACTGCTTTAGTAAGGTTTATGTTTTCCGGGATATGTCACATCATTGAATTCATGCTGCTTAAGTTCTGTACAAACAATCACGTGCTTTCTCATTACTATTTTGTCCAGCATAATTCCAGCTCCAGAGCATAATGTTCATTGCTACATTTGAAACTGAACATTTCTAGAAAATTTCCAATTAGAGATGCTTTCACACTCTTTTAGGCTGTAGAAACCCAGTATGCAATAGCATGGGATGCTGCATACCTAATTTTTCCTGTTGGCTTCAATTCTCTGTTGTTCATATGGTCAGTTCTTTCATTAATTAATTATTGGGTTCATTTAGTACTCTATAAATTCATATAATTATCACATAGACATTTGAATGTATAATGGTTCCCCAAATTAAACTAAAATTTTTGTCATAGCATTGTAGCTTAACTACACTGAGCTTTGTGTTTATTCTGTTAAGTGGTGTTGTCATATATATATATATGAAAGCAGGCTGTTAAGGTCTGACAGTGCAATTTGTTGTTTACATGTGCAGAAGTTCATTGAACTGAATATATTCACATTCATCCAAATGGACCAAGCAAGCAGTAATTAAGTTTTGAAAGCAGAAAGTTAGTGGAGTAAAAATTTATCATCATATGAACAATGTGTATGGGAATGCTTGTCTGTCACACAGCACAGTGTTCGCATGGTGTGGTGAATTTCATGAGGACATGTGTGCACTGAGGAATGCCTAGACCTGGTCAAGCTTACTTAACCATCACCCAGGAATCAATTGCAGCTATAGAAACCTTGTATGGAGAATCTTCAAATGATCTTACGAGATTGAAGAAACATTGTCATTGAGCAAGATATTCTCCATCAGTGATTGGGATACCACAAAATTTGTGCTCAGTGAGTCCCCAAGCATCTTTCTGAGGAGCAAAAGGCTCAGCGAATGGGTGCTTGCATGGAGCATCTGCTGTGTTACCAAGCAGTGGATAGTTCATTCCTTTGAAGATTGGTTCTGCAGTCAACCACAGGCATTCTTCGCTCAGGATATCAATAACCTTGTGATGCGCTGGGATACTTGCTTGAACAGGCATGGTGACTATGTGTAGTGGATATGTCACCCATGTATCACTCTTGCTTCCTGTATGTTCATATATTCCAACCAACAAATCATGACAGAATATAAAAAAGAGAGAGAGAGAGAGAGAGAAAGAGAGAATCTCATTTTATTTGGGCAAATCCTGTAGATTTTTTCAGATAAAACAAGTTCCAATGGGCTGTATGCTGATTTTAATACTTTTGGTTTATTTTCTATTTTATGTTATTTCCCAAAAATGGTTGCACACAGCTGATTTATCTGTTTCTTTATATATGACATTTCTGATATGTTATGTCTGACATTCAAATTTCTTTTGTTTTCCCAATGTATATATTATTATATTCTGAACATGGTTTCTTTTCTGGAAGAATTTTAGCTTATGATTTGACGTTTTAAGATTCTTTATACTGTACTTGCTGTGTGGTGATGTTACAATCTTAATGGAATGTTTGAAAGGCCCAAGAGTAATATATCAATTTTTTGAAATTCAGTTTCTCTTTCACTAATGATAGTGTAACAACTTACTTTATCCGTTCTTGCTTTTTAAATCTTTGTTATCTTTTTATCAACCAGTTCTTCATGCAGCCATCATATTCTGCAATTTCAATTATATGTGTATGCATTTCTTTAAGGGAGTTAAGCTATTGTTTATTGCATGTTGGTGAGATATAAGATTGAAACTATTGGTCTTAATGCAGTTGTCAGTATGAGTTTTTTGAAAATAATGAATTCTAACTTGTCTTTGTTTCTTATGATCTTCAAGTCCTGAAATGGAAGTGAGTTATTTTCCTTCTTTACTGTAATCTTGTTATAATTTACATTTGTTTAAATGAACAATAGCTCTTACTCCATATTTCTCCACTCACTGGTTCACATCCCTGTTAATTTTGTAAATAGCTGCTTTTTGAAAAGAAAACTCATCATATCAGGTTACCTTGAACATTTTTTAAGAACATAATTTTTAAGTTTTAATTGGATTTTGACAAAAAGTATGTGCCAAATACTATCACTTCTACTAATTTGAAATATGGGCTGACTACTCACTCACTTTTGGTGCAAATATTTGTGTTACTTTGTTCACTATCCAGTGTGGAAGTGTGCCTTGAGGATCAGATTGGGAAACATAGCCCAACTCACACCCAGATTTGCCAGATGGACGGATTAGGAAGCCTGCAATGTACAACATGAATATTAACAGGTAATTGAAAAAGCAATAGAAGATTCTATTTTTATAGTTAATGTCAATTTTATTGTCTAGCTGACATTTGAGCTCTGCACATTGGTGAACATATGTGTAGTTCATTTTTCAGTTGCATGCCTTACATGCACTACATTTTGTTAAGAGGATTTTTTTATAGTGTTTAACGCCCATTTTTACTGCTGAGGTACCAAAGCAGGTGGTGTGCACAGAGGTGATACATGAGATGAAAAGATAAATTGGGAAAGGATATTTATTTTTTGGGAAGAAAATGTTCCAGGCCTAAGTTTAGGATACCTCTCCGACACTTTCCATTTACGAGGACTGAGGAAAACCTGGAAAAAAACCTCAGTCAGGAAGGACAGTCCTGGCAGGAATCAAACCCCAGACCCCCCACTCTCGACTATGCACCTTAATGACCTTGGCCACCCATGGCGGTCAAGTTAAGAGGATGATGTAGATGAAGGTGATAATATAGAAGTTAATGGAATAAATAGCGATAGAAAATTAAATACTCAGAAAATACCTCAAAGACACCACTTTGTCCATTATAAATTTCACTTTAGCCCCTGGCCTTGGACTCAGATTATTTTAAAGGATGCTGATCAATGTGATCATTAAGGAATTCATTTTAATGTGCAGCACCTTTACAAAAATATGGCTGTTTTCATACCGATCATTTGAGATTTGTATTTTAGAACATGCAATGAAGCACCTTTTCCTCAGATTAGCATATTTATCCCCTTTTCAGCTCTGATGCTTCTGGACCTTTTTGAACCTTTTCTTTCACATTTTGTTAAAAAATTGGGCAGAAAAATAAATGATTTTTACTCCTCTTGAGCAGAAAACTCTTCCAGTTACATAAATGTGAATAATCTCATTTTGTATAGCAGAATAAGAACTATAAAATGGCATATTTATAAATTTGCAGCCCCAGTAGTTTCCAAGTTGTTTGTAGCAAAATCTGCAAGAGAAACACAACTTTCAATTACAGTTATTCCAGTTCTCTGTGCAGTCTAGAACTTTTTGCAGTGTTTGGCTGTAGGTATTTACCTGAAGAACAAGAAGAAGAAGAAGAAGAAGAAGAAGAAGAAGGAGAAGGAGCAGGAGGAGGAGGGGGGAGGAGGGGGGAGGAGGCGGAGGGGAGGAGGAGGAGAAGCAGAAGAAGAAAGAAAAGGAGAAGGAGAAGAAGAAGAAGAAAGAGGAGGAGGAGGAGGAGGAGAAGGGGGAGGAGCAGGGGGAGGAGCAGGGGGAGGAGCAGGGGGAGGAGCAGGGGGAGGAGGAGGAGGAGGAGGGGGAGGAGGAGGAGAATATGACAACTGATAATGACAACCTTGAAAGGATTTGTCAAAGCCAAACTTGAATTAATTATGAGCAACAATATAGATGTGGAAGATTTTACAACTTCCACTGAACTTTCTTCTGTGTGTTTACAAAATATGTTCCATTGGTTTCAGAAGATGTTGAATGGAGTTTCTCCATACATAAGAATCTCCTCAGCTCATGCAACTTACATTCAAAACCATATAAATGTGCATAATCCAGTGTAACAAATTCGTTGCAACCCAGTAAATGCCAATTATGAAATACTGCTTACTTTATATTATTTGTTTTAGTGTTGAATAAAGAATGTTAAGTAATTGGTTTAGATCTGAGTAATGGCATTTTATCAGCATCCTTTTTAACCTTTTTATTATAAATTTTCAGAATTTGTCTTTCCCCTTTCCAAACATAATTTTGCACTTTATAAATTCATTCCCTGGTGAAAGTGTCATTCTGAATAATGACAGAAAATATCAAGCTTGACTTATAATGCTAAAATCTATATTTTAGGATAGTAATTAAAGTCATTAAATATATGCAAGTACAAATTACATTACAAAGGATAAAACAGCCTTAGTTTTACAAGAATCTAGTGTTTTGGGATCTGAAAACATTTTTAAAAAATAATAGCAATATTATCTTTTGTGTATTTGATTTCAATTCAAAAAGGTGTGGATGGGCCATATGGTCTTTCAGAAAGTCACTTGTAGAAAAATTTTCTTATCTCTATTACTACCAAAACTAACCTGTAATATGGGAAGTTGCTCGAATGAAACCTCGGCGAGGAGGAAAGTCTCGATGATAAACAGAATGGTTAATTATAAACTGTTCTCGGCCCGTGTCCAACCATGATCGCTGCAGTACAAAATCTCGATTCTTCAATGGTGCTGGGCATGACACTGAAAATGAAAAGAACTTTAGAAAATTTAACAAGCAGCAAAGAGTTTTGAAAAAAATTTGGTAAAATGTTTATATTTAATTTCTCTGTAATTTCATATTGAAGAATCTCATGTGGCTAATGAATGTTAAATGGAATTAATTTGATAGGTGATATCTTTCAGCCTATAAGAAATACATGTCAGTGCTTCAAAATTGAAACTTTGTTTTAAAAGGGTGAAACTGTCTAGTAATATTTGATTCTAATTATTTTATTACATTTGCTCAATTGATAATGGTTTCTCTGTGTTTAGGCAATGAAACCATTATATCAGATGTAGTAGTACAAATTATCAAATGGTTTCCTTAGAAATAGTTCTAACAGTTAAATATTCAAGAACTTCTTGAAACTCCTCTCAAAAATCCTGTTAGGAAGTAGCTTTCAAAAATAAATGTATAACATTCTTTGGTAATATTCATGAAGTCCTCAAAAGTATTTTTAAAAATTTAATGAAGTTTAGATATAATGAAAACATGAATGGCATTTATTTCTACTAAAGATGAAGATAACAAAACAAAAGGACAGTATCCAATGTCAAAAAAAGGCATGGTCTATGTCATTTATCTATGTCTTGAGAGTTAAACTAGACACATAATAATTTAGAAAAGGAAGTCTCATTTAATTTTGAGCACAAGATATACGCTGCTTAGGCAATGACTCACATATGAGCCATTCAGACTCAAAACATGTGACCTCAGGTGAACAAGTGACTGTCAATTGCTCACAAACATAATTTGGTTTCCATGTTAAAGATTACAATAATTCTATATTTCTGCTTAGTAACAATGAAATAGGGACCTTTTCAAAATTCAAAATATCTGTTAGTATCCCCTAACCTGATTACAAAATTTGTTTTTTAAAATCTAAAAATGTTGTACCAAAATCTACATGAACTGTATATTTCTGTGAGGGGTGGCATAAGATTGAGTGATTAGTCTGCCTGCCTTCCTTCCACAGAGAGGACCTCTGTTTAATTCCAGTGTTCAGATTTGGAATTTATGGCAAAGTGTTATCTGTACAGGACATATTCCGGTTTCCCCAGCTTTTTCATCACTATGCTCATCCCCAACCTTATGTCAGTCCTGATAGTCTAGTGGTTACCATATTTACCTCAAAAACCCAAGGTTACAGGTTCAAACATGGCCATGGTCAATTTTTTTTTTTACTGTAATCCTACGAAAAGTAAAGCCATTGGTCCCATGTCATAGATTTACGGCACATAAAAGAACCTTAAGCCTGAAATACAAGGCCTCCAAGCAAACTTTATCAGTTGTTTCACATCCTGAATTGAATGGGATGATAATGACCAAAGATGTTAGAAAGTCGTCTTAAATAATAAGCCTAAATCATTCCTATTAACATTACCATTTTCTTTTTCTTTTAGCAGACTGTAGTCTGCTGCAAGGTTGCAATAGAAAATGTTGCCAGTGTTCAGAATAGAACTGTTGATTAGACAAGCAAATAGGCTTTAGATGTCAGTGCATTATTGTGAAAAGAAAAGAGTGACCATTTTATATTCATTTTACATTCTTTTTAGAGCTAGGTATCAAGACTTTTACTGAAAAACTAAAAAGTTTTGTATTCACCCATTTTTGCAATTCTATTCATTTTCCTCTTTTCCCACAGAAACATGGAGCATTAATAATAATTAAAGATGAAATTATTATTTAAACCTTTGCACAATTAAATATCATATACATATAAAAATCAAACATATAGTATTAATTTTCAGTTTCAGCTGTGAAGTATTCAAAACTTAACATTAAATGTTTGAAAGACAGCACTGCTATAATTAGTATAATAGCTTTAATATGCAAGAAGCAGATTACAAGACTGCTCTCTGCAGAACATTTTATTATTTGACACTATGGGATATTCAATTAAGTAGCCTTTTTTCATTTCAAACCTTTATACTAGTAACTGATGCTAGTTCTTTGATAATTATCTAATCACATAAAATATTTCAACAAAGTTTTGAATGGGCACATTAACATTTCTGGCATTGGCAGTACACGTTTCTTCTCATTTCTAGACTAGCATATTTGGCATTAAAGTTAAAAGTATTTGGGTAATTATTAAGTGTAACACAACAAATGCGCTAGAAGCAACCAATAAAACTCATTGCTGCAAACTTCTTTTTTTGACACCTTAAAACTAGGTACTTACTTGCATAGTACCCTACATCATTGTTGGGGTTAAGGCATCCAATATCATGAGATTCTAACATGTGTTGGTCCCAAACTTTCCTGTATTCTGGATCATGCAGTACATCATACATCTGATATGGGCTTACATCAGAAAATGCTGTACGAATCTACAAAACAGAAAAACAGACTTACTTGATAAAAAGACATACTGAATGAATCTTTATAACTGAAAAATATAAAAGCTTAAACTATCAAAATGCTGAAACACTAAATTCTACATTGTCAAATACACATTAAGTGCCTAAATTAACCATATTTGAAGATAATATCATTATACTTTACAAAATAATGAAGTATATTTGTCAAGAAATATTAAAATGCCCTTTTTCTACAAATTATAAAAAGGTTTTACTTGTCAAAAAGTATTTTAGATACTCAAAATGTGATCAGTACAATCAGTATTGCTTTCCCCTATAGCGTGGGATTTATCCTAGGAGCAAGTCTTAAATAAATTTTCGTATTGTTGTATGGTTAGTTTTTTTTTTATTGTTTTACCCTCCCATTAATCATTAAGACCCAGCTAGCCGGCTAACTGGCTAATGAGCGGCTCACTAGCCCATAGGCAAAACACTCTGGAGGGGGGGATGTACTGTATCATGTAATTCATTTGCTTGGGCCTTGCTTTCTATAATGGATGATTATAGCAGCTGGCAGTCAAGCTAATGGCACAGGCTGATAAGTCATAATACTATCAGTGATCAGTAAAAGATCCATTATTATAAATTTAGTATACATCATGTTCTATTGCACAATTAAATAAATGAATGGTCAGAAGGACAGCTTTTTCCAACTTAAAAATTATAAGCATAGCTATAGCTTTAAAAAAAGTTGAGTCGAAATTGTAACATATACATCACTAAGGAAAACTAGTTTCTGGAACCATTGCTCCCATTGTAGTTCCCGGTCGACTGTCGGCCTTGCTCCTTGTGGTGGATTGATTCGTCTCTTGGTGGAGGTTTAATGATATAATTTTGATATGCAACTATATTTGTAACTACTACTATTTGCTAAACATTATGTGAACTTTAAAATATTGCATTAAATTTTAGAAAAATTCTAATTAGGTAAAGTAGTTGCCTATCAAGACCTAAATAATGTTTAGTAAAAATTTTTGAATCATAAAAACAATTTCTCAATTAAAATAATTAAAATTTTTGTTTAAATTGGCTCACATCTGTGATATTTTTGAAAATTTTGTGGTAGTAAATTGTGATATTTAGATCTAAAATAAACAATATTTTTAAGGCAAATTTGCCCTCTATAAGAATCAAGGAAAAACATTTTTTACTTCTTGTGTAATAATTATATACATTTATTTATCTGTGTACTTTGTAAATTTGTTCATGTAAAGACATCAGTGAAATAAGTTCATAAGCTACTAAACAATATATTAAGATGTAAGTTTTGTATTTAATAATGTAATTTTTAAACTCTATTCTGAAAAAGAATTATAAAATTACTTGATGTGTCTTCTATGTATACATTATGACTAAAATAAATAAATAAATAATAATACCGATACAGATAATGAAAAGCTTAAATCAACCATTATGGTGCACCTATTTAGAATCTATATCATCATAATCTCCATCTCACTTTATGCATGTCTACCCTAAACAGTCACTGGGATTCAAAGTTATGATGGTATTTACATCAAGTTTTTGCCAGAACAATATAATATCTAAATGTTTAAATGCCATTCCTCCTATCATTTTAAATAAAAAATGACATATCCTACATTAATGTATTAACCTATTCACACTAACTCCATTTACTGACATAACACTAGGACACGTTTTGGAAGCTCATTGCTTCACCATCAGCTAATGACCAACTATTCGAACTGGCAGCTGGATCCCAAGATGCTTTTGTGGTGTTCCTTTGGGACCCAGCCCCATTCAAGAAATCCATCAACAGCTATGATAGAAACAATTAGCTTCCGAAACATCTCCTAGTGTTATGTAAGTAAATGGGGCTAGTGTGAACAAGTTGAATAACATTAATGTGGAATATATTACCACTCCATTATCTATAGCTTCGTAAGCACAATTTATTCACTTAATTTGTTCACTTAAAAATGATTTGTGATTTTTTTCCCAAGAGTATTAGTATTATTACATCACCATAAACATCATCATTTTACTTTATTTAAGAACTTTTGAAAAATTAGACATTTTTAAAAAAATTCTGTTGGAACTCACACAGTGAAGCTTATTAAATGTAAATTATATCTAATCTATCGTATAACACACTCAGAAGATTTACATTCATAAACATAGGGATCATCTTATGAATTTCAACATTACAGGAGAATGTAATACAAGTTTCCAGTTTATAAAGAAAAAAACACCACCAGGATGGAGCCACAGGTCCTCATAGATGTTAGTTTCTCATACCAGTCGTCAAGTTGGTTGAAGATAGAATGTCTCTTCGAAACTGGTCCCACCGTATTTAAAAGTAAGTGAAGCGAAGAATGTGTTAGACGACAGTTTAGATATAATTTACAATCATCATTGTATGTCATCTTATCTTCAAAACCTTGCATATGTTGCTATTTCATTTAGACTGAAGTGAATGAATGAATGCTTTCATTTCTGCATAATTCTCTTAAATTAACTTTTACAGTTTAAACAACTATTCTTTGAGTGCATGTTATTAATTTAGGATCTATACATTTAACACTCTGGTTTCATATGTAATAGATATGTAATAGATATCTACCCCTTTCAATACTATCTCCTAACTATCCTCTTTCTTTAATTTTCATGACTTTCATGACTGACTTTCATCTACCACATCTCTCTTAACATCCCTACACCACTACAAATGTTTCTCAAAAATCTCCTTATTGCCCTTTAATTGTACAATATAAACCCATATCTATTTTTACAGAACACTTCCTTTTCCACCTTTTCCACCATCCAATTAGTTCTATTCTTCCTGCTCTACCTTAAATAAAACCATTCCCTCCCCTTCTGTTGTGATTGTCATCCAACTGATCCTGCTCTTCTCCTATCCTAACATTAATCTTGTACAATCACCAAAATCACCCTTTAAGAGCTTATTTTCTATTTTTTCCAAATGAAGCGCTCTAATTTCACCTTTACCCTTACAGTCCTTTTGTCTGTCCGTGAGTTTTTGGTACCAACTACTTTTAAAATACTCCCCAAGGGCAATGACACCACACTCCCACCTCTCGTCTCCCAGGTTGTCCTCTGACCAACTGGGTCCCTTTTTCCAACTTCTTCTCACCATTTCATCCACCACACTCAGCTGGCTGCAGTGAAATAACAACTTGTAATATTTATTTCTAGATTTCAAGTAGTTTACTTGAGAGAAAATTTAATAAAATTATATTGGACTCACATTCAGCATGAAGACAAATACTGAGAGAAGGCAAAGAGCATTCCAACAATTCCAGTCAGTTTAGTTTAATTTTTTGTACTGTATTTTTAGCAGTGTTTAATACCCATTTTCTCTACTGATGCATCAATTTTCTATGCCGTTTTAATAGAACTTCTGTGGGGTGTTACTTTAAAGTGAAACAATGTATTTCTAGCAAACACACTTGTAGTTTTAATGAGAAATTATAATTAATTTTTAATTCAGATTAAGCATTTCAAATTACATCAATTAACTTAACTTTTATTGATTTAATTAACTTTACAGAGATTTAAGGAGTTCAAGGCTAGTTAGAGACACAAAGATCAGGAATGCGGCTTTCTTTTTGTGCAACCTTAAGATGATGTAACACTAGCTTTAGATGAGTGTTTGCATATGATAAAGCATGGATAGAATTTCTGTAAATTTGTTGTACATGAAATTAGTGAAGACATTTTCTGATCTCAAGTATTCTTTGGCCTATATTAAAGGTGAGGCCATAGTGTGCAGAGAGTTCGTACAATTATCTAAAAAGTTAAGGGTTGGAAAAATGTTCTAGTGTCAATAGGTATTGGTGCATTGAATAAAGAAGCTAAGAAAGTATACTCTAAAGAAGTAATACTGCCACAGGTGATTGAGTTCATTAAGGCATGGGCTTGTGAGTGGAAGATATGGGGCTTGACTCTCCCAAGAATGTCCTCCTTGGCTGAAGTTTTCTCCTGGTTTTCCTCAGTCCTCATGAATGATAAATGCTGGAGAGCAACCCTAAGCTAGGGCTTGGAATACTTCCTTTCTTAAAAAAATCCTTTCCCAATTTATCATTTCATCTCATACATCATCAGTGTCCAGGATAAAAATGGATATTAAACATCATAAAAAAATTTATAAAAAATTTTCTTCTTAGCAGTATCATTCTAATGAAAATTCTAGAATTTTTGTCACTGTCTGGTGCTGCCTCTAACTTCAGGCTGTAATTTTTTTAATAGTGTTTAATATCCATTTTTACTGCCATTTATGAGGACTGAGGAAAAACTAAAAAAAAACATTAGTCAAAGAGGACAGTCCTGGTGGGAATCAAACCTCAGACTTCTGCTCACAAGTCCACACCTTAATGACCTCAGACCACCTGTGGTGCCTCTGTAGTAAAAATAGGTGTTTAAACACTATTCAAAAGAGAGAGAGAGACCTTGGCCACATGTGATGGTAGGCTGTAATGCTGAAACAATTTTAGAATATAAAAATTATTAGACTTGGTGCAGATAATGCTTAACATAAACTTTTGTAGTGCTAATAAACACGAGGAAAAAAATATTATGGCAAAGGCTTTTAATTAAAACTGAGTACAGATTATATCCTGTATTGCCACACTTTATAGCAACATTTTCTACTAACAGCCATAGATTATTTAGTATATGAAGTGGCAAACTTTATTGTTGAAGTATAGAAGTACCAGACTACATCCAATTAGCAATCTGCTAGCAATAGCTTGGCTGATCTTGAGTGATGGCTTATTAGTGATCAGTTCCTCATTGCTGTGTCAATCATCAGATAACTGGATGACCTGATATGTATATATGACAGATTATTTTTCACTTTATAGCAAGAAATATTTCCTCTTATCTTTATTTTTTTTTTAAATTTTTTTAAAGACAAAATGTGCACTTAAATTTATATTGCTATCACACCATGCTATTCACATTTTTATTTTTTTCAAATATATATTTATTATAAGTACAGTACCAGAAGTCATCAATTCCCTGCTGCCCAATTCCAATGTATTAAACTTAAGTGTAAATCCTGCAAAGTGTGAGGTAATTAGCTTGGGCTTTAAGAACCTTGGTAAAAACTGCAATTAAATATTCAGAATATAGTAATAAAAATACTGATGATGCTAAATTATTAGGATTATATATTGACAAAACTTTTAATACCCATGTTGAAAAATTAGTGACAAATTTAGTCAAAAATCTATTCGTTCTCAGATACTTGAGTAAGCGTATTCCTCCACAAACATTCAGACCATTTACTTTGCCCTTATTCATTCTCTCGTTCCGTATGGAGTTGAAATATGAGGTAACATTTCTAAACTTAATCAAAATGCAATATTCATCTTGCAAAAAAGGGCTTTATGATATTTGGGTAATTCGAAACAAACTGAATCTTGTAGAAATATGTATGTGTATGTGTGTGTAAACATACATACAAAGAAAGAGAGAATTGTTTTGCATTTAGTCAATTATAAGTTTCCCATGAATAAAAATAACTCTGGTGCCCACAACCACACAATACAACACAACAAGATGATCTTGCACTCCCCAGATATAAATTATAGCTGTATGAGAAGCTACCTAGCTACACTGGAATAAAATTATATAATGAACTTGCTGATAATATTAAAAATTGCAATGGTATTGAAAATAAGTATATTACAATTAACTATTATGTTACACAATAATTATGTAAGGATTTAACTTATGTGTCTTCCCTGTGATGATATATTGATGCCAAACCTAGTCCCTTACAGATGACAGTAGCAGAGTGTAGCAATATGCCAAAGGAAAATAGAGAGGAAGATCCTAGGTATAACACTGAGAGACAAGATCTCACAAAACTAAACTGCAGGAAATCACAGAACCACAAAGCATCATGGACAGAGCTGCAGTGATCAGTTGCAGATAAAATGGAAGTGCAGCACATATGGCACGGCAACAGCAGGACAGTTGGGCACAAATAACACCATGTGGGACCCCTACACAGGACAGAGGACTCCAGGAAGACCAAGAAGATTTACACACATTCAAGGAACATCTCGGTCAAGCATTGCCCGGTATAGAAGCGACCTGAGTGAGAAGTGACAAAGACCCAAAAAGGACAAGAAACTATAAAACAGTACAGATTTTCAGTAGAATCCCTAACTGGTGAACGTAGAATAGTTCACCAAGTGAGTCACAAAATCAGCTTTTCCCTCTAGCAGGAGGCCCTAGCCCTTTATGGGACATAATGGGCTCTTTTGTTTCATTTCACTGTATAATGTATGTGTATATGGGGAAACTGGATATTTATAAGTCGTCACTTTTATTATAAATTTTGTTATTTCATACATTGACAGGTTTATTTGTATATAATAGCAGATTAAGCTAAAATAAATTAAATAAAACATATAACTACACTTCAGAAATCCATCACAATGTGTGCAAAGAGCAGATCTCATTGTGACACATGATTAAATGATTTATAGGAAATCAAAAGGTTCAGAATCAAGGCTATGAAAACAACATAGGATTCACCAACTTTAAGCATTCACATGATTGATTAAATTTTAAAATGTTTAGTGTAAATACTAAAATAGTCTTAATCTTAGTTATATACAGATATTAAATATGAATAAAAATAAAAGTATAAAAAGTTCTCTCATGAAAGTTACTAACTTTCAAACTAACAAATAAAAATATCCCAAAATCTTTTCAAAATAACAAAAATTAGTACTGTCACATGTTAACATTGCCACATTGTTGAACATGTTAAATAAATAAACAGAATTTTGCAAATTCATTCATACAAATAGCATAAATAAGTAATTTCATTCAGCCATGTATAGTAAATTGATAATGTTTGTTCATTTAGTGTTCAATCATTGCATGAGGGATTTTTTGAACTGCTATGTTGGCCTTGAATTTCTTGCCATTCTGCTAATGTTGTTGGAACAGTGAAAGAAATAACACTGCCATATTTCAAGTATATTCTGGTAAGAATACTAAATAGCAAGTACTAGGCCTAATTATTCTATTCCACAAGTGTTTATTTATGATTTGTACATCTGTACACTGTCTGCTATCAGGCAGTTACTTGAATAGACATTCCCAGGTGATCGAGTTCCAAGTCATAGTGCAATTAAAAAATTGGCAGTATTATACATTTAGGCAAACTTAAGGATAACCTCTGCCAAGAAATTAATCTAATTTCTCAAAGAGAATTAACAAGAGTAATGGATAATTTCATAAGCAGATGCCAGAAATGTGTGGAAAATTAAGGGAGGCAGTTCCAGCATCTTTGTGACATATGAATATATTACTTTTTAAGTGCATTATAATTATTAGACTGTCACTCTAATGTTTCCACTACTACTAACTCTGAGTTTTCCTTCCCTCCTATCCCAACTCTAGTGTGGCCCAACTGGTGTAAGCAACGGCTAATGGCCAATGCAGTCCATGGCATCATTTTTGTCATCAGATGATTGGATGATTTGATAAAACAGTGTAAAGGTATTAGAACACTATCTATTGCTGAAAAATGTATGTGTCTAGAATACTTCAAAAATGTTAAAACCATTATGAATATACTGAACATTTTTGGTAGACTTCTTTCTTGCTAAAATACCACAATCAGGTACTAAAAGAAGCAAAGGATGCCGCCTTAGTCTAATGGTTAGTTGCTAACTGCTAGCCGGGAGGACCTGGGTTGGGTTCCCGGTACCTGCTTAGGAATTTTTCTAAGTTAGGGAAGTATGGAACAGGATTCACCCAGCCTTTGAGGATAATTGGATAGGTGCAGAGATGGCATTCTTTGTTCTAGAAAGTGGTGTGATAGGCAACCAGCAGGGTTCTGATCACTTGCCCCCCTGCAATACTGCCCTGTTATCAATGAAGTTGTAAGATGGAGATAGAGGAAGCAGAGTTTGCTGCAACAGGCCATGGCCCAATCTCAGGTTGTAGCGCCATAGAATAAAAAGAAGAAAAGTAGCACCATCAACTGTTGACTGAGTCAGTCAACAGCTGATAATGGAAGCAATTAGCTTCTGAAACATGTCCTAGTGTTATATAAGTAAATGGAGTTAATGTGAACAGGTTGAATACATTAATGTAGGATATTACCACTCCAATGTCTATAGCTTTGTAAGTGCAATTTATTCACTGAATAGCATAGCACTGTTCCAGAAAAAAACTGTAATTTCACTGGGAAAACATAATTTTTGATCACTGGTAGTGCTCAAAAGAAATTGTAATGCTGTTTCAGGATGGATATAAAAACGAAACCATTCCAGTTACAGAAAATTGATATAAATGTTTCGGAAAATAGAATACAGAAAAAGTCAATATAATAACTCTTTTAAGGGAATAGTGGAAGTGATGTTATACTTACTAGCGCATCTACTCTTAAAGAGGTTTGGGTATTTTTTTGGGGGGAGGGATGAGGGTTCATAATAAATGACACTAAATAAACCAACAATTCTCACTTCTCACTTCTGAGAATTGTTTCATTGGTGAGTCATAGTTGTTTAAGGCTTTATTATGTCTTATTTTAAGACAAATTAACATATCTAAAAACTACCCCAACTTCAAATTTTAAAACTATAACATTTTTTCAGCGTTCAGTGAGATGAAAATTAAATTACTGACATATGCTCATCACCATTATTTAATATATTAACTGTCATTTAAATAATGAAAATATAATTTAAACAAATTTAAAGGCTCCAGCATATTATTCTGCACAGAAATCTTAATTTTTCAAAGTCTTCTAGATGACTGTTCTCCAGTATGTACATAAGGTAGCAACAAATTAATCATTTACATACAAAAATGTCATAATTAGAAACTCATAGTATTCAGCATTTAAAATTTTACCTGGGATCTCGTATTGATTGAAACATATTGATATGGAATATTTTGAACAACTCATCTTAATTTTGACATGTTCTATATCCTAAAGCTCTTGCTCAATTCAGGATCTGCAGAATGGGTTATATACATAAATACAATTGTTTAGGAATTCCATTTTTAATGGTGTTGCATTTATTTCTTTTAACTTACAAAAAGGATGCAAGCCTACTATTATGGGTAAATTTTACTTGTAGGATGTACATAATGAAGTTTCACCCACACAGCTACATAACTACAGTTTGGATTTCTTGATTATTTTATTTCACTTACCCCATATGTGACTGTCACCCCCTACATATCCAAAGTGAAGATAAACATGGTTTAACTGTATGATACCTTATGATCAGTTGGTCTACTCCAAGGGAGAATTTTATTATATGTAATAATTATCTCTTCCTAGAGTTTGCACAATCAGAACTCTTCGTACTTTCACATAAAATTATTTTACCTTTATCATTTTGAAGTTAGTTCTTGGTACAGATTTTGTCCAAATCTTTGTAGGTAGTTTGTCATACTCCAGTTTCCATCCTGAATGATCATCAATAAGTTGCTTCAATTTCTCAAAATCTTGATCCTCTGCAACTTTAACCACTCCAACGTCCATTTGCTGTAAATGTCAAAACATACGGAATTTAAACAGCCAACTAATAAAGATGATTACGTTACAGTATAAGGTTAACACTGTAAAAGTCAATAAATATATTGATTACAATTAACACATACCCAAAAATGTATTTCAAGAATTCGATGACTTAGACTTCTCTTCATATATAAGCATAATCAAACTTGCTCTTTAATTTTAATTATAACTTTTTGCCGGCAAACGTTTAGAATCTTACACGGGTATTTCATGACGTTCACGGGACTCTTATAATCCTTTTCAGAACTAGAACTCATTTGCTCTCTCCAACAGTATTTCGAAGTTCGTCCTACTCACATGGCTTTACTTCTTTCCATTGATTAATCCTCAATGCTGAAATCCTATGGACTCATCGCTTATTGAGTTTGTTTATTTTTTTCTGCGATCAGCTGTTTGACAGCCCGGTGGGCGTAATGTCGAGGTTGGAAATGTTCTTTATGTAAATGCTGAACTTGTCTACGCAATCTACAGAATAAACGCAATAAATTATTTTCGCGTACGTCAACTGCTTATCTATACTTTATCGCACTCTATTACCCATCCTGAAAAAATTCACTTTTTTTTAATTATTTTTTTTTTGCCCCATTCTTCATAATCCAGTGGATGTGAAACGTAAAATTAGTGCAAGTTCGATTGTCTAGCGCAATAAAAAAATAGAATTAAACTTTAATTACAGCGGTATTACGACTATTGGTCTTATTATTCAGCGTTTATTGCCCTTGTGAAGCAACGCAAAAGACGATCGGCACATTTGTTTGCAAAATTTCTAAATATAATGACCGAAAATGTTGAAATGGGGGATCCGGAAGTTAACAAGATAGTTTCGGAGTGGTTAGCATGGGATAAGGTATGTTAGAATCTCAATAGCATTCTAGTAAAAGAAAAACAAAAATTATTAGTAGGGGCAGATATTTTAATTTAAGTATGAGCAAAATTTTCAAATAATGCTTTTGATATTATTATTAATTGAATAATAATACAAATTATTTTATAGTAAAGTTTAAAATTAGATAAACATTTTACAGTTTGTTCCATTTGATGATTAAATCTTCATTTTTACAGAATGAAAAATCGCGGTCAGAGATTTTGTCACTTTGTAGAGAAAAACATGTGGAACAACTCAGGAAACTGCTTTTGTCCCGGCTAGCATTTGGAACTGCAGGCCTTCGAGGTCGTATGGGAACAGGTTACTCCCAGATGAATGATCTGGTCATTATTCAGACTGCTCAAGGACTTACTGTATATATAGAGAAAGTCCTTAAAGATGTTCTTCACAAGGGTGTTGTCATTGGTTATGATGGCAGGCACAACAGCAGAAGGTCTGTAATAATATCATTACTGGAGAATATACAAAGCATGCAAGTATTGTCTTGGATTTGTAATTAGGAGTTATACTTTTTGTGCAAAGAACAGATTAAACATTGCAATATTGGTCTCATTTAAATCTAGCATGTATTTTGATAGCATAAGGGCTCAATATGATATTTCCTCTCAATCAGTCTTTGCCATCTAACTTTTATTTTATAAACTTCTGATCATCAAAATATCATTACTGCTAGGTTCAAGTCAGGGGAGGAAATTTGGTAAGAAGATTATGCAAAACATTTGGAAGGTTAGACACAAACTAACACACCAGGTAATCTGATCACTTGAAACAATATAACTTCGATGTATTTTTGAGAAAGTTAAATGAAACCATAGTTGAGTGATGGCATAGTAACTGCTCTGGTGCCAGTTCAAACAGTAGCAGTCATATTGCAGAGCCATGATTTGTTCCTACTCAGAATGCTAATCAAATGTTCACAAATATATTCCCATGTGTAGCACATACTTAAAGCATTTCCAAAATTGTTTATTACAGATGGGCAGAACTTTCTGCAGCAATCCTTCTTAACAGGGGGATTCCTGTATACCTGTTCTCTAAAGTTTGTCCAACTCCTTTCGTGGCATTCTCAGTCACGCACTTTGGATGTGCAGCTGGTATTATGGTGACTGCATCACACAATCCAAAGGATGACAATGGCTACAAAGTTTATTGGCAGAATGGAGCTCAGGTATCCTTTTTTTCCTTCCCCTCCTTTTCTATTACTGTTTTAACTTAAAATTCTAAAGATGTTTATTTTTGGTTTTAATTTGATTTTTTGTTTGTAAGGAGTTCAACTGTAGGATGAGCGGCTTTTTGTTGAGCTTTTTTTTATGTTCCTTTTTGATACCGTATAACCCTGTAAATAATGTTTTGAAGTACGGACCATCAACTTATTTCTCTTTGTGAGGGTTTTTGCTGCAAATAATATGACAGGACAGCTTTTACTGCAGTACCTACTTTAGTTTAATTACAGTATTGGTTGAGGCAGAAAGTGAATAATTTTGAAAAACTGTTTCAGGAAAAATGAGAAGGATCCAATAAAATTCATTATTTAATAATAAAAGTGATGTATATCAAAATCAAAGTAATATTCATTACAGCAAAAATGACATGACAGTGTTTTGGTAAAGGATACATTTAAAATATATGTTTGACCTTATATTCATTAAATAATTTCATATGTTATTCAATTAAAAATAATAATAATTTTATATTAGTAAAACAAATGATATAAAATTAATAAAAAATTGCTGTAGATATTATAAGTAATTGAAAACCAATTTTATTTAATGAAAAATTAAAAACGTATAATTCTGCTTTAAAACAACAACAAACTAGCAATTCTGTTTAGCTCACATTAGTGTTAGTATAATATTTATACACAACAGACGATTATATTCATCCCTTCAGGAAGAAAAAAGAATTAACAAAAAGTAAATAAATTTACTAATGAAAAATAATAGTCTAAGTTTATATAAAACTCATGAACTGGCTTGGGAGACATACCTAGTTATTAATATCTTTGAAATGTGGGGGGAGGGGGCAGAAGATAATTCTATAATATAGGCCTACATGAGGACATTATTTCTTTAATAATGTATTTCATCCAGGCATAAAGGTATACTATTTACAGTATTCTTAATAGAGTTTTGTTCTTTCAATAATCACCTCTCAGTTGCAATGTTTTTTCTTTCTGATGATACAACGTTAAATGTTAAACCCCACCTTATTTATCCAATATGTGCTCAACTCTTTCCATCCTCGTTTCTCATGAAGTTGCAATTAATAAATGAATCTTAAAATGTTTCATCAACCTGAAGATCCTTTTCCAAAAGACCCACTAAAAATAGATCTTTCAGCTGTTATTCTTATTATAAATCTCATAATCAGCCAGGCTAAAATCCAAAATTTGAATTTTAGCCTGGCTGATGATGAGAACCAAATGTTCTCAAAACCAGTTCATATATTATGACAAGTAAGTGAAGCATTAAGAGTCTGTAGTTCAACTAAATCATGCAATAATATCAATTATATGATTGGTTTCACTGTGCATGTTCCAATTTACATTTTAATTGGTTAACTGTATTTAGCTATTAGTAGATTTAAAATGTTTGTGAATAAAAATGTTGTTATTATTATGTATTTTGCATATTTATACTTTTCATTCAAATATGGGATTTGTTTTAGGAGAAGACAAATAATAGTAATAAGTTTTTAAGTTGCAAGACCAAATAATAAGAATAATGGCTAAAGTTTCAAATACTATCAGCTGTTGGAAATATTTTAAACAGCTAAATATTATAACCAATGCTTTGTTGGGGAGGATTGCAGAGGGACGGTGTCCTACAAAATATATGAGATTTTAAATTTTTTAAAGGCTTTTTATTTCCTTAATTACATTTATAAATAATTTTGAAAATTAACTTGCTGATATAAAAGGAAAATGAGATAGGCTTGGCCTTGGAAGCTATTATACTAACTGTAGTAAAGGTGAGTCCCTCCAAAATATTTTTTTTCAACTAAAGCACAGATCACAGATTATAACATTGCTATTTTGTACATACTTGGTAATATATTGCAAGTGAAATTATCCAAAGGTATTTAAAACCAATTCTCTGATACATTCACACAATACAAAAGAAAATCTAAATTATCAGCCATTAGGCACAATAGAGCATTCTTTTGTGTTTAATGTGGTACAGCTTTTTAGCAAATTACCTGAGGAATTAAAACAAAACATATGAATACATTTAAAAAAAATTATATAATTTACTAATTAAAAATTGGTATTATTCAGTGGAGAAGTTCGTGAGTACCTAAACAATTACTAAAATGTGCCCATAATTTTAGTAGTAGTAATATCCTCTTATTTTGTTGTATAAGCTGTTTATTAATTGCTATGAATATATGTACATATTTTGTCTATTATAATAATTTATTCATATATCTGTATACTTTAAAGTTACTGTAATTTTGGATATTTATATATTAATGAAACCAGATTTTGTATAAATAAAATGGAGGAAATAAGTAATGTTAGAGCTGAAAAGAAGTAATTTCCATCAGATTTAAAGAAAAAAGATTAACAATGAAAGTAAATATTGGAAAATAATTTAAACAAAAAACAAACAAAAAAAAAAAACTCACAAGCTTCTTGAAAATCTGAAATTGCAGAATCGAATACAGTTTTCTTGAAAATATGCATAAGAAAAAACTATAATGGGAAAGATAGTTTGGAGTAGAAATATGGAAAAGCAAGAAGGCCTGTTGCCAAATATCTTATGCACAAAACATTTTATTTATCCCTCTTTGATTTGACTCATTGTTTTGAAATTTACTTACTGCTGTTTGACATGAAAAAATGTTGTATAAAGCAGTTTCCATAATCTTCAGACTTGCATCAATATTAAAAAAAAAATTGTTTCTAGATGTGTTATTAATCATAAACAGTAGTATTTTTTAAATAAATGTAGTTGAATTTAATATCAGGGACATACCTTTAAAATATGAATGGTATAATATGCTTCAAACTTTTTATTTATATGTATTTACTGGTTGTAGTAATAAAATAATGGCATATGTACCAAGGAGATGTATTAGGAAGAGAAAGTTGATTTGGCGAAATGGGAAAACTATTAGAAGAAATTGGAATGGGAATGGGGGATGTATGGCTACTGGGTGAAAGTAATGTCAGTGACTTTTGGAAAAAAGTGAGACAGAGGGTAGAAGAGCAGCGAGAGATTTGGACTAACTTAGAGGATAAATGTTCTTTAGACACATATAAAGTGATTATTGAGGAGCATTTTTCCAAAACTGGATAAATGCATAATATTGAATTTTTTAGAAAATACATTTTTTTATTCTCACCTGGAGAGATACTTAGATGAATTTAATATTTTCTCCATTTTAGATCTTACTGTTTTAAATAAAATGCCCTAGTAAGACATATCAAAACAAAATTTTCACTGTGGAGATTACATGATGATTATTCAGGTTTTTCAAAAGTTGATAAATACATATGTACCTAAGAGAGAAAAGTTTTCTAATTATGTGTTACAGTTTTTTTAATCAATATTCAATTATTTATTTATTATTTCAATAATTCCTATGCATAAATAAGTTTACCAGTTTATTATTGGCCTGAATTGTTACTTATTGCAAACTATAAATTTATTTAACATTTATATTTTTGAATTTAATTTTGTTAACTTTATTGAGAATAAATATAATAACAAAATACAAACAAAAGAATAATAAGTTGACATGCCTTCATTTAATCATCTTTAATAATACATGTTGTACAATAATCTAAGGTACTACAATCATTGTATCTTCACACAATGTTGAACTTCCTAGCCCTCATATCTAGGAGATATGGTCTCTCATGGTCAGATGTGTTGTGGTCTCCTAAAACATCTTTGTAGAATTCAATTCCATCATCCGGTATTTTCAAATATTTAGATAGTACAGAAATGTCCTCTTCTTTTCTTTGCTAACCATATTTTGCTTTGGTAGAACAGTGGATGATAGTAGTAAATGACATGGTTCGCTCATTTTTTTTTTTTTTCCAGACACTCTTTAACATCTCATATCATCAGCGCCCTATTCAATTCAGGGCATAAAACAGCCAAAAATTTTGCTCAGAGGCCTCTTCTTTCACGCTTGAGGTTCTTTATCGAGCTGTAAATGTACAACATGGGACCCATGGCTGTACTTCCCTTCTGAAATAAGTCATACTTAGGATTTTTATGCCCGAAAAAAATGCATCATTCCTGACAGAGATCGAACCCAAGATCTTGGGCTTATAAGGCATGTAGAAATATGGTTACCACTACACAACCAGGACTGACTCCTGAATATCCAAAATATGTGCTTTTTACTGGTACGTTAACATTCTTCTTTATTTTCTTGAATGAGATGACATTGACTATTCAGCAGGTAATCTAGGTTTTAGTACTTTCTGTGCACTATCCCTTAGGTTTTCTATTTCCCAGTCTTCATTAAGTACTTTTAGGATACTGTGTTCTTTTAAGATGCCATAGTATTCTTTAGGAGCCAAGATGCTTTCTTTTTTTTTTTTTTCTGTATGTTTCTCAATTCTACCAAAGACTTGGTCTGAAGCCATATAGCTATGTCCATGGACTGAAAAGAAATGAAGAATATTCTTGAATCTTGAACTCTTTTCCAAGAATGCTATAAGTAAGCCAGAAAGAAAGTCCAGCGATACTGATGCAACTTGCTTGCATCCTCTTGAAGACTCTTGTTTTCAGCCAGGTATAGAAAACAATATTTTTCTTTTTTTGCTCATTAGTACGGATCATGATGCATAGATTGTATAACTATACTTGCGTAGAAAATTTTGTTCATTCACAGTTTTGTTTTTGTTGCATATCGAAGGCAATCATAATGACACCTGGATTTTCTCCTTTCATTATTCTATAAACTGCTTTGCACTAAGTTTAAGCAATCTGTGACTAGTTTTTAATGCATTTTTCTTCTCCAAACATTTCTCTGATTTTATTTTCATGAGACCAACCTTATAAGTGGAACATGTATCATTGAAATGATAGATTAAAATATTTATAGAATATAAGATACATTCCTGTATTTTGATAAAGAACTGTCTCTAGATCTTCTGCCAGCTGAACAATCTTTTCCCATGCACCACTTTCAGAGTTACTGAAATCACCATCCATTCTGATTTAACTTGAAGTATTTCTTCTTACAAACACAACTGCAACATTGATAACTCCTCTAAAAGCAACCCGGGAATATTTGACGACAATGAAGTTTTTTGCAGGATTACAAGCATCCAATCAAAAAACAAACATTGTTACAATAATGAGTAACATAGCATAAACTGTACACACTTCTGTTATTGCCAAATGGTTGGAATAAAACTACAATAAAGAAACTTTTATTGCATTTGTCGACTTTTGCTTTAACTCTCAGATTGCATATATCAGTTTTTGCTAAAACTCTGTGAATTGGTCTGTTTCTATACACAATATTTGACAACTTTTGCTAAAATTTGATTCAAAGGACAACTTGGAAGATTAATTATGTCATAAAGATGAATAACTCAATTTTGAAAAATATTGAATTTATCAAGTTTTAAAAAAACCTTCCTGAATTATGATCAATTTGAAAGAATTCATGGATGCCTATAGGCATATTATTTCTAAAAGGATTAAGAATAAATTTTAAAAAAGAATGTATTATGTGTGGGAAAGTGGATAGTGTGTTTCATTGTCTAATAGAATGTGAAATGGTAAAAAGGTGGAGGAATAGTATCTGAGATGAAAATGGGACCAACTACAACAAGATATAGTGGTAATTAAAATGTTATTAGACATGAGGGTAGACAAAATAAACAAGATGGGGATTATTAGGAAAAGTAAGAAATAAGTGGAAGAGAAGTATGAGGAAGGAGCTTGAGAGTACACACAGCTGTGAAAATGTAATTTAATTTTGGGGTTCTTTACCATTCATATAATCTGGCGATTAAGGTATGGGCGAATCCTTGTTTTGGTACTGCTAAATTCTTATATATTTTGTTTGTTTATGTAAATTTAATTGTAATATAAACTGCTGAAATAAATTCCTTCATTTATACTTATCGTAGGTGTCTTACATTTTAATTTTTAACTTATAGGAAGTTTTATTAAGTATTTATTAGCCCTAGTTTCTCTTTGGGGTTTTTTGATGCCTTCATCTATTAATATTAATGCTTTTTGGATGTCTGTATTAAATAAGCATACTTCGTTTTACAGATAATATCACCTCATGACAAAGGCATACAGAATGCCATACTTGAAAACTTGGAACCATGGAGCAATTCTTGGGATACATCTACATTGACTACAAGTTCAGATCTCAAGGATCCTTTACAGGAGGTGATGGACTCATACTTCTCCATCCTAAAGAAGAGCATATCCTATCCAGAATTGAATGCAGTGTGCAAGACCACATTCACCTACACTCCCATGCATGGAGTTGGATATCCCTATATGACTGAAGCTTTTAAAGTGGCATCATTTAAGGTAAGTGCAATTTGCAGAATTTTTCTGTGACTATCATGTAACTCAGATTATAATTTGCATTAATGTTTTTCTATAACTGTACTAATTAGCCAGGAGTTGGAACTTCCTCCAAACTGGAACATTGTATGAGTTAAACTTTTAGTTAGTATTCTACAATTGTTTAAGTCATAAGTGATGATTATGATATCTTTTTTTTAAATGATCAGGCACCATGAACTCAAATGTCTGTTATGCCAGATGAAGAATGATAGATATAACTTGGCCAAATTAATTCAGGGGACTTTGTGGCCTAAGTTTCCCTGACATTCAACTAAAGAACTAAGGAAAAATACCTGAAAAAACCTCAGGAAAATAATCCAACTGGGAATTGAAACCTGATCCCACCATGTGCTAATCGCAAATGCCACCATTAGACTACAGTGATGATTTAATAATAGACATAGTTAAATAATAAATACATTTATACATTCACCAGTGAATGCTCCATATGAGGTCAAGAAACTTTTATTTCAGTTCACTGTTTTCATTTTAATAATTGAATGCCAAATAATTATTATATGATATTACTGTAATGATTTAAGGCAAAATGATTACAAACATAAAGAACAAAGAATTAAATTTGATCATGTGACAGGGTTAGTCACTAAAATATGAAGAATAAAGAACCTACCTTTATAAAATCATTATTAACCAAATGTCCTTACATGATTAAATATGTAAAATTGTTGTATTGTCATATTTTTCAAAACTGGCAAAAAAAAAAAAAAAAAATTATATATGACAGTCATTTAATTAACTGATTTTTTCATGTATGTGAATATTATGTATAAGCTTCTGGTACCTTATCCTAAACTTAGGTATTCGTTTTTTTACACTAAACTCCATTTACTTACATAAAAGTAAAACACATTTTGGAAGAATCTCTCCCATCTTCAGTTGCTCACCAAACCGCCGTTACTTGAAATGATGGCTGGACACCCAGATGTTTCTGTGGTGGCCTCTGTTGGTTGAAGTAGAAAATTGCCGAGTTCATCCATAGGAGGAAACTCAAAATTCATTAGGTTTTTTCTATTTTTTAATATAGAAATTTTTTCGCAAGTGGATAACTCCAATGGGTTGTGAAGATGTTTCAGCAGTTTAATTTCCAATTTTATTTCATGGTTTTTGGTCCAAAAGTGAGCTGCTACTGCTGATTTATCCACCTGCTTAAGCCAAATATTCCTAAAATGTTCTTTCTTCCGAATTTCCAAACTTCTCTTTGTTTTGCATATGTAGCTCTACTCACAATCTGCACATTTTATTTCATAAATTCCTGATTTCTGTCCTGTTGTTATGTAGTCTTTTACTGTGCAACCTAATAAATTCTTGATGTTGTATCTGTTCTTTGGGGCTAACACTATCCCATGTTCTTTGAAAATTTTCTTGAACTTCTTGTGGTAAATTGAATGCTAGGTGAAACTTTTGAATTTGCATTCTTCATTTGTGTTTTTCAGGGTGGAAACTTCCCTTATCCCTTTTTGTCTTTTAGATTTATTGATAATTTTTATCACTGTGTCTTTGTTGAAACCATTGATTACAGCTGTCTTTATTATTTGTTTGTATTCTGTTTTGTACTTTGCTTCTGTGAGTGTAATATTCATCAATCTGTGTGCCAAACTGCAAAATATTGCATACTTATGTAAAATGGGGTTATAACTCTCATTTTTTATGTAGTTTTCCATGTGTGTTTCTTTTCTGTAAATTCCAAAATTTAAACAATCTCCATATCTTATAATTTTTAAATCTATAAATGGTAGCCAAAAGTTCTTTCTTTTTCTATGGTAAATTGTATAGATTTATGTTGCAAATTAAGAAGTTTCAGGGCATCTATTGAGTGTTTCTTCAGTATTATTGCAAAAATGTCATCCACATACCTATACCATGACTTGAAAATTAAAGGGAAGGCTTTTGTGATATGTGTTTCAAATGAATTCATGAATAACTCTGCTAGAAAAGGTGACAAAGGGTTTCCCATGGTTAGGCCTGAAACTTGTTGTAGTAAGTTTTAATAAATCTTCTATTTCTTCTGTTTTTAAATTTATTGATGTTAACCATTTTTTTTAGTATAAGCATAAGTTTCTCTGTAGGTATGCTTGGGAATAAGGCTTTTACATCAAATGAAACCATTATATCTCTAGCCGTAGTTCTGCTATTTTTAAGTTTTTTGACTAGATCAAATGAATTTTTAATGCTCAAACTTTGGAATCTCTTAAAAGAATTGAAGACTTTGATTAATTTTTTTGCTACCTGGTATGAGGGTGAATTGATATTGTTTATTATTGGCCTCATGCTGTTATCATTTTTATGTATTTTAGGTAGTGCATAAAGTCTGGGTAATACTGGATTACTCTGTGTGATATTCTGTTTTTCAATAGTGGATAGTGTTTTGACTTCATTTAATGTTTTGATTAACATTTTATTGCATTTATTGAGCAGATTCTCATCAGTTGGTTTGTAGTCTTGTCCTTTTAATATGGTTTCAATTCTATGTATTCTTTTTTATCTAAAATGGCTAAAAGTTCTTCATCTATGGTCTTTAAATGGCAGAAGAAAATATGAAGAATAATCTAGCAAATACCATCTCATGCTTCCAGTAAACCAATCTTTAAGGAATTAAATGTTCTATCATTACCGTCCATATATATAAACTGTATCTTTTGTGCATAATTATAATAAACAGGTTTTTAGGAATACTGAAGATTATTATGTGCATCACACTAGATCAGCTGGGTTAATTCACTTATAATGTCACAGACTTACAAAAAGCATCACTTACATTTCACATAAAGATGCAATACTGTACAATAAAATACCATAATCATTTAAAAAAACTTTGAGCACCAAATTTAAAAAATGTGTTAAATACCTGTTGTTAAAACATAATTTTTGTACTATGGAGAAATTCTTGGAAACTAATTTATAGTTATGTATTAATAAGAATAAGAATTTTATTGACGAACAACATTACAGTTTCTTATACATCCTTTACATTGACATTATACTGTGGATTCTAACAATGCCAATAAAATCACTGATTTATTCCATACTTTAAATACCTGGATATGTATTGATATAAATTAACAAAGCCAAATGTGCAAACTGTACATAATCGGTGAATAAAAACCTTGAACCTTGATATGCAAGGGGTAGCCATTTTCAGGTTTCTGCTAAATAGAAAGCCACAACTCACCAACTCTGCCTACTTCTTTTCACAGTAGTCTCTTAGACAGTTCTGGTGGTCTAATGGTAACCATACCTTGCCTCATAGATCATGGATTCAATTCCTGTCAATGTATTTTTTCAGGTATAAAAATCCTAAGTATGACTTCCTTTGGGAGGGAAATAAAGCTATGGGTCCCGTATCATAGATTTACGGCAAAACAAAATTAAGAGTTCAATTGCAACTATATTGTGAACTATTTTAAATCTTTGTGCATCATGCCCACACATATTGAACCAGAAAAACCTACTGAGTTCTGAGTCTGCATTTCTTGGTTGTATTTAATATAAATGTTTGCCACTAGTGTTCTTTAAAATTATACCATGAATCTAAGTACTGTCACCTCATAGGGAAAAACTGATTGTTCTATTGAATTCTGCAGCTCAATATTAGGTAAATGTACATATTTACTATTTCTAAGTGTAATTGTTATGATGCATTTAAAATCATGAAGTACACCCATATTGTATTGTATGTGTATGTGTTGGTATTGTGTATCTAGGAAAGGTTATAGAGAAAAAGTTGTTTTTTTTTTTTTTCCCCACTTGATTCAGCACCCCATATTTAGGTAGGATCATTATATATTAAACCAGATATAGAAAAAAAGTTGAAATTTGTTGGTTATGTTATTTATGTAATGTGCAATGTTTATTTCTATTGCTCTTTTAATTTACATTTACTGGCAGAACTCAAGATTTGATGACACCCTCATTATTTTAATTATCAATTAAAGTTGTACAATTGAAGCTTTTATAAAATTTTAAGAAAACCTATGTACCATTTCCAATATGTATTTTCAGCCATTCTTTGTGGTGGAGGAACAGAAAGACCCAGATCCAGAATTTCCCACAGTTAAATTTCCAAATCCAGAGGAAGGGAAGAGTGCCTTGGACTTAGCCATGCACACAGCTGAGAAAAACCGCTGTTCTGTTATACTGGCCAATGATCCTGATGCTGATCGCCTGGCAGTGGCAGAGATATATGATGGAGAAAGGTAATATTGTTGTTTTTAATTATACTCATTGCCAAGTAACCATATTATGTCCAAATTTAACTATAATTTAATCTAGATAGTAAATATAGACCAGTTGTGTATTTGTACATAATGCCAAAGTCTTTAAAACAATTTTGAGTTATGCAGCTATATATTTTTTCTTTTGCTTAAGTATAAATGATCTAAAGTTTAAGTGGTTCTGTTTATTTTTAATGTAACAAAATATTCCTAAGATTAAGCAATGTGTACAAGATCTGGTATGACAGAAATTTTTGATTGATTTATTGATATACTAAGCAACAATACAAAAAGGCAACCACATGTTTCTGGCCTTGGCTACTCTAGGTGTTTCTGATTACAATATCTTATATGAATAGTGTAACATAATTACATCAAATCATAATTTTAACCACATAATTTACTCCTCATCCATAATTCTTGCATTTTTAACTTGTTTAAATACTTCTGCATTTGAAAATGGTTTATCTAATTCTCCAATATAATTAACTGCGTATAAAGGAGGGAATTGACAGAAATGAACACTATATGTTTTTACTTTTAAAGCTTTATAATATGCATATTTCTGAAAATAAATAATTATGGAAGAGATTAAGAAATTTTGTAGCACTTTTTGTACTTTTCATTAAAGAATAATTTACCTAAAATATTATTGTCAATTAAATGAAAGCGTAATTTTATAGTTTCTCTCTCTCTCTTTTCCTCCCTCCCCCCTTCAGAGCTTATAGCTTCTCACACAACCACAATAGTTCAATAGCATAGGAAAGAAATTAATAATAACAAAAATAAGTGCAGGGACTACTTTCTTTCAGTTTTTTCAGTTTGCCACTCTCTGATGCAGTGAAGGATTGAAAATAAAAAATAACTAGTTGGGGTCTGCAATTCTATAAGCCATAAATGTTAGAAACAATTATACATTTTTATCCATGTATAAAATACTAAGGATCCTTTACCTTCTATCTTGCTAAACCAGTCATACAGCAGAGTTTTATGTTGGACTTGTTAGTAAAGCCTCTGTATGAGATATCAAATAAATACTATATATTCTAAAAATAGAAACTTTATTCTAGATTTTGTATTTATTTATTCATCCTTTTGATCATGTTACATGATATAGAACATGTACAAAAAGTATAATTTCTTAACATAATATTAGTTTGGAATATTATTATTAGTACTAAGATTTATGCTTCTAACATTCATGTTTCTGAGTTACAAACCTCTAAACTGAGTCTTTTGGAGAGGGAATTTTCTTTGATATATCAGAATTAGTAAGTTATTACTATTCTCAAATTATGGAACAGCATACAGAAATTGATGTGACATGTTTTTCAGTGGACCAGAGTGGCATGTGTTCTCAGGAAATGAACTTGGTGCCATCTTGGGCTGGTGGGCATGGCATACTTACTGCAAGAAGTATCCTACCGCAGACCCATCAAATGTGTACATGTTGAGTAGCACAGTATCATCCAAGATACTCAAAACAATGGCAGATGCTGAGGGCTTCAACTTTTTTGTAAGTTTATCAAACAATATCTTTTATGCTACAAGTAGTTTTGGATAGCTGAATTCTCACAGTGAAATATAGTATAATATAACAAAGTATTATTGAGGAAATCACTCAAATTTCACTAATTTTGTTCCACTTACTTGGACATGTTTCAAAGACTGTTGCCCATCTTCAGCATGGTTCCACTGTCTGCTTCTTAGTGTGGTATTAAGATGTTGCTCTTTGGATTTTACGAACTTAGTGATGAGGTTATTATTGCTTGGGAGATCAAAATTATCCAATGTTTCCTTGTTTTTGTGTATGAATATATTTTCCCACCTGTTAATTCTATGGGTTTTTGAAGAGATTTTATATATAAATGTTGGTACCATTATGTTGTATATGTCTTTGCAATAATAAATGCAAAATGGAAAGATGCAATAAAAGATGCAATAAAACTACTCATCTTACAAGACAGCACTGTTAAATTCATAATGGAAATGGACAACAACATTCTTAAGATCATTGTGTGATTTCATCAAACTATCAATTAACAATTTTAGTTAACAAGATTCTTCACTTCTTGGATATAAAAATTATAAAAAATGGCAATAATCTAGAATTTAGCATATTCAGAAAAGATACCCACTTAGATAATTATATAAAGAGCAACAGCCACAATCCAAAACAATAAAAACTCGCTTGTTTGATTTGTTTATTTAAGGATGCTCTTTAATATCTCAGGTCATCAGCATTTCATTCTATTCAGGGTGTGAAACAGCAGACAAATTTTGCTCAGAGACCTCTTCTTTCAGGCTTGAGGTTCATTTTTGTGCCGTAAATGTATGACATGGGACCCATGGCTTTACTTGCCATAATTATGATTTTTATGCCCGAAAAAATCCATCAATCCTGGCCAGGTTCAAATCCGCAACCTTGGGTTTAGAAGGCAAGTATGGTTACCACTACACCACCAGACCCGACTAAAAACTCACCATAATCAATAGTTTCACATACAGATTAACCATCCTACAATAAGCAAGACAGAATACAATTCAGAGTACCATAAAATCATAGATATAGCACAGAAAAATGACTTTCTAAGATCTGGTCAACAAGCAAAGTAGAAAAATTAAAAAAAACAAAACAAAAACAAATAAAACATATCACTACACTAAAAGGTTACAAAGAAGATAATATACGTAAGAAATCTCATTCCACCCATGGGCACACCAAAAATTCCAGAAGATTTTTTAAAGAGGCAAGTATAATTTTGGCTCCAGTAAACAAATATGGTTTAAAAAACATCCTAAAAACCAGCACAGTAGACAAAATTCTTCCAGGAAAATAATCAGGCATTTGTGAAATCAATTTCAAAGACTGTAATATGTAATATATAGGCAAAACAAAAAGAAATATTACCATAAGGTTAAAGGAATACATGAGAAATGTAAAATATAAATACATGGAAAAATCAGCAATAGCAGACCATTTATTATCATAAGGTTAAAGGAATACATGAGAAATGTAAAATATAAATACATGGAAAAATCAGCAATAGCAGATCATTTCTAGCTAAAGAACCACGAATTCCAAAAGGAACCAAACTCTTAAAAGTTTTTAAAAACCCATAGGTTTAACAGTCTAAAGCATAGAGAAAGAGAATGGCTGAAAATATGGAGAAAGCAAAGGCTATGTTCAAATCAATACCTGAGGATATAAGGGAGATTAAAAGCAGGGAGGCAAGAATCAGAAGAGCAATTGGAGAAGAGCATGGAAAAGATAAATCAGAAGATCAGATGGCTTCAAGAGGAACTAGGAGAAGAGATAGCAGAATGCTGGAATAGAATAGTTAAAATGGAGAGAGCAGTGGATCCGAACAGGAAGCTGAATTTAGTGATCTTTGGAGTCGAAGAAAGAAGAGAGAAAAAGACATGGAAAGAAATAGAAAGAGTGATTGAAGGAATATTGTGCAACAAATTGGAGGGATGGAAAATTAGAGATGTCTAGAGAATTGGATAAAGGGACAAGAGAGCAAGGCCAATATTAGTTAAATTAGTCACAATGAATAAGAAATGCAAAGTATTTTACCAAACTGGGAAATTATATGGTACAAGAATTTTTATTGGAAGTGACTGTGATAAAAAAGAACGAGAAATAAGAGCAGAATTAATAAAAAAGCTGAAAGAAGCCAGGAATGAGGATAGAAGAATTATGCGTGGTATGCACTTATGGATAGACTAAAATCAGCCAACATAGCAGCAAGGTCAAGAAACCATGACTAGAGAGAAAAAGAGAAAGATTAGAGACAGAAACCTGCTCAATGCATCAAGGTGAAGGAACAGGGAATAGAGGGGAAGAGAAGAGGAGGGAAGAAAGGGGATCGACCTGCATCTAGCAAGGAGAGGAGGAGTTTATAGGAACAAGCGTGTCAAGGATCTCACCGAGTGTGAAACAGCTGAGTGTGATAAATGATATGGTGGAAAGAAGTGGTTAGGGGGGATCAGCTGGTCAATGATCAAGAGGTTTAAGTGTGGTGTCATCACCAGTGGGGAGTTTGACTGAAATAGAGAGTGATAAAAATTCAGGATCAGCTAAAAAGGTTGCAAGAGCAAAAGTGAAACTTGAGTGATTTATTTGGAAAAAATAGAAAATAAGTACTTAGAGGGGGATTATTGGTGATTTTAAACATTTATATTATAATATTAATGAAGCATGGATCAGAAATAAAGTAAAGGGAGAGTGTGAGAAAGTGGAATGGGTAAAGTGGAATGGGAAGTAGGATCTAATGCATATACTACCAGGGAGTTAAATGCATAAATCCTAAATAACAAGCACTTCAAGGGTTGTATAATGTGCAAAGTTAATGTAAGAGAATTATGTGGAAATAAAGCATACACACACGCGCGCGCGCACACACACACACATTTACTGTTAGTATGCCCTCCAGACATATACAGGATGGGTTTTCTGCTATTTGGAAGCGATGAAAGTAGGCTCCAAATTTCCAGTGTCCTGAGAGGATTGCTGTAATATTGGGGCTTAGAAGGATATTGGTTTTTAGCCTTTTAGCTACATACATACAATAAGAGTGTGTAGTTCAATTCAGTTGTACAGTGATCTTAATTATATTTGATTTAAAATGGACATGAAGTTCAGTTAATATCTAACTAATAATCATTTATAGCTAGTTGAATTAAGAACTTTACAAAATGGAACATGCATCCTTATTGTGTTTACAAACCGTTTTATTTTAATAGAACTTTATTGGTTGCAGGAAACTCTTACAGGATTTAAATGGCTGGGTAACAAAGCATTGGAACTACAAGCACAAAACAAGACAGTTCTCTTTGCATTTGAGGAGGCAATAGGCTTCATGTGTGGAATGGCTGTTGTGGATAAGGATGGAATTTCTGCAGCTGTTCGCATAGCGGAGCTAGTAGCATACCTCAGTAATATAGGAAAGACAATGCGCAGCCAACTTCAGGAGATATATGCCAAGTAAGGAACTTAATGTGGTTAAGTTATAATTAATAAAATAGGATAAGAGATTGAGAGCATATGATGGGAACAATTGTTAAATAGGATATCATGTTCTTTTTAGTATACTGAATAATTAGGGCCTATGTCATCTTAATTTCTCAACTGTCTGAACAAGTTTCACTTTTTAAGTTTTTAATCAATAAAAATATCCTCACACAGTGATTTTTTCACTAATTGAAAATTGTTACATTGTATGGATTATTTATGATGAAACTTCCTCCTGCATTATGTGTAATATTTGTTTTTTAATATAGCAGTTATAAGTATACCCCTCTGTTCTAAAGTGTTTGCCTCACTGTTTGATTATTATATGCCTCTTGACAGTAAGAGAGCAAAATCTGAATGTGCATATATGCATAGCACCAAAGTTCATAAGTGAGAGATTGGAGTATCATGACAGCAGCTGACTCAGCAAGCATTCAAGGTTATCTATTTTTCAGTTGCAAAGTGAAAGCAATTTAAGCTTGCAAAAGAATTTCTATTAAAGGTTCAAAATGATGTAGGCTTAAAGCTTATTGTATCATATATTGTTATAAAGTTTATTGAATGAATGATTTATTTCCACAAATAACATTACAATTCAATTTACATAAAAAAAAATCCTAAAAATTTACAATACCATAACTAAGGTTCTCACATACCTTAAATTACCAGGTTATATTTATGGTAAATAAACCCCTACAATAAATCATCATTTCTGCAACTGTGTATTTCACAAGCTTCTTCCTTAACTTCTCCTTCACTTGTTCCATACTTTTCTTAAAATTCCCCAATCTTGTTTATTTTCTCTGCCCTCATATGTGACAACATTTTAATTACTACTATATCATGTTGCAGTTTGTTCCATTTTTCTTCCCAGATACTATCCCTCCACCTTTTTACCATTTCACATGCTATTAGAAAATGAAACATTATCCACTTTCCCACACATAATGCATCCTTCTTTAAATTTTTTCCTTAATCCTTTTAGAAATAATACTCCTGTAAGCATCCATGAAAGACCTATTCTTCATAATTGGTCACCATTATCTATATATTTTTCCCCTTCCCAATTTCTTTTAACTATTCTACATAAATCTAAAGAACTTTTATCCTCTAAGCTAGCCAAACTCTCTTGCTTCTCTATATCTTCTACCCTATGTCTTACCTCTTTCCAAAATCCACTGATGTTACTTTCACCCAGACTTAAACTTTTATTTAAAATAAAGGGAAGAGTATATGAAAATTATAAAATTAACATCATACTCTTCAGTAACCCATAATTTCTTCTAATAGTTTCCCCACCTTCCCAAACCAACTCTCCCTTCCCGGTACATCTCTTTGGTATCTAAGACATTCTTTAAGTACATTGTTATCATCTAATTTTAGACATTTGTGCCAATTTTTCAAGATTCTCTCTGCTATTATACATTTCCTTCCCTACTATTCCTAGTTCTGCCAAACTTACCCAGCTTGACAAATTTTTTGGTAACCCAGAACTTATTTACAAAACATTCTATGTATCACATTAACTTTTATTCACCCCTTTGACACTCCTCAAATTTCTACTGCATTGATCATCTTTAACTCAACCACAGTCTCATATAGTCATTCTAGCCATGAATATGGGAACTTATAAAGTTTATTAGAAACTAGGTGTATATACTTAAATGTAAATTGGAACTTACACAGTGAAGCCAATCATATTAATGAATATCATTGTATGATTCAGTTGAACTACACACTCTTAAAGCTTCACTTACTTTTCATAAATGTATGGAACTGGTTTTGAGAACATTTTGTTCCCATCTTCAGCCATGCTAAGGTTCAACTGTCGGATCATTCGTTGAGCTGTGGGAATGTATATTCTGCTCTGGTGACAGTTCATTCAGTTGATATTCATTAATAGGTGTATATAGTTAATAATGACAATCATAATAATGATAACAATAATATGGCTATTTAAATGGGAAAGTTACATTAAGGGTCTTATGTATAATAAAAACAGGTAAAATGCCAAAGAATCACATTATGCATTTATTACCTCAAGACCTCAAACGTAATCTCCATATAATTGTTGATTCATTTATTCTAATTGGAGAAAAGTTTATTCTTATGAAGCATCCATAATTTTACCCAGTTGCACATGCCCTCATCAGTTTCAGATGTCCATTAATGTCTTTCTTCAGATTGGCAATAATATGCAAATTGCATGGGGAAATATGTGGGCAAAGGGAGAATGTTCATAAGTTTGGATTGTGTGTAGATGAACATTTCATGTAAAGGATAATGCCATTTGATAACATTCTAGAGTGTTTCAACTTTATGACATGCCTCAGTTTCTGTAAAATGTCTTCATAGCTCTTTGTATGCTCAAGTTGGCTCTGGTGGTCTAGTGGTAACCATACTTGCCTCATAGACCCAAGATTGATGGTTCAATTCCAGCCAAGGTTGATAGATTTTCGGGCAAAAATCCTATGGCTTTCTTTGGAAGGGAAATAAAGCCTTGGGTCCTGTATCATAGATTTACAGCACAAAAAAGAACCTCAAGCCTGAAAGAAAAAGCCTCTGAGCAAAATTTATTAGTCATTTCATACCCTGAATTGAATGAAATGCTGATGACCTGAGATGTTAAAGAGCATGAAGACTTAAATTAACATCACACTCCTCAGTAACCCAGAATTTTTTCTAATAGTTTTCCCATCTCTCCAAACCACTGTCCCTTTCCAGTACATCTCTTTGGCCCTAAGACATTTTAGTATATCATTATTATCTAGTTTCCAACATCTGCACCAGTAGTTTTAAGTTATTTCCTCAATAATAATTCGTCATATTATCTATACCAATATTTTAAGATTCTTTCCACTATTATTCCTTTCCTTCCTAATTATACTACACTTATCCCCCTTGGTGAACTTTTTGGTAACCCTCTCTAAAAAATATTCTATGTCCTACATCAATCTTTGTCCACCCTTTGACACTCCCCAAATTTCTACTGCATACATCATTTCGACTCAACCACAGACTCATATAATCTTTCTAGCCATTTCATTGGCAATGTGGAAACTTTATACAAACTTATTCTGAGAGTACATAGCTAATTTATCTTTGGCTTCTGCACATTTAGACTGTACCTCCCATCTTCCATTCCTTGCAAATCTCACCTCCAAATATTCAAATTATTAATCATTGGTGATGAAACTGGGTCTATGGTATGATGTTCAGACAAAAGTTCAGTCTCCACAATGGGTTGGAAAATCTTTACCATTAAAGCTCATCATGTCAGATCAAATGTCAAAGTGCTGCTGATGGTTTTCTTCAACATTCATGGTGTTATTCATCATGAATCTCTGCTGGAGGATCAAACTATGGTTTGCTAGTGTTAACCAGGATGTCCAGATGTCTCAGAAAATGTAAGTTGGAAGAGGCCTGAACTGTGAAAAGACAATTCATGGTCCTGCAACATGATAATGCACTGGCTCATTCATCGTTGCTTATTCAAGACTTTTGCGTGAAAAACAAGATGAATGTTCTTCCCCATCCTCTGTACTCTCCTGACTTAAAATCTGCAACATAATTTTTATTTCCAAAGCTGAAATACACAATGAAAGAATGAAGATGCAACTTATTTAAAGGCATAAAACAAAATTTGCAGACTGAATTTTGTGCAGTCACAAAACACATATATCAGAATTGCTTTCAGAAGCTCAAATGCCATGGGAGAGGGATATCAGCAGGAGGAGATTATATGAGAGAGACAAAGGTCAGTAAGATGCAGGTAAGCCCAAATTTTAAAAAATTAAAAAGTTTGGTTATTTTTTAAACAGACTCGTATAATTGCTATAACTGTTTGATGGATAAAGCTTCCTATTCTGTATTTCAAATAGTTAAAATTGTATAAAATACAGTAAACTTTTGTAACAGTGGTGTCAATTTTAACTTTTTAAAAAGTTAAAATTGTCTTTAATTCTCAGCCAGCATATTACCCTTCCAATGCTCATTTACTTCTGCTCAGAAGTAGAAATTTTGGCTCTGCCTGAAATTAATACAGTTGACACTACCTGCTGCAGAGTCCCCAAAGTGCTTATAAATAATAAAATAGAATAAAATTAATTTCTTATTTCTAGATATGGATACCATGTGAGTCATAATTCTTACTACATATGCTATGAAAAGCCAGTAATAGATCGCATATTTTATCGTCTTCGTAATTTAAAAGGTGATCATAATACAGTAAGTACTCTTATGTCATATTGAATTTATATTATACAACTTCTGCTCTAGAAAGTAGTGCAGTAAAATTTATTTTTAGCATTTATACATGTGTGGTGCAAGTACCTCAACCCAAACAACATTCAAAACTACTGCATATAGTATATGAATCACATATAGAAAATTAAAGAAAACTATCTAAGGCTTAGATGAAGAGATAACCAAAGAAAATTTGCATTCACAGTAATTAATAATAGGTTAATCCCAGGTTTACTTTTTCCTGATGATTTGGTAGTTGGTTCTGTATCCAGTATTAATCTGAGAAGAGCAGTTGAAGTTATTAATAATTCTTGTGGAGATTCGGAAAATAAATAAGAAAAAAATCTAAAATGATGATGATCAGAATATAAATTAAGAAAGGATGAAAGTTGAAGGTTAGAAGGAGCAGAATTACAAATAGTAAGAAAATGGGAAAAGTTGAGCTCAAATGGAAAGGGAACAAACAAAAGAAGTATACAAAATATTGTTAAAGGAAAACTGGCAATGAGGATAGTAAAAACTTGTTGAAGAAAACACTGGAAATTAATGTAAATTGGTTGGAAATATAGTGTCATGACAGAAAGCAGAATGTTATTCAATGTAGAAGTTTGGATCCAGATGAGGGATGAAATAAGTTGGCAAACACATGAATATTTTGTCAGCAAATTTTAAGATTATCTAGAGCATCGTCTAATGGGGTAGCCTTGATGAAATTGGGTAGGTTTAGAATCAAGAAGAGGATAGTTGAAAGAATTACAAAATATTTATATAGACAATAAACTTAGGAGGAGGAAATACAATAAAGTAGTGTTGTAGCATTCAGCAAAAATGCAATAAAAAAGCATTTTGGGTTTCCCAGATGATGGAAATCATAGAAAGAGTTGAGATGAATAATACATGGGAGTCAAAATAATATTAGAAGCTTTTGAAAACAGGTAAAACTTTGAATCATAGATATTGAGACAAGAGATATTTGGTAGCATAAATGCTAAAAAATCTAGATTATGCTAAGTTATGAGCAAGATTGAGGAAGGAAAAAATGCAAAATTAATAAATCAACTTATTTAGAGAGTGATATCATTAAGAGCAATGAAAGTGGAAAGAATCATGGTATCTCAAAGTGCAGGAAACAACAGATAGGTTTAGGAAATTTATGGATAAATAGGGAATACCAAAACAGAAGATTTGGAAAGAAATAAACCTAAGAATGTAAGATATTGAAGGACAAGAAATATTTGGTAGCATGGGAGAAAAGAGCTCATTGAGACTATAGGAAAATAAAATTAGTATGGGGCAGGGAAAAGTATGTAGAACAATGTGATAAGGTAGATCGGGAAGGGTTTGCATGAGCTAGAATGGGAGTTATGAATTTAATAGGATTATGATATGATAAAGAGGTAGAAAAATGTCCAATGTGTGGAGAAATCAATACAAATTTTCATTGTTTATATACTGTGTACAAACAAAGTTATGGAGAGAGCAGAGTTGGCAACAAAATGGAAGAATTTAGACAGGGAAATATTAGTTAGAAAGATTTTAAATGTAAAAGGAGAGAAGAATATAAAAGTGATAGGAAACTATTTGGGCAAAGTTAGAGAGAAATGGATAAGAATTATTAAGAGGAAAATATGGGGAAACTAACTTTAGAAGTGCAAATAGGTCAGATAAGCATAAACAAGGATAGGATAATACAGCAATAACTATGATAGTCACCAATACACTAATAACCTGGAGTTGTGTGTATTGGGATCAGATTGTAAACAAGAAACTCTAGAAAGAAAATATCTAACAAATAAGATTAGTATTATTTTTTATGTATTTTTAGATCTCATTTTGTAATGGATTGATAAAGTATGCATATTTGACAGTAGTATATAATATAGTCTATTGGGATATTTTCAATAAATTTATTTTAGATTTTTAAAGATATGTTTGGCCCTAGAGTTAACAATTATGTATTACTGCATAAAATTTTTAATATATTCAGGAATAAACGCAGTGAAAATGATACAAAATCTCCAGTAGATAAAACATTTTAAAAGGCTTAAAAACACTTCCGTGGTCTTATTTCCAATGAACAAGGAAGCATTCTGAGGTAAAAACATTTAAAATATTGATACAATAATAAAGCACTCTTAACGTTTCATTCTCAAAATTTAAAAATTCAGGACATGTTTAGTGAGACCTTTGTTCACATTGTCAACTGTTAAACAACAGTTAAAACATTTAAAATATTGATACAATAATAAAACACTCGTAACGTTTTGTTCTCAAAATTTAAAAATTCAGGACGTGTTTTGTGAGACCTTTGCTCACATTCAACTGGTAGATCATACTAGGTTGAAAAGGAAGACAATTGTGGTGACACTGTGATATGTTGACAAACTTATTATCTGTTTCCAGAATATCAAAATTCATGAGTTTAAGTTCATATTTCATTATGAAAATCTTTTCCTAAATGTCAAGTTACTTGGGATGTTGAACAGCTTTTATTAATGAGATGCCTTTTTCTAGTTCATGATTCTCATTCCAGAAATGTGCTGCTATGGCTGATTTTTCTATCTGCTTGTAACGGATATTTCTTCCTTCAATCTGATGACTATTTCTCGGTTTTCCCTATGTATATTTTTTCACAGTCTTTACAATTGATCTGGTATATACCTGATTTTTTCCTCTATGGTTTTGGAATCTGTTTTATTTAACCTGAATAATTTGCCAACACTGTATCTGTTCTGAGATACTAATGTAATGTTGTACTGTTAGAAAAATTTTTGAGATATACTATTCTGGCATAATTTACCCTCATTTATATTATAGTATTGAGGTCTGGGGGGACGGCAGCAAAAGTGCACATGGATAGATTGTTTATATTATAGAAAAATGTATTAGACTAATTTCAAAGTTAGAATATAGACAGTATTGTTTGGATTCAATTCAATTCAATTTGTTTTCATCCTTTTAAGTACATTTTAAAGGATATGTCAATAAAACCTATTTACGTATTTACATTATATACAAAGTTTTATATGGCTTTCCATATTTAAATTTTTCTGTACTATAAAATGCATTTTGAGTTTTAAGTATTTTTTTTATGGTTTTCATCATTTCTGTTGTTTGGTTTATGTTATTTCATTTGGTAGTTTATTGAATAATTCTCTTCCTATATGTTCAACAGTGTTAGCTGAAGGAGTTACTCTCATTTGTTCATAAATTGTGTAGCTAATATATTTTTCAATTTTTATACATATTTTTATCCATTAAATTGACATTTAAATGAACTACAAGAATAATTTCTGTACTTCCTATAACATAAGCATTTAATAATCTATTTAAATTAATAAGAATATCATTTACTGATGATTTTAGAGATCTGTACACCCCAAAAATTAGAATGGCTCCTTCATAATTATCTACTTTAATACCTGAAACTTCAAAAATTTTTCCACACAGTATTAGAACAAAGTTGTCACTCTAAATTAAGACCTCTTACAATTCAACACTAGAGGAGTGCACAATTATCATATGGTATGCATAAATAAAGCAGTAAATAATAAAGCTCTTATAGCTCAGGAGAATGTTATTTAGCAAACTACCATAGAGTCAATAAATTCTAATGGCCTAGAATTTAGAAATCCTGAAAATTTACCTAATAAGAAAATGTCTATATAGAGTTGTGATCTGTAAATAACTATTTAAACTGTATATGATGTTTTTGAAATGAAATATTTTTTAATTATTGCTATTGTTTTTGTTATTATTATTACTATTACCATCATCATCATCATCATCATCATCATCATCATCATCATCATCATCATTAGCTATGCCAATAGAAGGCCATGAGCAGTGCTTATCAGAGAAGCATTTATTTATAAAAATATTGTTGTGCTGTTACAGTACCCAGAGAGTTTGTTGGAAGGACGTTACAAAGTGAAGAGTGTGCGAGACTTAACTACAGGATATGACACCTCACAACCTGACAATAAGGCAATTCTGCCTATTTCCAAATCCAGCCACATGATAACCTTCAGCTTCAACAATGGCTTAGTAGCCACTTTAAGAACCAGTGGTACTGAGCCAAAAATAAAATACTATACCGAATTGTGTGCCTCCCCAATAATAAAGTAAGTACCAAATTCTGTTGCTGTAGGATTGAAAATATTTTATAACAAGAATAGATTTAAATGAGTAATCGGAAGCTTTCACGGCCGAAGTCAGAATTGTAAGTAGAAGTTTCTTCCGGGCTTAGGAGCCGTGGTCTCTTGGAGCTAAGGAGTCCAAATGTTTCATCCTCAACTGCGGAGGGCATCTTCAGTGGCGCGGTCTGAGTCTTCTGGGCAAAGGTTCTGCCACGACTTAGTTACAATAGATTTAAATATTAGCTGTTGACAGTGGAGTGGCAATCTAACCTCAACTCATGTATTCACATTTCTTACACTATACTCCATTCGCTTACATAAAAGTAAGACGCGATTTGGGAGAGATGAGTTGAGGTTAACAATAGATTTGCTTACTTATTTCAAAAAATGAATTTATCCTGTTTACAGGGCACTTTTAAGAAGTTTATATCTTAATAGTATGTTTTAATCATTTCATTAATTTAATTTGCAAGCAAAAATGTTTCCTATGTGTTTCAGCAGTATTAGAAGCTATCATAATCAGTCACCAGTGTACTTTAAGGGTTTAACTACTATGGATAACAGTTCTAAATTTGCTCTCTCATTAGGGATGTTGAAGAAGTAAAGGCAACCATAATGGAGATGGTAGAAGCTATGAAGAAAGAATTTCTCCAACCTGAAGAAAATGGGCTTATACCAAAAGAAGGAGATTAAAATCTGATGTACATGTATGCACCATAAATTACAGCTCGTAGATTAGCTTTCTGTAAAACAGTTTTTGCCTACTGTAATCTGAGTACAAAAGATATTATTTTAAAATTAATTTTATTTATAATTTATAATTGATCTTTTTTGTACAAATAAAATTGTTTTAAATTTTTAATAGTTGAGTACAAATCACTTAATCTTAAGGTTCAAATTTGAAATACTGTAATGGGTTGCTCTTGTTTGAAGTTAAACAATAAACTGTTTAAAGAACTTTGGTGCATTTATTCATATTCCCAAGGACCCTGAAAGGAAATTGTGAGAGATATTACTTTTTATTTCACCACATGATGGTGCCTTATTTCAATTTGGATATTCTTAGAATTGGAAGCTAAATATTGCCACTTTTAAGGGATTATTTATGAATTTTCCTATTTGAACTGTAGAAACACTGTTGTTTCTAGATATACTCTAAATAAATCACTTTTAGATGCACATTATACACTCAAAATACTTCTGAATTGCTAATATTTACTTTTTTTTTTGTTTTTTGTAAATGGTGTTTAATGCCCATTTTTAATACTGAGGCACCACAGACTGAACACTGATGATATATGAAATGAAATTATATATTGAGAAAGGATTTTTTCAAGGAAGAAAATGTTCCAGGCCTAAGTTTAGGGTACCTCCCTGGCATTTGCCATTTATGAGGACTGAGGAAAACCTGGAAAAAACCTCAGTCAGAGAGGATGGTTCTAGCAGGATTCGAAACCCAGACCTCCCGCTCACAGTCTGCGGTTTAATGACCTCGGCCACTTGTGGCAGTACAATTTGCAACGATAATCATTAATAATAAATGTAGTTTATTGTAAAGGGTTGTTCCCACCTCCATTTCTTTTGGTTACTGCAAAGTATCATCCAATATTAATGAAGGCCTTGCTTAATATTAGTAACAAAACATATGATCAAAACTTGAGTGAATATTTAGGAACCTAAACAGAATACAATGTTAATAATGAAATAAAATTATGCTAATATATTTTTTTGTAAGAAAGTTTATATTTTTCCTGAACATTTTTCTTAGATGATCAAGATTTGTTCAGCATCTCTGTATAGATTTCTCATAACAGCAAATGTGAAATCCTATACATTTGAGTGGAAACTTACAAAGTCTCCAGTGAATAAAATATTTTAAAACATTTCAAATATTAATATAATAATAAAACACTCTTAACGTTTCACTTTCAAAATTTAAAAATTCGGGACATATTTCATGAGACCTTTGCTCACATCGTCAATTGTTAAACGACTGGTAGATCATGCTCAGTTGGAAAGGTAGGCAACTGTGAGGACTCTGGCAGTCTGTGGGTGAACTTGTACAGAATATTGTCTGCCTCGGGAATATCAAAATTCATGAGTTTATGTTCATATTTCTTTATGAAAATATTTTTCCATCTGTCAAGTTCCTTGGGATGTTGAACAGTTTTTAATAAAGTGATCCCTTTTTCTATTTTGTGATGTTCATCCCAAAAATATGCTGCTATGCCAATTTTTCTGTCTGTTTATAATGAATATTCCTCCAGTTTTCCTTCATATTTCTCTACTCCTATATTGTCTTGCTTTGTATATTTTTTCACAATCTTTACAATTGATCTGGTATGTACCTGATTTTATCTCTTTGGATCTAGAATCTGCTTTATTTAACTTCAATAATTTGCCAACACTGACAATGTGAGCAAAGGTCTCACGAAACATGTCTTGAATTTTTAAATTTTGAGAGTGAAATGTTAAGAGTGTTTTATCATTATATTAATATTTTAAATGTTTTTAACTCAGTCTGTTTCCTCGTTCATTAAGAGTAAGGCCATGAAGATATTTTTAAGCATTTTAAAATATTTTATCCACTGGAGATTTTATACTCATTTTCACTGTGTTGATTCCTGAATACATTAGAATTGGAAATACAAAGTCTGTATGGAAATTTCCTAGTCATTTTGAATATCTCTATCACTATGTGATCTTGACACAACTAGCAGCCAATAGAGGCAGAACTTACTGCATGTGTATCAAGCGTTACTTTTCTGTAGGTTTGCTTGATTAGAAGTAACATGCTATTAAGGGAGTTTGCATATCATTATGCTGTACCATTACATCAGATTGCCTCATGTTGCATGCCGCTTTTTCCATGTGGTAATCTACTTCAGTACACATATACTTCTTATTGGCATCTGTGTTTGGATTCTTCTTAGAATGATGTCATGTCCTGTTGTGGTCAGCCCTGGTGTAGTGGTAACCGTACTTGTCTCCTAAACCCAAGATCTCAGGCCAAATCCTGGCCAGGACCAATGAATTTTTTGGGAGTAAAAATCCTAAATTCTTCCTTCAGAAGGGAAGTAAAGCTGTAGGGTCCCATGTCGTAGATTTACAGCATATAAAAGAACCTCAAGCCTGAAAGAAGAGGCCTCTGAGCAAAATTTATTAGTTGTTTCATGCCCTGAATTGAATGGGACACTGATGACCTGAGATATTAAAGAGCATCCATAAATAAATCAAATCAACAAAATTCTTCTGTTGTTGAGTTGGAGGGTTGAGAGCTAGCACTTCGAGTGATCAGAGACAGCAAATGAACATCCTAGCAATAACAGTGCTTGGGCTCTCTTGCTCTTCAGGACAGATTTTTCCTTTTCTTCTTCATTGCAGTAACTTTGGCATTTAACATTTATGGATAAGTTCACATTAATATCAAATTTCAGCTCAGCATTTCTCTGCAGTTGAAGATTTATGTAATTGATATAATTTTATACTGAATATAAATGTAACAAGGGGGTAATTAATTGTGAGTTAATTTGTTATTTTAAAATGCAGCTGTGCATTCTCATTCTTCGTGTCCCATACAAGTTTTTTGAAAAAGCATTATACTAGCTGCTACTATCTCCCTACTTCTGCTACTAACTAGGCCTGTCTTACATTTCAGATTTGCATCCCTGAAACTTCAAACTTTTTCACACCTGATAAAATTAATAAAAAGGAAACAGGCATCTAATTGTAAGATGAAAAAGTACATGGAAAGGATACTGGAATAAGTATGGAGTCTTAAGGGAAATATCTTGAAGATATTTATGACATTATTAAGCTATGTAAGCTAACATAACAGATTATTATTGAGGAAATCACTCAAATTTCACTGTGAAATTTGTGATTTCCTCAATAATAATTTGTTATGTTATACTATATTTCATTGTGAAAATTCCCACAATTCAAAACTATCTATGTAAGCTACTTTTTATATAAATATATTAAATAACTGGATACTTTCAGGATGGCATAAGTTTAAAAAAAAGCTGTAGTTATTTTATACTAAGAACTTCAGTTTAAACATGCTAAAGAAGCTAATCAGTTGTTAAATATTTTATGGTATAAATTAGGAAAAGCATTAACTTATAATTGATTGCTACTATTACTGTTAGGAAATTTGACCATTTCTATAATAAAGGGTATGTAGTGTTTTGGATAAACAGGCTACCAAAGTAGCCAAAACCAAAATATAGGGATGTTCAATAAATAATGTATCCAAGTATGAAAATAAAACCTTTCAGTGAAACTTGTTTCATTATTTTTCATTGTAGTCTCACTTTGCTCCCATTAATTTAAACCCTTCAAAGGATACGTCTTGGCCCTCAAACCAATCCATTACATCCTCTTTCATGGCATCATTGTTAAAACACCTCTGCCCACGAAGGAATTTCTTCAGGTTTTGAAAGAAAAAGTAATCATAGGGGCAGGTCTAGGCTACAGAGTGGATAGTTATGCTCAAGTACCCACAGTCCTTCATAACAGCTCTTGCTTTTTGGATTTGTGTTAAGGTTCATTATTGTGAAGCAGCAACATGCCTGCTGTCTATTTTTCATACGTGTCTCCTTAATGATTTTATATAACTATTTCACTATAGAAGTATAGTCCTCCAGTTAGATATCGTATTGAATGCCGATCATAATTAAAACAACAGAAATACCTATTATAACTTGGCTCTGATTGTGGGCTCTGAAATTATAATTAAAGTACCAGAAGTGGATTTCTGGAGATATTCTGCAAAAATATCTAGATGGACAAAAAATTAAAAATAAGATTCTATTAGAAAATGAATGAGTGTTCAAAATTGAACAGTTCATTTTATTTAATTAAAAACATTTAATGGTATTAAATACATATGAAATATAGCAAAATAAAATGCTGCAATAAATGCCACCAGAAAGAAAAGAGTAGGAGATCCACTAGCTTAGAAATTTAATGTACATATGAAGGAGATAGCTGGAACAGACAAACATGAATGAAGAAGATAACCCCTTAAAAATTTGTAATCATTGTGAAGTCAGTATTACACATTTTCAACTAATTTATTTGCCTGGATGATATGCTTTTCAATTGTATATGCTTTAGAAGAAAATAAGAAGTTAGCATAGATGTAAAGAGAATGAGGTATGCATCTTTAATAAAAAGGAAATTGCAATGAAGAAAAGCTTTCATGATGCTGCAGAGAACAATATATTTTTATGATATGCTCAATTATCTAATTTTATTTCATCATAATACATATTACAATATATCACACTGTATTTTCTTAAAAATGAATAACTGCTCAGGAACATTTGCCATACAATTAAAACAGATAAAATTGTGAAACTGCTCTTTTGTTCAATGCACACATTTACATTCATATTTCTGTTAACTATTAAATAAACTTTTAGCTTTAAACTGTTTGTAAGCATCTTTATGTCTTAGTACACTGAAATAAACTAACTAGACTACAAAATGTCATTTGAAATACTTTAATAACATGAAAACTGTTAAGATTTTCAGTTTCCAACCCTACTAATACTCTGAAAGTCCATTAAGTCATCAGCGACTATGTTATCTTATTGGTAGGTGATTTACAGTAACAAATAATAATATTTTAAGTATAAATTGTAATATTACTCCTCTCGGATACTGATAAGTGAGTTGATATGTTTTTCCAGCCATGATGCAAATAGAACCATCTGCTCATGTATCTGAAATAAAACAATTTTTCCTCATGTAATGAGCCCATGCTGAAAACTCTCTTGAAACGTATCTGCAGTTAGACATCATATAAACATGCACATGTGTGAGCTTAGGTGAATATATATACATAGAGTGAGGCATTGTGTCGCAGCCATTTTCCTCGTAAACAAAAGGGAAAATCAAAAAATATTTCAGACAAACTTTAAAGTGCTCTTAGGCAGACATAAGATAGTAATTTTAACTCGTCCTTGAAATGCCATTATCAATGTCATTTTAAGGTAATATGTATTTTTTTAAAATGGAATGAATGTATTTTCTGGGAATGGAAAGAACATTCAATTTAAAGTATAAAAGTTATAGTACATCCATCAGCTATGGTCAATGGTGATGTGTTATTAGACAAATAAGAAAGCAAATGTTTTTCATTCACTTTCACTTTACTGGCATCAATTTATATATGTTGGAAAAGTTACTGTTTTGAATTTGTAGTAGAGCCTTTGGTAAAATTTAACATGCTTCTGAAAATCATCCCCAAGAAGGGTTGAGTAAGCAAATGCGATATCGGTGGATTTGTGACGCTTAATCTCTCTCCTTTGAGAGATTCCTGAATCACATCCCAATTGACTGAAATTTTGGTGAGGATTAGCGGCAACTACAGCTAATACAGCGAGTTCCAAATTTTCTCCAGTAGCACTTCTCATTTGATGGTGTTTTCTTAGTGTGACACTGCCTGTTTAGGAGAGTAAGTTTGCAAGTCATTGAAAGTTTCTAACAGATGGCAGCCTCCTTTCAGGACATCGATCTCCATATAAGTTGCAAGCAGCTCTAACATTCTTATGAGCTTTGCCATATATGTAAATCATATCAATCCTCTCATTAATTGGGTATTGAACATTCATAATTTAAAAACCAAGTGGAACTGGCTGAAAATAATATCCTTTGAGGTTTGAATTGGCAATGATGAGCACTCGTTTGTGTACAGATGTCAGCAAACAAGTTTCTGTGTGTAAGCAAATTAGTTTCCATCCATAACAATAACAAAATAAAAAGAGAGAAGTGAAAGTGAGTGAAAAACATTTGCTGTCTTATTTGTCTAATATCACATCATCTATCACCCCTAGCTGATAGATGTACTAGAACATTTATACTGAAAACTGAATGTTCTTTCGATTCCTGAAAGAGAAAATACATTATTTCATTTGAAAAAATTAATTTGAACTTGAAATGACATTGAGAATGTCATTTCAAGGACAAGTTGAGATCGCTTTCTTATGTCCCCCTAAGAGCACTTGAAGTTTTGTCAAAGCATTTTTTGATTTTCCTCTTTGTTTTGAAGGAAAATGGCAGCAACTTTTCACAGTGAAATATAGTTTAATTTTGCAATTTTTACAAGAAGATGATGAAAGCAACATCTTCAAAATGTGTCCAAGTAAGTGGAACAAAATAAGTGAAATTTGCATGATTTTCACATAAAGATTGCAATATTATACTATATTTCACTGTGAAAGTTCCTGCTATTTAAAAACTACTTATTAACATGTCAATTTAATTGGGAAAACCACCGATGATGAAGGCAACAGCCTTCGAAACATGTCCAAATAAGTGGAACAAAATAAGTACATTTTGAATGATTTTCTCATAAAAATTGCAATAAGTCTTATGTACATTCATATTGTATGTATTTATTTATTTCCATCCAATTAATCAAAATGATGATATAAGGCAAGTTAACAGTTTATTTACAATAATTTTAAGTGGAACAGAAGAGCAACAAATGACATAGTATAAGCGAAGCAAAAGTATTGATATAAAAATAATTCAAAGAAGGCACATTTGTAGTTATATAAATAAACTACATCCAGATTTTTCCATGATGATATTACAAATTTCCAGGGATGATGGAGAAAGGCAAATATATACATTTGAAATAGAGAAACCAGTCCAGAAATGTCTTAGTTGCAGGTTATATGCAAATATGCAAAATTGTTTTGTGATAGTTATGAAAGTGAAATAAGAAAACTTACAAATTTTTGTTGTAGATATAATAATTTTACTATACCTCCACTGCTTTTACAAGCTGCAAAACATTTACAATAGTTCTTCAAAACGGCATTACCCAGCTTTGATGTAGGCATGACTACATTGCAGTAATTTCTGTCAACTGCTAGTTCTGCAGCTATATATGATATTTTGCTAGGGCTGACCGAGTGTGTGCTTCAACTTGTAAACACAGACTGTAGCCTACTAAACACTTATACATTAGGAATAACCATGTCAGATACACATCATGCAAATATATTGCATTGCTAAAATTTAAAATTCATGCCATCTGCATTGTATTAGTGCAGTTTCTTTTCCACCCATCATGATGTATGTCTATGTGTGGCTGGATTGCTACCTATATACTATTGTTATAGTCCCTGCAACATACAAAGAACAGCTTTCACTTATAGCTTGTGACTGAGACATTTCCAGACTGAGGTTCCCTATCTCAAATCAATACGTCTGCCCTTCTTCAAGAACCCTGAAAGTTTGTATCATTACAGAAATACCCAGTATATACATAACAAACTATATAAACATATTGAATTCAGAATTACAAAAAGAATACATTTGAGGAGACAGCATACATTGCAGTATAATCCAAAAAAGAACATACAATTCTGTATAACATTGCTCACAGTGGAACAGTAAGAAAGGCTGAAGATCCATGATTTGAATCCAGGCTTTGACCCAAATTTTTCAAGCTTGATTCTGCTTTTCCAAATAATATCTTACAGACTTATAGAGTGAAGGAACAATTTCTATATATAAATTAACCTCTATATAGTTGGTAGTTAAACTAGAAGTCTGGGTTAAAGTACTCATAGCATTAGGAGCTATCTCTTAAGAAAGAAATTTCTTACAGCAGAGAGAAATCATAGGGAGGTCTCTGGAATATACAGAGTCAGATAAGATAGTTTCTTGGTTCTGTGTTTGGAGGAGAACATGGTAATTAGTGGGTTAGAGCATCAGAATGGAAGTCTGAAGATTCCTGGTTCAAATACTGGCCATGATCCAAAATTTTCAAGTCTGCTTTTTCCTTTTCAGGCTATATGAAAATTTAATCTTAGTTGAGGTTGAGAATATTCTTATACAGTACTATATAGCATGTGAGTGAACAAAAGTTTCTTTAATTTGCTTTTGAAGTCTGCTTACTGGGAGTTTAAATTGATGAGGCAGTTTATTATACCTATGGTAATCCTGCTAAGGCTATTTTTGATACTGTAAAAGCTTAGATGCAATTAATTTGCTGTTCTGGTATTATGTACATGATAATAAAAATTTATTTGAAATAATTCTAGGTTTTGGTGAACAAAGCACATGCAATAGTTTTTGTTTGTTTGTTTTTTTTTAATTTCCAGCATATTGTTTTCATGAATGTGTGGGCATTATCCTTAGAATGGTACTGTAGTAGACTTTTGAGACTCAGACATGCATAGGGTGCCGCTATGTTATTCCAGTGAAGATAATGGTGAAGAAATTATGGATATGGTACACCAAAGGGATCCTTAAACCTTCATCTGACCAGGAATCAAACTCAGAACCTCTGGATTATTAGCCATAAATGCTACCACTAGACCATAAAGGCAGTCGCATTTGCAGGATGTAGATAGAAGAAATAAGTAATATGCTTAATTTTTTAAAAATTCCTGTTTTAATTGATTGAGTAGGAACTGCTTTTATAATTCTCAAATGTTCTTTTGTATTTTAAATATCTGGAAAAGTTTTGATGATGAACACTAAAATGATATGGCACAGCAAAGAGCATAGACCGTGTCACGCACAGAAGCCTACTTCTTTATAACAAAATACCAGAGATATTAAAATATCTCAATTGAGATTAACATAAAAGAAAGCTAAGATACATGCTTTTGGACAAAAAATGCTTTAGTATAGATAAATATATAACCTCTGATTAATTCTTGTAGGCTGATCAGTAAAATCCTTATATTTATATTTTCTTCACTAAGGTCTATCATTCTTCTTCTTTTTCATCATCATGCAATAATAATAATAATAATAATAATAATAATAATAATAACAACAACAACAACAACAACAACAACAACAACAATAATAATAACAACAACAACAACATTTATTTATTTTCGTACCATCAATATCAGTACTATATTTTGTAAACTTCAGTGCAAAAAAAAAAAGCTTATGAGTGCTAATACAAAAGAGACTTTGTGTCCTCTAGTTAGTACCTAGGTATATTTATATCCTTTTCTGTATCTTTGTGTAATGAATTATAGAATGTTTTTCTGTTTTTGTATGTATTTTATTGTATCATTTTTGTATGCAATATGTGTATTGTAAAACCTTATGAAGCCAAACTATTTGTAAAAATAAATGTGGTGAATAAATAAATTAAATAAATTGGAAAATTGAGATTTGCACATAATCTAAAATATATTATTTTAAAATATTCAGTATTACTGAGAATTCTGAATGCACATGCTTAGGCTTTCACAGTTGGCGTTAATCCAATAAAATGAAGTTTCTGGGCATTTTGGTCATGGTCCAGAAGATGTTAAAGCACCTTCTGGACCATGGCCAAAAAGCCCGGAAACTTCATTTTATTGAATTCTGAATATATTGCACAAATGACGAGGTTTGTCAAACATGAGTGTTCCAGAAATTTTTGAAAATATCAAGAAATTTTGTTTCTTTTGCTTCTTGAATTGTAGAGTTTTTCATCAAAATGGTCAAAGGGATTCATATTAACCGATGATTAAAATGTTTATAACTTCTATTATAAGTTGTAAAGGTAGTTGAACATTATCTAACCATTCCTGCAATATTAGATTCATTTACTGTTATTTAAAGTTAATTTAAACAACGGATATCAAAATTGGCATTAGTGTGATTAACAAACCCTTTTTTTTTTTTTTTTTTTTTTGCATCTGGTAGATGTTAAGTTTTTTTAATACTTTTTATGCCTGTTTTACTGCTGAGGCATCATAGGTTATGGACACTGATGACACATGGAATGATAAATGGGAAAAGAATATTTTTTAAGGAAGGAAATGTTCTAGGCCTCACCGGATTCACCATTTAAGAGGACTGAGGAAAAACTTGAAATTCTCAGTAGGGAGAAGTGTCTTCCTGGAAATCAAACCCCAGACCATGAATGAGTCTTAACAACCTTGGCCACCATAGATGTAAGGGGAGGTCAATTATAAATAAAAAAATAATCCCTGAGGAACAACAAAGTTCAGATTACTATGTTGGAACAACATGAATCTATCTCACCATACTATCTTTTGCTTTTAACATAAGGTGTAAACGATTATTCTGCTATACCTTTGATACCATATGAATTTAACTTTTAACATGGTTCCATGATCAGCTGTATTAAACACTTTTATAAGATTCTACAAATAATTCTAGAGTTTCATTTTTTTATATTATTCTATTAAGTATATAATATGCCTTATGGTTGGGTATGTTGGTCAAAATATCCTTTTGTTTTTCTTACAACTAAAAGTTGCTTTACAAGCCCCACAGCTTCAGCCAAGAATACTAGTACTATGGCATGTAGTGTGATGGTGGCAGTGGAGGTGGTGGCTGCGGTGGTGGTGGTGATCCAGTTGATCACTTTAGTAGTACTTCATAGTAGTGCAATCAATGTTGGACATACTGAATTATAGACAAGAATATCGAAAGTAAAAAACACTATACAATTAGGAGTATACAATAATATCAAGATAAGTATGAGTACATAGATGAAAATCCATGGTCATTCTCACACTACTAGGACATAATGCAGTTATAAAATAGTTATTTATCATTATTTACAAGGAAATGTTTAATGGAGTAGAAGCAATGGTTAATTAAATATGCCTTTAAGGACAGTTTGAAACTTTTATCTTGTTGTATTTCCTTTAAGAAGTGGGAAGGTTATTTAAATCTTTATGCCAGAGTGCAATATGCTTCTTTGGTGTATGGAGGTGTTATGCTTATATACATGGAAGTTTGAATTTTGTCTTGTATTGTATTGATGTACTGCTTCATTCTTAACAAAGTGTGAATCTGTATTATTGATGATTTTATGGATAAACATTATTATTTCGAATATGTATGTATATACAAGGAAGAAGGAAGAATGCCTAATTTTTTTAAAAAGTTGTTTACATGTTATTCTTGGACTTGCTCCTATCATGGCTCTAATTATACACTTGCAGTTGATTTCCCCATGAATATTATGCCATACCTCAACAAGGAGTAAACATATGTGAAGTAAGCCATTCTAACAGTCTCTGCCCTTGTACATCCAGCTAGCATCCTTATCAAATAGCATGCCATACTGATATGCAAATGAGTCATTATTAGGTGACACTAAAACTTCATTAAATGGTTAATTCTTCAGAACTGAGTTTTTTGTTTATGTGATTTATGTGGGTATCCCCATTTTAAATAGCTTTGAAAGCCTGAATCATTAAATATAATGCAAAGTTCAATAAATTAGCTGCCAAATTTAAATGTAAAGTCCTGAAATAGTTTCACTAAGATAATGGTGCATAATTGAGTAAAATCAATAGATGGAATGCATCAGCCTCTAACCTTATTTTATACACTGCTTAATCTTATATTGCTAACTCCTTCAGTGAGAGAGGCTACTAATTAGTGCCACAAACTTAATACTGCAGAGGCTATTTTTATATTACAGTTGGAGCTTTCAACATATTTGATTTTTGTTTTTGAAGTTTAAGGTCCAAATATGTACAAAGTTTCAAGGGAAGTATGATTTGAGTAACAGTTTCATTCCTAAGATATATCTTCTTTAGCTGGTTGCAAGAGAGTAACAAACAGCTCACCTGCAGAGGTAATAAGTCTGTGTTAATGATACCATATGCTGGTGGAGGAATGACATTGCATTGTCCAAAGAAAGTATCCATACTTCCCTCATACAAGCTCAGCACAGCCATAACATCCTCATAAGTCACCTCATTGTTCATTGCAAGACGAGCATGTGCCTCTGACAGTGCAGTGCTATAACATATTCATAGACAAGCTACTTCCTGAGTATATAAAATCAAACACAAATTGACCAATGAACATTAGAAGTTGTATACACAGAAGTGATCCAATATTAATTAGATAGAAAGGCAATGTTATAACACCTTACACTTCATGTGCATAGGACATGTTTTAAGTGCATTTTCTTTACCACAAATCATGATATAAAACCAGTTACATTTCTTGAAGTGCACAGACATAACAGCGGAACTAACAACATGGGGAAGATCCACATTCAAAAGAATAAGGATCATGTTATGAACTTTGACATCCCTCCCACACCAGGTAAGCTCAATAGATTCAATACTCAACCTGGCAGGATGCACATAAGTTAACATTAGATTCTCCATGTTTATATATACACAGATTTCCAGATCACTCACCAATTGATCCAGAGCTGAAGATGGAAGCAAATGCATGTCCTAACGAAATGCAAGTAAGTGAAGTGTAATGTTGAAATGCTAATTGGAACTTGTATAGTGAAGATAATTGTATAATTAAAATCATTGTATGATTGAGTAGAACTACATGCTCTTATTGGCTCCACTTAATTGTTTAAATGTAGTACAAGTTTGGCAGATCATCATCTCCATTGTCAACTAACTGTAGACTGCTGGATAATTCATTATGCTTTGGGGATGTATATTCTGCTCTGGTGGAGATGTAAATGTTTTCATCTCCAGAAGTGTCAAAGTTCATTAATCTATCTCTGTATTTATAAATGTAGATTTTCTCCCATGTTGCTAACTTTATTATAAGTCCTTGTACTGTATTAATAATTTTGCTTTTTTCACTATTTTATTAAAATTAGTACAAGGACCTATAGAATTAGCAACATGGGAGAAAATCTACATTTACAAATACAGAGAGAGATTACTGAACTTTGATACTTCCGGGGTTGAACTAAACTTTAAGTTTATCACACTTCCACTAGAGCAGAATACACATCCCCAAAACATAAGAAATTATCCAACAGTCCATGGTAATTGGTGATGCAGATGATGGTCTGCAAAACTTATCTACATTTAAACAAGTAAGTGGAGCCAATAAGAGTGTGTAGTTCGACTCAATCTTACAATGTTCTTAATTATAGAAGTGTTTACGTGTTTATAACATTGATTTTCTATCTAATTAATATGGGTAAAACAGATTAAAATGTAAAGTTAATTAATGCTTTATTATTAGTTATGCTAGAACTAGTCACATTGCAGAATTTCAGTACAATACAAACTAATGAAACAGAATGATTAGTTTTTTATAGACTGCAAAAAGTACAAGTGGCAGATATGTATTATTTTGCTTACTCCCCTTGCATACTATAAAATGGGTATTGTTTGACTTGCACATCCTTATCATTCTGCTAGTTGTGGAGGAATATGACCTGTAATATTTCTTTACAGTACACTGTTTTCCTTCGATCTACATGCCTTTAAGATTGGACAGAAATATTGTGGATAATTTTGCAAGAGTATTCAAGCATATTTTCTAAAATATGCATAGCCTTTTGCTTAATTCAATAAACAAATTTAATTTTGTTGAATTAGACAAATTTAAACAAAAGGCAAGACAATGAGCAACCTAAGCAAGTGTGGCTACCTAAATAATTATTTTCAGTGTTCCTTTACATTAGTTCGCTAGAAAATTTTTCAAGGAAGGAATGAATTATGCCTAAAAAGTATATGTTATTAACCCTTAATAAAATTGATTGCTTTAAGGAGTGGGACAAATTTTCTGCTTATAAGCTAAAGTTTGGATTTAAACATAATTGATTTGAAATTTATGAAGCCTTAAAATGTAAAGGCAAAATTGTATTTAAAAGAACATAAATAGTGCAAAAATGTTCCTCTTCTTGAATTTGTGGAAAAAAATCAGTGATATGTGTAAGGCAGCCTAAAATCTTATTAGCAGTAAGAAAATATTTTCCTAGACAAGTCCAGTCCAATATTCACTTTAAACTCTCAGATTAGGAAATCTCACAACTCTTGTTCTCTCAAAGGTTCAAATGGATGCACCTTCAACAGGAACCTTGCTATTCTTAAGGGGATTAAAAATGTCTTATATCTACTAGTATTAAATTTAGCAGATTCCAGATCCATTACAGAAATTATTAAAGATAGTTATATGATTTTATTTCGGTGCACTTATGAACATTTTTTATTTAACTGGTAAAAAAAAAAAATTGTATTGAATAGTAAGAAAGTTAAAATATTTTAAATATGATGATGCACTTTTTAATTTAAAATTTTGAATTATATTTTTTTTTAAAAATAACTGTGAATAGTATTTTCTATTTTCTAACTTTTTCATTAAATTAGTTGTTACTTTGTTAAAAACAGTTGGTAAAAATTCCAGTTTTATGCTACAAGTTTCTGATATAATAGGACATGTGTATGGAAGAGAGTATTTTTTCAGAAATTGCAATTAGATATAAAAATTAAAAAAAAGCTCACGTTTGTAGAAGAAATATAACCTCAAAATCCTAAAAGCTGATAGTCCCCCTCCTCTTCCTCTTGATTCTGATGTCTCTTTTTCTTTTTCTTTATTTATTATTTACTGAACAATTAGAAAAATATCTCCTCTTTGAAGTAAATATTTACAAAATTATTGATGTTTAACTGAAAGAATGATCCAGAACAGAAAAAAAAAAATTGTGACACATAATTTTCAAAATTTTTTTTTAAATAGTTCAGATTATCATAATGCTATGAAATAAATGTCAAAATAAACAATAAAATCAAAATATTCAAATGATATCAAAATCTAAAAATGTGTAAAAGTTATGAAAATCACCATTTTGACTATCCTTAAGAGAAATAAATTCATTACTTAAAACTTACATGGTTTTGATGGCACCAAGTGGCAAACACTGTGACCTTAATCTTCGTGTTGCAACAAAATAGCTCTGTATGAGCTGACGTGCTTTTTCACCAAGGTGCACTGTCCCAGTAGTGACCATTAACAAATACTAATAACAGAAATAAAGAATACGAAGAATGTAGAAGGTAACAATATTTAGTGTAACTTTGGATATATGGAGTCAGCACTCTGCCATAACATTAAAATTAATGCTATTTAAATTCTTATTGTATAGTACTTCTATGAATGAATAAATGAATGAATACTTTTTTGAACATGATTGTCTTACCTTAACTTTGCATATTATACAACATTCTTGGAGTGCTTGTTATTTAGGATCTATACATTTAACTCCCTGGTTGTATGTGTAATAGATCCTGCTTCCCACTTACTACCCATTCCACTTTCTCACATCCTCTCCTTTACTTTATTTTGATCCATGCTTCATCAATATTATAACATAAATCTTTAAAATAACCAATAATTCCCCTCTAAATACTTGTATAGCACTGTATTTGTTCACTGTAAATCTGGTAAGCAAAGACTATGGTCATGTGATTATATCCTTAGAGTCAGATTTAAATTAATGAAGAATGCCAAAGAAACAAAATATACTGACATACATTTTTAATACATCCAAAGAATCTACAATTATCGATAAATGACAAGACAAATAATATTTTTAATAAATATTTCCGCTGAATACTGTCTAAAATTTTGATTAAATTGTCATTATAATATTCACTTAATAATATCACATTAAGGAAGATTAAATTTAATTAGATTGTGTTCTATAATTTCATTGGTGACTGTTGAACTAGAGAATGTCAAGGACATTCAATATACACAGGTGTCCAAATGTATGATATTCCACATATATACATGATGGGAAATGGAAATAGTTAAGGGAAAAATAGAAAAAATGGAGCATAGGAGGAGAAGACCTAATTTAGTAATTATAGGAATAAAGGGGAAAAGAGGAGTGTGGTCTATGGAGGAAGAAGTACAAATAATGAAAGAAAAGCTAGAAATATATATAAAGGAATGGGTAATGCTCAAGGCACATTGGGCAGGGAGACAACCAGGGAAAAGGGTAATCATTGTAAAATAGCAACAGTACAGTTGGTATATCATGTTATAAATTGAACTAAGAGGTTAAAAGGAACAGAAATTTATATTAATAAAGATTTACCACCAAACAAGAGAAATCAATTAAGTAATCTAGTACGCAGGATGAAAGAAGCAAGAGTTCAGAGGAGGAATGCTTATATAAGGAATTTCCAGTTATGGATTGAAGGGGAAAGAACTTCAGAAATAAATAAGAATGTAGTAAAAAAGAAGAGATGTGTAATGTTAAGAGAATATACAGCAGAAACCAGAGACAACAGCAAGAAAGGAGGCAGGAGTGAATAAGTGTAGGAATAGACTAGATGCGGGGTAGGCTGGATGCAGAGTACTGAGTAGGGGAAGAGTGGAACAAGAGAAGATGGTGGTGGAGAAGCACCAACGGTGAGGACCATAAGGGTGACAACCCCAGTGATGGAAAAGCATGCAGAACAAGGGCAATAATTAAGAAAACTGTGCCAATAGGAAGTGGGGAGGTAGAAGAAATTCACAATCTGGCAATGTGGGGGCATAGGGTGTGAAAACAGAATGGAGAAGATAGTATGGTGCACACACTACATACAGAAGAGGACAAGACTTTGGCATTAACAGAGAGGAGTGTACAGTAATACCAGTGGCTTGGAGTTGAAAGTAGTGTCAACCCCAGAGGGAAGCATTATGAAGATAGCTGAAAATGATCACATGGCTGCAGGGGAAAGAAGAACAAGATAGAGGGTGAAGTTTGGGAAATCCAAAGAAGGAAGGAGTGAACTATGATAGCAACTAGACTGGAGGGTGGTATTGTAGAATGTAGAGGAATTAAGATCAAAGTTCAAAAGTGATGAAGTATTTGAAGTGTTGAAAAAAGGGGACAGGATTGTAATGGTAGAGACTTGGTTAAACAAGGATGAAAAATTTATGCTGGATGGTTATGATTAAATAGTTCATGGTAAAAGGAGAAGCATTAGGGGGAGAGTTTCAGGAGGTATAGAGGTATTTATAAATAAAAATATTGAAGCTAAGGGGAAGGAAGTATTACCTATAGAAGAAGGACAAGTTACGTGGATAAAGGTATGTAAAAGCAATGTTAGTAGATTCTGGAAGGTAGTGAGACAAAGGGTAGAGGATATGGAGAAGCAAGAAATCTCGGCTAATTTAAAAAATAAACATTCTTTGGTTTTATACGAAACAACTGGGGGGGGGGGGGGCAAGAGAGATAGATTGAAATTTGTGACTCATCCTTGAAAATGGAAGGATGGATATGTACAGGAGTCATATTCTTAAAAGGATTGAGAGTGAAAAATAAGGTAAGATGTATTATGTGTGGGATAGATAGTGTGGTTCATTATTTATTGATGTGTGAGAAAATTAAATGGTGGGGAGATAGTATATAGGATGATAAATGGGATAAATTGTAGAAAGATATAGTGGTAATAGAAATGCTAGTAAATAGGAGGGAGGAAAAAATCCAAATGATGGGAGAGTTTCAAGGAAAAGTAGGGGAGAAGTATGAAGAAAGAGGAAGAGATTAAAAATAATGAATGTGGTTTCTTACATACTCACAACCAGGTGATTAAAGTATGGAAGAAATCAGTGATTGTACTGTACAGTTAGAATCCATAGTACAGATGTCAATGTAAATATAACAAACGGTAAAATTGTTTATTAATAAACTCATTCATTCATATATACATGACAAAAATCTGTGAATTTACTATATAAGGAAAGAATTGTGAATATAATCTATGTACATATACAGTTAATGTGGTGTCAAAATGAGTACACACAAGTGCACACAGACCTACAAATATATATAAAATGCTATATTTACATCACAACATTTACAATCAATTTACATCTTCACTAGTCATTTACAGTCAGCATGTCATAATATTATTTTACAACTTGATTTTATTTTAAAGCATTGTATATCAATTACTAATGTTTAATACTATAATAAACACTATATACATGTAATATCTGTTACTAATTCTATAATTATTATTACAATGATTTGTCATTTAAAAAGAGTAGAGTAGTTTCTTAAGGAGCACTAAAATTGTTATCATCATCAGGATCATTTGCCATTCAAGCAATCTTCGACTGAGTAAAACGTTTTGTACAAAGATATTCTTTAACAGCAGTTTTAAAAATGCTGATATTTTCAATTTTTTCTTTAAGATTAGAAGGAAGAGCATTAAATATTTTAATTGTTTCATAACAAGCACCTTTCCAATAGCAAGACAGTTTTGCTTTGGGACAATGGATATTTCCATTTTGTCTAGTGTTCATGTCATGAACATCCCTGTTGGTTGTGAAGGTAACTTGACTATATACATAGAATTTTAAGATGTGGAGTATGTATATGCAAAATAGGATTAATATTTTCATTCTCCTAAACAGATCTTTGCTTGAATATTTGCTATGGGTATTGGAAATTATTTTTATAGCCTTCTTTTATATCAAAAATATATATTTTCTTTCTACTGAATTAGCCAAGAATAATATTCTATATTCCATGATGGAATTAAAATATGTATAATATAATTTGAGAGGAGAATGCTTTTAAAATTTTTATTGGTATTTCATCATTCGCATTTCATCATTTTTTATTTTAAAGAGCTAATAATATTATTTATCAGAAGGCGTTATCCATTTAGTTTAAATTCAGGGAGTTCATTTGTGAAGCACAATTATATATATATATATTTAAAGTTGCTTCTTTACTTTTATAGTTAATATTTAATTTGTTACATCCAAGAAAAAATCATTAAAGATGTCTGCAACTTGACAATGTTTGCTAGTATCCTAGTTGTTTATGTTACATATTATTGAATGATTATCTGGTGAGAATTTACCTACTCATCTTTTTATTATATTCCACATAGTTTTTATTTTAATTATAAAACTTCCACATGAAAAATCAATTTATGCTTGGAAAAAATTAAAATTCACTCAAGACAACAAGAGCATCTTTCACCAACCATGTCTCAACCACATCTGCTAAATTCAAGATTTGGATGATTTCACCATTCTTCAATTTTTCAAGCAATCTTTCTACATTCCAAAATATAACCCCCAGTGCCTTTCCCTAAACTGCTCAATATTGCCCTGCTGCTTGTCATCCTATCAGCAGCTGGTCTCTCTCCTAAGCTGCCTTCCACTTGCATTATGCTTCCTTCAGGTGACGATACAATGCTGAGTCCTTCATTCCTCATATGTCAATTCCTGCAGCTGCTCCCAAGGCCATTCTACATATGTCAACTGTTTATCGGCATGATCTGCTTGGTTGGTGAAAGGCTAACACCACTATTACCATCATCTCTTCGACTCTGTCTCTCTCCATATTATGTACCCTTGGAATTTTTCTTCTTCCTTCATTCTCCAATGATATAACTACTCTCTCTTCCAATTCCAACATGCAGATCATATTTAGCTGATGAATATCCTGTTTTCTGTGGTTTATCCACAAATCTAAGTAAAAGTTTTTTCTCCTTTGGCTCTTGCTTTCTTCATCTCCCATAGTAACAAACTTCTTATTTCTCTTTCTTCCCATAATCTTGTTCAACAAATATTTTTCTCCCTTTTAACTTTTTTGTTTTCGATAGCATTATTCACTTTATTTTCATTATAGCAAACTTAACAATTACCAGTCTTGGATCCAGATATTTTCTACCAATTCTAAAAAAATAAATTATTTCCCATCCACCCAGTTGTAAACCTAACTTATCTTAAAGGATCTTTCTGATTAGCTCCCATATTCATTTTCCTTTTATTTCTTTGACTCCGAATATTATCATATTCCTTTTATTTCACTTTTCTTCAGCTCTCTCACTACAGCTATGACACTCTCCAACTTCATTGCTCTAATTTTCTAATCCCTTTTCCTTCAAATTCTCCCAATACTCACTTAATTTCCTCTATTTTTCCCTGATCTTCTCTGCATTCCTTTTAAATTTGTTATTCCTCAATAATGCACTTCAACATACCCAAAGTTTGTTCCATTTCTGGACCAGATTGAGTACTACTCCTCCAATTAATGACAGCACTCTTAACACCAATGCATATCATGACAATATGTTCATCTGCCCATGTGATTGTTCACATCCAACAAAATGAATCTGGATCTATTAATTCTGGCCCTATACACTTCCAGCTGGATTCCCATCTTTATCTATATGCAAGTGCATATACTACATATCTGCCTCCAACCCTCAGTTGTCAGCAATTTTTTTTTCTGCAATAAGTGTTTTTGCTAGAAAGTGAAAACTATCCATAACTGTGCAACACTAGTATTACCTCTTTAATCTCATGAGCTGGCACTGCATATTGGGGGGGTTGCCCCATGCTGACAGCAGCTTGAAGCAGATTATTTGACACCTGATTTGCTTCTTGCTCATCTAGATCAACAACAAATGGCATCCCAAATACGCTGTAATGAAAACAAAAGACTTAATTTTATTAACAACCTTTTGATCACAGCAATTTGCAACTGATTGTTTAACATTTGCAGCAGCCCCCAACAATGTTCATTTATTCTCAGTAAGTAAGTATATTTTAGAAGCATACAGATCATTAATTACATACAATATAGCAAGTGAAGTTTTGTATTAGATGTAATAGAAATGGAATAACAGATGTAGTTGATCAAAAGCTGGGTTAAGACAGGGAAGTAAGTTAAGTCCCATCTACCTAATTCATTTATTGATGACATTTTAGAAAGAGTTGCCAGAAGTAACTCACATAGGCCAGTGATTGGAAACAAAGAGATACCAGGATTACTTTATGTGAATGATCTAATGGTAGGTGCAATACAGTTGTAGGGTTACAGAGAGCAATTAATGAAATCAGTAAATTCTGTAGAGAGTGCAGCATAAGAATTAACACTAGGAAATCTAAAATAATAGTATTTAAAAAAGGAAATAGATTAAGAAAAAATGAAAAATGCTATATGCACAGAGAAGGGTTGGAAATTGCGAAAGAATTTTATTATTTAGGAGTAGTGGGGACTGGGAGTCACTGTAAGGAGGTGATTGCCAAGGGAAAATTATTATGAAAGGAGGGAGAACATGTTTATATAATATACCAGAAATGTCTGTAAATTGGTTGGAGATGTAAATTGGTATGATGCAGTTGTGGAATCAAAGATGTTGTATGTGGAAATTTTGGATTGCCAGAGATTGTGAACAGAATAGATGTAATGCATAGGATGTTTTGTAAAGAGTTATTGGGGATATGAAAAACATTGCCAAGAGGAGTAGCAGTGAGAATTAGGTAGAATAGGTAGAAAAGGAATAGTAGTTGAAAGGGTTCCAAAATATTGGTATAGGAATTTGAAAATAGAAGGTGATAATAACTAAAACTTGTATGAAATACCAAAGAACAGTTTTGCAAAATAACTGGAGGCGGAGACTGATATAAACATTGGAAGAGATCGGTATAGCAGAAGGGAGAAAATAATTAAAAAGGTTTCTAGAGGAAAGTAAGGAGGAGATATTGAGAGGCAAGAGATATGGTCAAGAGGTGAGAATAAAAGCTCTCTGAGATTGTACAGAATATTAAAGAAAGACTGGAATAGGGAGAATTATGTTGACAGTTGTGATAAGCAAGGGAGGGAGAGATATGCATTAATGCGAATGGGGGCATTGTATCTTAAAGGATTTAGAAACAGCAATATGGAAATATGTGTTATTAGGGGAAACAGCAGGTACATTTCATTATCTGAGGCAATTGGAGAGAGGGTATATGGGACTCAAATGGAATAAAATAGAAAACAATATTGTAGCAATAAAAATATTGACAGCTAGAGGGTGGGAAAGAAGTAGGAGTATGGATTAATATTTAGGAAGAGTAAAGAGCAAATGGATTAGAAAGGTGAAAAGAGAAAAAAGGAAAAGTAGGTAAATCAGGGCTCTAATGTATGCCGACGACTACGGAGTCCATGACATGTTTGGGCCTCAAGAAAAGTTGGGTCAGTCTGATTTGTTTGAGATGTATAAATCATTAGTATATATTATAAGGTCTATATGTAGTACAAAAAGAAAAGGAAATGATAAAAATAACCTAAAAGCCAATAGAGCAGGTACCACTACTTTAATCTCATGAGGTCATTCATTCTATTTGTGACTTACGGGTCATCAATGAATTACAGTTCCATAGGGCTATAATTCTTTATTATTGTTATTGTTTTTCTTTTAAATTATTACAAATTACTAGCTAGTCTCATTACTACATAATATACCATATGCATGCACATGCACACCATTTTCTTATTTCAATAACTGTTCAACATATAGTTCTTTGTGTTAGGGGCTAGAACTCAAACAATATGCTCAAAAAGGAGTTTAGTTATGAGCTTCAGTTTCACAGTGTAATTCTAGAAAGTAAGTATTCCCCAGAGAATTATAGTAAAAGAAAGATTTGAATGGACCTAGTGTAGTCCTACTTTTAAAATTTCAAGAGAGGCACAGCTTGCAAGGATTCTGAAAGATCCAGATTTGAAATTTAGTTGATACTATGAGAACATTAAACATTTAATTTTTAAAATGAAAGGGCAATTTAAAGTAAGCATGGTTATTTTCTGGGCATATTGGGAATTTCTTTAATGAGTGCAAATGTTAATCTTTAATGCATTTTACAAAAGTTCTGAAGAAATCAGAATTAACAAATAAAACAGAAATTCATACTCTTTGAGAGTGAGCAGTTCAGCTTGCTCCGAGCTCTTTTCCTTAGAAGACCATCCTTTGTATGTCCAGATTGCAGAACGCAGTGGAAATGCAGGAATGGTGGGAATAGATCTAGATGCTGTATTCCCTTGTGTATCCAGCACCACCTGCCCACTCTCTATAACTGCAAAAGTGCATAAGTATATAGATGATTAATATCCAGAAATAGGGGAAAGATCTGTGCATCTACTTTAGTAGTCCACCCTGCAAGGTCTAAAGAAGTTTCTGAGCAACCTTGCACTTTTGTTCAAATTGGAAATTGAGAATAGTTCAATAAATGCCAAAAAAGCGAGCTGTGAAAACTAAGCAAATTCCTGACTGGTTGAATAATTTTTAATAAAAATGAATATAAAACCAAAATTATGCCTTATTAATTAATGAAATAAGTTATGACATTACTGTGTGGTATTAGGGGAACAAAATTAGAATTCTTACAATCTATAAGTATTACAAAAGGGAAATCACATTTTTAGAATTATCATTATTATAATTGAGACTAAACCACAGGAATTGATGGTATATTATTAATTAAATTAAATGTATAAACAAAGCTATGCTGTGTGGGTGTTTTTAAACATTTTAAATATAATCATGTTTATGTATTGACTCCTTGATATCTTCATTCCCTAAAATAGAAGATAAATAACAGAAAGTTTCAAGTCACATATTGTATTTAAGAGGATGATGTATATATGGTTCAATAAAACAAAAACATGTTACTATTTAAAAATAATTACAATTTACAAAGCAAATATACATAATCAACTACTTTTTGTTTATTCTTGTTGTATTTGAGAATTAACTCTATAGATTCCTGATTTCTTCTCACTAGAAATTCTGTCATTATTACTAGAGTTAAGCAGATTATTTAGGCTGAATTTGTTCACTGTGGACATAATAATACTGAACTCTCTGAGTATTTTCTGGAATTTTTGGTAGCCCAAGGACGATTAATAAATTTCCTGTGAATGGTTGTTTCTTTTCTTGCTGTCAATGTTGTAACCTGTTTTAACCATTTTTCTTGTTTGAATTTCCTGATTTTTTGGCTACAATTTCTTTAAAATAAGTATCCATTGATTTTTGCCCTTTGTATTATCTGTGAGTACTCTTTGTTGTATTCAAATTCATATATAGATATGCTAACAAGTATATGTGCTAAGCTATTCAGGAATGCATATTTGTGTACTATGGGAATGGAGCCACTGCTTTTATGTAATTGTCAGCATGTGTATCCTTTCTGTATATTCCATTTCAAATTATTGCCCATATTCTTAATCTTTAAGTCAAGGAAAGGAATCTTGTTGTCTTGTTCTGTTTCAGACATGAATTTAATTTCTCTATCTTGTAGGTTTAACAATTTCAAAATCATCGAAGCGTTTCTTATCAATCACTGCAAAGATATATGAACATAAGAATTTAAAATGATTGAATGGAATTTGTAACACTTGCATCACTAATATTTAAAAAAGGAAAACTAAGTTTCTGGAGCTAATTGCTCCCATCATCAGTTTCAGATCGACTGCTGGCCTTGTTCTTCGTGGTGATTGGATGAACTTCTTTATTAAGATGTCACCTGGTGGAATTTCAAAGTTGAAAACATGATTTTTGTTCTTCCAGATATAAATGTTTTCCCAGAATGTAACTTCTGTTTTTTCTGTAATATTTTTAAATAGTTTGGTACTCCTGTTAATACTATATTGTTCCATCCAAAAATGCCAAGCTACCGCTGATTTTTCTTCCTATCTTTGACTTATGTTCCTGACGTATTCCTTTGCTCATGTTTTATGTTTCTTTTAGTCTTTCCAGTAAACGTTTTTTCACAATTGTTACAATTCATCTGATATATTCCTGATTTGTTCTCTTGTGCAATATCCTCTTTTAGTTTAGAATTTAGTATATTTTTTGTGGAATAGCTGTTCTTTGGAGCTAAAATAATGTTATGTTTTTTGAAAATCTTTTGGAATTTATAGAAGACTGATGGATGGTACGTGAATTTTTTGTACATTCTCTTTTCTTCCTTATTAGGAATAAGTGTACTGATGTCTTTGATTCTCTTTTTGTTCCTTGCTCTGTTTACTTTCTTATATACCACTTCTTGTTTGAAACCATTTAACTAATATATCAACATATCTGTGCCAGACTTTAAAAATGTATCGAAATGATTTAGTGATGTGCATTTCTAAATTAAACGTATTTAAATGAGTCAGAAAAGATGATATTGGATTTCCCATAGCTAATCCTACTTCTTGTTTATGAAATTCATCATTGAAACTAAGAAATTCTGACTGATGCAGCCTTTGGTTGGTTATGTGTATTCCCAATCTTTTTTTGCTTAATTTCAGAGACTGCAACATTTTCAAAGGGATGTTGGGAGTTTGCATTTTTGTATGCTGGAAAAGAGTGTTCTTTAATGTAAATTCACTATGTAGAGAAAGGCTTTATCCTGTAGATTCTAGACTAAAATCATATGGTCATTGATTAGTTTGTTGATGAAAACCAAGAGAATAATCTTTTTTAAATACATGCATAACTACGATGATTTTTATTAAATTCTTATTCTCTCTCTTTCTGTTGTTATGTTCAGCCACTTACATTTGAGTATTAATTCTAGTTAATTAGATTCTAGAAGCTTGCAATCTATAATGAGCAGTAGCAGTAGAATTAGTAAAATTGTGCACCCTGGATTTATGCTGCTTCAAACTACTGCTAGCTCAAAGCAAGAAAGAACAGAAGAATAAATTTCCAAAACCACCATTGTTTGTATGTAGTAGCAAGAAAATTAATATGTATATCAGTTCTGTACATGATGTAGAATTTTTTTTAAATTGTGTTTAGTGCCCATTTTTACTACTAAGGTACCACAAACAAGGGACACTGATGATACATGAGAAGAAATTATATACTGGGAAAGGAATTTCCAGGAAAACCTGAAAAAAATCTCAATCAGGGAGAATAGTCCTGGCAGGATTCAAACCCCAGAGACTCCCACTCATGAATCTGAGCCTTAACAACCTCTGCCACCCATTGCGGTATGATGTTGAGTGAAGTGAAGAAGTACTACATAACTTTTTGTACAAAAAGCAAAAACTTAAGTAATTTTTCCCATTTGAATTACAGTAACATGATATTGGGTGAAGAAAATAGGTATACAATGCAACTTTATTCATTTTTTCCATTTCAATGTTTATAACTTCACTTGTCATCAAACAAAGGATCAGTAATTTCTTTGTCTTAAAGAGATGTTAATTATAATTATAAAGTTGACCAAAAAAATGCTTAGTCCATAGAATCTTAATTGCCATTTTATGCATCATGAATACCTGAGAGTACTATGCGCTGGAGTTTGGATGATTTGAACTTGGACCAATCACCCAGGATACAAATATTTGGCCTGCCCAACAGCAAAGGACCTGCTTCCAGCCAGCAACGCTGAGAGTCATCTTGATGAACAATACCTCCAAGAGGACCCGAAAGAGGGAAAGCAGTGGGAGCAACATAATGAGGTCCAAGCTTTGCAGCATAGTGCATCAGGCGGTGAGCAGCCAGAGTATCAGGTCCCACTGCCAAAATTGGAACTGGCACTTTGTTCTCCATCTATAAAAGAAGAACAAGAGGATAAATAGAAAAGTTAAAAAATAATAACAACAACAACAATAATAAATATAATAATAATAATAATATACCTAGTTATAATATATGTAGCTATAATGTCATTTTTAATCAATAGGCTTTTGTGCCAAATTACATATTGTAAAATGCTGAAAAAAAAATATTAATGGTCTTCATTAACAGTAAACCAAAAACTATATTTGACATGGCATGTCTTAAAGTTTTTAAAATAACAACATAGCCTTAATAAGTAGGGAAACACATGAATTTATATAGCAATAATAAAATAACTCTACATTAATGTTGAGATTGAACATGCAAGTGAAACCATTTTGGGAAACTTTTACCTACCACTGTTGCCAGGCTGAGAAGAAGACCCATCTTGAGATGCTGGAAGGCAAGTTCTGGGTAAAACTCTGTTGCCAGCTGTGAAGCCAAAACAGCCACAAGAGCCCAAGGAGAATTTGGACATTTTTCCCTGATCCAGTGAACAGATATTTTGTTTGTTTGTTTGTTTGTTTGCTTATACTACAAGTCATTGCAAATAAAATGGACAGCAATATAAACAATTATACAGTAACATTTTACAAAATAATATATTAAGAATTACTAATTTTCAAGGTATTATCCAGGAAAAGCAGTGTTTTACAATATTATAAACTGTACATATGATTTCAATATTAATTAAATTGGAATCGAGCACAGTGAAATATGCATTAATAATCTGTTCTGAGTCCAAATATTTAGAACACCCTTTATGGTTTCCTTACATGACATTTACTCAGGACTGTTTCGTGGAACATTTGTCCACATTATTAGCTGTTAAGCAACTGTTGGATCATTTATAGAAGTTGAATAGGCAGGTATATGGGTTGACTTTGGTGGTCTTGTGATAAACTTGAATAAAGTGCTGTCTGCTTCTGGGATGTTGAAATTCATAAGGTTTTGCTTATGTTTTTTTATATAAATTTTTTCCCATATGTTTAGTTTCTTTAGTTACTGAACAGTTTTTAATAAATTGATGCCTTTTTCTATTTCATAGTTTTCATTCTAAAAATGTGCTGCCAGCTGATTTATCCACTTGTTTGTAATGGATGTTTCTCCAATGTTCCTTCAACCTAATGTCTATATTCTTTTTGTCTTTCCTATGTAGATTTTTTCACAATAATTACAATTAATCTGGTAAATATCAGATTTTTTTTCTTTAGGCCTAGAATCTGTTTTGTTTAATTTCAATAAATTTTTACACTGTATCAGCTTTCAGGTGCTAAGATAATGTATTGTTCTAAATTTTTTTGAAATTTCTTATTGGCTGACAGCTGGTAAGTGAAGTTTTAAAATATTTTTTCCCCTGATAAATTACTCAAATTTGTGATTTGTTTAATTCTTTTTTGTTCCTGGAATTTTTTAATTTTTGGTTAATCATTTGTTTGCTTAACCCATTGAATTTAGCTGCTTCTATTATGTGTAGATATATACTCTAGTATTCTTTTTTGTTCAGTGGTGTATTTGCTAGTCTGTTAAATATAGACATACAAACAGACATATAGTTTTGGCTGTTCAACAACCAAAGGAACTAAACATATGAGAAAGGATTTATATAAAAATACATGAGCAAAACTTTATGAATTTTGGCATTCTGGAAGCAGACAGCACTTCATTCAAGTTTATCATAAGATCACCAGAGTCAACCCAGCTACCTACCTACCCAACTTCTACGAATGATCAAAACATTCATTTAACAGCTGATGATGTGGACAAATGTTTCACGGAACATGTCCTCAGTAAATCTCATGTAAGTGAAACCATAGTGTTCTAAATATTTTGATTCAGAAGAGGCTATTTTTAAATGTGATATTTATATCTATCAACAATTTTGGTTAGTAAGTAAATGTCTAGAAAAATATGAGATGGTAAATTAATTAATTTCTATAATGAAGGTAAAAAGTTAATAGTAAAGCATTCCAGTTTCTTGTACTTAATGCTTCTCATTCTTGTTAGATACCAACAGAGAGATACTTTGATGCTATTTTGCATACAAAAATTTAATAAATCATTGGTCATAATTATTATCAGCTGAGCCAACACTACAATTACATTGCAGCCTGAAAGATGTGGGTAATAAGTTATCATCTGTTGTCAGCAGTAAGATAAAATATACTCTGAATGGATTTAGGCAAACAATATCCATAGTTAATTATCAGCTGAATTAATCTGAAATTACATTGTGCATAGTAAAAATTTAGGCAAGTTTTATTTTCAGTTGAATCAATAGTGAGCTATATTGTAGAGTAAAAGGATTTAGATAATATATTAGCCATTTTATAATAGTGAGTTAACACTGAAGCTACATGCATTCTTAAAGCATTTCTGAATTACTTTTGATTTGGGTATTCAGCTCATTCTGCAGATTTGAAAGCCTGACAAAGCTGAAATTTATAGCATGATTCAAAATTTCACATACCCCATACTCTTGTACCTTCTATTGTTGCATGCTTTTATGCTACCAAGCTGTTTTCTTCAATTTCTATAACTACTTCTGTAATTACTGCAGGCAACTTTTGGAACAGAAAATTAATAATGACAACATTTACAAGGAAAAATCTTTTTAATATATAGAAATGTGCATCAATATAGTCAAGCATAGGAATTAACAAATATTAATAAGAAGTAAACATGTATTAAAATCTAATAATATACAGATATATAATATGTGTATGCTACATACAAGAATAGCAGTGAAACATAAAATTAATGTCAAATAAACTATTGTGTCTCTATTTATTTTCTTATTTTTATAAGTGCATCCTGAAGAATCAAATATTTATTTAATGACTGCATGTTATTCTAACACAACAGCATGTCCAGATACGTTCTGTTTGAATACACCATGGGAGCATCTAAGAATCATATGTTTAAGAACAAAGACTTTGAGATATTCCATTTCTGAAATACTGATTTTCTAATGTTTTTCAACTATTGCATTCTTGACAATGTTTGAACATAAATAAAATGCAATTTTTTCCCTGAAGGAGATCTTAACCCATGATCTCATGAATAGAGGCTCAGCAGAATAGAGTAGAATATTTATTTGAATCTTTCATTACAAAAAGTAAAACAAATGATGTATACATTTCTTACAATTGAGACTGACCTAACTTTACTTAAGGCCCTAACATGTCACGACACTCTGGTCTTCAGTATGCATTAGAGCCCTATTTTGCCTACATTTTCTCTTTTTCTCTTTTCCCTTTCCTAATCCATTTGTCCCTTTACTCTTCCTAAATATTCATTCATACTCCCACATCTTTCTCATCCTCTGACTGTAAACATTTTATTGCTACAATATTTTTTGCCCATTTTATTCCATTTTAGATCACATATACCCTCTCTCCAATTACTTTTTCCTTGCACTACCTCTTGTTCATTTGTAAGCAATTTTATTATTTAAAAGGAAGTGACTATGCTAATTACTTTTTTAATAATTTAAAATTAATAAGGTTCTCATTCACCCCTTCAATACATAATATGTATCGATGTTTTACCTATTTGATTTTACAAGCTTCCCTTCTTGCTCCATTACATACTAGCAAATTATTAACATCCAAAAATTCTAACATCTTTTTACCCTCCCTATTACATATTTTATCCCTGCTTTCCTCATGGTTAATACATCTTTTCCTATCCACTTTCATTATCCATTTCCACCAGTTTAATTTTTTTCCCCACCTATTCTTGCATTCAAGTCCCCCATTAGTATAAATTCCACACTTGAATTTTCCCTCTTTAATTGATCCATATCTTCACCTACATTTATAAACAAATTTTCATCTTAGAAGTCTGATACCTCTTATAACCAAGTGCATTTTTCATTTCCACATCATATATTTTATTTATTGTTAAACATAAGACTTGCTTTTCCTATTTCCTGCCTGCACACATTTTATTACCCTTCTTAATAAACATGCCATACCCTCTTAAAGTTCTCTCCATATCAATACTTCTGCTAGCTCTTCTTTCTATATAAACAAAGCCCTCTATGTTAAAACTTTCCTCTTTATCAATACATATCTCTGCTGCTACAACTTAACCCAATTTTAAAACCTCAGACACTTCACAACTAATTGTTTTGCAATTCTGTATTCCAAAATATACTTCCAATCCTTATCTAGCACTATATTTGCTTTGAACCTGTCCAGCTTTGCTCTAAGCCTTGTTGTAATGCTTTGGCCTACACCTACCTTTTCTTTATTGTCCCTGACCTTCAGGAGAAACTCAGTGTAATATATTATGCTAGGAGGATATGCTGGTATCACAATTTGGAGACTGAGCTAAACCAGTAGCCATTTATACAATAAAAAAATTGAAACTGCACTTATGCTCTCTATAACTAACTCCTCTCAGCATTTCATTGCTGTTTTGGGAATTTGGCCAGATATTAGCCAAAAGTTACCTGAGAGCTGAATGCAGAAGTGCTATGGTTGGAGGCAGAGGTACTGATAGCATAGCAGGATGCTGTATCTTTACTTGGATGTCACTCTGCAAAGCTTCAACATTCCATGCAACAAACTGTTGCATATCATGATAACCAGAGATGGAGTAAGAGGCCCCTAGTTCCAGGTTCTTTGTCAGCTCATCTGAAAAACATTTGTTGAAAAAAAATGGTTATGTTACATTCTCACATGTAAGAAACTTTATAAATAACTGATAACTTTGAGCTGTAGTGATACTGGACATAAGCAATATCCAGTGAATCTCAAAATGCTGTTTTCATGCAGTAATCTTTAATCACTAAGAAGAGAATTAAAGCATCATTGTTGCAGCTCTTCATCCAAAAATCTAGAAGGCAAATTAAAATATAAACAAGAGAAGTACAGTAAAATCCTTTGTATCTGGCACCCAAATAGCCAGCTATACCAAAACAATGTCACTTTTCAACAAGAAAAGAAAGAAAAAAAATGCAGTTTTTGACATACAGTTATTTTGGTGGCATTTTCATTCTCTTCTAATAGCATCATAGATGTAACATATGCACATGTCCAGGCTTTGCAGTACAATATCACAGTAACAAGCATGATAAATTCAAGAAACACTTGTTTCATTTCCTTAGAGACAAGGTTTACTATGATTTGAAAATATTAATTATAATTAACTATTTATGTATTATAATGAATGTGTATATGAATGGGGAAATTGGGTAGTTTACAAGTTTTCATTTTTATTATAAATTTTGTTATTTTATACATTGACATGGCTTAATTGTGTATAGCACCATATTAAGCTGAAATAAATGAGATGATAGCATGGCAGTCACAAAGTATCATATCTGTGAATAGTAGCTAAAGTGAAATAACCTACTGCTGCATGATATCCTATTTGCAGGATTCTGAAATATTTTTAACTCTACTAACCAAAAAAGATACAGTAAATAAAACTAACTTTCAAAACAATGTGTGCCTGTGCAGGGGTGTGTATGTGTCAGAGAGAGAGAGAGGTGGAAATTTGCTTTCCTGAGTGGAACGAAAATAAGGATTTTTCTTTCCATTCCATCATTCCATCTTTCTCTGTATCACAAAATCGACTAATTCACTTCTGTTAATATCACAAAATGAGGGAATGTATTAATAAAAGGAAGAGCTTGTTTAGACTACATGTTTAAATGATTACCATTCTTTTACACTTTTAAATTTTGATACTTTTTGGCTGTATAGTCTTAACTAAAATAGATAAAATCATAAATTTCTGGAATTTAGTACTCCTATACAGACTACATAAATATGACAAGTTTTAAATAAAGTACCTTCAGAAATTTGTAATTTAAGCTTTACAACTTTTAAAGAGGAGACTATACAACTGAATTCAAAGTGTGAAGGTATCTGAAAATGAAAACAAACATCTTGTATAATTACTTTTTATAACTTTTCATATTTTGTATTTTTTAAAATTATTTTCCCATTGTTGAATGTGGTCCTCACTGTGGTAAAATGCAAAAGGGCATTTAATCCTAATCCTTAGGAATCTATTAAATTAAATGATTCTGTATTTGGTTATTTAGATATAAAGGTTTCTAGTATTAAGAATTTTAATACTGCTAAAACTTATGTTATGTTTTTATTAATTGATTATGTACAGTTTATGCATTTAAACATATAGAAATTACAACTCTGTGATTTTTTCTTAGTGTTTTATCCTTTTCTGCTTTACTAATTTTACACACACACTCATACTCACATATCTAACTATAATTTAATTTACAAGAATTCCTCTACTGTATAAAAATTATGTTTTAACAATAGCTTTTAGACAATTTTTTAAAATTTTGCACTTGAGGTGCTTTTAAATGAGTTTAGTAATTCATTACGCAGGATTGTATTTTTATGTGACCATAATTGATGCTTTTTGTAAATCTGTGATTTGTAAGTTTATTAGCCCAGCTGAACTACTGTAATGCACATGATAATCTTCATGATAATTGCTGCATTATTCTGAATATTTTCTTTTGCCATTTAAAAACCACAGAACAGGAACTCGCTGCTACCCAAAAGGGTACACCATAAGGTAATATAGAATATACATAATCAAAATATACTATTCTTAAAATATATTTAGTACATCTCCTACTTAATATGCCATTGCATAAGATATTTGGCTTAATTTATTACATAAGATGAAAATAAAAACAAACCAAGATAATTAAGTAAAAATTGTACTTAAGAAGCTGTAGACAATGGAGTGGTAATATATACTACATTAATGTGTTCAGTTGTTTACACTAACTCCACTTATTTAAAACTTTGGACTAGTTTCGGGAGAGGTTCCTCCCATCATCGGCTGTTGTTGATTGAATGCCGTTGTTCGAAACGGGGAATGGACGACCGTTCGCTCCTGTGGTGGTATCTTGTGGTTTTAGTAGAAACTTGCTGAGTTCATCCAGCAGCGGAAAATCAAAATTCATTTTAAAAAATAAGAACAACTTAATGAATTTTGATTTTCTGCCGCTGGATGAACTCAGCAAGTTTCTACTAGAACCATAAGATACCACCACAGGAGCGAACGGGCATCCATCCCCTGTTTCGAACAACGGCATTCAGTAAACAACAGCTGATGATGGGAGGAACCTCTCCGGAAACTAGTCCAAAGTTTTAAATAAGTAAGTGGAGTTAGTGTAAACAACTGAACACATTAATGTAGTATAAACCAAGATAAGTTTGAGTCAATTATAACACCCAAAAATGTTGTGCTATTAAGGTTCTTTATAGGTGTATTTTCAATTTCTATGCTGTATGAATCATTAAGAACAGTATATTTATGGAAATTGATGTAGTTAGTCTTGTGGATATTTAATATTAACTTATTAGATTTAACCAATTATTGCTTTGCATTACCGATAAAGAATTGCAAAGTGACTATTTGGGTTCCTAAATATAACATTTGCACCATCAGCAAACAGAACCATATTTGCAGATAAAGTTAACACTGGAAGATCATTAACATAGATTATAAATTAAACTGGTCTCCCAGTGATAACTTCACCTGAAAATTGAGCCTTGTGGTACAACAAACTTAGTCAACAAGTGAGCAGATTGCATTTCATCTAAAACTATAAATTGGGTTATAAATTTAAGATGTAGCACACCATTCATTTACTATACTTCTGAAATCATAAGCTTCAAGTTTTTTTTAACAAGATATCATGGTCCATCACATCAAAGGCTTTAGTAAGATCCAAATAGGCCAAGAAAATTTTTTTATTGTCTTTTGCATTTAAGATATTTTCCAAAAATGAGAATATTGCATTATTTACCATCTTGCTTTTCTGAAGACCAAATTTTATAAGTGTGAAATTATTTTTCCAGAGAAGTACCAGATACTTATATATATGTTTTTGATTATTTTTTAAAAAAGAGACAATTAAGATTTTGGCCTGTAGTTTTTAACTTTTGTTTTATCCCCTTTTTTAAATATTGGTTTAATTTTTGCTACTTGTAGTGTTTAGCAAAACAACCAGTTGAAAATGATGTGCTACAAATATTAATCAAAATTTTAACAAGATATTCTGCATACTACTTTATAAGAAAGTCTGAAATTTCATCCTAGTCATTGCATTGTTTATTCTTAAGGCTGTTAATAATCTTGTAACATCTCATTTTCAGTTACAGGATGCAAGCAAAATGATGCATGGTTATTTATAATGTGGATATCATAATTTAAATATATGAACATTTATAATTAATATCTGCTTGCTGGACACCTGCTGTACTCTATTCTGTTTTATTAAAACTCACAACTATACAGGTACATCTTTAGTATTTTTTGGATTTGAATTTATTTCTTCTAATTTCCATTTTATACAGATATACATTCAAATATTATCCTTTTACAATTTCTCCTACCTTCTTCAAAACAATACCAAAACGTAATATTTATATCAAATGTCTTCTACTAATACATCTATAAAATATATTTAATTTTAACAATTTCATCTAATTTACTGGGACCTCGTCTTCAGTTCATCACTGTTTCCCACTAGAATATCCGGAAGACTTGGACTCAACAAAGGAAAATAATTTATATCTACTATCAATTTCTTACACCTTCTGATCTCTGCAAATTTCCTGTACCTCAACTTGGTTTATCGATATCTTAACCATTTGGTTACATGTATGGTACATGATCCCCCCTTACAATTCCCTGCTTCCCCTTGCCTCTGTGTCTTTGAACTCCTTACCTATAGATCTACTTCATCTCCATTACCTTCCCTAAAAATTCCCCAATTTCATTAATTTTCTTTATCCTCTCCTCTGTTAGTGTTTTAATTATTATTATAACATAACATAATTTATCCCATTTATCATTCCAAATACTATTACTCCATTTTTCACCATTTCACATTCTAATAAAAAATGAAAAATATATCTCCTTTCCTACACATTATGCATCCTACCTTATAACTTTTTCTTACTCCTTTAAGGAATAATACCCTTGTAAGCATCCATGCCAGGCCTATTCTTCTGAACAGGTCACAATTATCTATATATTTCTCTTTTCCCCAATTTTATTCATCTTCCTATATAACTCCAAAGAGCTTTTATCCTCCAAACTAGCCCAAATTCCCTGCTTCTCAATATCTTCCACCCTCTGTCACTTCTTTCCAAAAATCTCTCCTATTACTTTCACCCAATCTCCAAAAATCCCCCATTCCAATCTCTTCCTAATATTTCCTCCACTTCTCCAAACCAACTCTCTCTTCCCAAAACATCTCTTTGATACATAAGACATACTTTTAGTATATCATCATCATCATCATCATCATCATCATCACCACCACCACCACCACCACCACCACCACCACCACCACCACCACCACCACCATCACCATCACCATTATCATCTAATGTAAGAAATCTATACCAGTATTCCATAATTCTCTCAATTATTATACCTTTCCTTCCTACTCTCCCCAATTGTAACAAAAGTCCCTCCTTGATGAGCTTCTTGGTAACCCCGATACTTCTCTACAAAACATTCTATGGACCACATCAATCTTCATCCAATCCTTTAACACCCCCCCAACTTCTACCACATACATCATCTTAGCTGCAACCACCATCTCATATAATCTCTCAAACCATTTCATTGGTAATGTGGGAATTTTATACAAACTTATTCTAACATCCCTCATAGCTAATTTACTTTTGGCATGTAAACTTCTTGACTGCCCCTCCCATCCTCCATTTCTCTTAAATCTCACCCCCAAATATTCAGATTCTTTCACTGCTTCTATTTGATCTCCAATTATAAACCATCTCTCATCCTTCTTTAATTTTGGCCCTTTTTTGAATACTAAAATCTTTGATTTTTTATTATTTATTTTTAGATCCTATTTTGTACAATATCTAATAATTTCATCGATGGCATGCTGTAGCCCTATCACAGTTACCACCCCCCCTATCAAATCATCGGCAAAAAGCAGTCCTGGTATTCTTTCATTCCAATTATTTGACAGTGCCTATTCTAAATCCAGATCCTCTCTATGATATCATTTATAAATAAGTTAAATAATATTTGGCTCAGTTTACATCCCTGTCTCAAACTCTTTTCTTGGCTTGTGAAATCTGTAATTTTACTCTCATCACATCTGACACAAAACCTGATTCCTTCGTATATTTTCTGCAGCCATAAAATAAACTCAGCACTGACTTTCTTGCATATCAATTTGTACATTAATGCCTTTCTATTTATTGCATCACTAAATCCATAAAAAAAGAGTATGCTTTACCCCTTTTTTTCCTTAAATATTTATCCACTTTAGTTTAAATTACCATATATTACCTGTTGTTCTTTTCCCTTTTCTAAAACCTGCCTGATACTCTGATAATTTACCTTCTGTTTACACCCATTCTTATAATCTTTCCACTAGAATACCTGTGTCTACTTTACCTAAAATGGATAACAAACTAACTCCCCTATAATTACTAGGACTATCACCTTTACCCTTATATAATGGAACATTCATGCTCACTTTCCAATTCTCCTGTATTTCCTTCATCTTCTTAATTCACATCATTAGTATTTCTTTTGTTATGTTCTTATTCACAATCCTTTTAGTAGAAATGGAAATAAGAATGCTTTGCTGTGAAATTTTTCTGAAAGTATGAATATCTAGTTGATGTTCAATTAAGGAAAAGTGCAGAGAAATTTATGTTCTATACTTCGAGTTACATAAGTGATGTATTCTTAGAAGCCAAGCTTGAGAGATTTTTTAAAATGTTGAACAGTATTTTAAGTGACAAAAGAAAATCGGCCACATTAAGCAAATAAGTGTTATTAAAATGACTGGTAATGTAACAGGTGTTTCAGATCTTTTAACCCAAAAAGTGCTGAAACAAGAGAAAAAATCTACTACATGTGGACTGCTTAAGTTCTCTACTCCACAAGTACACAAGCAAATGGGTTAACAGGTGGGATTATTTATTCATCCATTTTTTTGCAGTAAGAAAAGCAGCACATACTACTGAAAATTATAGTTGCCTACAAGAAGATAGATGATTAATTGCAACTGTAAATTTTTAATGATAAACATTAAGAAATTGGAAAATATGATCTTTAAATTTAAATCTGTTGATTCTGAAATAGTGCTTTAGAGACTCAATATGGAAATTATATTCATAAATACAGAAAAGAGACAAAATATAATTTATATAGACAAAAAAATCCCCCAAAATTGCATTAATGAAAAAATTATGGAAATTATAACAAGAAATGGAAGTAATGAATAATACTGCTAAATGATTGTCTTGTTAATATATATAGAAGTAATGAATAATACTGCTAAATGATTGTCTTGTTAATATATATTATATATATGGTACAGAAAAAGATTTCATTGAAACTTTTTAAATTTTTAGCCCTAAACAAAATACAAACATCTTTCATAGCTCCATGGCTTTCCCATGTAGCTGATGCATGATTATTTTTCAAAACTGGATTCCTGTTCATCATGATTATGGGCAATATTTTGTGGAAAGAAACAAAAAAGTAACTTCTAGTTCTCTTAAACATGATGTTCTGACAAGTTAGAACTATATGATCATTCCCATGCCAAGGAACAGCAAATAGAATATATATAATGGTTACTTATTACAACATATAAAGGAATTTATAATATACTGTTGACCTTATGACAATTAGATGAACATTTTTTTAATGATATTTAATGTCCATTTTTACTACTGAGGCACCAAAGGCAATGGACACTGATGATACATGAGATGAAATGATATATTGGGAAAGAATTTTTTAAGGAACGAAACGTTCCAGGCCTAAGTTTAGGGTATCTCCCATTTGCCATTTATGAGGACTGAGTAAAACCTGGAAAAAACTTCAGTTAGGGAAGATGGTTCTGGGGGATTTGAATCCCAGACCTCCAAATCACAAGTCCGCACCTTAATGACTTGGCCACCCATAGCAGAATAGGTGAGGAAGGATATATATCACAATGCTTAGTATCTTACCACTTGGGCTGGCACTGTATGCAGTGTGACAGTGGCTTGCACTATGGAAAGGTTTCTGCCCTGACAACTAGTAAGGAAGCAGCCCATTTGAGAAGTCAAACTTCTTGGACATGGGGTACTATTGGTTTTGGAGTGCTCTATCTGAAACCATTGTTAGGAACCCTGTCTAGGCCTGTACTTCACCACCCATGGATCCCGGCTACCCATCCTCTCCTCCTGGAAGTGTTCCTACTGGTGATGTAGGCACAAATGGCCAGCCCTTGAATAAGTCTAAAATACTGAAATGTCTTCCTCCATTCCCATCAATTTTGCCATTGGCCTTTTAAAGAATACAGGAAAGAAATATAGAAGAAATATGAAAATATTATTACAAATAATGAACAAAAATATTTCATTAATGTAAATGTTTTATTGTTGGATCCATTAATAATATGATTATAAGATTAAATTACCTTATGGATAACGGGCATTAGAAAAGAGAGATGAACTCTATAAATGAGGTATGAACCCATTAGCTTAAATTAGCTTACTTTTCTTTACGTTTTGGTGTAAGATGCACAAGAATTTTTGATATTTTAGGATTGTAGTTTGATTCTACTAAATATAGACAATGAAGTTGACATACCATAAATTTTTTCAATAGTGTTCAATACCCATTTTTACTGCTGATGTTTCATGTCATTGGACCCTGGTGATACATGAGATTAGATGAAATGATAAATAGGTAAAGAATTCTTTTTAAATAAATTCCAGGCCTAAGTTTAGGGTAGCACCTGGCATTTTCCATTTATTAAGTCTGAGGAAAACCTGGGAAAACCTAAGTGTGGGAGATAGGTCCCGGAGTAAACCAAAACCCAGATCTCCCACTCGTGACTCCATGCCTTAATGACGTCAGCCACCCTTGTTGGTACATGATAGGATGAATGAATGGTGTTTAATACCCGTTTTTACTACAGAGATACCACAGGCATTGGACACTGATGATACATGAGATAAATGAAAAATTGGGAAAGGATTTATTTTTAAGGAAGGAAACATTCCAGGTCTAAGTTTAGGTTCCACCCTGGAATTTGCCATTTATGAAGACTGAGGAAAACCTGGAAAAAACCTCAGTTAGGGAGGACGGTCCTGGCACGATTCAAACCCCAGACCTCTCGCTCACAAGTTCGAGCCTTAACAACCTCGACCACCTGTGGTGGCATATGTGATAGTGAAATCAGCAGTACATCAGAGGAGAAATTTGATAGTAACTGTGGATCAGATTACAGGTGGAATGCTCAGCCTTGAGCAATATAGTGGGGGATGGCAGTTGTCCCTCAGGAGATTTTCCAAAGTTGTTAAGTTATAAGTTCAGAGTAAAGTACCTTGGAATAAAACAAGTGTGTTGGAACAGTGGGCAGAAAGGGAGTTTTCTTGAGCCTTGGGTGAGATAATAAGACCAAAAACCTGGTCACCCATATCACGTGCCCTACAAAGCTCTTCCTGTCTTGAGCCACATGCTAGACACAATGGTTTGGATGATATATGTCCACAGCATCGAACAGGTCTCTTGTTCCAGCAGTCCGTATTTGTGCACTTGAATACAGTACTCCTCCTGTTGAACATGGAGCCTCTTTGCTTTAGACAGTTCTAAACTACATATGAGTTATATAACAAAATTTTAAAATATAAAAAATTAGAAACAGAAATGGGATACTAAAGCAACAACAGTAAATGGCTAGATAACACTAGATAGCACTAAAACTCGAGGAAGTTAATTAACTAGTTAGTGAAGTTTTAGTGTCACCTAATACTGACTCATTTGTATATAATGCATATTTATTAAAATGTTATCGGCAGCAATGTACTCAAGCAAAAATTCAATGAACTTTAAGACACCAAACAAAGTTTTGTTTAAATATTGTGCTTAGGAAGCTGTTGATAATGGAGTGGTAATATATCCTAAACTTAGGTGTTAATTTTTTTTATACTAAACTCCACTTACTTACATAAAAGTAAGATGCATTTCGGGAGAATCTCTCCCATTTTCAGTTGCTCACTGAACTGCCATTACTTGAAACGATGGCTGGCTGAAGTTTTGTTTGTTAGAAATTGTGTATTCTGCAACCTATATGCTATATAGTAATAGATTCTATCTCCATTTAAGCTTCATCAAAAAAAATATAACTTTAGGTCCCACTATACTCTGAATTCATGTGTGCCAAAACAATACATTTTCCTCCTTTCCAAGAAAGTTAAAAATGACTAGTATGGAGTAAACATATATACAGTTCCTCAGACCTGCATAATTACAAATTCCTCTTCATAAATATATGACAATACTAACAAATCCTTTAATACATAATTTGCATGTAAAACAAATATTGAAAATGTCAAATTTGATCAGGGATTTAGGTCTGTCTCTTTTTTATTTTTAACATTTTTTCTTAATAGATTGAAAGTCGCAATGGACTATTAATTATGGTATTTGACTTTGACGTGGTATCCATCATTTCACCCTGGAACATGGGAGCCTCCTATGTGGGAGGTTTCAGTAAACAAGGAGAAATTATTATGGTTATTTTCCTACAGAGAACATTGACAGGTGGTAAGCACACTGTCATAATCATCATAGTTTGATTCAGGGAACTCTTTTTTCAGATATGGAGATCTTATTTGATGGAAATCTATGATACAGAACCCTAAACTAAAGTTGCTCCAGGAGGACTTTTGCTCAAGATTTTTAAATTTAGAAAAAATTGATCTACCTTGGTTTGCTATTATGAAATTTGCATTTTTTAAATGCTTTTGCTTGATAATGATCATTTGCATTATGGATAATATATCCAATTCTTATAACATAGTAATTCATTAATACAATAAACTGAATGATCTGACAGTAGCTATTTGATGCATTAAAGAAATGGAGGACTTACGTGTATTTAGTGGACATTGTCTTAGCATTAAGTGTTCCTTGCAATAACACAAGCCCAGATTTGCCACATTTTTCCTTAATGAGCCCTGGCAAAGCTGGAAGTGAGTACACTCTCAGAGGGACTTGAACATCTTCTGGAAGCAAATCTTGAATGTCTCCTAAGGTAATCACTGCACAGTGCACCACTTCATGAATTAGCTTCTCTGCAATGTGTGGCTCACTTAGCATGAGATTGCTGAATGAACCTAAAGTTAATGTACTTCTTGTACATGATCATTCAAATTTTATTATAAATGTATTTTGAAGGTCTATGTAAAGCCTATCACAAGTACATTCACATACTATCACTAAAATATCACAAAACTACAATTATTTATTTACTTATACTCTATCTTTCAGTGTAGAACTGTGCACAATCTTTCTAAAGCCTAAAAAAATAGCTTGTGCACATGTCTATTCAGATATTTTTATATCTGAACTGTTCAATGCACTATTAGGGTGGAAGGATAATACAGAATTGGAAACTGGGGGTGATTGTACCAATCTTTAAAGGGAAGGGAAAGGTAAATAAACCAAGCAATTATAGAGGCATTAATCTCTTAGCAGTGATAGGTAAGATGTTTACAGGGTGTTAGCAAAACAATTACAGTCATGGGTGAGGGAGAAAGGAAGTTATCGGATTTCCAAGGAGGATTCAGAAAAGGAAAATGTACAGTAGACATCTTTTATAATAAGAATATTGATGGATAAATGAGTATAAAAAGAGGGAGGGTGTATTTGTTCTTCTCAGGTCTTGAAAATGCCTTTGACACTATCAAAAGAGAGGTGCAGTGGATAAGCTGAGAGAAAACGGAATGATTGAGAAGTTTATAGGATAATACAGAGGCTGCATTCAGGCAATAATTTTTGCATTAGGCTTGCAAGCAATAAAGTAACAGACTGGGTACCAAATAGAATTGGTTTAAGACAGGGGTGTAAATTAAGTCTGGTACTATCTGATTATACATAAGTTAGTCAAAGAAATAGAGAAGGAGAATAGGTACTGTTCATCAATTAATAATAAAGACATTCCAGGTATGCTTTTTAGGGATGATTTAGTAGCAACTGCAATTATAAGTGGAAGTTTAAAGAAAGCAATAGAAGCAACAGAGAAATATTGTAAGAAAAAAGTAGCTTAAAGATAAATAAATGTAAATAAAAATTTTGATATGTAAAAAAGGGAACAAACTCAGAAGATATGAGAAATGATGGCTAGAGAGGAGTGAAACTGAAGTGGTAAGGAAATTTGATTATTTGGGGGTAAGACTTAACAGTAATGGAAAATGTTCAGAACAAAGGAAGAATGCACTAGGGAAGGGGAAGGGAAAATTAGATCCCAATAGTATAAGAACATGCTTGAAGGAAATTCCAAACATGAGTGTAAGCTGATTAGAGAGAATATATTTGGCTACAATTGAATTGAAAATGAAGCATGGAATAGAAATATGCAGGACAGCAAAGGATTGGAATGTATAGATCAGATTCATAGAGCAGTCCGTAAAATGATATTGGGATTACCTAGAGCAACACTCAATGAAGTAGCCCTGATGGAACTAGGAAAGATGGACATCTAATAATAAAATGCATTATGAAATATTGGCAGAGGATACAATCATTGAAAGAAGGAAATATTCTCAAAGACTGCTTGGGGTGCAGGAAAAAAATAAAATAGATATGAAGTTGGGTAGGTAGATTAAAGGAAATTGTAAGAGAAGTTGGTTTGGGAGAGCTATATAGTTTAAAGTCACAAAATGGGCATCATGGGAAATGGGAATAAAGTGAAAGCAAGAATTGATGATTTAGAGAGACGGGAAATATTTGACAGCCTAAGAGTACTCTGATATATTATAGGAGTTTTAAGAAAGAGTGGGGCAGGGAAAAATGTATTGAGGTTTGTGACAAAATGGGTAGGGAGGCTATGGCATGGGCAAGAACAGGAACAATGATGGTAGGTGGGTAAAAGTTGACTAAGCATTGTGCCCATTGTGTGGTAAGGCAGATAGGAACTTGTACTGTATACTAGAATGTACAGAAATCAAAGGATGGAGAGAGGAAATATGGAACAAGAAGAGGGATAATTTGCAGGCAGAAATTCTGACATTAAAGATTTTTGGGATTAGCAGAAAAGAATTCTTGAATCCGTTTGGAAATTATGTATGGAAAGTAAGAGAAAAGTGGTGAAGGAAAGTGATCAGGGCAAAGAAAGATACTAACAAGGTAACAATGAGGGAATATGTACATTTAGGGAGGATTTGTAAAGTTCACTTGATATGTATAGTTCGAGTGATGTAGGATCCATGTACACAACAAACGGTGTTAGTTATATATGATTCTGAATTAAAAAGCACTCAAGGATCAAGGAAATATTGTAAACCTGTAATTGTAATGTGTAAAGAATTTTAAAAAAATTTGTTATAAAATATTTATTCATTTGTTCATTTTTATATCTGTTACAAATATAATTGAAGACATTTTTTGAGAAAGAAATAAAGAAATTTGGCCAAATATTGAAATTCATTCACTCATAGACAACCACATTCATTAAAACATATCTTTTAAAAAAGAAAATTATTTTAAAAAAAGTATGGAACTAACACAGTGAAGCCAAGTCATATGAATAAAATCATGTAATATATGTTGTTCTAAACACTCTTATTGCTTCACTGTAGAGACGTTGGATTCTCCAATCAGTTGCACCTTTGGCCGAAGATGAAGACAAAGTTCTTCAAAACTGGTTCCCAAATATCACACAAGTAAGTGAAGCAATGAGTGTTTAGTACAACATATATTACATGATTTATATTCAAACCACATTCATTTTTATAAGTGATATAAACCTTGTCCTATTGATCCTATATTGAGCAAGGCTCTAGGGTTAGAACATGTCATACAACAAAAGGAATTTATAACTAAAGCAAAGAGGCAATGCACTGAATTTTATTCTGCATTGATATTAATAATCCTTTATAACATAAAATAAATGAATGAATGATTAGACATTTTTTATATGCTTTTTAAACACAGAGAAGTTCCGTTGGTCATTTAGCAATTTTAAATAAGGTGGAAGGTTATTATATACCTGCACTACAGAATAAATAATGGTATCCTGTCTGGAATAGATTTAACGAGTTTGCTGGTTTATATAAATTAGTTCTGTGTCTCATATCATGATTGTGCACTATATAATTAGACTTAAAGTTATCATTCATCAACTAAGTGACACAAAAGTGAATATTTATTTGCCTGTAAAAATGAGAATATTAAGATTCTTAAATAAGAACCTATCAAATGCATGTTTCAGCACTACTTATAATTCTTAGAACTCTCTTCTGCAGAATGAATATTTTATTACTATGTATTGAATTCCCCCAGAAAATTATTCCATATATTATAATATTATAATGGAGAGAATATAAGCAAAATAGGTATACTGTTTTCAGTGTTTCAAGGCTCACAAGGTTCTTTAAGTTCCTTAAAGAAAAATGGACTGAATTCAGCTTTGGAGTTACAGTTCCTACGTGTTTCTTTTAATTATTTCTTTGTCTATCACTAGCTCTAAAAACTTTTTGATGTGTGGAATAATTTTTTTTTTACTTCTCACTCCCATTATCTTTCTAATGTTTTTAAACAATACCTACTTGAGATGTCTGTCAGTTGAACGATATCAATAGTTAAAGGTAAATAAAATGGGAGTCTGTGTTCATTTGACTTATCACAAAGGTTCATGTCATTTTTATACTTAATTGATGCTGTCTCAATAGCAAACAAAGTGCCAGTACGGTCCAAATACAACACAATATCTTCCTGGAATTTTAGCTCCAACATCTTCTGCAAATAATGCTGCATTTCCCTGAGGATCAAGACCAAAATATGTAAAATATAGATATTGATAATCTGCAATGAAAATTTCTGCTAGTCTAATGATAATGATATATGGGGGGGGGGTTAATAATTGCTGCATAGTTACAAATACTTATTGATTCTTTTTCTGTGAGTAAAAATAATTTCAGTTGACAAAATATCAATTAATAACATTTTGAAGGATCTGTTTTCAATTGAAAAATGTGCCATTGTTCCATTCAACCCAGTTATCTTATCGTCCAGCATAAATCTTGCCCAAAAATAAAAATTAAAAAAAAAAATCTGATCAAACGGGATTGCAGGATCTCAGATGAAACCTGACAACTCGCTAAATTTTAATTAGGAATATTTATTAGTTGCCAAAATGAAATCTGTGGACTTACTTTTCTTGGAAATGTGGTGCCAGGAGGATAAAGCAACCTGCTGCATAGCGAAAAACAACATTGGGGAATGGCATTTGTGTTTATCCCCACTGGAAAAAAAAAAAAAAAAAAAAAAAATGATCGAAAGGGACTGCAGGGTCTCAGATGAAAGTCAACAACTCCCCAAATTGTAATATGAAACATTTATTAGGTGCCGGAATGAAATCTGTGGACTTACTTTCCTTGGAAATGTGGTGCAAGCAGAATAAAGCAATCTGATATACAGAAAAACATAACAATGGGGAATCGCATTTGCGTTTTCTCCCACTGAATTGGACATGCACGTCAGACAACTGGTCAAATATCAGTTTGCTCCTCTCTTATATGCAGTTAATTAAAATATGTCAAGAATAATAGTAAAATTGAGAGAAATGTGCCAAAACAAAGATTTCTTTATCAGTTTTGAAATAAGGAGAAAGTTTGTATGTGCAAGATTGGAAATGACAACATAGTTTTACAAGTATTAATGCTTTCTGGAGAAAGATTTCCAGCGCTACGATACTATTACTTTAATGAATGCGAACTTAAGGGCTGGCAACTTAAGAATTCCATAACTTTCATTGGAAATACATTTCTTTTACAGCTACATGCTCCTCCCATCAGTCCAAAAAGCAGGGTAATCAACGTTAAGCGGATGCTAGCAGAATTTTTGCAAGTTTCATAAAGCGGGAAATTTAAAATTGTGTGAAAATGACTGTGGCAGATAACTATTCAAATATGCATTTAAAAGCAAAATTTAATTAAACATCTAACTTATATTAGCAAATATTCCTTATTATAAGGATCTTCGTAAAACTCAAATTTAACCTAAGGGTTTAACATTGTTGGAAGCAGGCGTTATCCACAATACTTTTAAAATGTGAGCACATTAGTGTGCGTAGGGAGGTAATTTTCTTCGGTTGGTTTTCACTGCGGCTGCAATATTTTGCCCTAATTTTAGACTGCTGAATATGACACTTTCCACTAATGTTAGTGTTAATTTTAATAATAAGTAGCATTACTCTACTTCTTGATGCTTTTATATGCTGAATAATACATACGCTATAATTGTGGCGAAACTGATGTAAGTACAATAGCACCATCTAGCGACAGAAATCGTAAGCATCAAATGTGAAAGAATGCGTTCATTGCTCACTAGGCGTAGGAAAATGGTACATATTTACATAAAACAGCGATTAAAAGACGCATTGTTAATTATGAGTGTACAAAACATTTAAAACATTAATAAATTATAAATTTTTGTGTAATGTGGTATTATAGCATTTTAAAAAATAGAAAAAATGAGAATTGTGCAAATAAAATGGGTATGCTGTCTTTCACTTAAGCTTTGAGGTATAGTGAAATTACTGAATACTTATGTGCAAGGCATCACCGAAAATATGCAAAGTGTGCCTATTACTTAATGGAGCTGGTAGAGCTATAGCAATGCGATGGATTTAATTTACGCACTTTTCAGAAAACATGCCTCAAGTTCAGCGAAATCACTGCAGAACTATGAATGGTTTGTATTGTAATTTATAATGGTTTGATAAAAATACATAGCGAAGAAACCAAAACGGGTACTATTTGTAAATAGCAGCTGATATTCCGTCTGATGTTCCATGGTTTATAAGAAGTCATACATGTTTTGAGGTTAAAGTACTACATACAATATTAAAATTAATTGAATGAGGAACCGAAACAATAATACTATTAGTTGGATTATTGCACCTTTCATTTTATTCAGATAAAAGTTGCAACGAACCTGAGCAGTTGTGCATTGTGGTCTTTATAGGAAGGTAAGGTAAGGACTGTGTATGTATGTATAAGAAGAATCATTGAAAACCCTTGCATTTCAGTTTACATGAGGGGCACACATTATGCTCAGTTTCGAGCCAGAATATTGTTGCTTTCACAACTACAACAGAGTTGGAGGATGTTAGTGGAAAGACCTGGGGCTCAAATGTCTATGTTGCAGATCTCAACATTCCATGGCACAGCCACAAGTATGTTTTTTAATATTTGTAATTTATAATTTCACCTGGCACTAGGATTATGCTTTTGAAACTTCCTATTATCCATTCACAATAATTCATGAAATACAGTGACAAGCCATGAGTTTGACATAATGTACAAATGCATGTTACAGAGTTCTTTCGAACAAAGCAGGAGTTTCAGCACTTGAGTGGGACCTTCCAGGAGACAAGTTGCTGGTAGCAGATACTGCTGGCAATGTGCAGCTTTGGAGCTTCAAAGATCATATCCTTAATGAATGGATCTGCCTTGGAACAGCCTCATTTCCAGGAGAACATATATTAGGCGCCACTTTCTTTCACAATGGGAAAAAGGTATATATTTCTGCTTCAATTGTAAGATCATTTTGAGTTCTGACTTTTGAAACCTTGCACTCGCAGATGAAACCATAAGTATTCTTACTGCCAAAAAGTCTGACAAATATGTAATTGCAAGGTTAAGTAAATTTTTTGATTCAAATGGCCCATAATTATTTTACATTCCCATTGTAACACAGAAATGTAAAAAGTATAATAATGCATTTTTTAAAAGTACTTTTATGTGCATTCTATATATTTTTGATTCCCTTGAACCCACTTTTGAACCACCCACATCACATCTTTCCATATACTGCTTAGCTGCTCTTCATAGCAGTTTTTTTTTTGTAGAAAATAGACACGTTGTCTATCTGCAACTTATAAAGCATTCAAATACATGGCGTAAGAATATAGTAAACCATCAGCATTTATAATACTATATAATAGCATGCCATGCAGCTTATAACCCATCGTTTATTACTTAACAAAAAACCCTCCATAATATTATGAAATACTTAGTCTAAATATGATAAAGCCATTAGATAAGCAGTGCTGAAATTAAAATATTCATCCACATTATAGATGGTGTGAGCATTTAAACCTTTCTTTAATAAGTTTGCATTTCTGCGAATTACATTAGCAATTTCAAGGAAGCTGAAGACTTTTTAGTAGTGTTTAATGCCCATTTTCAGTATTGAGGCATCACGTGATGGACACTGATGATGATAAGATGTAATGATGAAAGGGAATTAATTTGGGAAGGAAGTTCCAGGCCTAAGTTTAGAGTACCTCCCCAGCATTTACAATTTATGAGGACTAAGGAAAATGTGGAATAAACACCTCAGTCAGGGAGGATAGTCCTGGTGGGAATAAAACCCCAGACTTTCCACTAATGAATCTGCACCTTAATACTTCGGCAATGTGTGACAGTCATACTGGTAAATAAATAGCAAGCACCCTCACCAAGAAGATTCAAATCTTGAAGCACACCTCAAATGAAAGCTTGGGACTGGAAAACCAAAAAACAGCAAAAGGAAAACAACAGAAGGGAGCTGAGGAGCCTGCAAACCAAGTAAGAGCAATAAATAAGCTTGGCCAAATTCAGCTGATGTCAGGACGCAAATTGTCTCACACACAACTTCTACAGATTAAGAATGTATACATCCAAGAATTGCCCAATTTATGCTGACCTTCAGCAAGAAATGAACCAACAACTTTTGCTACAGTGCCCAAACAAGAACTCTAAAAGTTCAAACAAAAACAGAATTTTTGGCAGCTTGTACTGGGAAGCTAGAAGGAAAAGTAGTTATTGTCAACTTCTGGCATTACATAAATAAACAAATAAACATTTGCAGTGCAAAAAGCTTCTGGTTATAAACTCAACTCTTGCTCATTACTTGGGTAATTCCGAAAAATTCACTTACAGGAAGTACATAATTTTTCTCATTTTTCCCTGTAAAGTGCATTGTTTGGAAATGTTTTTTCTCTACAAGAACCTGTTGTTGACCTCTTTCAAGCTTTGGGGGACACTTTATAATGCTGTAATAACTGATTGATCCTTATTTATAAAAATAGCTATGGAAATAGCTATGCTTCGTAGATAAGGTTTTACACAAAACATTTTGCACCTTGCCCATACTTAAGAAAATCTGGTAATCAATGGTGAACACGTGATCACAAATTTTGCCACAGTTGTAACAATGGTTTTACTAATCAAAACATGCTCTTTCCAGTGCTGCCAACAGGTAACTTGTGTCCCATTGTTTCTTTATATCCCAACAACCCTTGTACTCTTTCAGTTAAGAAGTTAATATTTGAATCAGTATTTTAAAATTGCTTCTTACAGATTAGCTTGGTCTCAGAGAAGAAAGATAGCATGTACTATAATGAAAAGTTTACACATTTGAGGTTTCCACCATCTGTAAGATACTTTGGTGGGCAGCCCATGGACGGGTGTGTGGTCATCAGTACAACTGGAATGGTAGGAGTTGTTATTGCATCCCCTGAAGGTCAGTTAATCACAACAAGTGACAGCCTGGGATCTACAAGACACCGCATTACAGCTGTTGACATATGCTATGGAAAAAGTGAGTGACATGGCTCCTGCTTTTAAATATTCCATAATTCTTTCTCAGTAAATTAAATCGACAGTAATTAATTATGCAATGTTGAAATTGCTCGCTTTGACTAATACTTAACTAAGAAGTATTGTGGATTTCATTTGCATAAAGCTTGTAGCATGAAAACCTTCAAATTGAGCTTACTTGACTTTATGATTGCAGATGGACATTTCCTTGTGGCAGTGAGCAGTGGAAGTGCCAGTCTACCAATCCAGTGTTACCGAGTATCAGTGAAGCATGGGGACGAAAAGTGTATTATAATGTCCCAAGCTTTGCCCAGCTTCTTCTTGCAGTCTAGTCCTATCAAGGAGAATCACTGTAAGGAGGTTTATTTTGTTTAGGAATTATAAGTATCAGTAATAAAATTGTTCAAAATGAAACAAGATTGGGAGGTTGAACAAAATGATAACTGATCACATGTAATAAGTGTGCAAGATGATAATAGCGAATGTATTTATTTATTCTGAATATATTTATATGATATGAGTGTTATGGGCATTAGTTTTTTACTTTAAAAATATATGTGACTAAAATTCAAGCATATCACTTAGTACTACATAGGCTAGTGTTGTACACATTGGAATATGCTTGGTATGTGAGAATTTGAACAGGAAAATGGTAAAGGTATGGAGAAGAAACATAATTTTCCCTTTCTTTTCTCTCTCTAATCTCTCTCCATTACCATATTTATGGGAATCTAATGTACCATCAAATATTATTCACCCTCCCAAATTTGAAATTTAAAATCACAAAAAAAGATTTTGCCATATGTTATATGGCATCTTAGATACAAGTACATCTGCTTCCTAAAACGATCAGAACATAGAATTTATAAGTGGACTATTGGCACATCTTAGAATGTAGGACAAAATCCATCATTGTACTGTTGCCCAGGTCAGTTGGCATAGGTCAAAGAAAAAAAACTGATTTCTTACAGTGTCACAGGTTATCTCATTCTTCTTCTTTTCATGTACAAATTCCAAAATTTTCTTAAATGTCAGCATGTCTTTCTTTGCAAGGAGCAGTGAATTTCTTCCTACTAGCTTTAGTTCCAAATGATGGCAATTTCTGTTGCTGCCATAAGTGAACATTGCTCTCAGCTACATTGGACCATCTTCCTGTTACCATTTTTTTCAGTATAAAGAATTATTACACTGAAAGTAGCATCATAAGATGTTCTTAAATTTAAAATTAATTCCAGTAATAATGATAGAATACCTGATGAGAAGAAGCCAGGAATATATCAAATTAACTATTCGGAATGCAACAAATATTTATTGACAAAACAAAAATAAGCATTGGAATTAGGCTAAAGGAAAATTGGAGAAACATCAAATATAATCATATAGATAAATCAGCAGTTGCATATCACTTTTGGAGAGATTAACATGAATTAGAAATGGAAGTCAAATTATTGAAATTCATAGATAGACCCTTAGAGCTGAGAATATGGGAAAAAAGTTTTATAAAAAAATATGAAGATACAATTATGAACTTCTAGATCCCAACAGAAGGCAAATTAATTCAAAAGTTCATAACAACAGTAAATCCGGCAGTTGCCACACAGCTAATGATGCAGGCAAAGGCCTGTGAAACATGTTCTGTATAATACAATGGCAAGTGGAGCATAAGAGTATTAAATTGACTCATTATCTAATTAAGAATAACATGTTCTTCTCTGTTTGCCCCACTATTCTTTGCAATAATAGGCTAACAATAAATGTAATGAGGTCTTTTTTTTTTATTTGTTTATTTAAAGGCGCTCTTTAACATCTCAGGTCATCAGCGTCCCATTCTATTAGGGCGTGAAACGGCTGACAAATTTTGCTCAGAGGCCTCTTCTTTCAAGCTTGAGTTCTTTTTTGTGCCGTAAATGTACGACACAGGACCCACGGCCGTACTTCCCTTCCAATGGAAGCCATACTTACGATTTTTACGCCCGAAAAAAATCCATCACTCTTGACTGGGTTTGAACTCACGACCTTGGTTTAGGAGGCAAGTATGGTTACCACTACACCACCAGGACCGACGTAATGAGGTTTAGAATTACAGCAATATATTATGACATAAACAATAAATTTGAATGAAGTTTCCAGTGAATTATGGAATGGATCAAAAAGGTTTGCATTCAATTACCATAAATACTAATTTTTTTTCTTGTGTTTTTCTCTCATTTCTTGTACTGTCTTATTTTATTTATGTACATGTTATTTACACAAACCTAATTACCAATGGATGCACTTAATCTGTGGTTTGACTGCTTCTCTATTGTTCTTTATAGACTATATAAAAGATCATTACACACTAATTTAAACTGAGCCTGGGAATGAACATTTTCAGATCCATTTGTGGATGGGACTGATCTGATTTTAAATTAGCAAGTTTTGCACCCTTACCTGCCAGTTACAAAACCACTAGGAAGCATCAGAAACTGATAGAATTGCACTAATAACTTGCTTACTAATAAACATATGCACATCTACATCTTAGAGCTATAATGATATTAACCCTATTTCAAAGTAAGATTAATAAAACAGGCTAAAATTCTTTTTGCAACAAAACCTACATAATCTAATTAATACATAATTATGTAGATGCATAGAGAATTGGTAATATGTGTAATTAACAGAAAATAAATATGGTAAAGCAATAAAATACAATTTGCAAATTCTTCAATTTGGAATTAATTCATTTTGGTTGAGGAAGACACATGAGTAAAGCTGTTAGTTTGTACATTTCATGCATTTTTTTTTTTGAATTTTTTTTAAAATCTCTCTCTATATATTTTTCTAAAAGCCTCATATTTACACTTTAATGTTGGAAGAAATTCTTTGTTACAGATCGCCATGTAGCACAGCTAAAGTTTGTTGTACGTGAAGATGCAGATTCTCTAGTTGTTGCAGCAAATGGGGACAGTGGCTGTTTAGTGGAAATATGGGAGCTTCGGGAGAAACCCTTACCAATACATAAACTGTTCCAAACAAAATCCCATGCATCACAACCAGAACCCTTCAAAACTGTTGTAAGTTTCAGATTAGAAGTTATTTAATTTGTAGTTTCATAAGCCAAGATTTTTAATGTTAACAACAACAGATATTTATTTCAAGCATATGACATTTTTTTAAGATATAAATGGTTTTGGGCATTAATATCTGAAATAAAAGAATTAAGGATTACCAAATAAATCATAGTGTGTACAAAGCAGTGGTTTAAAGAAATCTTCCCACTAAAGACAAAATGAACCCTAAACTTAGGTATTCATTTTTTACACTAAACTCCACTTAATTACATAAAAGTAAGCGAGTTTCCCATCGTCAGTTGCTCACTGAACCACCTGTTTTTGGATTAGTACAGTGATACTTGAAATTTGAAATTTATTGAAAATAATCCAATAGACTACATAATATACCACATTCAATTATACACATTTTATCGATCCATTACAAAATTAAGTCTAAAAAATACATATTGGATATTTTCTTTCTAGAATTGCTTGGTTACATTTTGATCCCAATACAACTTCCAGGTTATATACTCTGTTGTTGAAATTGAAATTTATTGAAGATATTCCAATAGACTACATAATATACTAGATTCAAATATGCACATTTTATCGCTCCATTACAAAATAAGATCTAAAAATACACAAAAAAATAATACTACTTTCCACTATCTATCCCTTTCAATATTATCTCAACTATCCTCTTCCTGTACTTGAATCACTTTCATAACACCACTTCTCTCTTACCTTCCCTACACATTTACCAATTTTTCTCAAATACTCCTTACTGTCCTATCGAACATTTTTTTAATATCACAATTGCTATCTGTAACTTATCTATTTTCCATAAAGTGGACACATTTTCCCCCTTTTATCTAATTATCTCTATTGTTCCTGCTGTACCTATAAATAAAAAGTGCTTATTTTCTATTTCTTTCATATGAAGCACTGTAATTTCTCCTTTGCCCTTGTAGTCTTTTTGTCTATCCCTGAGTTTTTGGTATAATCTATTTCAAGGAGGATGACACCACCCTCCTACCTCTTGTCTGAAAGGTCGTCTGATCAGCTGGGTTCTCCCTTCTACTTCTCATCATGTCTTCTACCACCTCTGTTGTTCTGGTGGTGACGTCCTTAACACACTCGCCATTACACACTCTCCCCTTCTCTGTTGGCCTTGGCTGCAGGTTGATCTCATGCCATAACCTTGCCCTACCCCTCTCACTCCACTCTCAACACATGTGGATTTATTTCCATCTCATATTTCAATGTGCTACGAGGTTCCTGTTTTACTCCAGCGATCCACAAGACACTTCCTTTACAAACACTTTTTTCTCTTCTTTCCTTGCTTTCTTTATTTCCCTTAATGCAATAATTTTAAGAGTTTATCTATTGTTGCTTTTTCCCCAAATCCTGTTCAATGAATATTTTTGTGCTTTTTAACCTCTTGCTATTTCTTAATACTTCCCATTTAAACCTCATTGTAGTGGTTTTAACAATTATTGGTGTTGGTCTTTGTCCTGCTCTTCCAATTCTATAGCAATCAACAATCTCCCACCGTAAAATATTTAGATTCAGTTTCCCCTGGATAGACAATATCTTCGACTTCCTGCCACGTGAATCATTCTCTTCTTTCTTCCACTTCAAAAATTGTGAAATTCCATTTCCTATTAGCCTGTTCTATACCTTCCAAGTATGATAATCTTATCTTGTACTCCATTAACTTCTTTGTTTCTCCTTCAAAGTGTCCAATTATTGATTTCAACTCTTTCAATCTATTTTCCATTCACTTGTCAATTCTATTTCCCATATTCTTTATTCCTTTCATTTCTTGGATGATGGTTTTTAGCATCTTGCCTAACTGTTCCATTATTGGCCTAGGGTTTGTTTCAATTCCTCCAATCACCAAAAGCATCATGATTACCAAAATATCCCAGACACTTGTTATTATCCATCCCTTTTCTCCTTTATTTATTTATTTTTCTTGAATTAAAAATGCATATTCTAACTCTATATGATTACACATCAATATTCATCTCTTTCTGTCATAAGTAGTAGTATTTCCGTCCCCCTTCACAACTTGCAGGCAACCTGCAAGGCAACCCAAGGTAGAATCATAAAACTAATCCAGATTTCTTGTGCTGGTAGAGGAAAATTCTTATCTCTCAACAAGACAGTCTGACCAAGCATTCGGGTGGTGCAGCCACAATAAAAAATGTAAGTCATTATGTCACACCAAACAAGAGAATCTTGCCTAATAACCAGAACCTGGAACTTTGGCAAAATGCCTTTTCTATCTGGGTGGATATATTTAATAGTCAGATAGAAATGAACATGTTTCTGTACATTTGGCGTCATCAGGACAAATATTTATTTCACCTATTTTAGCTTCTGTTGCTTATTTTAAGGTTTAAAATCTTTTTTATTATTATTATTATTATTATTATTATTATTATTATTATTATTATGGATTTTTCCTGCGATTATTTATGCATTTTAAAAAGCACAAAGTTTTTCATTTTTTTCATATTGAAAAAGTTATAAAAATTAAGTGACATTTTCACCTCACACAAATATCTATTGAGAATCTTGTTATACATTTATTTCTTTTCAAGCAATCAAAAATTTTCTCCTTAACCGATTCACTTATACTGTTTAAATAGCTAACCCATTAGTGAAAGGAACGTATGGTTATCCAGTCAAACAAATACCAGGAAATAGAGAGGATGAGGGAAGTAGTGTAATTTTGAATAGTCATGGAAAATGACCTTGTATTGATCTGCATGAGACAATTCTAGGAATTTTGTGGAGAGGTAACTTCTCAACTGCATAAATGTAACAAACAGCAAACAGTTGCAAGCAAGCAAGCAAGCAAGCAAGATGAGAGCAGTACTGTTTTATAAACTTTGTAGCATGTGACCTAGATGAGATGCTGAAATTATTTCCTTATTTAAAATGGCCAGAAAATAGCTTTTACATATTTGGTTTTTAAGAAAATAAACTAAACCTGTACACGAGGGCTGTCAAAAAGTTCTTGGCCTTGAACAGAAATGGCAGAGCTAATGCAGTGATGTTTTTCCATTAAGCACTGAAGCAGAAAATATACAATTTAAGGCGCTAAACTCTCATTGATAGCAGTTGTTTAATTTTATTAATTTAATAAGTCCATTTTTATGTGTTTTTATATTAGGTAAAGGCTATAATGCTCAATACAAAGCCACAAACATCTAATGGTAATAGGCATGATAATTTGAGAAATTCACTTAAGTATGTTATTACATAAGATAAAGGCTATAATATTTTATTTAAAGCTCCAAACTTTCATTGATAGTATGTTTTTAATCATATAAATTTAATAAGTTCATTTCACATGTTTTTATGTTAGGTAAGGGCTTTAATTTTTAATTCAAATAAATATTTATTGGTGATATGTTTTAAATCATATAAATCTAGCAAGTTCATTTGTATAGATTTCATGTATCAGATAAGAGCTATTACAATGTATGTCTTAATGTTTGTTTGTTGGCATTAATCACAGCACTTAATAATGTAAATGTAATGGTTCAAAGGACCATACACATAGCTAAGAATGTGAATAGATTAACTACAGATAAAGAAAATTGTACTATTAAAAGAATCAACCAATGGCAAGCGTAACAACATTAATGATATGTACCAAGAATGAAACAGAAGACAGACTGCTTTGTTGAGGCTAAATAGAAATTAATGAATTTCATTCGTTTAGCATACCTATGTTGAAAATGATGCATTGTAATGAATAGTATTATTACAATCTATTGTAATAAGTGATAGTTTATATTTCAAAATTTAGTTAGTTGTGCTTTGTATTCTGGAGGGAGAGGATATGTTTAGTTTCCATGAGAAGAAGTAATTTGTACTCCATAAAGAGAAGTTGTGAGTTATATTTTGTAGGAAGAAGTTATAAATTATTAGTCATGGTGAATAATAAAAGTCATGAGCTCAACTTAGTATCCTTATAGGAATATATTATATGAGTTATACCAGGAAAATAATAAAATAAGGCATGTTAAATATCTATTTGCAATAGAAAGAGAATTTACGCGAAGTATAGAGTAAAATCATACAGATTATCATTGGTATTAGCAATCACGAAAGGAATATTGCCACTAAAGTATATTTGTCAGAAGAGAAATATAAATACCATCATGCCTATAAATGATGAAACGATCATGCCTGTCTCATGTTCAGTCTGCAACTAATAATATTTGTAGAATTTATTTTATCAGAAAAGTGTATAGTTGTGTGTTTATGACAAAACATTAATAAACTTCATAGATTACTTTTTTGTGTTTTTTTGATATACTTAAATTCACACACCTTTCACCCCAGAAGTATCAATGTGAAAAATCCAGCTATAATAAACTGTGAGTTAACCATGCATATTATGGTGGTATTTGGGAATGACATCTACAATGACACACCTAGATACTGTTACAAATTTGGTGCCTATATCTACGGCATCACTTGTCATTAAATTCCATTGCAAATTTTGCCCCCAATATGTAGTCATCATTTAAAAATCATGGCAGTTGGTAGATTATCAAATTCTTTGTAAAAGAAGGTTTAATACCAAATGAAATTCATGCAAAGTTCATTAAAGTATATGGTGGAACTTCACCTTCATTTTCGATGGTGAAAAGGTGGCCGCAGAGTTTAAACTTGGACACACCAGCCTAGAAGACGATCCACGCGAAAAATGCCCAAAATGTGTTACAAAACCAGAAATGATTTAAAAACTGCACATTATGGTGCTTGATGATCGGTGAGTCAAGGTGCGTGAAATTGCTGAGACAATAGGCATGTTTAAAGAGTGCATGGATTATATCTTTCACCAAGATTTGGGGATGAGAAAGCTTAGCACAAGATGGGTGCCACATTTGCTATCAGCAGATCAAAAGAGTATGTGCATAAAAACTGCTGAGTAGTGTTTAGGGAATCAACAGGAACAAAATTTATTTTTTTCTCAGATTTGTTACAATGGCTAAAACCTTAGTTCATCATACATCAGAATCCAAATAGCAGTCAAAACACTGGGTAGAACTGGTTGTTCAGCACCAAAGAAGGCAAAGTCAGCTCCATTGGCAGGAAAGGTCATGGCATCGGTGTTTTGGGAAGGTAAGGGCATTTTGCTGATTGATTATCTTGAAAATGGTAAAACAATAACTGGAGACTATTACTCTGATCTTCTAACCAGGCTAGATGCCAACATTCAAGAGAAAAGGCCTGTTTGCAGAGGAAAAAAGTATTTTTCACCAGGACAACGTACCTGCCCACAAAAGTGTTCTGGCAATTTCAAAACTGAGGGATTTGCACTACAAATTGTTGGAACATCTGTCCTATTCCCTGGATGGCTCCCTCGAACTTCCTTCCCTTCCTGAGGCTGAAGCATTTCCTTGCAGTATAGCATTTTTCTTCAAACCTGGAGGTGATATACCTGTACATACCTATTTTGCAGAGTTTCCAGAAAACCTTTACAGGGATAGGATAATGATGCTAGAGCATTGCTGGAATTACTGTATTGTACTTGAAGGAGATTATGTTGAAAAATGAAAATACCCCTAAAACAATAATTTCGCTTTTTAATTGTTAGGCCGAGAACTTTTCAGTGATTCTCTAAAGCTAAAAGAAAATGTTCCATTTTTTCTAAATTTATTTGTTTCTGAACTCCATTTTAAAGAATTTTTAACATATTTTTATAGGATATATTACCACTCCATTGTCTATAGCTTCCTAAGAACAATTTAAATAATTATACTGCAGCATTTCAAATTATGATGTATAGTTGGAGTTTTTACACTGGAACTTCACTACATTTTTATTTTTTAGGCATGTGAATTCATTCTCAATTATTTTCTCCAACTGTTGTTTCTTCATCAGTATCTCTATCTTTCTTTTTCTCTCCCCCCTCTGTTGGTTGCCTGATAACTATTCTTACGAGTTCTCAGGCAACCTCGAGAGGGGCAGAGAGACAGTGATGAGGAAACCAGGTGAAGAAAAGAGTTGAGTTGTCAAAAAATGTCCAGAAAATAAAAAGGTAGTAAAGTTCCAGTATGAAAAATCCAACCAAATATGGCAATTTAAAATAACTTCACTTAAAATTCTTTCTAAATAACAATATTGCAGTATGCATAATTAATGTATTTTATATTGTGATAGTAATGTGGATTTATACATGAACTGTGTATTATGTTCTATAGCTTTGGCAGCACCAATCACATTTCATGTCATCATCTCCAGTGGTGTGCATAACAACATCAAAACTGTCCATAACAACAACCATGCCACCTCCATGTTATGTAATGGTAGCATTGACAGATGGTTCCATCCATTGTTTGTACAGGGACTCGCTTAAACAGGCAAGTGTTAGTAAAATGTAATAAATAGGCAGTCTGTATCTCATTTTCATGTTTTATTCAGTGTACTTATACTGTTTATTTCATACAGGTAATCATAGTGAATAATATGGAGCATATAATTGAAATCATTTTATGATATAGTCGAACTACACACTCTTATGCTTCACTTACTTGTCACTATTGTAGACCGGTTTCGAGAACAGTTGTTCTCATCATCAGTTCAAATCTCCGACTGCTGGATAATTTGTTGTGTTGTGGGTATTCTGCTCTGGAGGAGGTGTGATGAACTTAAAGTTTATATTTTCCTCGCCAGAAGTGTCAAAGTTCATTAAACTGTCTCTGTATTTGTAAATGTATATTTTCTCCCATGTTGCCAATTCTGTAGGTCCTTGCACTGATTTTAATAATTTTGCTTTATTCACTATATCGTGGTTTTCTGTCCAAAAATGAAATGCCACTGCTGATTTCTCAATTTGCTTGTATTTTATGTTCCTGAAATGTTCTTTTAACCTTGTGCCTATGTTTCTCTTTGTTTTTCCTATGTATATTTTTCCACATTCTTCACAACTTATTTTGTAAATGCCTGGTTTTTTCTCTTGTGGAATACTGTCATTAACATTGTCTGTGAGAAGATGTTTAACATTAAACTTGTTAATCGGTGCCAACCTGATATTAAAATCTTTAAGAATTTTCTGAAATTTTTTTGTAGCCCATGGATGATATGTAAATTTTTTAAAAATTTGTTTATCTTTCTTTGCTGAAAGTGTTGTGGTTTCTTTTATAAGCTTTTGCCTCTTGAATTTCTGTACCTTTTTGTATACTAGTTCTTTCTTAAAACCATTTTTAATTGCTGTTTTTTCTATATGTTTGTATTCTTTAAAGAATTCATCCTTGCTAATTTGTAGGTTAACTAGCCTGTGTGTTAAACTATTGATAACTGCATGTTTGTGAGAAGTGGGGTTAAAACTGTCAGCTTTTATGTGATTGTCTGCATGTGTATCTTTTCTGTAAATTCCAAATTCTAGACTTCCTTGATTTTTCATTATTTTTATGTCCAAGAATGGTAATATGTTATCAATTTCTGTTTCGTATGTGAACAATATATTTTTGTCTTGTAAATTCAAAAGTTTTATGGCATCCTCAATGAGCTTATTGCTAACAATGGCAAATATGTCGTCGACATATCTGTACCATGTCTTAAATATGTATGGGAAAGCTGTAGTGATGTGTGTTTCAAATCTGCTCATGAAAAGGTTGGCTAAAAATGGAGATAAGGGGCTGCCCATAGTGAGTCCTGTTTCTTGTTTATAAAATTTGTCCTTGAAAGAAAAATATGATTGGTTTATGCAAATTTTGGTCAGTTTCATGTATTCTTTTATGTGAGCATCATTAATTCCACTTGTTTTTAGCCAATCATGTAAATAAATCAGGAGTTTTTCTTTTGGTATGCTTGGAAACAACGATACTACGTCAAAAGATATTAATGTGTCTGAAGGTTGCAATTGTATGTCTTTGATTTTTTCTATTAATTGAAATGAACTGCTTATGCTTCTGCTATGAAATTTTGGTAGTATCTTGAATCTGTCAACTAGCCACCCACAACACAACCAACACACAACACAACGAATTATCCAGCTGTCGGAGATTTGAACTGATGATGAGAACAACTGTTCTCGAAACCGGTCTACAATAGTGACAAGTAAGTGAAGCATAAGAGTGTGTAGTTCGACTATATCATAAAATGATTTCAATTATATGATTGGCTTCACTGTGAATGTTCCAATTAACATTTTTAGTTAATATGGAGCATGTCAAATTTTTAAAACATGAAATAGGAACATAAACTAGTAAATAAATTTTGAGTTATTGTTACTGAATTTTTATTATTATATTATTAAATATTATTTGGCATAATCAGGCCTTGGATGAGGTTGGATTGCTGAAATGATTGGATTATGCAAAATAACAGAAAATGGAATAAAACTAAGTGGTACAATTAAAATAACAATGAAATAATTCAAGAATGCAAATAGTATTAAAATATTATGAGTTTCAGTTTAATAAGAATAATTTAGGACATTTTATATATATATATATTATTTAGTGACTTCAAAAGTATATAGAAACAATGCTCAAGTATTGTACCACATTGGCACACCTGCAGGCTGCCAGAAGTCTTTCTGATGAATTGTTATTGACAATAAACATATTAACAGAAACTAAAAACAGAATATTAACAAGAACTTGATAAGAGTTAATTTCTTCAACATTTGAGAACCAGTACATTAGGGACATGCAGTCCCCACAATAAGTCAAAATTCTACTATTACTGATAGATATAGGAAATGTTACATATTATAGGCTCTATTGTAAAATACTAATTTACCATTTTATATAGAAAGTATGAAGTATATTTCATGATTCCAGATTGATGAAAATGCTATGGTAGAGATAGAATTATTATTTTTATTATTAATTAATTTGTTTTTTGTTCCTCAGTGCCATCTATTTCCAGTCATCAAGCGATATTGTAACTCATTTCCATTTGGGGGAACTCGGGGATTTACCTATGACAGAAAAATCTCAATGATAGATCTGGGAATAGAACCTGGACTCTGGGAATAGCAGATAGAAACATTAGATCATAGACTGGCCATTAATCTTTTGTACTATCTGTCAAAAGAATATAATATTTTGGTTTTATTGGTTAAAAAGTAAGCATCTGAAATGCATAATTCAGCTTCACACTAATACATACCTTAATTCTAATACTTGAAATGTTTATTTTACTTTAAAAACTAAATTTTGAATTTTATAGTTGTTTAATAAATGGTGTATGCCATGTGTTTGAGACTTTAATATGTTAATGGCAGCAGATAGCAACAGTGTCACTGAACCAAGCATGGCGGCAGGAGGAGGCCCCCAGTACCAAACAGCTGAAGCTAGGACAAAGGATATCACACATGGACATGAGTTGGCTGGGCTGTGTGTTGCTGGTTGCAGACACACAGGGGCAGTTGTACCTGTATCGTCTTTTGCCAATTGTGGAGCCAGGTAAAGTATCTTCTACCATAAGTACACAAGGGCATTTACATGCCACAGATTGAACTAAATTGTATAAAAGCACATATCTATCATTTTACCAGTCACCAACAATTAATTACTTGTACATGAGATATTAAAAAGTGATTCATTTGAATGTCACCCATTTTTTGGAAATGGCTCATTGCATATAGTAAGTAAGAAGCAAGAGAGGAAGGGAGATACAAAAAGAGGGTTATTATGGTAAACGTATTTGCTTATGGCTCTACAAGCAACTGATGCAACATTGTTCCTTAAAAGGAAGGGACCTGAGATATTAAAGAGTGTCCATAAATAAATCAAAATAAAAGGAAGGGAATAAGATAAAATGACATCCATGGAAGGATCAATGCTGTGTATATTTGCAATGCACTTTGTACCATTGAATGAACTATAAGATCAGTCAGTTTAATGAGGTTGGCAGTGAACTGCAGATTATCTGCACACAAGATGTCTCCCATATAGGCAACATCACAGGAAATATGCCAATAGGTAAAACCATAATTATTGAAGATTGTGTTGCCAGGGTTCCGGTTTCTTGTTATTATGAACTAGGTATTTCAGCTAAGTATTTATATACTCTGATCAGTCATGATAAATGGCTGGTGTCAGTGATCAGTTCTCAATGGATATATCAAATCATGTCACCAGATTTGAAGGCATGCCATCTAGAATTTGGGTCTCCTTAGAGAAAGTATCATCACCATGATTCCAATATTAAACAAGAATTCATAAATTATGTAAGGATTCCTTAATTTGCAAGAAGTTTTTGTATCTAACAGTTGGGAAAAAATATCAGTTAATTGATATCATTGTATGATTCAGTTGAACTACACACTCTTAAAGCTTCACTTACTTTTCATAAATGTTCTAGAAACCGGTACCATACATTTATGAAAAGTAAGTGAAGGTTTAAGAGTGTGTAGTTCAACTGAATCATACAATGATATCAATTAATATGATTGGCTTCACTGTGCAAGTTCCAATTTACATTTAAGTAAAAATATCAGTGTTTTTTTTTTAATAGGAATATGCAGGACAATTTGCTTTTGAAATTCATGCACATAAATCAGCTATTACTAGAGAAAAATGAGTTGTTATCTGCAAGGCCATAATTCATTGCAGCAATGTTATGCTATTTAATACAATGTAAAGGCTGCATTTTCCTTTTTCATTTCCTTGGAGGAGCTTATTTAAGTTAGGTTGTTGCATAATACAGCATGATGTTCAACAGAATAGAGAGTAATGATTAAAATTTTAATTTTGCCTATGTGTATGGAGAAGCTTCCAGTTCATGTTCAAAAAGAGTGAATGAGAGGCTTGATGATAAGGATAAATTGGATGTGTTAACACAAGAAAACATCCCTCTTTTTTTTGAAGAGGTTTTGAGTGACCACATCTGAAGACATAATAATTGGGTTGAATGTTATGAAAAAATTTTTAACGTTTACCATGGTTTTCCAGGCAACTTAAAAGAGATTCCTTGAAACATAAAAAGAGAAACATTACAGTTATCTGGCAGAAATATTTCTTGAATAGCACAAGTTTTAAAATGTTCAAAACCATTGGAGAAAATAGTATGGGAAAACTTAGAGAGAAATTAACTAGATCACATTAGTTTCCAAGTGAAGGCTAGAAAAAAGAAATTCAACAATTTTTATTGAAAGTCACCAAATATAGCAAAATCATCTGAACATAACCTGAATATGCTAAACCTATCAAAACAGACTTTTGCATAGAAGAATTAAAATTCTAAACAAAGGACTAAAACTTGCATGGATTTTTCAGTAAATATGGATGACTACACAGCTGACATTGAAATAGCAAAGGGTTAAACAGCAAATCTATAAGGAAAAAGTGTGAGTATATACTGGGTGGAATAAAAAACAATAGACGTCAGGACAGATTTTAGGAATTAGGCAGAAATATTTAGTGGAAAAGATGGAACACAAAAACAGACAAAGGGAAAAAATGAGTCATTTTAGATCAAGAAGATTATCATAATAGAATACAGGAACTACTGAAAGGGGATGAATACAGAAAAATGAATCCAGTGCTTTGAACAAATGCATTACAAGCTGTAGAAGATATTCTTACAAATAGCAAAATAATCTCGCAAGTTCAAATACCAGTGCATCAAGTTGAACAATCCAAGACTGTCAAAAATATGCGGTCTACCTTCACAAAACTGGAAGAAACAGCAGACCTATCAATAGCTCATATCACCTGGCCAAGTGGCTGCTTAGACAATATCAAACATTTCTTCAATTTGACAGTCTTAGTCTAATGAATTCAATGGATCTAGTGGGAAAAAATCAAAGATTTAAAAAGATTTGTATTCATTTTACAGTTGAAACAAATGGATATTGCACCTCCATTCTTGGACCTTAAAATAATTAAAAATAAAGATAGCATTGAATTTGGCATCCATAGTAAAAACCACACACATCATCAATTTCATAAAGACACACAGCTTCAACCCCAAAACACACAAAGAAGATTCAACAGCATGGCATAGACTATTAAACATACCACTTAACAAAACAAGAGTACAACAATATAGACATACAAATAGTAAAATCTGCTGATGAAAACAAGTTTATCAAAAGAATGGTAGACAAAAAATACAGAAATTCAAAAAACAAAAGCATCAGAAGCCTCATAAGATAAAATTAAATAGACTATGCACCTCCAGAGAAGAAATCAATGACTTAAACAATAAAGGAACATTGTCACTTGTTCCAAAGAGCACTGGAGAAACATAGTTTCCAGCCATAGTTTCGAGTAACGGCGGTTCAGTGAGCAACTGAAGATGGGAGAGATTCTCCCGAAATGCATCTTACTTTTGTGTAAGTGAATGGAGTTTAATGTAAAAAATGAATACGTAAGTTGAGGTTGAGATTACATAGTCTGGGATTTTTTTTATCAACGGAAATAATGAATAACCTCTAGTTACCTATTATATTACATTAAAAGTAATTTCCAGTTAGCAACTTTTATACAACTGGGCTTTAGTGAATTACATTTGTTTCACTGTATTAGATTCCACATTTGTTAAAGTTATTCATACTTTAAGTTAAACCTTCAGAATGCTGTTATTTGTAGACTTTGTTTACAGAGGAAAAGCTTCTTTATAAAGAGTACTTTAAAGAACGGTTTTAAGAAAAGTTTGTATTTTGAACAACTGTTTATACTGCAATATAAATTGAAACAAAAGTATTTGTATAAATAATTGTTCATGATTTATTGAATGGATATATTTGTGTTTCTAAGAGTAGGTTGTTTCTAATTAAGAGAGAATTTATGACTTGTATATGCTATCTAATAGGTGGTCCGATGACAGTGCCTTATGCTTGTACATTGCTGGAGTACTGTCTGGTGACCGGATTGGATTGGTGGGATCTTCTGTTGTCATTACGTCCCTCAATGATGGACACAGTTTGTGAGCGGTTTACAGAGAGCTTTAATAGGCAGTTGCCATATGTTCAACAGTTTCACTATGTTCAATTCCTCAATATCAAGACATCATTATATAGGTTAGTAATATAAACTAAATTTGTAAACAAATTAAATGTTTGCAGAAATTCTCGTGTTTTGTTTCTTGATAATATGTAATTTATATTTTGGCCTTCATAGTCTTTACTCTAAAGATGAAAGCAGCAATGTCTTTATGCATAATGCTCATTGTAAGCAAATAGACAGCTGTGCTTTATATTTCAGGTTAACAATGAATGGACAATCTAAGGCAGCAGATCTAACTTCGCTTTTGATGTTACATTCTGTAGCTACAGCATTTAAATCTCTTCTAAGACCTTCTGATTTATCAAGTCATGATAAAGGACCCGCAGAAAGCTTAGCTGGTAAGTAATAGATTAAGATTCTTGACCACATTGAAGGAGGTGGCTTCAGATAAATGAATAATTGTTCAAAGAAAGGAAAGAAAAAAGATTGGAGAGTTGTTTTCGAAAGTTTGAATATGTAATATTTGTAAAAAATTTATTCATTTAACGAGACATATTTTGACCTACTGCAATAATTTATGATGCCCAGTCTATATTAAAAATATATAGAAATAGCTAACATATTTAATTTTTGCAAAGTGAATATATGGTATCATATAGTGAAAGCAAAATTCAAGAACGGCATACCACTTTGATGCCACAATAGTACAAATGGGCATTAAACACTATTAAAATGTAGCAGCTTATTTCTATGCTCCGATATGAGTGCAGCACAATTTTGATATCCATATTTTTTAATTTGTATTTGTGTGGACTGGCTGTCATGGGTGACTGAGATTGCTAATACACCAGCTCTTGAGTGGGATGTCTAGGGTTTGATTCCTACCAGGACAATCCTCCCTGGCTGAGGTTTTTTTCCTAGGTTTTCCTCAGTCCACTAAAATAACAAATACCAGGGCTAAACTTAGGCCGGAAATGTTTCCTTAAAAAATATTTTTCTAATTATAATTTCAGATCATTTATTCATCAGTGTCCTGTGATGCCTCAGCAATAAAAAGTGTTGGACACTATTCAACAAAAAAATATGCATTGATATATGTTCTGCTAGGAAAGGTTTTTGAAAAGTTTAAGAATCTGAAGAAAAAACACTAATTGAGAATTAGCAGCAAATACGTATAAAATATGAAGAAATGCTGTAAAATATTTAAATTAAAAAATTCATGTACAATGAACATAAATTATAATATTGGTACAACAAAGTATTATGAAATGTGTAAAGTGTTCTGCTTCAGATAGGTATAGCCATAAATCTTATTTTGATTTAAATTAAAACACTAAAAATCATGCCGTCACATTAAAACTCTCTTTAAGTTTCACAAACACACTTATAAAAGTAATTTTGGTACATGTTTCGTGAGGTACATTCCTCACATTGTCAACGACGAGTCGTCGTTTTGGTTGACAATGTGAGGAATGTACCTCACGAAACATGTACCAAAATTACTTTTATAAGTGTGTTTGTGAAACTTAAAGAGAGTTTTAATGTGACGGCATGATTTTTAGTGTTTTACTTTAAATCAAAATAAGATTAACAAAAGTTTCATTGTGTGGATTTCGAAATTCCGTAAACATAGCCATAAATCTCCATATTTATATAAACAAAAGAAAAAACATTTTCTATTTTTAACTCTTGGTTTGTTAAATTTCATTTGCATCATCATATAAAAAATGAGAGAAAATAAAGTAATTACCTAACAAAACTAAAACAACACTTAAAAGTCAAATAAGTGTACTTACGAAGCTGTTGACAATGGAGTGGTATATATATAAACAATGTATACAGTTTTTTCACACTAACTCCATTCACTTACATAAATTTGGAACATATGTTTCAGGAGCGATCCCTCCCATCTTCAGCCTGTTGACAAACTTGTTAAACGTGGCGGTTGGGTCTCTTGATGAACTCAGCAAATTCCTAATAGAACCAACAGATGCCGCCACAAGAACATCAAGAGACCCAACCGCCACGTTTAACAACAGTTTGTCAACAGGCTGAAGATGGGAGGGATCGCTCCCGAAATATATGTTCCAAATTTATGTAAGTGAATGGAGTTAGTGTGAAAAAACTGTATACATTGTTTATATAAACACTTAAAAGTTTTAAATGAAAATAAAAACACTTGACTAAATAGATAAAGGGCTAAATAAATTAATTTTATTTTAACAATTTAGTAAGTATCAATTTTTTGAACCTAAGTTTTAAGATTATATAATATAAATGGCTGATTTTATATAATGAGCTTTTACCACTTTTATAGACTGTATGCCTGAAAGAAGAGGCCTCTGAGTAAATTTACCAGCCATTTCACTCCCTGAATTGAGTGGGATGCTGATGACCTGAGATGTTAAAGAGCATCCGTAAATAAAACAAATAAAAAAAAGTATAGACTGTACATATGAAGAAAGACTGAAAAAATATTCTCCTAAGTAATTTTATTTTATGGAGTGCTTGAAAATGGACTGGCAGATTAATCACAAGTTACCTCTACAAACTTGAATGTCCAATTACACAAACTCCACCTCATTCCAATTCAAAATGGGTGATTGTGAGGATATGACATACAATACAGTACAGTACATTTATTTCATCCTTTGGTATACAGTACAGAGAATTCTTCATGATTCAGATTAAAGTATGAAAATAAAATAAAACAAAATTAGAGCAAAAATATATCTGAAGTTTAGTGTATGTATGTGTGTGTATATATATATATACTTAAATATGTAATGAATGTGTATGTCAGACAAATTATCTTACATTAAATTAAAATATTAAAGGTATGTCAAGTAATGCATAGTATGTCCAGGAATAAACTTATCCTATTACAAGTAGTTTTGAATAATGGGAATTTTCACAGTTAAATATAGTATAATATAACAAATTATTATTTAGGAAATCACTTAAACTTCACTAATTTTGTTCCACTTACTTGGACATGTTTCAAAGACTGTTGCCTTCATCTTAGAGCTGAACTTTAGATGCTGTTGGACCGTATGATGGATGATTGAATACCTCCCAGCCATACTTATAAATTTTTGTACAAACAGAAGCCACAACATGAGGATGCACGCCTTTATCAAATCCCAATCTCTCATGCACAATGTCATACACTGTGCCAGATGAAACGTTAAATTGTACCAAGGTCACAAATGCATGATTTTTCATATTGTTTCCTCAATTCCTCTGAAAATCTGCAATGTTGAAATAGTCGCAGGTTGGGTGGAGATCAGTTCAAGGTTTTTTTTTCCCTTTTTTTTTTTTTCTTTCTTTTTTTTTCCCCTCCTCCCTCCCTTCTTCTTCAAAGAATCTGCACCACTTTGAGACCACTATACACTTCAAATGTTTCTCTGTGAATTTCATTTACTGCATTTCCTTTCGTCCACAAAAAATTCACTACATTGCTCCTTACATTTAGACGATGCTAGCACATATACCATCTTTGCTCGTAGTTACTCCTTGCTCCACCAGCAGTCATTGCAGTCTGTATCATAAGATTCGCTGTCTACCAGTTTTGAACATCCAGGTCCAAATAGTATTTCATAAAAAATATTGTGTATTATCTCTCGAACCTTCCTCGTATATAAACGTAATTCATAATGCATAAAAATTGAATGATTGGATTCTAAGATATCACCCTTTTCTTCATTTGTATGCAACAGTACAATATTAATGCAATTCTGTTTCATTTGGCAGCGGTAATGACAGATGGCATGACTGATGTGGATAAGGTACTGTTTCACTTGGAGGCAAAAGAATTCACAGTGGAACCAAGCACACTACAATCCCTGCAGCAACTCATTCAATGGGTAGCAGACTTAGCCCTGAATCTGTTAGCAAGACTGCCAGAACAGCGGCAGGCAGGAAAAAGTTTTGGTGTAAGTTTTTGTCATTTGTTTCCTCTCTCTGCAGAGTATTTATGTTAAAAAATAGCACTGCCACTAACTGTTTGAATGAATTTCAACCTAAATGTAGAAATCAATTGCTGTAGTTTTCATATACCACATTTGTTTGCAGATACTTCCTTATTGAATGAATGAATATGTATTTATATCATTTAAATACAAAACACATTTTTTAATTAAAGTAAATTTTACACACAGCCCCAGTCCTCAGTTCATCAGCACATTTCTTCTGGTCATAGACACAAATAAAAGAAAAAGAAGAAAAAAAAACATTACCTTTAAATATAACAATTAGGAACAGTGCCTTCGGCAATTTCAGAGGGCACTGAATCCATTCAATTTATTCCAATTTGATTGGCTCAGCCCCCCTGTCCCTGGTTCATCAGCGGCTACCTACTGGATTATCCAGGGTACTGGGCTTCGATCCATCCAAAAACAAAACACAACATTAAAAGTAATTTATACATTCATTCATTCATTCATTCTTCTTCTTCTTCTTCTTCTTCTTCTTCTTCTTCTTCTCTTCTTCTTCTCTTCTTCTTCTTCTCTTCTTCTCTTCGTCTTCTTCTTCTTCTTCTTCTTCTTCTTCTTCTTCTTCCTCTTCCTTCTTCCTCTTCCTTCTTCTTGTTCTTCTTCTTGTTCTTGTTCTTCCTCTTCCTCTTCCTCTTCCTTCTTCGTCTTCTTCTTCTTCTTCTTCCTCCTCCTCCTCTTCCTCTTCATCATCTTCTTCTTCTCCTCCTGCTCCTTCTTTTCTTTTCCTCCTTCTCCTTCTCCTCCTCCTCCTCCTCCTCCTCCTCCTCCTCAAATTAAACCCATTTGGCCAAATTTATATCCTTTAGAGTTGCTTATTCCATTGGGCCTTATACACACTAACACCTGGTTATTCGTGTATAAGGATCCTGTTTAACTAATATTAGAAAACTAGCCCCATACCCTCCCCTACTCATTCCATCCTCCTTTCACTATCAGACAATTTTATTCTCAAGCACATTTCAAGTATTTTATACCCATAACCATTTTTGTTTTACCTTGCCTATGTATTTTCCTAGTTCCTTAATGTTTTCATCTGACTTTAAATTTAAAATTCTTCTACCTCTTATTTCATCTGGTAGGTTTTCCCATTTTCTTAATATCAACTGTCCCCTCCAAAACTTAGTTTGCTTACATTCTAGTATACAATGCCAAGTACTATCTGGTTCTTCACACATAGGACATTTTCTCTTAGTGTGTCCATTTTTTAATCCACTTAAATATTTTAGCTGTTCTAAACCATGCCAACCCTTCCCTTCCTACCTTATCACAAATTTCAACATACCTTTTTCTTCCCCACACATTTTTTAGTGTACTATATAATTTTAGAGATTTTTGGTGTTAAGATTTGCCCATATTTCCTGTTTTTCTATATCAATTCTTATTGTTATCTCTTTCCAAAATCCTTTACCCAGTCTTTCTCCCTTGTACCATACTTGTCCCATGCCCACCTCCTTATTACTATTGCACACACTCTAGATTTTTGGTCACATATTTTAAAAGCATTTTTTCATTGAACTTTAGATCCTTTTTTTAATTTTGAAAGAAACCAATGGTTTTGATTTCAAGCTCAATTTACTCTGTCTAAATTCTTGTACAGTTCTGTGTCACAGGTGAGCATTGTAACAGGGGATTAGGTACTGCTCATATATTTATCATTGACCATGTGCATGTATATGGTGAGTAATAGTTTGGAAGTACTGACCATTTTATAAATGGCATAGTTTGAATTAAAAGTTATTTTTTGTGCCGAGAGTGCAAATCACTAGTTTCCATTCATCCTTGGAATCTTACACCAGATTGGAGATCTTCAAAATGTCTGCATCAGATCTTCATTGTTTGAATCACTGGAATGTATATATGTAAATACAGCATAACCCCTATTTGTCATTTTTACAGGAAACCGACCAACCCCTTCCTCTTTTTCTTCATCTCCTTCATCTTTTTCTTAAACTTCTCCTTCCTCCCCCCCTCTCTCTCTTTCTTTCTTAATGAGAATTTATCATAAATTGAGGTTACAGTAAAATGCACACATTTTATAAATTTTTGTCTGTATTAGCAAAAATGGTACCAAACTACATTACTTACATGACAACAATAACATAAGCAGTTACTCCATACTGTACTATATTTAAATAACTTTTTTTCTATGTCGTAAGATTTGTAATTCAAAGTAACCATACTTACCTTGTAGACCCAAGATAGTGGATTCGATTTTTTGATGTAAAAATCCTAAATATAGCTTCCTTCAGAAGGGAAGTAAGGGCATGGGTCCCATGTCATAGATTTAGGCCTATTTAAGATTCGAGTCTGAAAGAAAAAGCCTCTGAGCAAAATTTATCATCAGTTTCGTGCCATGAATTAAATGGGATGCTGATGACTTGAGATATTAAAGAGCATGTGTAAATTAAGCAAATCAACAAAAAGATTACAGCTTCTAACATACTACAATGTCAAAAAATTCACAAAATTAAGATTTACCAATTGGCAACAAGATAAGAGGTTAACTTTGCCTAAATACATATTTATACAACTTTAACTGTGCCTCATTTTTCAAATTCAAAATGGCTATTTCCTTTTTAGCACTGTTGCATTTTAATTTCAAAATGTCCATCTGATTTGCTCTCTCTGTAACAGAGTTGTCCACTTGAAACTGTATAATAAACCTCCAAGCAATATCTACATTAGCAGCAGCTTCACTGAATGTTGGTCATTGTAACCATCTTCACCATCCCATATTCATCACTCTACTTTATTTGAAAGACCTTTCCTTTTTGTCATAATAAACTTTATCAAAATTGCCTGTAACAATCTGCATAAGCAAATTGAAGCTAGGCTTTTAATTCATATTACACACTAAGGCAGACCACCAACATTAACTTATGCTATGATGCTAAGCCACAGACAAAGTCAATATACATGGAAATGAAGTACCATTGGCTTGAATGGAGTAAAAATATCAGTCTTTGGTTTTGCTAAGGCTGCAACCTCCATTCTTTGAGAATATTCCTATCTGCAATGGCTGCGTTTAGCTAAGGCCAGTTGTATACAGTTGTATAGTTGTATATTAGCTAAGGCCAGTTGTATACTACAGCAGAATTTGCATAAGCATAAGCATAAGAACGTTTTCTTATGCTTATGCAAATTCTGCTGTAGTGCAAATTATGATAAATCAGATATTAAATTGCATTGCTCTTTTGGAATAATTTTAGGCTTGAAATAGCATGCATTAAATATGAGTATATACTAAATTGAGGTAGTGCAAAATCAAGGCTAATTGTAGAATATGTAATTAATATTTCATATAAAACAAGTGATTATGAAAGTGCCTTGCTTCTTCCATTTGCATAAATTTTTTTGTTAGATATGTGCAGCTATTATAATTATTCCTCTTGGCGGTTGAGGTTTGCATACATTTCTTATGACTGCAAAGAGTATTTTGTTTTTTAATTAAAGAAAATAACAGCTTCTATAATTAGGCCTGTGCTGTAATGGTTTGGGAATCTGAAGCTATAACTTATATTGTAATGTTATTTTCTAGTATGAACTGTTAAGAGACTACAAAGCTCTGAATACTCTACGAGAACTGCTTGTCATCATTAGAATTTGGGGACTACTGCGTCAAAGCTGTTTGCCTGTATTTGTACGCAGTGCTGAAAACCTGGATGTATTGGCATTGCTGTTTAAGCTACTTTCAAGACTGATCCAAAGTTCTGAACCTGATGAAAATCTCCTAGGTAACACAATATTTCCTATTTTTTACTTTTTACATATATCCAGGTGAATACTGCTTCCAATGTTGGTTGTTAAAGTGATATATTGCATCAGGTGTTAGGACCACTGCTCTATACAAGGAAGTACACATACAAATGAGACAGACTAGTAATGCAAGAAAGTTGAGAAATTATTAGAATTTGGAAAATGGGAATCTATAATACTTAACAACAGATCCAAACGAGAAATGGGAATCTTTTGCTGATACATTCCATCAACATTTAAACTTGCCATTTCCATAAAATAAAAATATTACTAAAAACAAAAAGCAGAAAAGTCAATTATTTTTAAATAAAAATGCTAAGAGAGAGGATAAAATGCAGGTATGAGTTTTATTAAATTACAAAATTTAAAGTATGTAATAATAGCTATAAAATATTGAAAAAGGAGTGTACTAAAGCTCTTGCTAGACAGATATTTCTAGCTCTGAAATTTCAGAATAATTAAAGTTAAAACTGCATGGACAATTATAAATAGGCAAAAGAATCAGATAAGCTGAAAAAAAAATATAACCCTAAATATAAATGAACAAATTATACACACCAGGAGAAATATGTAATGTGTTTAACTATTATTTTAATAATATGATGGAACATACACATAATCAAGTTAAACATTATAATTTTCAGTTTAATGTACCACATTCAATATACTTTAGTTATAAATAATAAATGGAAATAAGCAAAATAATTAATGAATTAAAATGTAACACATTTTCAGGGTGGGAAGAGGTTTCTTCTAAGATTCTTAGGTACTGTAAAATGGAACTTATAGATATACTAGTACACCTAATAAATTATTAAATTGATACAAGTACCTTTCGTGATTGTTTAAAGATAAGTATAGTCAGACCAATCTTTAAAATGGGAGAGAAGCAAAATATTATGAACTACAGGCCTATTACTCTCATCTTTGTATTTGGTAAAGTGATTGAGAAAGATTTTAATTGTCAGATTAATTAGCTTCTTCAATAAACATAACTTATTAGCATTGGGCATGGCTGTAGGATGAATCATTCAACAGTCACAACTATGACAGATCTAATCCATAAAGCATTTGCTCACTTGGACTATGGAGATAAGTGATGGGACTCTTTCTTAATTTATTAAAAGCACCCAACAATCAATTATTATTGATAAAACTTGAAAAATATGATATAAGAGAAATAATGCCTGAATTACTTAAATCATATCTGAAAAATTGCAAGCAGTGTACCAGGATACAGGATAACATTGATAGTATTATTAAAACATTTTTATCACAGAATGACATAGTAAAGTGTGGAGTACTGCTAGGTTCAGTTCTTGGTACTCTTTTATATCTTTCATATATATATGATATCCCTCAATGTTATAGTTGTAGTTATTTCATTTGCAGATAATATATCACAACTATTTTGGGATAAGACAATAGAGAGTGTGAAACACTAAATGGCAAACTCCTCAATAGTCATGCTGAAACATCTTTAAAATAATAATCTAAAAATAAATTTAAACAAGACAACAATTTTACACTTCCAGTATTACAACAGTAAGATTAATAGTCCTGAAATAATGTTAAATGGAAAAGTCAGAGTTCACTCATTATGTTAATTTTTTGGGATTATACCTTGATAAGAATGTGAAAAATAATTCCCATTTATATCACATATGCAAGAAAATAAGCACAGTACTACATCTGTTAAGGGATCTCTCAAAATATCTGGATACTGCTTCACTGAAAATGGCATATCATGACATAATTTATCCTTACACACAGTATGGCATAGAACTCTTGAGTAACTCAGCAATTGGTAACCTAAATATGCCATTAATTTTACAGAAACACTGTATAAGAATTATTAATAAAAGAACTTTATGTGTAAAAATCTTTAGAGAAAATAACTTATTAACTGAGATCTTGCTGTATGTATATATAGGACTAATCTTATTGATAGTAAATAACAATAAACATGTGACAGTAATTACCAATATCACACCTATGACTCAGAGGGAAAAGCTGATCTACACCAAATTACCTTACACAAAAAAGCATTAGAACGAGATTTATTTATCAAAGGAGTATCTTGTAGAATAAACTACCAGAGGCTCTAAAACTGAAAAAATGGGAGAATTTTAAAAGAAATCTAAAAGAATTCTTGATTGAGAAATGCTATCATAGGGTGAATAAATCATAATTAATTATGGATAAAATGGGTAATTCTCCTTTAATTGTTGTAATTGTGTACTAAAATATTCTAATCATAAGTTATTGTATATTGCTTCTGTTAAACCTAGTTTTTCTTATGCTATACTTTAAATTATATTATTTATTATTTTATTTCAAATAATATTTTAAACTTATACAAACTTATAATATTAATTCAATTTGGAATCGAACACAGGGAAACACCCATTAATATCTTTTCTGAGCCAGATATTTATGGTTTCCCTGAAATGAGATTTACTCAGGATATATGTTTCATGGAAGTATTGTCCACATCATCAGTTGTTAAATGACTCTTGGATCATTTGTAGCAGCTGGGTAGGTAAGTATCCAGGTTGACTCTGGTGGTCTGGTGATAAAGTTAAATAAATTGCTGCTTCCGGGATGTCAAAATTCATAAGGTTATGCTCATCAAAATTCATAAGGTTAATCTCATGTGGGTTTTTTTTTTTTTTTTTTTTTTTTTTTTTTGGGTATAAATCCTTTCCCATATATCCTAAACTTAGGTATTCATTTGTTACACTAAACTCCACTTACTTACATAAAAGTAAGATGTGTTTCAGGAGAATCTCTCCCATCTTCAGTCATCTTTCCACACTGAAAAACACAAAAGAAGAATACAAATTCATAGTTTTACCTACCATCCAATTTACCACAACAAGTTCAAGAAAATTTTAGAAGTACATGGGATAATGTTAGCCCCAAAGAACAGATATAACATCAAGAATTCATTGGGTTGCACAGTAAAAGACTCCATACCAAGAGAACGGAAATCATGAATTTACAAAATAAAATGTGCAGATTGTGAGCAGAGCTACATAGGCAAAACAAAAAGAAATTTGGAAATTCAGAGGAAAGAATATTTTAGGAATATTCGGTTTAAGCAGGTGGATAAATCAGCAGTAGCAGCTCACTTTTGGACAAAAAAATCATGAAATTAAACTACTGAAACATCTTCACAACCCATTGGAGTGATCCACTTGGAAAAACATTTTCATATTAAAAAATAGAGAAAACCTAATGAATTTCGAGTTTACTCCTATGGATGAACTCAGCAATTTCCTACTTCAACCAACAGAAGCCACCACAGGAACATCCGGGTGTCTAGCTATGGTTTCGAGTAACAGTGGCTCAGTGAGCAACTGAAGATGGGAGAAATTCTTTGGAAATGCGTCTTATTTTTATGTAAGTAAGTGCAGTTTAGTGTAAAAAATGAATATCTAACTTTAGGATATATTACCACTCCATTGTGAACAGCTTAGTAAGTAAAATATTTATACCTTTCCCATATGTTTAGAGCTTTATTTAAGTTTATCACTAGACCACCAGAATTAACTTGGATACCTACCTACCCAGATCCTACGAATGATCCAACAGTCATTTAACAACTGATGATGTAGACAGTAGTTCTACGAAACATATGTCCTGAGTAAATCTCATTTAAGTGAAACCATAAAGAGTGTTTTAAACATCTGACTCAGATTATACAAATTTATTGTTAACTGTAGATTTTGAGTCAAAAAATTGTGTACACTTAATTACATACTTAATCATACAATGATCTTAATTATATGATTCACTTCACTAAGTTCCAATTAGCATTTCAAGTATTATACAGTTTAAAATTGCCACTGAAGTCAGTGATCATGAAAACCCACTAATTGACTGAAATACAACATTTAAATTATCCCTACATTCATATGTAGGAAAGACAATTCAGAAAACTATTCCCAACCAATACCAACCATATGGAGAACAAATCCTTCAGCCATCCCTTCCTTCTCACCTTCACCTTCTCACAATGATGTTCAATGTCCTATATATCTTCTGTCTCTTAATATCTACCAGTGTTTCAGCATTTTCCATTTTATAAGTTTTTCCCATTTTCTTTAAAAACATTTAAAGTGAATGAGGTGAGTTTTGGAAATGCATGCCTGAAATCTTCCTTTTAAAGCAAGAATTTGAGTCAGATTAGAGTCCATATATTCAACCAAGTATCTAAATCAGAATATATTTTAATCCTCCCATTTTTATTAATGTTGATTAATTTCTTCATCTTCTGTTTTCTTCATCTTTTCTTTCTCTTTAAATATTTTTGTCATGTTCTAATATGATACACTTGCCTGTACTCATCATATTGTCAAATAACTAAGAGAGAGAGCAAGTGAAATTGTGAATCAGGAATGAAAAAGCTATATTTAATTCATTTTTATTTTTATGTAATATGGTACTGACATGTTTTTGTGTATGGGGTTTTATATTTTTAAGACTGTGTTCACTCCATATTCTACTGCTTTAAGACAAGAAGTTTCTAGAAGGGAGTTTTGTTGGGTTTGAATTTTATCATTGCATTTGTGTAATTCTGTAGATGAATGCTGTTTACTGCCAAGTCAAGTGATGATTCCACAGCTCAACCCATCTACCAAAATTGTTGCTGTTGCTTCACCAGCATTATATCACCAATCTCTCCCTATACAGGTACGTGTATTAGAATTTACTTAAAATTATTAATCCAAATCATAATAGAGCATTAACACTTATGCTAAACTTTGTAATAATTTTTACTTAATATTCATTTCTCAGACTTAATGAAATATTTTTACACATTTTAATTAAATTTACCTCTTTAAGAAACAGGACAGAGAAACTAAATAAAGTAGTACAAAAAGTTTCATTGGATTCCTTGAATGCTTGTCATATTAGGTATTTAGAGCTGAACTTTGCAGATTTTGCTTAAATTATATTATTATTTTTTTTTTTTGTTATTGTTACTGTTATGTTATTATAAGTAGCAGACAGAGTGTGATCTCTTCCCTTTTTTTTTTCATATAGGAACAAGCAACACTATCACTAATAGAGGGGAGTTAGCCATTTTTCATGTATTGTTAATAAAATAATGAGGACAATTTTTAAAATTGATAAGTTCATTGAAAAGGAATGGTTAAATGTTGCTTGCATGTAGTATAAGTTGTGTGTGTAATGCATGAAAAGTTAGGGACATGTGATGAATGTAGAAGCTTAAACTCAAGAAATGCCCACTTGCTTCATTTCAGATATTAAATCTGGCTACAAAAACTGTAAAGGTAAACACATTTTTAAGCCATCTAAAGATATATTAGATTTTCAAATTGGGTAAAGGCTATTCTTTAAAAAATACAAAGTGTAAAATTTTTTCTAATTAACTATCATTTGAACAAAGCATTTGTTGTGAAGCATACAGATTTAAATCCCTACAGAATGAAGGAAATAAAAAACTGGCAAAAATATTCAAAATTGCTGTAATATTTAAACACAAAATTATAAAAGAGAAAACCATATAAAACCCATTCACAGAATTTATGCACAAATTTGATTTTAATATATGACAGCATTATAATTTACTTAGAATTTATATCATACAAATTCAAAATTGCTTCTAGATAAATTGTATTAAGTTTTTATTTTCATTATAATTTTTTAAAAATTGTAAAAACTTAAAAAAAAAAAAATTCATATGGAACTAACACAGTGAAGCTCACGTTCTGTCGTCTAACATTCTTCATGCTTCACTAACCTTAAAAATATCTGGATCCAGTTTCAAAGATATGTTATCTCCATCTTCGGCTGTGCTTCTGATACTACATAACAACCCTTCACACCAGTCGCCCATGGCCGAAAATGGAGATAACATATCTTTGAAACCGGTTCCAGATATTTTTAGGGTTAGTGAAGCATGAAGAGTGTTAGACGACAGATTCAGTTTTATTTTAATGTTTATTAAAAATTATACATTTTACACAATTATGAGCTATGAAGAATTGATAGTAATAAATCCTATGGAACAGATGGTTTGGTCAAAGCCTGTAGATTTCTTTATTTATGGTGTATAGTATTAGAAGAATATTTTGATTTAAGAGATAAATTTGAACATCAGGAAACATATTTAAAACTTAAATGTAAATTGGAACTTGCACAGTGAAGCCAATCATATTAATTGAGATCATTGTATGATTCAGTTGAACTACACACTCTTAAAGCTTCACTTACTTTTCATAAATGTATGGAACCGGTTTCGAGAACATTTATGAAAAGTAAGTGAAGCTTTAAGAGTGTGTACTTCAACTGAATCATACAATGATATCAATGATATCAATTAATCAGGAAACATGTTAGAATGTTAGAAATGTATTTTTTTTATTATGGCAAGAAATTACTTATTAATAAAATGAAAAGAATGATTAATGGAAGGAAATTATGTTCCTATTTTCAGTATTTGAAATTAATAGTTATATAAATATAATTAGGTTGTATATGAATATTTGTAGATTAAATCAGATAAAGGATTAGGAAGATTGAGGGAAAAATGGAAAGGAATAGGAATTTAATAAGAATAGATGCAGATCCTCAGGTGCTACATTGAAATAATTTTTGGTGAATTTTTGGTGATCACTAAGCCCCTGACTCCTGGATATTCCAGTAGAAAATAACTGATGTGCCAGAGAAAAAGACTTAATGCCAGATTAATTGTAGTAAGCAAGATGATTTTTGTTTGTTCTTTGAATAACATATAATTATGAGCAGTTTGTAATTTGCTAAGATAATGTTGATTTACACCCGAACTTTGCTATTTGCTCTCAGGATCAAAATGATGTAGCCAAGTTTCATCAGCAGTTACTACCTTTGAAAGAAACTCCCATCTTTCTTTAGCATCATAAACTTCCTTTTGTTTGAGAATTAGCAGTCTTGAACCTATTTTACATAATCACATCTCATGTGCGACTTTTCAATTACCAGTGTGTGGATAGCACAGAGTGAAATTTTCAGAATTTCTGAAAGTGATCTAAATGTTATTCAATGATCCTCTCTCACAATGACAGCAGCATTGTTAATGTTTTCTTCCATTACAGCACAAACTGTAGTGTCAGGCCCACCTTCCTTTGAAATTAATTACCTTTCCTCTTTAAACATTTTAAACCATCTTCAAGCTATGCTATAGGGAAGAATAAACCCTCCATAGACCTCCTGTGACATTGCATAGACCTCAGCTGAAGATTTGTTGAGACGAAAACAAATTCCATAGCAGCATGTTGTTTGACTCATGCCACCTTCATTTTGCTGTAGGCAGAACTGAACATTTTTTTAAAATTCTGTTGGAACCAACGCAGTGAAGCCAGATAAAATATAATGTTATCCAATATTGTCGTCTCATACACTCTAGTGCTTCATTTACTTTTAAAATATGGTGATACTGGCTTCGGAGAGAATCCTCTTCATCCTCGATCAACTTGACGACTGGTTGGAGGAACTATCTTCTAAGAGAACTTGCAACTTCGTCCTAGTGGTACTTTTATCGTATATGCATGTATATGATAAAAGTACCCCTAGGACGAAATTGCAAGTCCACTTGGAAGAAAGTTTCACCAACCAGTTGTCAAGTTGATTGAGGATGAAGAGGATTCTCTCGAAACCGGTCCCACCATATTTTAAAAGTAAGTGAAGCACTAGAGTGTATGAGACGACAATATTGGTTAATCATTATAGAACTGAACATATCATAACTTGCACACCTCTTATAGACAGGAACCAGAAGTGACAATGAAACTAATATCATGGGTACATTATGTAATAAGCTAACAAAATATTGTAATGTTAAATTATTGTAAAAATTATAATCATTCTTTATTGGTCAGCCCATGTATTTTGTATTATCCTGAGTATTTCAGTAAATTACTAGAAAACTTTCCAAAACTCAAAAGGCCCAAAAGTGAGAATTATATTAACACTGTTAAAAAATACCATTTTGTATCAGAACTCTGTTTTCAGATAAAGTTCTAAATATTTTGCACTATAATGGATCAGAATTGTCAAGTAGAAGAAGCATAATTATTTCTTAATATAATACAGATTCCTGCAACTAAAGAGGCCTCCCTAAAATGGTCTGTTAACAGCTGCCTCACCCTCCACATAGATATCATCTTATGCTCCCGTGAAGAATGTCCTGATGGCTAAATTAGATCTTAAAGTATTTGAGAATTACTAAACTGTTTTTGCAATCAAAGAAAACATTTCCATGTTGTAAGAAAATGGAGTTGATGCAGTAATGGAATGATATGTGTTGAAATATTAGAAAATGAGATAGAAAAATGAATGAATTTGGTTTTAACTTTGTTACTTGGTTTAAAATAAAATGAATTGAAAATAATGTTTTAGCTTGAGTATGGGGTAGAGCCAGATTGCTTGCTGTTTGTCCCTGATCTGAGTCCAGTAGAGGGAGCCATGCAGACAGAACAGATGGTGGACAGCATTCGTCATGTCTATTTGGGCAAATGGCCACTTGTGGTGAAACAATGTTGCAGGTAACTGTTGTTATACATTGGGTAACATTTATTGCAACTGCAATTTTTATAACAGTGTACGAGGTGGTGTCCATAATATTGTGGAGTGGTTTTGCTATCTCAACAGTAGTTGCAGTAGAGTTTGTACTGCTACGTGGCAACACATTTGATGAGTGAGTGTTTAAAGTTTCGTGCAGCTGGGTAGATATGTTTAGATTCTATAGTACTTTTCACGATACTCTGTATGTAGGTCATGACGATTTTACAATGGATCCAAGATTAGAACAGATAGTTTGCATCAAATACTGTGCAAATCTTGGGAAAAATGCTAAGGAGACCCTCGCAATGATTCAACAAGTATTTTGGGGACAAAGCATGCGCCGTACACATGTGTTTGAGTGGCATGCTCGGTTCAGGGCCGACCCGTACAGCTATTGAAGACAATGCTCACGCCAGTAGGCCCATCAGCTGCACAACGCCTGACATTGTTGCCAAAGTACAACACCTCATTCGTGAGGGTCGACGTTGAACAATATAAGACCTTGCTCATGAAGTGGGAATTGGTTATGGGGCATGCCAATGAATTTTAACTGATGAATTGGGCATGCTTCGCGTGGCCGCAAAATTTGTGCCAAGGATCCTGACTGCTGATCAGAAGGCATAGCGTGTTGAAGTTTGCACAGAGCTTCAAGGCCATATCCGATGACTCAACCTTCTTGTCCAGGATCATCACCAGCGACAAGAGCTGGATGTGCACTTATGACAATGAGACAAAACAACAATCCTCCCAGTGGAAGATCCGGAACTCGCCAAGACCAAAAAAGCGAGACAAGTGAAGAGCAAAGTCAAGAGCATGCTCCTCGTTTTCTTTGATACCAAGGGGACTGTGTACAAAGAACTTGTTCCATCAAATCAAACAGTGAATTCCACGTACTACTGTGAAATTTTGCGACAGCTCCGTGAAAATGTGCAGAAACAGCAGCCTGAACTTTGGCAATAAGGGAACTAGCTGTTGCATCACGATAATGCACCCTGTCATGATGCCTTGTTCACCAGGAGCTTTTTGAAAAAAAACAACATGATGGTTGTCCCTCACCCACCCTACTTGCCTGATTTGGCACCCTGCGACTTCGCCTTATTCCCCAAACTGAAAATTAAGTTGAAAAGATGTCGGTTTGATACAGTTGATAGGATTCAAGAAGAAATGTTGTCTGTGCTAAACACCCTCAAAGAACATGACTTCCAAGATGCACTTGGAAAATGACAGAATTGCTGGGACCGGTGTAAATGTGTGGAAGGGAACTACTTCGAGGGGGCGGCTGTCATTAGTCTCAATGTAAGTTTTTGACAAGATGGCAGCACCAGTCCCGAATATTCTGGATACCACCTCGTATTGCTTTAAGGCTTTGGAATATATTGAGAAAAAATGCATATGAAAGCTGTTCTGAATGTGCAATAAAATGCAAAATCCATTCAAAATGAGAAATTTATGCAAAAATGCTATATAAATACAAAACAACATTATTAAAGAAAAACTGCTACTTTTGGTTATAATTTAGCATAGGTGGTTTCCAAGAAGTAAAATAGTCTTTGCCTGTCTGACAGTTAACAAAAGTTGAATTCAGAAAACTGCCTTTGCTAACATATTATCAACCTTTCTCCCTCTGATTGAACCTTTGATGGGTGAAACTTTGGTTGATAATGCTTAATGCCTTTGCTATTCTTTTATAAGAAAAAGGGCCAGATTTTGGCCTGGAAGTGAATAAGTTTAGATAGAAAATTCTAGAAATATGTTTTTCCAAGAAATCTTTCAACTTCTTAATTAGGTGATTGAGTCTTAGGTATAGTCTCTTTAATTCAAAGATTTGTCTGAAAGCAAGGAAAACATGTTGAGGTAAATAAATTCATTGTATTTTTATGGTCAAATTGTTAAAAATTGAACTGTGTACAAATTCTGTTGGTTCTAGTTATAAAATTTCCAAACTTCAATAAAGTATCCCTTATGTATTTGGTCTCCTACAAACAGCATAGATGTCGGTCCTGGTGGTGTAGTAGTAACCATACTTGCCTCCTAAACACAAAACGCGGGTTTGAACCAGGCCAGGATCGATGGATTTTTCTGGGTTTAAAAATCATAAGTATGGCTTCCTTCGGAAGGGAAGTAAAGCCGTGGGTCTTGTGTCGTACATTTACGGCATGATAAAGAACCTCAAGCCTGAAAGAAGAGTCCTCTGAGCAAAATTTGTCGGCTGTTTCACGCCCTGAATTGAATGGGATGCTGATGACCTGAGATGTTAAAGAGCATCTGTAAATAAACAAATGAAAAAAAAACAGCATAGATGCTGAAAAAATTTTTAGCAAATATAATTTAGTTGTTTGGTTGAGAGAGCAAGTATGACAGACGGCGATACAGAAATGTGTTCAATGCTTTTATTCAATAGCATAAATGTTTGTGTAACTTTATCTAATGTATTTGAGTGAATCAAATGAATTATATAATGCAGCTGTTTTATCCTGTTTCATAAATTTTAAAATACTACATTTTTTTTTAATTTTGCCCATAAAATACGCACATGTGGAAGTGACAAGTGTTATATTAGATCACGATATGATCACATACAAAAGTAATGTTGGATACAGTCTGAAACATTTTAAACAAAGAAGTTATTAAAAGAAACTGGAATGAATACCCTATTAACATTAAGTATAATGTAAAAATATTTGTCTTATTAAATTAAATTGTTGTGAACTGTACCTATTCAAATATATTTTAATAAATGTGTGCATAAAAATACTGTATTACATTAATCATCATTTTCTTCCTTTAAAATGCTGCAAAATGCTAAATTTCTAATTTCAAATTGATAAATTTCACCATCTCTAAATAATAAGCATTGCCTAATTTTTGTTACTTCACTGTGCTGGCATTGAAACAGTTGTGTGTTATTATATTTCTGTATAAAATTATTTGCATGTGGTTACTTGATGAGACTTGCATAACTGGCAGTGTATAGTAAGAAGATAGCAAACAATTTGTAGAACCTAGCATAAACTGATGATCATAACATGGCAGGCAGTATATCTTCTGTTGCTACCACTGTTATTTGTGCTGTCAAATTTACATCTATAATAATTCTTCATCTTCTGCTTTCTCTTCCACTTAATACACATTTGTTCAATTTGAAATTGTGCTATAGAGCTTTGCCATCCAGTTTCAAGCAACAATGTTTCATCTTTTCTCACCACATTGAATCAATAAATAAATGGACATAAAAGCTCAATGCTGATAATGTCCTCTTCATCTAATGACTGGTGCTTTTATCCATCTCCATCTGTCCCTATACATTTCTGAAATGCCTCTGCATGTTGGTGATGATCTCATTTTCTTCAAAAAGAAATTCATATTACTATTTTTTTGTAATACACATTGCTTGAAGATTTCATTTTGAAAGCTAATAGCATTAGCAGGGTATTGCAACTAGACTTGCAATACAGCATATATAAAATTGCATATACTACATTTGAGATTATCTCTGAACACCGAACAGTTGAGAAATTTCATGTAATTGGTTGATTTTATCCATGGCACAATATCTGAGTGATCAGGCTACTTGCTTTTCATTAAGACAACTCAAATTAAATCACTGTGGAATTTGTTGCAGATAGTGTGATTTCTTCCTGGTACCTTTGTTTGGGCTGCAACACATCATCATCATCCTAATCCTAGCATAATGGCTTATGCCATGGTCCTCCCAAATGTAAGAAAGCACATTGTTGGTTACACAATGAGACATAATGTTTTTCATTATAGGTACAGTAAACTTATATTCAATTAACATGCAGTTCATCTCATAAATTGTCACAAACTATCATTTGCTCCAGTTGTAGGGCTCTCAAAGTACATGAATTTCACTGAAGTGTGAGATTGTTACATGATTTTAGTTTTCATGGCAGTAATGTACAAATAAGCTTTGACAAATTTATTGATGCAGTCATTTTTCACCAGATGTGGATGCAAAGCACAGGTGCATAGCATGACACGGACTGCAGCTATTCGAGCTTGGGATCTACGCTGGGCCCGAGAATGTAGATGTTGTGGCCACTGGAGAGTACATCGGTTTACATAGAATATGGGAAGTCAGGGATAAATAAAAACTGAATGTATTGTGTAAAAGCAGAATACCTTAATACATCAGTGCTCTTTTTAAAAAGTGAATAAATTTTTAAAATCATGTTACTTGTGTTATTCATTCCCAGTAGTTTTACAGGTCTTATTTTATGTGATTCTGTTTATTTTTAACAATTTAATTATTTACAGCATGCTACATTAGCAAAATTTTAATGCTAATACTAATTTATATAAACATAGCTACTAGCATCAATCAACTGGACCATCCCAGTAATTGTACATTTGTTTAGGCACAGTGCAATTCTACTCTGGTACACAGATTCAGTAGCATACTATTTACTGTGTGTGCTGTGTATATCCTTTAGAATACTAAAGGATATATCAGACAAAATTATGAATTGAAAAAGATGGAGAAGAGGTTAGAAACGAGAATAAGCAGATTAACCAAAGATATGAGAGATATTGTTGCAAGCTATCAACAAGTAGTGAAACAAGATCTCGTGAAAAATGATGGAAGGATAAGGAGGCTGGAAAAAGCTGAGGCAAATAAGGAAACATGATCAATCTTGGAATACAGGAAAATAGAAAAGAATTGGCAAGAGATTAAAGAAATATTTAATGAACAGCTGGGGATCCAAATTTAGGGCTGGGAAATATGTAACTCCTTTAGAACAGGTAAAAAAGGTATTAGACCGAGGCTGATACTGTCAAGTATTCCACCATGAAATTTAAATGGATGGTGCTGGAAAGTACAAAAAAACTTAGGGGTATGAAGATATTCATTGAGCAAGATTATGGTAAAGAAGAAAGGGAATATGGGGCTATTTACTTAAGCAAATGAAAAAACCCAGAGAAGAAGGCAAGATTGCATATGTTAGGGGTTTGAATCTTTTCATAGACGGAAAGAAACAAGACATGAATGGCAAAATACAGTAGTTGTAAGCTCAGCCAGCAGAGAGGATCAAAGTCCAGGAAGCCAAGGCGGTAGCAGAGAAGAAATGGCAAAAGGTGAGAAGGGGAAAGATGAACAGCTGATGACACCATGATGCATTGTACAACCTCCTCAACAGCTGCTCGAGAATGCGAACAGAGAAGCACTGGGTTCTAGTGCAGAGAGGCAGGGTTGAATGTGTCTCCATACCTGGGGGAAGTATTATGCAGGTAGAGGAACGAAGAGCAAGACTTAACAAGCAGCGAAGCGAAGTTGGAGCACTATAGGTTTGGGAGAAAGAATTCAGTATAGGGGAATGTTTACCTAGTCAGTAGTATGCTGGAATATTAAATGGTTAATAGCAAAAATACAATTTTTTTATTTATTTATACTGGTGAGTATATAGGATATTTTCTTCACTCAACCAGTCTTACATGGATGTACATACATATTAAATTACAACATAAGTTAAAACTAAACAAAGAGAAATGGATAATAGTAACTACAAACACAATACATGAGTTACAGTCATTGTCAATCAGATCATATTTAGCAGCTATATAAAAATTGAGTGAAATAGATGGAAATACATTTAAATGAGCATAATATAATATTTTGTTTTAATGCTAAAATTTATCTTCCTCATATAGGCCTTTGATAATTAAGTACTTCTGATTTTAAAACACGTGCACATATAAAGTATATATTACTTTATAATTCATATTTATAAGATACTGCTTGAGTTCTATTTTAAATAATAATAATAATAATAAATTTATTCCTGTCAATAGACTCGTGTACACAAGTTTCAGACATTGTCTAAATCTAAGAACACTAGTTTAAACAAATCATATACAATTATAAAGTATAGGATAAGAATAGCAAAGGTTTAACAGAATTAGTATATACGGTAGCTTATTTTTAGATATTTTATACACATTTACAACATTAAAGAAAAATTACACATTTTTTCTACAATTATCTACAATTCATCCACCCTGTATAGGCATTTCTCAGTCAAGAATACCTTTAGATCTCTTAAATTTTCTCTTTGTTTTTTGTTTTTAGAATTTCTGGTAGTTTGTTGTACAAAATTACACCTTTGATAAATGGATCTTGTTCTGATGATTTTTTGTTTACGGTGACTCGATGTAAATTAGCTTTTCTCTGTGTGTCCTAGGTGTGGTATTGGTTATTACTGCCAGCGTGCTTATTGCTATTTACAATCGACAGGATTAGTCTATGTACATATAGAGAGATTAACAGTTAACAGAAAATTTCTAGAGAAGCACTTTGGATTAAACTGAAAAAGAAAGTAAACCAGAATTTTATAAAGGTAATTTAGAATGTTTATAAGGAAATGGAATTTTGTGTTAAATATGAAAGAGGGAGGGTTACAGATAAAATATCTAACAATGTAGGTCTAAGACAAGGATGTAAATTAAGACCAGTTCTCTTCAATCTATGTATTAATGATGTTCTAGAAGAAATTAGTAAAGTTAATGTAAATTTGCCCACAATAAATAATATAGAGATACTGGGTCTGCTCTTTGCAGATGATTTGGTAACAGGATCTTTAACCAGTGTAGGATTAAAACGATTATTAGAAACTATAAGCACTTTTTGTACAGAATGGGATCTTAAGGTAAATAAAAACAAATCTAAGATTATGATGATGAAAAAAGGTTTCAAATTTAAAAAAACAGAAAAAATGATGGTGGGAGGACAGGAAATTGAAGTTGTCAAGAAAACTGATTATTTAGGTTTTAGATTGTCTAGCAATGGGAAATATAGTGATCAAAAAAGGAAAGCAATAGCCGAAGGAAAAGTAGCCATTGAGTGTAATCAGATCTTGTGTAAACAAAATAGCAAATATGCAAGTAAAATGGTTAGAATATGTGGCTCAATAGTGGAGAGCAGGATGATATTTGGAATAGTAATTTGGGAGCCAGATGAAGGGTGGAAAAAGATAAATGTGATAAAAGACTATTTTGTAGAATTGTTCTAGGCTTACCTAGATCTTCACCTAACGAGGTTGCCCTAATGGAACTAGAAAGATTGGACTATAAAAGCAAGGAAATAGAAAGAGTATTGAAATATTTGTACAGAATAGGAAGACCAGTAGAGGAGAATATCATTAATCAGTGTTTAGTAGCACAAGCAAAAATTAAGGGGCGAGAAACTTGGTTATCTAAAATCCAAAAATATCATACAAGAGGCAGGCATGGGATCAATATGGTACGAAGGAGAAAGATTGAGTAAAGAATTTTGGAAAGAAATAACAATAAGAATTAAGGATATTGAAAAACAGGAAATATGGGCAAATCCACACCAAAAATCTCTGAAATTGTATAGTACACTAAAAAATGTGTGGGAAAGAGAAAGATATATTGAAATTTGTGATAAGGTAGGAAGGCAAGGATTGGCATGGTTTAGAACAGGAGTAAAATATTTAAGTGGATTAAAAAATGGATGCACTAAGGGAATATGTCCTATATGTGAAGAACCAGACAGTACTTAGCATTGTATATTAGAATGTAAGGAAATCAAGTTTTGGAGGGAACATTTCCTATTAGAAAAGTGGGAAAATATGCCAAATGAAATAAGAGGCAGATGAATTTTAAATGCAAAATCAGATGAAAACATTAAGGAACTGGGAAAATACATATACAAGGTTATGGGTGTAAAATTCTTAGGAAAAATGTTTGAGAAATGCTATAGAATTGCCAGATAGTGAAAGGAGGATGGAATGAGTAGGGGAGGAAATGAGACTAGTTATCTAGCATTAATTAAACAGGATAACCAGGGTGTTAGTGTGTATAAGGTCCTAGAAATATGCAACTCTGAAGGATAGAAATTTGGCTGAATGAGTTTAATTAAAAAAGGAAGGTTTAGTATTGTAGGAAATATAACTTAATATTGTATTGAATGTATAAATTATTTTTAATGTTGTGTTTTGTTTTTGGCTGAATTAGAGCCTGGTCCCCTGGATATTCTAGTAGGTAGCTGCTGATACATCTGAGACTGGGGGCTGAGCCAATCAAATTATGTTGATGCATGAGAAATAAATACTAAATACTATTTAAACTTTTAATGATGAAAGAAATTAAATTAAAGCTGAGGTGTTCTTCTCTACTTAATATTTTAAATCATTTTTGTGATATGTAGTGGTAGTGTTATGTATCTGATCAGCAATAAGAAACTGCAAGTACTGAAAATATTTAACCATCACCACTCTCCATACTCTAGATTATTTTTCACTTGAAAATGAAGAATTGTAAGTGAGATCCAGAGGCTTAAGATAAGATGGAAGATGGAAGAGATGACATAGATGGAGAATTTGAAGTTCATGGAAGTTATCAAATGGTGCTGCTGATTGGCCCCTTGATTTTTTTTTTCCAATGCAAATTGCTTTAAATGTGCTTCATTGTAGCCAGTGGATTTGCTCCCATGCAGACTCTTGTGAGTCTATCAACATCAACTATATCATGCAGGATTCAAGATTTAGTAAACTATTTTTAACTGCTATTTACTGATGGAAAACTTCTTTACATATTACCTGGGCATTGATGATAACACAGATAATTGTTTTTGTTTTAGGTATCAATCAGTATTTAGAAGCTATGGAAGAGTTATTGGATTTAGTGACTATGAAAGACAAATGATGGGGTTAGACGTAAAAGTTCTTGAAAATTCAAGTCCAACATGGAATATCTTTATATTAGTAACCACCGATGGAGCTTCTGCTGTGCAGGTTTCATAGCCCTTTTAAAACAAAAGGTAAATGAAGAAGTAAAAGTAGTTTATTAAGAAATGTTGTGTATAAAATGTTTTATACATATATATATATATATCAACAATCAACAACAATGAACAAATGAAGCCAAATTATTGTATGATGTTCTGTAGACAGATGTGACTCGCATTACGTTGTTCTAGCATTGCTACAACAAAATGGAGCCAAAATTATCATTTGAACAGCAGAAAGCAATTTTGAAGTGGTATTGGAAAACTGAGAATGTTGTTGAAGTTCACAGGCAATGGAGATGTGTACAGAACCGAACTGTCAATGTGAGTAACAATTGCACACATTCAAGACAAATTTGAGACTCATGGTACTTTTTGTGATGTTCACAGGGTAAATCTGGGAGATCTGACACAGCAACAAGCCCTGCATCTTCGGCTATGATTTTGGAATGTTTTGAGCATTGACTGCAGAAATCTAAAAAGCAATGTGAAAGTGAGACTGGGTTTAGCAGAACCAGGGTATGTCATATTATTAAAACAGCAAAGTTGAAAGTTTTCATTCCAAAACATTTGCATGTATTGAATGATAACATTGTTCAGAGAATGCAATACTGTGAGCGGTTTCGGAACATGGTGCAAGAGGATGATACCTTTGTAGGGAAAGTTGTTTGGTCCAATGAGGCAAAATTTAAGCCAGCATAACTGTGTCTACTGGTGTGCAGATAATTCATATGTCATTTTGGTAAAGGCTGTTAATTTACCTGGAATTAAAGTTTGGTATGGATTGTGATCTAGGGGTCTAATTGGACTATTCTTTTGTGAAAAAACAGTAACTGGCCCAGTGTACCTGAACATGATATGCACATCAATCTTACCTGCCATTTATACAGCTATAGAAATGAGGAATTTTACTTTCAACAGGATGGTGCACCACCACATTTCCACTGAGATGACAATCTTCTAATGCACTGGATAGGATGAATAGATCCAATTAAGTTTCTACCACGTTCTCTGGACCTAAATCCGTTGGACTTCTACCTATGGGGAACTCTTAAGCATGTTATATACTGTAGAAAACCAGCTACACTGGCATCACTTCCAGAAGAAATTGAAACAGAATGTGCTGTATAATTGATGAGGACACTTTCGCAAACATTGCTCAGTCAGAAGTTCAATATACTCAGAAGTGTATTGATGCTGATGGTGCGCACTTTGAGCAACTGTTGTAACTGTAAAAGTCCAAGATGATTAGTGCTCATCATTTTCTGTTTGTGTGAATTCAGTTTTGTTATGTTAACACAGCTTTTTCTTTGCTTGAAGTGTGTTTATACAGTTTTGGCACCTTCTGTATATAAGTATAAGAGAGTGTCAAACTCATGGTGTTTATATATATAAAATATCATGAGTTGTCATGATCACAAATGTACTTCAATCTCATTGTATAAAACATATTTTGGAGCTTCCTAGAAGATTTGAACAGTAATATAGTGCTACACCTCATTCTTAAGTGAGATGACTTAAGTCATAATAAAGTTTTAAATAAGTTTTTCAACTTACTTGATGAGATTACATTGTTCCTTGAAATTAATTGTAATTCTTTTTCCAAACTGCGATATAAATGGAATCATGCTCTCCAGTTTATGTGACTCTCCTAACAGAACATTCAAATTATTTTAATAAAATATTTCAAGGAATATACCAGCTAATCACATACTTTAGGCACTATACAGGCCTAAAGGCAGCTATCATTATGGAATTGCCAGCTGAGCAATGGTATTGCTATACATTTTTTCAAGACTACAAATTGGTATATATGATGCTCCTTCCTGAAATATGGAATGTTGTTTGAAAAGTAATAGAACTTTTACATTGGAGAAGCTTTTAATTTAATGGATTGGTGAATCAACTATATACTCTTAAGTCTTCACTTAAGGTTTATAGGCAGAATATGTTTTGTGGACCTTTCATTGAACTTTTGTCCACATACTTTGGTAAGTGAAGAGTATATAGTCAATTCTTCAACCATTAATAATAATGTCTATCCTGGTGGTGTAATGGTTACCATACTTGCCTCCTACAACCCAAGAACACGGGTTTGAACCCGGCCAGGAATGATGGATTTTTTGGGCGTAAAAATCCTAAGTATGGCTTCCTTCGGAAGGGAAGTAAAGCCGTGGGTCCCGTGTCGTACATTTACGGCATGAAAAAGAACCTCAAGCCTGAAATAAAGGCCTCTTAGCAAAATTTGTTGGCCGTTTCATGCCCTGCATTGAATGGGACGCTGATGACCTGAGATGTTAAAGAGCGTCCATAAATACATCAATCAAAAAAAAAAAAAAAAAGAAATGTAATGTTCATACTCTTAAATTATTTTGTTGTGAGTTTGAAGATTTGAAAGAGTCTAAAAGAAGGATTTCAAGATATTTGATACATCCTCCAGTGTAAATATCAACAATAGTGCCAAAAAATTCAATCAATTCATTGAGATAAAAGATAGCTATTGAAACAGAACAAGTTTACTTCATTTTTATAACCACTTTCCTCAGATGAGATTCCCCTATCTGTACAGAAGTACAGCAACTATCATCTAAATGCTTGGTTTAACCAAAGTTTGTAAACATCTATTTTCAGCTATGACATGGTACAAAGGCCCTCATGGAATAATTATAAGTGATCATATGCCTTAAGATTAAGAACTTGTTTCATTATTATCAAATATATGTAACATAGTGAAAAATAAAAGGTGTCAAAAAAGCAAAATGAAATGTCCCCAGCAAATACAAATGCGTAATTATTTAAGTGAAACTTACGGTTATACAGCCCTATATAAAATTTAATTATAATTTAAAGTAATATTTTATTGATTAGAATTACTTGATTTATTACTTTATGTGTGCTGTCCTGATGATGTAGTGGTAATCATATTTGCCTCTTAAATCCAAGATTGCAGGTTCAATCCCAGCCAGGATCAATGGATTTTTTTGGGCATAAAAATTCTAAGTATGGCTTCCTTTGGAAGGAAAGTAAAATCATGGATACCATGTCGTTTATGGTATGTTAAAGAACCTCAAGCCTGAAAGAGGAGGCCTATGAGCAAAATTAATTGTCCGTTTCACACCTGAATTGAATGGGATGCTGATGACCTGAGAATTTAAAGACCATCCATAAATAAACCAAATCAACAAACTATTTTATGTATAAAATTACATTCATTAGTAACTAATAAATCTGTTTTTTCTGACAGTGCCATATTGTTTATTTGAAACTGAAAAGTTAATATTTTAAAATTATTATTATTATTATTATTATTATTATTATTATTATTATTATTATTATTATTATATTAAGAGATGTAGTAATGCATGTTAATATTACTCTTCTTTTCAATGTAGTTTTCACAGATAACTCAATGATTAATTTCATCTTCATGAATGATGCATAAATCCCTGCATCTCTTTAAGACTTTGGAAAGACATTGCAACCCTCATGTTTCTAGTTTGCACAAAGATGAGCCACAACTAAAGGATACCAGTTATATATTGCACATATGTGCATGGTGTGTTTTTTTCTTTCCTTTTTGATAAATTTGAGGACTCCTTTGGAACAACTGCAAAATGTGTTATTGGATATTTTTAATTTCAGATTTCATATTTTGCATGAATTTTTTTTCCACCTCTCCAAATGCCCATTTTTACTACTGAGGCACCACAGGTGGTATCCATTTGTTTTGTATTTAGGTAATGGAGATGTGCAGTTGGAATTAGTTATTAGTTACCATGGAGAACTTGTAATTATGGCTCATTGGAGTAAATTTAGGTGGTGGTGACAATAGAGCTCTTCAAAGGATTGAAACAAACATTCTTATGTTCTGCTGATGTTTTGCATTATCCTTCAGATTTTATACTCAAAATAACTTCTGAAGCTAAAAGAATAAAGTGATGCATTTTACAAAATGAGTGGAGCTTTAGGGGAAATTTATAATGTGTAGATTTATGTTGGCAACATAAAACAATTGAAAGATTGAAGGAGGAAGGGCTTGAGGAAGGAATTTTTAAACATTTGAAGGTGCTAGGTGGTAAATAGGCAAGTAGGAGAAAAGCACCGATTTATGTCAAAGAAGTATACTTGGAAGTTTGAATTTTTATGTACCTAGTTGTTTTCTCAAACAACATTACCAGTGCAGATAGGCAAGCTATTAATGAAATTCTCATCCTGAAAGAAAATAAGGAAGAGATAGGGGAACAGGATAAAAGGAATTCATATTTGGAGGCTTTAGATTTCCAATATTTTTAAAGATGAGAAAATAATATTTATTAGTTACTTTTCTAATATGTAAACTTTAAGGAAATGTTTGGAAAATTATAGCACATATGTTTTATCAACTCAAAATATAAAATTTTCTAAGATTTCACTAATGTATTAATTAGTGAATTTTTTAAATGCCATATTTGGAATTATTTGAACAGGATTCTGGAACTTAATTATTACAATCATATTTTATTTTTAAGTGGTAAAACTGTTAAGTGTAAAATGTGGAACAGAATACAAACAATATTTGATGATATTATACTTGTACATGGTATGTTTGAATTAGCAGATAAGACTAAACTGAAAGTGTGTAATATATTTTTATAGTTGTTAGTTACTTAAATAAAGAAATATGTGAAAATCAAACCAGACTAGGAATAACTCATATAGTTTAGCCTAGCAATGCTTTGGATCCTTTTTATATAATTTCCTCTATATATTAATTGAAATATAAGAACTTAGGGGAGGGAGAGTAAACCTATTACATAAATGCCAATGCTTAGGGACTGCTTAGGGCTTTTGCTCCCAGTCAAAATGATTGGATTGGCATTGCAGGGAAATGTCTAAAAAATATTATATATATTTAATTTGTATAAAGAAACTCAATGTCTGCCATTGCAGTAGAGTATATAATGAATTACATATGTAATTTCTATAAAATTAGTTTACCATATTTGTGTGATAATTTTGCTTTGTTCAATAAATCATTTATTGCCGATCTGAGTTCTTCAAATTGTTTATTTTAAATTTTTTTTCACAATTTGCCCTATTATCAACATTAAGATTTTTCTTTTTTCTCTAACCAGTAATATGTAATATCACTGGGAAGTTTAATGCATTCAACATCAGTATCTGATAAAGAAAATATAAAATACATGAGTGACTTAAAATTGCTCCAACCCACACTATCTTCTACATGGTTCTCTATGTATATGGTTTCCTCTTTCACCTTTTCTTAAGATGGTTTTCAACTCATTTTGTTAGCTTATGGCATATATAAAGTGTAGAAAGATTATTCCTGAATTTCTTTATAAAAATTTTATTCACAAGTAATATGTGTTTCAAACAATGATATCTTCAACAAAACAGTAAGACTATGTTCTTAAGTAGTTGAACACTGCACATTAAAATTTGTTGACAATGTATAAGCATATTTTTAATTTGTATTCCCATTTTCATTTGTAAGTTTTAGCCACAAATGTAAAAATAACTTTGCAATAATGGCTTTCTACTTGCTAAGAAACCACAGATATTTTTAGAAACTTCAGATCCTGTTAACATTACCTACATTTTAGAAATAGTTTTATTCAACAACAGAAATATAATTACAGTACACTTAGTTGATCAGCTTTCAAAAAATTGAAAATGGCAATTGGTATATTTTCACTTAAAATTATGCCTTCATGGGTTCACAGGGACATATGATTATATCCACACCAAAAAGCAAAGAAAGGAATCTTATTTTATGAGGCCATTCCTCATAATGGCATCCAATAATTCACAGAAATTTTTTCAGTTCTGATAGTAAAAATGCTGAAATTGAATAACAAAGGGTGTTTATGTACCTATATTAATGAACACTAAAATCTGAAAACCATTTAGAGTACCACAAAAAGTGGATTAAGTTGTCACGAAGGCTTAAATTAGAAGAAACAATTAATTCAACTCAAAAAGTTGATAAATGAGAGGCTCAATATTTAAGGCCCATAATGACTATTATTAAACTTTTAGCCTGGCAATGTTATAAATTCTATGTAACTAATGGTGAATTACCTAATTGCTAGAATTGATAATTTTATGCAGGGTTGATTCCTTAATGCATTTTAAGCATAAAAGGAAAAACAACAATGTCTGTAGGTGACTTCTAGCTTGTACCTGATGTTTATGTTTGCAGTTATTATCTGTTGGGGATTTGATATGCAGATGCACTGCAAACCAACGTCTTGGTGAGTTTGTGGAGTTATTTTGATCAAGGGAGGTAAGAAGAAGCATTGGAAGAACCTCTTGCCCATAAGAACAGTTATCGAGTTTAACACAGACTGATTGTTGTTGCATTACAAAGTTGGATAAAATAGTTTAACAGATTATGCAGTTATTTCAGTGTCAAACAATATTATATTTGAAGTAACAATATTCTCATGTAGGCACTCTCCAGCAGTGATAATCAATTGTTTGATCACAGTGTAAGAGAATTTATACTGTGGTAAGCTGTTGCTGAATGTGTGAATTAGTGAAATAGTTGCTTTATTTTGTTTTGTGTTAATTAAATGTAAAGAAAATTAACACTATACAAAGCTTACAGTTTAACCTCATTCTTTGTGACCATTGGAAGAGAAAATCAAAAAACTGGGTAGACCAACTCCAAGTATTAATTTTAATCGGAATGTGGTTTCAAAACATAGGAAGAACAGTGCTTTCTGTAGAGATAGACTTCATCCTGCAGATTTCAGATTGTCTCCCAGGTTTATGTCATTCCATGGACTCCCTTTTTGAAAATGGATCATGGTATAGGACCATAGTTCTTTTTTTTACAACATGAGATAGATACTTCTATTTGTTCTGGCCCAGTTTAATTGTCTTGTTTTCTGTTCATCTTGCACTTGGCCTCCTTACACTTCATGTTCACATAGCACTATATTTCATTGTCTGTATTTGCTATGTTATCTTGTGATTATTGGTTTAAATGTTCCACTTTGTAATAAATTATTTTATTTTATCCATTTAACTGCATATTTTTAATTCCTTTCTTTTTTTCTCTTTACATTCATTGATGGTCTCTCTTTGTCTGTTCCATGTTTCATGTCCAATGAGCATGAAAAGCATTGTCAATGTTTTATTAAAAATTAAGCAATATATTTACGAGTTTTATTTTTAAGGATCCTAATAAATTGTTAGAATTGATTTAATGGGATAATGTGTCGTGGTAGTTGGTTTAAATTAATTTAAAAACCAGAGCTTTTGCTGACGTTACGATTGGCATCATCAATGCCCTGAAAGTGTCTGGAAAGTCAGAGATACAGAACCGTTAGAAGTGGGAGGGGGTTAGAGTGTTGGGAGAGTTGTGGTACAGACGTCGTTTGTTGACCTGCAACGGATTCCAAGTCTTACTTATATGAAAACCTCTCTTCAAGCCAGTTTAAAATATGTTGTTGCAATTACTTCTGTTTATTCAAATTTTATTCTACGGCAATTTTGAATGGAATAATCCGCAATCGCAAATTTTTCTGACTGATTAAGGCATAAGTGCTGCTTGTATTCTCCGAGCCGAATTCAAATGGGTCTTCCGGCATATCAATGTATACTTTTCCACAATCGTATCGGTGAAATATAAAACTTTGTATGGTTTGTATCGGGTTCTCGTTTTTTGTTTTTCCCCATACGCGGACCGCAAGCATGCAGCGCAGCTGCCCCACCGCGCGACCTCAGTGTACTAAAAATGTGGGTAATTTTTTTCACAGAAAATAACACTTTTGTCTTCCCTAATTGGAGGCTGTAAGGCATGCAATTCAGTAACCTTGTAGGGATAAAACTTATGTAATTTTGTAGCATAATGTGTCGTCTTTATTAGCCGGCAATACCGATTTTGACTGTCGATGTGTGCAGCTGTGACCTGCCAGCCTCGGAATCGTCCGCGTGCGGGGAGAAACAAATAGAACAATCTTTTGACATTGTTTTACACCGTTGAAGTGGATGGTTGAAACGTTTCGAGTAAAGTATATTGTAAACTGTTTTTTTAACTTAATTTATCATCGTTCCCCCAGAAAAATAATGAAGATACATAAAATATATTACACGAAAAGGGGTGAGAGGATCAAGCCAACTGTGTAATGCGAAAAGAATAGAATGTTTACCTGAAGAAGCGCGGCATCTAAAACATTAGCGTACAGATGTTTTGTTCTTCCGATAATGGAATATGGAGCATCTTGCTAGGATCCCTATAGGAAACGGACAACGGCAGCCAAATTCGTGAAAGGAGGCAGAGGACATATGTTCAAAAAGGTGCAAGATCTGGGGTGAAAATCCTCAGCAGTTAGTGGCAAAACAACGAGACTTTGCACTTAAAGTGTATAAAGGGCATAGGGTATAGGATGCTCTAGGACTTAACCTTAACATACTCTCATATAATTCAGGGGGAGATTATAGATTTAAAATTCAAGGAAGGCAACAGGTGTAGGAACATTTTTGTTCTTAAACACAACCATCTCTGAATGGAATAATTTTTCTGCAGCATTCTTTAAGGTCTGGCCTCTAACAGTTTTAAGAGGACATGCCCTTAACATTTAAGATAAACTTAGATAGGTTCTATAGTTCATAGATATAGCTATTGCAAATGACATACGTTAAATTTGTTTGAAATATATTTAATTAGGTTGACATGTATTAAATTATTTTGACAAGTGTTTAATTAACTTGACACTTATTTAATGAAATTGAAACGTAGTTAATTGGGTTTAAATGTATTAAATAACTTTCACATGTACGATGGGTGTTCTAAAAGTTCTCGGCCTGACTCAGAGATGTCGTGAAGATGACCAAATTACTATGATAGTAGTTGTATCACTCTTTAGAGGGTGCGCCATAAAGTTTAAGATGCGTAATTGTAGTCATTTGTTTGTGACAATCGTGTAAACAAACAAGTGTAGTGTTAACATTTTCTATAACATGGATAAAAAATAAAGCTGTGATAAAGTACTTTTTTCTGAAGGGTTTAACCGCATCAGAAATATAAAAGAATTAGATTCCGCACTAAGGATTCTTCCCCTTCGTTTTAAACGGTTAAAAATTGGGTTGCTGAATTTAAGCATTATCATGCATCCATTCAAGGTGATGAGCGCTCAGGGCCTCGCTACGACCGACGATAATGTGACAAAATTCACAATGCCAGAACAATGACCGGCAATTGAAGGTGCGCGAGTTGGCTTACATTGCAAAGGCCTTTATAGGCCGTGTCCATTTTATTTTACACGAAGTTGAGAAAGCTTTCCCCTCGATGGATGCCGCTAATGCTAACAATGCACCAAAAACGCATTCGTATGAACATTTCCCAACCTTGTTTAGATTTGTTTAAAAGCAATTCCAGTGAGTTTCATAACAGTAAATGAAACTTGGATTCATCACTGCACGCCAGAGATGAAGGAGCAGTCCAAACAGTGGGTAGTAACAGGTGAAAGTGCACCAAAGAAAGCAAAAACGGTTTCATCTGCAGGAAAAGTCATGGCTACGGTATTCTCTTTGTGTGGTGCTCGTAGACTACCTCCAGAAGGGCAGAACCATCATCGAGGATAATTACGCTTCACTACTGGACCAACTGAATGATGCTATGGAAGCTAAACGTCCACACCTTGCGAAAAAAGTTCTCTTTCATGACGATAATGTGTCTTCACGCATGTCTGGAATTTTTCTGTAAAACTGCATGACCTTCGCTTCCAAGTGCTTTCACATTCGCCAAATTCGCAGGATCTGGCTCCCAGCGATTACTTTTTGTTCCCAAACTTGAAGGAATGGCTGGGTGGACGAAGATTCACTTAAAATGATGAGATAGACGCTTATTTTTCACAGTATTTTACCGAGAGTATTTAAAAGCTGGAAAGTCGCCGAACTAATGTATTGATACAAGGTGACTATGTTGGGAGGGGGGGGGGATATTCTCTTAAATCTTCTATTTTCTTGATCAGGCCGAGCATTTTTAGAATGCCGCTCGTATTTTTTAAGGTTGACATGTGTTTAATTAGGTTGGAATGTATTTAATTATTTGGACATATATTCATTAATGTTGTCATGTTTTATTAAGTTTGAAATATATTTAATTAAATTTGAACATATTTAATTAGGTTGACATGCATTTGATTAGGTTTACAGGGATTAAATTATGTTGACATGTATTAAGTAGGCATAATTTAGAGATGTAGATATTAAATTGATTTAAATGAAACTATTATTGTTAATTAAAATATTGATTGTAATATATTAATTTTACGTGTACGTACATCATTAATAATTAGTATATATTCTTAAGTTTTCACAAATTTTATTTAGTTATATGGTTATAGTGAAAATTAGCTTAGATGTAAAAAATTGTAAATACATGTAAATATTGTAATTTTTGTAAGTTTCAAATTCCACCGGGCTTAAGCCCAATTACAGAATGAACGAGTTAACACATTTTGCACACACAATCTCCCATCAGTGTTCTGTAACGAAGATAAATGTTAACTTTGCCATCCACAATAATATTATAGACTAACCCTATTAAATGTGAATAGTACGCTGGCAGTAATAACCAATACCACACTTATGACACACGAGGAAAAGCTAATCTGCATCGAGTCACCTTAAACAAAAAAGTATCAGGACATACTCTACTTATCAAAGGTGTAGTTTTGCACAACAAACTACCAGAGATTCTAAAATTGAAAAAAGAAAAAAAGGGGGGGCGAAGAAATTTAAGAGGGATAAAGGTTCTTGATTGAGAAATACAAATACCTATACAGGGTGGATGAATTGTAAATAACTGTAAATAAAATGTGTAATTTTCCTTTAATTCTTATAACTGGTACTAAAATGTCCTAAAAATAAATTATTTATTTTGATTCTGTTAATCCTTGTTATTCTTACGCTATACTTTATTATTATATTATGAATTATTTCGACTAATGTTTTTAAACTTATACACACTTTGTTAACTCTAGATTTTGACAATGTATGTGTCTACTGACAGCAATTATTATTATTATTATTATTATTATTATTATTATTATTATTATTATTATTATTATTATTATTATTATTATTATTATTATTATTATTATTATTATTATTATTATAGGCTATTTTCTGTAAAGAATGTATAATTTTGTTGTTAAAGAGCATTCGTCAGGTTGGGAAAGTGGGCGTAACTTACAAGAGGAACATTCCTCATTTCTGATTTCAGTACATTACAATAAGCGCATAAAACTTGATTTCTGGTACAGACAAAAACGCTCTCATGTAGGTGGACCAATAGCGAAAATGCGACCCCTGGGTCCAAAAGCAACTGTCGACATATGAAATTGAAGAGCCCGGCTTCTTAATGCCCTATCTCATTTGAATGTAAATTTGCGTTATAAGATCCCTAGGAGTGAATTTTCCCGGTTAACCGAGCCCATTTGTGTCCATTACAAAGCGATTTTGTACGTCATCACTGCTAAAGGCATGGCTAACGATATACAGCTTCAGAAGCCAGCACGAGAGTTGGCCTTTGATGTGATTTTTCGTCAGTCCGGGCCGCCCGCAACATTTCGCCAACACAGTTCAATTTACCTGATTTCCTTTCCAACACAGAGCTCCCACCAACTCCAATCCGGGCCTGAGTCCTGGTTGAGATTTTGGAATTACATTATTAACCTACACATTCTTCTTCGTTCTCTTTTTACTTCCTCTATTCTATTTCTCCTCTTCTTTTTATTATTACCTTGGTCTTTGGCTTCGTATGCTTTTTATATGATGCTACCACTATTTTGTTTTTCCTGTTCTTGTTTGTAAGCCTGTTACTACTTTTCCTGTTGCTTTTCTCTATTTTACTCTTTTTTTTTTCTCCGTCTTGTTTTTACTTCTATTTTCGTTTTACACATCAGAACACGTTCCTTTTTATTTTTATTAAGCTGCTGCTACTTTTTTACTCCTTCAATTACTTTATCTGCTTCCTCCTCGTCTGGTCCACCCATTTCTTCTTGATTCTCTGCTTTTATTCCAATTTCTTTCTGGTTTTCTTTATATACTGCTGCTTTTTCTGCTATTTCTCTTTTTCTGTTATTTTCCTCTCCTTTTTTTTTTTTTTTTTCTGGTGCTACTTTCTTCTTAATCATTCTTTGCATTCTTCTACTTTTGTTTCTTCATATTCTGCTTCCCTCCTTGTTCTTGTTATAATATTACTAACCCTGACTAATCGTCTTGTTTTGTTACTGCAGATTATCGTCCTACTTTATGTCCCGGCCTTCTTATTCTGCTTCTGTTTCCTCTTTTCTTTTCTTTCAACAGCTTCAAGTTATTTTTCTCTGTCTTCATCCTCTTTTGCTGCTTCTCATTGCCACCACCAGAAAGAATAGTCTTCAATATCTGGTCACTTGTGGCCAACACTGGCATCAGCTTCCTTTGTTCTCACTGTTTGTACAGCACTTGATAATATAAACTATCACTTTGCAGGAATAAATTCTCTTCATCTAAGTTTAGGTAAATTTCTCACCACTGTAGTGTAATTCTGTTTGAAACTACCAATGCCAGGCTTCATCTATTTGATCATATCAAATAGCATATCGCTTTAGATCCCTTGTTCTTTTGTGTTAAAGATTTGGGCCACAGATACAGATCTCATTCTGCTCACAATCTTATAACGTTTGATGGCGTTCTTGTCAATATGCAGGCTTGGCCCGTAGCGTGAAATGAGAACCAAGGCCGCCTGTGGAGTCTTGATTGATGGTGAATCCTTCGCAGTTATTTCTAACTCAGATATAGCACAATAGGCGAATTTGCCAGGAGTATAATATAAAATGTTAACTTTTTAGAAGCATAAGCATAGGCATTTTCTTGTCAGCCTAAACCCCTATATACTTTTTTCCCCCAAAACGTCGTCATATAAAATACAAGCTCCATGTACAATTATTTTAACAAATTGAGCTTCTTCAACTGCAAAAATCACTACTAATTTTCTTTAAATGTTTAATCACAAACTTGTTGTTGCGTTAGAAGTTTATTAGTTTTTGTGGTGTGAAATAAACAGCGTATCTGTAATCAACCCTTGTGCGTATATCGTGAGATGAAGGTAAAGGTTACCCTGTTGTTAGCACAAGAAATTGAACATTCGCACCTTGTAAACAAAGCAACAAGGCAAACAAACATGGCCTCGCTGTTCCTAGAAAGTATCTTCTTCATCCTGTTTCTTGAATATGCGTATAGAATTATGTCAATCGTAGTTCTAAAGTACACACATTAGTAATTAATATATCATTAATATAAATTAGGCGTTTTTTAAGTTTTAATTCCTCCTAATCCTGCCTGAGGTTTTCGGGAGATGAATGAAATTAATTCATGATGACGCAAGTTTGTTCGGAGTAGCAATGGGATAATTGAATGAAAATAACATGTTTTGGAAACAATTTATTCACCTGTAAGCCTGGTGAACAGTCTAAAAGTAAAACTTTTTGAATCCATATAATATTCTAAGTGATACGAATATACTCAGCGAATTTACAGGAACAGTTTACTTTGATGTGATGAACATCTAGAAGACTTTTCTATGTGACATGTCTGTTGCAGAGCGATGTGCAATACAAACCGCTCGGCAGGAAAATCTATTAGACATGGACCATTAATCACAAACATCACACACGCTAGTGTTTTTGTTTGTGTTCGATTTCGGAATTTAGTAAGAGTGACATTCATGAAAATTGCACTACCCCGTAATCACAAATTGGTACGAAATGTTTAATACACATTACAGTTTAATAGTTAAATTCAAATTTTGCACGGTATATATTGTTTATTCACTCCTCCTTTAATTACTTCTTTTTAGGAAATGTAAATTTGACATTATGTGGTGCACTGCCGTAATTAAGACATACAAGAGCAACCCATGTTGTACTAAACAGTTTCTATTACACAAGTTCCTGGCGTGATTTCACTAATCAATATTAACCTAATAAAAATAGTAAAGAAATAACACGGTACCGTTTAATAATTCAATTATTAAATGAAACGTTTTTTTCCGAGTGAAGGTAAATTATTTATTTGAATGAAAGTGAGGATTATACTTTCGAATGAAAATATGCATGATAGTAACCTACACACAACATGCACGTACATATCATGGGATTGTTATAATTTCAGGCTTACAAATTGATGATAAAGATATTTTCATAGCATTATCTGGATAAGCATCTATTTTATCATCTCGGACAGTCCCAGCTGGCCACTCTTGTAGCTCAGGGTTGTAGCGGTGAAATAATCCAAAAATAAATAATCGTTTTTACATTACTAAAGCAACCGATTGGTTTTTTTTCCTTTCTTTTTTCTTTTTTTTTCCCCCTCCTTCGAATGAAAGCGAACTATTTTCATTTAGCAGTTAAAGCTAACGATTGCATTCCAGATGAATGAACTGATATCATAACTTTAATACTATTTTCAAGTATTTTAGCCTTTTCATTCATTTGAAAATTAATAGTATGATAGAAAAATGTTTTATTCTCTCAGTTATGTGCATATAATAATCGATCTTATTACAAATAAACTATTAATTACTAAGTAGGAAATATACCGTAATAAAAACAAGTCATCCGCCCGTATATCAGGGGTGAGCAAAATTTCAGAAACTGCACATTTATTTTTACATATAACATGTGTTCTGTTAATAATTCTATAATACTGTATAATGTTATATTATTTAAAATTTAAACATATCTTATAGTATTTCCATATAACACTGGTTCAATAGCGATCTTTGCTCCAATGAGAATGAGAGAAGACTCATTGAAGGGATTTCCAAGTGTTGTCAACCATTAACACACTTTTAAAATGTTAATGTCGATGAAGAAGATCGGTCGGCAGACAATACAGTGTAATCAGTGATACTTTCCCCCGGGACGCGGTGTTTTTCATTGTTTGGCCCCTGAAGGGAGTAGCAAGCCTGCTTGCTTCTTGTTGACTGACTTGTTTCTTAATTCGGCAGTGTACATAAAATGTATTATGCGTCGGTGTTTACAACAGCGCAGTATTTCTTTATGTACGGTTCATATGTGTTAACTCAGTGGTGAAAAAATCATAGAACCAATTATTTTAAGCATAAAGTCGATTCTGTTACTTATGTGAATGCCATACTAACCCCTTTTTTCAGGGAGCGTGATCATGCATTTTTTTCAACAGGGCTCTGCCACTGCTCACTTTGCGAATAATTCCATGAGAACAAGCAGAATGTGTTTCCTCAAGATAGAGCAGAGATTTTGGCCCCCTCGTTCCCCAGATTTAACAGCCTATGATTATTAACTCTGGGGTAAATTTAAAAATGCTATGCACAAGAGGAACCCGCCACCTTACAAGAACCATACAAGAATAAGAGTGATGAATAATTTCTTGAAGAAGTGTGTGGAGAGTGAAAGCGGGCAGTTTCAACACCTTAAGTAACGAGCCTCTTAAATTGTTTTGTGTATTGTTGTATGGTTGGTTTGTTTTATTGCTTTATTTTCCGCTAATCACCGAGACCCGGCTAACGACCGGCGCGCTCGCCCCATAGGCAAAACACTCTGGGGGAAAACAAAAGTGATCGCAAGGTATAAACTGGCCGCTACTCGGTGCGCAGATTAAAATATCTACTAATATTTAATTCTATTGTTGAAGAACAATATTAAGTAGCGATTACATAATAATTAACATAAATTGTTAAGTTAAACAATTGAAAAACAATCATTCTCATGCTGGTAACAAATCATGACATCTTTTCTTCTGGAAGGAATGTTGTTATTCCCTCACTCTGATGCTCTGATATCAGAGCAAAGAAAGCTAATAGTTAATGAACACATTGCAATAATACTATTACCAAGCGCGAGCTCTTTTTAAAATCGTTTTTTTTTTTTAAATAATTGGAACTTAGAAACCAAAGAGTAGAATTGTTCAACCAACTTATTTATATTAACAGTAATTGCAATGTTATCGTTCATAGCTGCGATATGCGTTTTATTTATTCTTTGACTATTTAACATTTATGCCGCATCCTCCCGTTGATGCTTGCATATCAGTCTGATTTAGGAATCGAGCTCGGAAAGACGTCCTGAATGTAGTCGGAAGCTAGTTTTATTAACAAATATATATTGGGATATCCAATACTCAATAAGAGTACATTAAAATTACTGTTAGCATAATAAATGAAAAAGTTTAATGGCTAAGTATAATTAAATACACTAGAATATTAATATTACCTCATTCTTGCCTCCAATTTGAATATCACAACATTTACCAGCAAAACAAAGTGAATAAAGCATTATTAACACTGCGTGCCTGTTTTCAAATTGAATATTACAACATTTACTGCCATGGCACAGTAAACGGTCACATATATAATTCATATAATTCGCGCTTGTCTTCCAAATACAAACATTTAACGTTAAGATGCAATATAATGGGACAAAGAAAATACCCCTCGTTAAGTAATTAGAAACCCATAACTTACAGAAATGTTTTGGTCAGTGGACGAGGCATGGAGAAGTAACGATCCTAACAATTTGGAAATGTTGACCGAAAAACACGTTCACCCCTTTGAAGCTGCTACTCCTATGCGTGTCATTCTAGACACGTTGTCAGTAACCCTAATGACATCATTATACTCGATGGTTCCACATTAGTCTAGACCAATAAAAGAAAGGACAGGGGAAGTCGGTTACCATATGGATGTAAAAAAAGAAGATAAACAGGAATTTGGAAATTAGCAATTAATTAGTCCGTGCAAAGACAAAGCAATCGATTATTTTTCGATTATACAAATAATCTAAAGAGTACCATTGGATTAAAACTCAATCGAGCGTCCCATCTCCATTCCGGAGCCCGTTGGCAACCCGGTTACTGACGGCTCGTCCTAGCAAGAGAAGACTCCCGAGGGATTTCACCCAAGCAACTTTTACCAACCCCGAACTGAGCCCAAACCTGCTGATTAGTCAAGCACCTGATATATAAATGATGTAAAAGAAAACAAATAAAAATATGTTCCGTTATATGTTATAGTTAACAGAATATTATGTTTTAATTTTGTTGCTGTTTTCCTCAGTTTGCTTATTTTAAGTTTAAGTTGTTGATTTGTTTATTTACGGACGTTGTTTAACATTTTAGGTCATCAGCGTCTCATTCAATTCAGGGCGTGAAATGGCGGACAAATTTTGCTCAGAGGCCTCTTCTTTCAGACTTGAGGTTCTTTTTCGTGCTGTAAATATATGACATGGGACCCACGGCTTTTCTTCCCTTTTCAAAGGAAGCCATACTTTGGATTTTTACGCCCGAAAAAATCATCGATCCTGGCCGAAATCGAATCCGCGATCTTGGGTTTAGGAGGTCACTATGGTTACTACACCAGGACCAACTTTAAATTTAAGAATATGAGTATCCTCTGGGGTTGAAACTTGTTTATAGTCTTTCTTGTTCATTAACTTAAAATTAATTTGCAATAGGTCATAATTACCTTATACTTGTAATAATATTGTTACAGATTACTAATTGCGAATTTATTCAAGTTTGACGTTTGTGTGAAGGTATGTACAAAAATGTAAATTGAAGTGATTGAACACTAAAGATACAGAATTATTTCATTCTCTAAAGAATCATGGTGTGACTGTATCCTTGATTTCGAGAGTTGGTGATTCCTGAAAATTAAAATAATTACTCTCATATTACTCAGAGAGCTACGCACATGTCGAAACTTTCGTATTCAGCTTCTGCATATGATAAACGTACAATCAAATTTCTTCAACCGCCACTACACTTGAACCCAGAATAGCGCGGTTAGTAGTCAAGCAAACGCCATGATTCCACGGTCAATATTTTTATTTAAACAGTTAACAGCGCTGATAAATAAAAGTATGGCGATGTAAAAAATGGGAAATGTGTTGGCCATTTTTATGAAGTGACAAATTTTATATCTGAAGATAAAGCAAAGGGACAGGAACACAAATATCGATTTCTCGCAGAGCTGCGAGGTGCAACAAGTAGTCGATAACAAGCGAACGTAAAGTTTCCTGTTTTTTGTTTGTGGACTCGCTGCTGAAATTCTTTGGTTAATAGCGATGCCTAGGGTGGCGCAGATATTCTCTGTTCCTCGCACACATTGAGCGATGGAAAACGGCCAGAAACATGCGTATTTACAATGATAACAAAAGCAGAAGTTACGCAGTACAACCTTGTGTTTTAAATCATGCGGATACCTTCTGGGCCCTGTTTTAAAAAACACTGGTATTTTGTTTTTCTCTTCGCAGATTTTCACTGGTACCGTCTCTTTTCGCATCAAATTTTGTCAACTGTCTCTTCTCTTACGTCACCTTATCAATTACTGCATCCACTGTTTCTCGAGATTCATTTAGTGTTCCTTGAAATCCGAGAATTTATAATATTGCTAGTAAAAACAAATTAAAACGATTTCACTCAGTATTTATTTTGAAAAAGAAACAAAATGATGTCCGTCACGCAGGGGATGCGTAAACTACGCGAATTTCTCAGCAAGTAGAATAACTTTAATAAAGAATATAAAATCCAGATCATGGCTTTATTAACTAATGAAACAAGTTGCTATTATTGTGTGTTAATTAGAATGACGAACTCTAAAGCTAACTAATAAAAGAAAAACTGAACTATAATACATTACTTAACAAGGTAAATAGTAAAATTATTCTAATTTTCCAAAGTAGGGGAGACAAAATTAGAAGTATTGCAATCTATAAGTATTACAAAAGAAATCACATTTTTAAAATTATTCTTATTCAGATTAAACCACAAAAATTAATGATATAATATTAATTAAATGAAATATATAACACCTGACACATAAAGCTATATTATGTGGATATTTTTAAACATTGTTAATTTGTTTTTTGGTTAGGTTTATATACGAACGCTCTATAACATCTCAGGTCATCAGCGTTCCATTCAAATGAGGGTGAAGCGGCCGACAAATTTCCTCAGAGGCCTCTTTTCAGGCTTGAGGTTCTTTTACACGCCATAAATGTACGACACGGGACCCACGGCTTTACTTCCCTTCCGAAGGAAGTCATACTTAGGATTTTTACGCTCGAAAAAATCCATCGGTCCTGGCCGGGATCGAACCCGCGATCTTGGGTTCAGAAGGCAAGTATGGACATTGTTAAATGTAAGCATATTTTTGAACTGAGCCCTTGGTATCATCTTTACATTCACAAAAATAGAGAGAAATAACAGAAAGAAACCTTTTTGTTTTCCAAAATAATTTATGTTCAATAAAACGAAAACATGTTACTATTTTAAAAAAATTACAATGTACTAAGCAAATATACATAACCACCCAATATACAATCGAAAGTTCCATCGATTTTCAACGGCTTTGAAATTTAATTTAAATTTTATTGTATAAAAATTTAAATTGTGAATGCTATTCAGAGGGCTCTTACATATAAATATAATTCTCACACATGGATTATTATTTCACATTTGATATCTTCATGACAATGCTTTTTAAATATAAAACGTATGCATTCTTATAAATACAGTTTATAGTAGCATTAATTTGTCCTTTTATTTTGAAACAATTGAGAGAAAATTAAACGCTGGAGCACATTTTTTCCGGTTTTCAGATATACCCCTACTCCTAATGGTCCGATTTTGCTAATTTACAGAAACTTTTTTTTTATTTTATTTAAATTATATTACCGAGTTTTATTATTAAAAACAAATGGGCGGCTAGAGCGATTTTTAAATTTCGGGTGTTTACGCCCGAAAAAATCCATCGACCCTGTTCATATGGTGCATACACATGATGGTTCTTACGGACAAGAGGCTGCTTCTATCCATTCCTTTCATCCCCTCCCACTTATGCATACGCTGGTTTGCAACTCGACTGCAAACTAAGTCACGTACAGGTATTAACCGCAAAGGCAAATATCACTCGCAAAATGCAGTACTATGTTCTACACAAGTAGCTCAGAAAGTGTGCATACCGTATGCGAATGGAATTGTTGGAGGCTGGACTGTTCTCAAAGTGACGCTGAGCAATGGTAGTGAAACGACTTGTAGTCTTCTTACCTTTAAACGGCGACACCAGGCAGCCAAAGGCATAACTATGTATGTCGGGCAACACCGAACTAAAATGAACAGTTCCTATCTTCACCCGTGCAATGATATTCATGTATTTAATGCATTGCACACAAAGAAATTACAGAATAAAAAATACTGAGATAAATTAAATCCAAAAGTGTGGCTCACCATAAATCCTGAACCATAAGGAGCTACTTGAAAGCTTCGAGTCGCCTCTTACAGATAAAATCTCTACAGTGAGATAACCTTAGTGATCTCCAGAGTATGGAGGATAAGCCGAAGTTCCATATTTCGAATCTAGGCCGTGACCTCGATTTTTCCCATTACCTGATTCTGATTCCTAACCTTTAGCCTAATAGTGTGGTAACTATGAACCTTGGGCTATAAGTACTCAAAGGTTTCGAGTCGCTTCTTTGGGATAGAATCCCTGTAACGAGATAACTTTAGTGCTATCTAAGGTACGATGAAAATTTGCGGACAGGGCACATAGCTAGAAAGAGCAGCATATGACGATATCCGTGTTTCGAGTCTTGAATTTTCCAATCTGATTCGTTTTAAACCTCAGTGCAAGACAGTGGCGAAGCGCAGCAGCTTCCTGCATTGGGCAGGTTGACATGCGACATGGAATGTCGAAATAAATGGAAAATCTAATTTATGTGAAATACACCAGTGTAACTTTTTCAACTTCAAAATTATGGCATTGTGACTATAAATAATGCATGTTATTAAATCAAATTATATGCATAATAAATAGTTCACGTATCCTTAAATCTGTTTGTATATATGTTCACTCCTCAGGTCATTCTTTTTCTGTACATATACATAAATAGCTCTGGAAATCTATTCTTCATATTTCACTGACTTTTTTTTTCACCATCCCGCTTGTGGTGCCGCAGTAGTAAAAACGGACGTTAAATAACATTAAAAAAAAAAAAAAAAAGATTTCGCAAAGCAGTCACGGAGACCCGTGAACATAGAGCTTGTCATTTACAATAACCACTAGCATACAGTCTACATTTACAAAAAATATTGTGTACATCTGCATAAATAGTTACAATAAAAAATTAAAAAGCAACACACAGAACAATTCACCCAAAATAACAAAAACCAGAGAAGCAGAAACAGACAAGTTACTCAATCAAACAAATTTACTATATACATGTATACATACGCATTGATATAAAAGTGTTGCAGTATTTTTAACTACATAATATATTGTCACTCATATATTCCTTTACAGAATAATAGATATTTTTACATAGGTATTTTCTAAGAGCAGATTTAAAGGAATTATCATTGTTTATTAAGACTTTTGGGCTAGAGGGAAGAGCATTTGTATTAAAATGCATTCATAATAAACTCCTTTTTATTGGCATGAAAATATTGAAGCCGGTCAATGTACATTTGCTTTTTGTCTAGTATTCTTGCCATGTATATTTGATTTTGAACAAGTGTTTCTTTATTTCTTATATAAAAGTTCATGGGGGATAATATAGATTCACAAGGAAGAGTTAAAATTTCAAATTGTCTAAAGAGGTTTCTGCATGAATTTCTGCTGTGAGTACCAGCGATTATTCGTATGAATTTTTTCTGTAATAGGAAAACATGTTCAATTTTATCTTAGATTACCCAAAGTATAAGATCATATTTCATTATTGAGTTGACATAAGCGTAATAAACTAGCTTTAAATTCTTAATTCACTTCAACGTTATTAATGCACGTATTGCAAAGTATGAACTGCTAAGTTTAGGTGTGATAAGCCCCTTCTTTCTTTCTTTCTTTCTTTCTTTCTTTCTTTCTCTCTCTCTCTCTCTCTCTCTTCTTTCTTTTTTTTTGATTAGGTTCATTTAGGGACGCTCTTTAACATCTCAGGTCATCAGCGTTCTATTCAATTCAGGACGTGAAACGGCCGACAAATTTTGCTCAGAGAACTCTTTTTTCAGGCTTGGGGTTCTTTATCGTGCTGTAAATGTACGACACGGGACCCACGGACTTACTTCCTTTTCGAAGGAAGTCATACTTAGGATTTTTACGCTCGAAAAAATCCATCGATCCTGGCCGGGTTTGAACCCGCGATCTTGGGTTTAGGAGGCAAGTATGGTTACCATTACAGCACCAGGACCGTCATGCTGTTATAAGATTGATGAGATCTTTCCAATTCAGATGGTTATGAATTATTAAACCAAGAAATATAATATATTCAGTTGTAGAAGTACACTGTTATAAAATCCTATCTGTAATTGTGGATCTGGAGATCTGTGAGTGATGTTTTATCTAGATTTAGAGACAATTTGTTTGCTTTGAGCCATACACACAAAAAACTCAGAATCATATTTAGTTAATGGTATAATCATTAAGATATTTCCATTTATCTATATGTTTGTGTCATCTACAAGTAGAACAGTATTTCCTATATCTTGGATAAATAAAGAGAGATGATTTATATATAGCAGAAAAAGAAAAGGGTCTAGAACAGATCTCTGAGGCACTCCATGGCTAACCATTCCCCACTCTGATGCATTGCTTTTATTTTTAAAGGGACAATTTATTATTCTTTTTGTTTCCTTTTGTCAAGATAGGAACAAACCACTTTAAATATTGGTATTTTATTCCGTAGAAAGCTAATTTATCTATCAGAATTCCATGATTGACATAATCGAGAGCTTTTGCTAAATCACACAATGTAATAATAATAATAATAATAATAATAATAATCATCATCATCACCACCTTTGTTAAAGTTAGGTTAGGTTAAGTTAAAATTAGGTTAAAGTTAGGCCAGCTTTTGAATATTTCGTTCTTGCAATTTTTAACTATATATCCTAAATATTCGTCTTCTTCTATTAGCAAAGGCCCTGAACTACCAGCTTTGCATTTCCTGTTGTAATATTTTAGTTAAACATAACTGAGACTAACGCTCATACTTGTCCTAACTCTTCATTAAACTATCAAAGACCTATCGTATGGCATGGTCCTTCTGCGTTTAGTTAGCTTTGTAAGAAAATGCTTACAGGTTTCGTGTACAACGCAGGGAAACTTTCTCTAACGCACAAATCCTGGGATATGTGCTTCCCTTTTAATCAGCGCTGTTAATGCCGTTCCTCTAAAAGTTGTGAACAAATTTAGCCGCAGGGAGTAGCATTTTGCTGGAAACTAAACGCAACATTGATCATCCCATAATACGTAAATACCGACCGAACCTAGAAAATGCCACACTTCACCTTCAGAAAAGCCGAAAGGTCATCAGAAAACTGTCGCGCTTTTTAATATGAAAATAAGTGCGGAGTAAAAATCGTATTTACATATTTTTATCTTTTCAAGTTCTTGGACTTAGGGCTTTAAGATCCAGGGTTAATCTTACCATTGGTTAATTAGTTCTCGACACTTCGGATGTGTTCGTATATTTACTTCGTAGTTGGCTTAATAAGTTAGCACAGGTACTCCAATATTTTACAACATTTAACTGTGATTCTCATGCTTTCATTCGTTAATGTTTCTTTATAGTGCTCGGACATCATGGTTACTGTTTTTTCTTCCCGTATTGTTCATGTGGTATTTACTCCCTGTTTTATTCAGCATATAAACAGCTGATTGTAAATCACTTTATATTCCTCATTACCAATAATAGCATATTGTAATATGTGTTGAAAGGCACGTATTGCGTATCCGAGTGTGATTAGTTGTAACCCTAAACCTCGGGTTGCATTTCACGCGAGGATCGCAATGAGCCTTTCAACATGTATGTTACATAATATTTTTTATACTACCATATCGCAATGTGCCTTATTTTTAATTTCATTTGGAGAGGTAAAAATAACGAATCGATTAGTATATGCTCACATGTTTGTATACGTACGCGTCAGTGTTTTGTTATTGTTGGTTTTATTGAAACATTTAGTAACTCAATGATATGAAGGTTAACTGAAAATAATAATGACGTTTGACGAAAGTGATAAAGGTTTTGAAGGAATTCCGCCAGAGGTGACTGAAACAGTGACTTGGATAAGAAGTTATTTGTTACCTGAGAAATCTAAAAACCGGTATGAGCGAGAACGTGTTTTATATAAAAAGAAAAATGGCAGTACAATTAGTGAAAATATTATGTTAGCGTATTTTCTGGAGAAATCGAAGGTAATAAATCTTCAACATTATGGTCTATTTATTCCATGTTAAAGTATTCGTAAATTTATTCTATTAAATTGTGTGATATAGCAAGACTGCCATTTTCAATTATAATTTATTAAATAGTGGTGCAAAGTAGGTAGAAGCACTAATTTTCAATTGTTTTATTCCAGTGCCACTATACTGCTTCTTTCAGTTCTAAAATTAGACAGACGTTAGTTACATTATGGTACGGCAATATAACGTTTTATCATAGCATTAAGAATTTTATATTTATTTTAGAATGCGGAAAAACGTCTAATTTGAATTAATATAAACATAATATATTATAATTACTTTTTATGAGTATAAAAGATTGAAATGAACAACTGAAGTTATTTTGAAAACAGGAGGGCGAGGCAAACAATACTGAAAATGGTTTTCTTTTTCATCACACAGAGGAAATACGGTAGTTAAATATTTGTTCACTAGAGGAACATATTTTATGTAGTGTAAAAAATTGGAAGCCTGCATGCGTATGTGTTTAATATGAATAGCAAACTTTTGCCAGTCGACTGCGTAAACTAGAGTCGCTTTGTATAAGCAGTGCGCTGCTCGAAAATTTTGCTCCCGTCTGCAGAAATCCTGTATGGATGAGTTATCTATAATATTCTGCCACAATCAATCTCACTTTGGTGGTTCAAAGAGTTTAAGGAGGACCGTGCTTCAACAACCAAGCAGGGCTGTCCTATTGCTGCAACAGCTGCAGTGAACGAAATCATGATTAACACAATTGCTGTCGTTGTTCGACAAGATCGACGAATGATAGCGGATAGACGAACATGAGACGCGCTGTGTCAAGATTAATGACGTTTGAACAGAAGATGGTGCGAATGTGGACATGTGTCGAGAGCTTCAGTCTGGTAGCGGAACATAGCGAGATATACGAGGTCTGTTCAAAAAGTATCGCGAATTTTGTGTTTTTTCAAAAAGTATTTATTTATTCATGAATATCTATTTGTCCCCTTCAAAGTAATCCCCACCAGATATTATACACTTGTGCCAACGTTTTTTCCAATCCTCGAAGCACTTTAAAAAATCGTTTTTTGTGATCTTGTTCAGTTCCTCCTTCAATGCCGTCTTTATCTTCTCAAACGTGGCGTAGCGTCGTCCTTTCATGGACCTCTTCAGTTTTGGGAACAAAAAAAAGTCACAGGGGGCAAGGTCTGGGGAGTACGGTGGCTGCGGCATCACAAGTGTGTTGTTTTTGCCCAAAAATTCGCGCACAAGCAACGATGTGTGAGCAGGGGCGTTATCATGCTGCAAAAGCCAATTTTTGTTCTTCCACAAATCCGGGCGTTTCTGGCGGATTGCTTCGCGCAAATTGCGCGTAACTTGCAGGTAATATTCCTTATTGACCGTTCTACCCTGTGGCAAGAACTCATAATGCACCATGCCCCTGCAATCGAAGAAAACTGTAAGCAAAACCTTCACATTCGACCGAACTTAGCGTGCTTTTTTCGGTCTTGACTTGTGTGGCAGCATCCATTGGGATGATTGAGCTTTAGTTTCCACTTCATAACCATAAACTCATGATTCGTCACCAGTTACGACCCTCTGGGTCATCGCGGACAAGAGTTCAACAGCTCCTTAGCAACATTAATGCGATGGTGTTTTTGATCGAAATTGAGCAACTTTGGTACGAATTTTGCGGCGACTCGTCTCATGCCCAAATCATTGGTAAAAATCGAATGGCACGAGTCAATCGATATGTTTAGGTCCTCAGCAACTTCTCTAACGGTGATTGGACGATTGGCCAATACTATTTTCTTCACTTCTTCAATGTTTTCGTCTTTTGTTGACGAGCTCGGGCGTCCGGGACGCTCTTCGTCGTTCACATCTTCTCGACCCTCTGAGAACATTTTGTACCACCGATAAACGTAGCTTTGGTCCAAGGAACTTCACCATATGCCACAGTCAACATTCGGAATGCATCCGCGCACTTAAATTTGTTTTTCACACAAAATATGATACAGATTCTTCGTTCCATTTTTTGGAATAGGCAAAAATCGAAGACGAGCCAAAACAGTTCACGCAAAATAGCAAAATTCAAAATGGCCGAGCTTGTCAACATAAGTGAGGGACATGAGTATCAACATAACGCCACAAAACAATCGAAAATCGAATATACGTAGCACGCGGAAATTCAAAATTCGCGATACTTTTTGAAGAAACCTCGTACCTGATTTCCATCAATACAGTGATGAGACTTGGCTTCACCATTACGACCCCGAAAGCAAACAGGCGAGCTCAGTCTGGAAATCCGACCTCAAAGACGGGCCAGGTTATTCGGTTGAAGGTTATAGTGATTTCGTTCTTCGATTGTAGTGGAATGGTTTATTAACATTAAGTCCCCCCCCCCAGCAAAAACAGTTATTATTACAAGACTATTTTGAACGCCCTGACCGAACATCGACGAAAACTCCCTCAGTTACACCCATCTGGTTGGCGCCTTTACCATGACAATGCACGCCTTTGCGTTTGCAACGTGCCGGAAAAAACACACACACAATGTGTGGCCCATCCTTTATTTAGCCCGAACTTAGCTCAGCGTTATTTTTTCCTGTTCTCTCATGTCAAAAACGAATTTCGGGGCCAGCGATTTGGTTCATTAACAGTTGTTATGAAGAAAACGGAGGGGATCCTGAAGACGATATAAAACAAAAATAGAACATTAAAAAAAAGTTTCAAGGACTGGCAGGCACGTTAGACCAAATGCATATAACTCAATGGGAACTACTTAGAAAAGGGCCATAATAATCTTGCCCCTGTCTAGTGTACTTCATAAGTGAAAAAAGTATTCTCAATATTTGTTAAATAGCCTTCGACCTGCTCTGTAAGAAAAACTTTTATGAAACTTTGCTCATTAGCCAAACCTTCTATTTACAAGTGTAAATCACAATTAAACAAAAAATAGATTTGTGAAAAAGATAGTTAACATGTAGAAATTCCCGGAATTTTTATGTTATGGCCACATTTTTAAATTTTAGTAATACTTGTAAAACTATAAAATAAAAGGCACAGAATAAATTAATTAAATTATTTTCATGTTATTATTGCGTGGGAATATATTTAAACTGATTGCAAGAACTGTGTCTAAGGCACTAAGCCAAGGGACATATCTTCGTATCACATATAAAATAAAAGATAGGATTGCAGCTGCATGTGAACAAAGGAATACAACAAAATTATACCGAGGTCGGAACAAAGGACTTCTTGTTGGACAGCATCAGTCAAGTGCAAAGAGCAGCCAGACATTTTACCGCATTCTCCATCGGTTTCGGCCGCGAAGTCGTCTGTCAGCGGTAAACTTCGAGTCTGCAATATTTTTGACATTTTAAATGTTCTAATTACACAAACTGTCTGGTCTGTGATAAAAATCCCGCTCTACAACCATATAACGTCCGCGTGTCACATATTGCGAGTGACAAAAGGCTATATGATGTTAACGATAATAACTGTAAAAGGCAAATTTGCCCCAGGGATGCTTCCAGGCAATACCTTTACCAAACAGAAAGCAGAGAGGGGCTTTTTAAAACATATAAATCCCTTTTGACATAGGAACGTATTAGTGCTCTGTCAGGGATGCGGGTATCAACTATTTAATTATTGTACATGCTGTTTATATGTTCTTGACTGAGTTTTGCACATGCGCGAGACTGGAAAAACAAATGAAGGGTTGCAGTTGCAGCGCTTCTGCGAGTGCATTGTTTTGTCGCGTAATGAGGAGTTATTTCCGTCGAGAATGTGCAGATGAAATTCTAGGTAGGTAACTTTTCGAGGCATTTCAGTTATAAACCCAATATATAACATTTATCATTGTTTCAGTTTTTCCTTACGTAAAGAGACACCATTAATCAACTCTTATTAGAAACATATACAGAGCACTTTGATTTTTTATTTTTTTATTTTGATTTGGCTTATTTACGGACGCTCTTTAACATCTCAGATCATGAGCGTCCCATTCAATTCAGGGCGTGAAACAGCCGACAAATTTTGGTCAGAGGGCTCATTTTTCAGGCTGGAGATTCTGTAACATACCGTTTATGTAAGACACAGGACCCACGACTTTACTTCCCTTCCGAAGGAAGCCATACCTAGGATTTTTACGCCGGAAAAGGTCCATCGGTCCTGGCCAGGATCGAATCTGCAACCTTGGGTTTAGGAGGCAAGTATGGTTACCATCAATAAGCTCCTGCATACTTTATATTTTCTCTGTTCTATTGCTAACATTCCAATACAACACACTACAGTAAGATTTATTTCAGTAGCATACTGTAATTAATAACCCTGGCGCACCAGTAACTAATAGCATGTAATAACACACAGACCTGAGTTATACCGATCTCTTAACCGCGAACTGAATTATTCTTGTACAAAGACTGAAATAACGCTTGCTTTCATAACAGCAAACTTCCTGGACTGTCCACGTGTAGCCATCAGCGCGGGAACTTTCTGTTATTATGACAGGCATATGCATATCCTTAGCCTAAGGCGCGCTGCGCTTTGCAGCGGATAGAGGCCAAAAATTAATCTCGGTTTTGCTAGTTCTATGCTGATAGTGTACAGTCGATACATAGTGGTTCCACATTTGAATTTCTTTCGACTATAAAATGCTTCTGAAGCAAGGATTCAGATAACATTAAATTAATATAATTCTGAATAACAAATACTTTGATGCAAACTGTTTTTAGCTCTGGGTTAATGAAAATAAATTAGGAGGTACTTCTTCTTCTTCTTCCTTTTTTTTCCCCTTGGTGACAGCTGGACTCTGACTCCACTGGATAAGACGATGACACCGTTATTCTCCTTTCTGTAGCACATTTTCCATTTTTAGGTTCTATCAAAATAATTAATGACACCAACCAGGTTTCTTTTTCCTCATCTATAAGCTGTTTAAAGGTTTAAGGGGCATCATTTTCTGGTACGAATACCAGTTACGATATCACGATATATAATATAGTTCTTGAAATTCTGCTATTAGAATTAAAAAGTTAACCTTTTTAAAGGGGTAATACTGGCATATTTATTTTATCACTGTTTCCACTGATTAAATGAGTTTTAAATTAATAATGATAATTAAAATTTATGTTATTATAATTAACTACATTTATAAAGTTGTTGAAGCTAACTCATATATTATTTTTTTGATAAATAATTTTGCTCTAGGTTGTCTGAACAGGTTTTAAACATTTATCTTATTCAAAGGTGCAGCATATGATAACATTGTATGTTATTACTAGCCTTAAATAGTTTTAAATGTTGTGTAAATTCAAAGATTTTCTGACTTGTCCTACATCCATCATTCTGTGAATTAGGACCAATAAAGAAATTAAACTGAACAACACGAGTTTACGGTTCTGTACTGCTACTTTGGGGATGTCCACGACTTGTTTGTTTATTCCTTACGTAAAATATTATTTGTCCACTCAGTCTGCTGACTTCAGTATTATTTTTCCATACGTACAGAACAGTGAAATCGAATTTTGAATTTAACTTTATTTCTCATATTCAACATACAAAACATTTATAACAAAATGAACAAACACACAAGACAATTAAAATTAAAATATGACAAATAGTGGCTTCGATAGTTTCAGAAGGCTCTAACTCAAAATTTAAGAAGTAAATATGTAATTAGTAACATCTTTATAACATTATGAGTATATTACAATATATTTAATTCTTAATACTTTAATCCAAATACTCCAATTTGATTGGCTTAGCCCACTAGTCCCTGGTTCATCAGCAGCTACCTACTGGAATATCCAAGGGACCAGGCTCTGATCCAATAAAAAAATAAATAAATAAAAAGAGACGACAATACTATAAATAATTTATACACAAACCATTACTTTAAGCAATTAACTGCAGTTTCTACACTAGTAGTGAATGAGTAATTAACATGTTTTGGCTATCGAAAACCTCCATACCACGTTTGCGGGATAACATCTGATCAGATTTGGTGTCAATATATGGGTAGGGATTGTAATAATTGTTTAAATTTTGCTGCGACAACTTAACACCAACAAATACTTCATATAGACAAGGAACGTAGCTCAACATGACAGGGTTACCAATTCATTTTCGTGTTGAAGTATGTTCTCACTTTTCAGCTAAATTCGGCGATCACTGGACAGGTCGGGTTGGCCCATTGCCTGGACGCCGAATTCGCCTGAAATACATTTGATTTCTTTGTGTGGGGCTATATGAAGTCTGTAGTTTATAAAACGCATAGTATGTTGCAACGCAAGGACCTGGAAATTTGAGAATGTGTGAACCGCAGCAATAGTGGAGATGCTATACTTCTGACGCATTCGTAATCAATTCGATGTGCATAAGCAAAGATTGAGTCGCATAGTAGCAAATTTTGCATCTTCGTATATGGTACACATCACCACAGAAGTCGGTCAAACAACGTACACATGAGAAAAGAGTTAGCAAATCGAGCATTCAGCATATTCTTAAGAGAAAACATCGGAAAGTTTATATTCCAACATTGTTACACGTCATGCATAACGATTGTACAGATCAAAGGATGCATTATTATGAGTGGTTTCAAGACATGGTATATGGAAATGATTTTTTTTTTGTCTGATGTAGCAAATTTAAACTAAATGGTACAGTAAATTGTCATGATTGTGTTGGGTTCCAAGAAATCTCCACATGAGCGTGAACAAAGCATTTAATTTATTGGACAATGTCTGGCGTGTACGATTATTCAGGGGTTTAATTGGACCATTCTCTTTTGAAGATACGAGTCTTAACTCAACGCGTCTTGAAATACTGAGAATATCGTCTTATCGGCGTTTCCAGTACTTTGAGTGAATGAGCAATTCTTCTCACAGCAAGATGGTGCACCATCACACTACCACAAGACGTGAGAGATTATCTTGATAACATTATACCAGAACATTCGATAGGAATTCCTTGCACACCCTGGATTTGTTCCTGCGAGGAACCCTAAAAGATGTGGTATATCGTAGAAAACCAGCTCATAGCTACACTAAGGGAAGAAATTGAAATGTCTTGCAGAGCATTACCTATGGACACTATAGGCCAGGGATGTGCACACCGAGTGAAGTTCCATTTATACCATGCTCGCACAGTAGCGAAGAATTCGAACATGTAAACGATCGATGGCGTTATTTTATGACGACTCTGAATTACTGCCCGTCATTTAGAAATTCAGCAATGCGGGTTGCAAACCAAGTTTGATCCTTTTTTTGACAGTGTTTAACGCCCGTTTTTATAACTAAGGCATTACAGGCAGTGGACACTGATGATATATGAGATGAAATGTATATTAGAAAAGAATTTTTAAAGGAAGGAAGCGTTCCAGGCCTAAGTTTAAGGTACCTCCCCGGTATTTGCCATTTATGAGATCTGAGGAAAACCTGGAAAAACCCTCAGTTAGGGAGAACGGTCCTGGTGGAAATCGAACCGCAGATCTCCCGCTCACGAATCCGCGCCTTAATGACCGCCACCCATGGCGGTTCGCTCCGTGTTGCCCATCCCTGCTATGGGCAATGTTGTTCGCGCAGTAGTTCGCCAAAATCAGTAATGTCCGAATGGGAACATTTTGAGCACTTTATGTGATTGCAAATCAAACATGTTTTAGAGGGTAGCTCCATAAGTTTACGGCTTCGCCGATAAGGATTTATCGCCTTCACACAATCCTTATCTGATATCATATCTTATCTGTTAAGTAAATAATTGAGCTGTAACTTCCGCTCCTCTGTTCAGTTGTTTAGACATAGTTGCATAAAGAAGGTTATGTGTAGATGATTGTGACATATTCAAAATTGAGTATCGAGCTGTTATTAAGAAGGAACTTATTCCAAATTAAATTAAACACCTATTGGACGGTGTATATGGGGAAGCACCCCTCTCATATTCTACAGTAAAGGAATGGGTCAAACTTTTTCGAATGGATGAGAAAGCAACGAAGACGAATAGCATGCAGGCCGGCCCTTGGAGATGATCACTTCTGAAAACATCGCTCTTGTGGAAAGAGAAGTTACGGAAGACCGGCGGCTCAAAGATACAGAAATAGCAGCAAGGTTGGGCCTTTCTAAAACTACAGTCCTTCCAATTATTAATGAACATTTAAACGTGAATAAGATTACTGCAAGATGGGTGCCTGGATTTCTTTCCTCAGTCCAAAAGCAGCAACGAGCCATCTGTTGTCAGGCATTTTTGGAGCGCTGCCGTGGCAACGAGAGACAACTTCTGTAAACCAATGTTACAGGAGATGAAACTATGGTCCTCTACTATGATCTCTTGTCCAAAAGAGAATCAATGGAGTGGCGTAAACCTGGCGAAGCACCGCCTCTAAAGACCAAATTCACTCAGTCAGCCATAAAGATCAATCTTTTGGGACTGTGAAGGAATATTCATCATTGACTTTAAGGAGAAGAACACCATAGTAAGCGGGGAGTAATATGCTGGCTTGTTGCAGGCTACTACTTCCATCAAAGAGAAAAGAAGAGGAAAGCTGAGTGGCGATGTGCGCCTTCTTCAAGACAACATGCCTGCCTTGCACACAGCTCTTGTCTTGTGAAGAAATGTGACTTCGAGGAGATCGACCATCCACTCTACAGCCTAGATCTAGCTCCCAAGTAACTATTTCCACTTCTCAAAACGCAAGGACCTTCGAGGAAGGAAATTTAAGTGTGACGAAGAAGTGATGGATGCTGTTTATGCCCATTTTGCAGGCAAGACTTCTGGCTATTTATTTTAGGGGGGTTGAAATTTTAATTCAAAGATGTGAGAAGTATATTGCAATAAAGGGTAACTATATTGAAAAGGCAAATACAGTTTTTGTCTTTATCATATCTTGAAAATGGCTAGGCCGGAAACTTATGGACCTACCCTCGTATGTCTCAATGCAACAGACCTGTTTCATGTTGAAATGTCTATACTTTTTTGAATCTTCTGTATATATTTTTGTGATGTAAAATCAAATAATATTAAAATTAATAAGCAGTGGACCAGGTGATCTTGGAAGAGACGAAGATGATTTACTGATGGCGATTTACAAATTTATTAATGTTATTATTGGAATTTATAAATTTTTTATAAAACGAAAATAACAGCCTTCTGGAGTAAAGATTCAATAGGAACGAAAGCAATTTTAAATAACGGAACAATAGAACAAATTATGAATTGAACACTTAGATGATTCTCAGGGATGCAACATCAAACAAGACATGGAAGAGAAATTAAACGAACTCCGGCATATTTCTGGCACAATTAAGAGAAACTTAGTGCGTATAGCTAGAAAAGATATCATGATTAAGTTTTAATATTTTTAGCGACTACCGCATTATTAAATATACAGAATAATAAACATTGAGCAGAATTATGACTGGAAGGAATTCATTTTAGATAAAGAAAGTAATTGAAATGTTCTTGAAGAACTGAGGTTATATCTTTACTGGAAGGTAAAGAACTGAACAGGCTTCTAAATCTAAACCTTAGAAAATGACGATAAAGATAAATATAAATAAAAAATTCATAGCCTCTGGCAGCGAATAAAACTTATTTAGTAGGAAAAAAATGTAGATATTAGGAATTAATAATTCTATCGAAGTCTTTCATACTTGAGTACTGTGTAATAAACTTCCTTGCAGCGAGACCCTGTTCTAGCTGCTTTAAAAGCTCTCAGTTTTGTGTGACTAGGCTGACGTTTGTCTTAAGCGGGAGACGTTAAGTTTAACGAGGTGGCTACTTATTGTAAGCATTTGCTGCCTAGAGCATTCACGCACACACCATACCCCAGAAACCATCCGTAACCTCGCGGCGAACTGGTTGCTAGAAGCGTTCTCTTACTTGTTAAACAGTATACTCCAGTGGCTTAGTCCTTTGCTTCTATGGGATTCGTCAAATACTGTACGAAACATAAACAATCAACTTCATTCAAAATAGAGTTTTGCAAGTGCTAAAGGTGCAACACAAGAACGATGAATGTACAAAATAAATTATTGAAGAAAGCTACCTTGAAATGTCATACTACAACACATTTTTTTATTAAACAGCTGGTGGAAGGAATGAAGGGAGAAACCGAAAGCGAAGAGTGCCACATAGATGCAACTTCCACATTAAATTCCGTGTTCGGTCAATGGGATGGAGCCGATACCGTTGGTGGAAGATGAGAAGTTTGGCGTCTCAGCTGCGGCTGTTCAATAAAAGAATGATTATATTTTTTTATAACATGCCTTTCCTCATAATATTGATGATCTTTCTTAAGGTAATCCTCTCTAGATGCAACGCATTTACCATCTTCAAAGACCGGTCCTTCAAATCACCTCCGCAGTCTTCATTATTGTTTCTGATGATGAAAAATGTCTCCCACGAAGATGTCGTCAATTTGAGAAAAGTATAAAAGTCACACGGCGCTAAATGCGGAACTATAGGGGGTTGAGGACACACTACTTGTTGATTTTTATGTCATATTCAGCAAAAACATTTGCCATGTGCAGCCGTACATCCAATTGTTGACGGAAATGTGATCATTCGCAGGAGATGTGGCCTTGCAGAGTTTTCAGGACATCTCAGTAGTATTGCCCAGTTATAGTTGTATGTGTAGGTACTATATGCTGGTAAATCCTTCCTTGAATATAGTAATAAGTTGACTACAACTTCACTGCAGAAGCAACCACTCTTGTGTGCGTGTTTTTTTTCTTTTTTTTTTTCTTCCCCCCCCCCCCCACACAGATTTTTGCTGTTTGCTCTCGGGATCGAAATGATGTAGCCAAATTTCATCAGCAACGATTAACTTTGGAAAAAATTCCACATATTCAACTGTACGGATATCTGCTCGTGAACGTCCTTTTGTTTGGAAATCAGCAACCGTTCATAGCCGTGTCTCATGTACAGCTTTTCAATTATTAATATGTGAGAAGTACCAAGTGAAAATTTCTGAATTTCTGAAAGTGTTCTCTCTCACAATGAATACAGCGGTGTTTATGTTTTGTTCTGTTAGAACACAAACTGGAGCCCCGAGTCCACCTTCCCCTCTTTAAACCATCTTTGAGCTGTGCTATCCGGAAGAGCAAACTCTTCATGTTCTATAACAATGCATAAGCCTCATTTTAAGATTTATTCAGATGAAAGCAGATCTTTTTCGTCGGGAACCTCCATTTTGCTGTAACATGTCTCAACTTGCACACCTCTCACAGGCGAAACCCGAAATTGACAAAAAAAACCTGTACCATGTGTACATTGCGCATTAAGTTAACATAATACTGTAAAGTTAAATCTTAGCGATAGAAATTGAGCCTTAAAATGATTATTCTTTATTAAACACCCTCTATAGAGAGAAAAATACTAATTATATTTATATCTTTCCCATTCTTTTTATCCTCGTCTCTAATGACTTCCTATTAAGATAAGGAAAAGCATCAGAACGTCTCTTTCACTCATGTGACATCATTTTAAAATCGACCAAAACGATACAAAATTTTGAATTCTGACCAATCACAGCCGGATTACGGAGCGAAATTATCAATTCCATTTTATCAAGCGACGTGGCTTGTCTTGTGGTCAGTGTAGCCAACTCTATACCTCCACTTCCTGAACATGCATCACTGACCACTTTTGCTAGAGGCGGTAGGGAGCTATTGATAGCAACAAAAGCATGGACAATCGACAATCACAACGCAAAATGGAGAGTTCATCAAAGTGTTTTGATGATGCGTCAATGTGCAAATTGATCTTATCATTAGGAATTCTAAGTCACACAATACAAAGAAAAATAGAGACATTATATGTTTTTTTTTTCTCTCATTTGGTATTAGAAAATCGAACGGTAGCGATTGTAATAGTCCTTTTGTGTATTTCAGTCTCACGATTTTTGAATAGAATAGATATTCATAAATATAACATTTTATGCAAGTGTTAACATTCTCTGCGCGAATTTCAAATATATATATATAACGTTTATACTCATTCTATCCATGAAATAGTACTAAAGCCGTATTTTGCTCTTCTCTATTGTCATTACTGACAATCGGCATTTTTCTGTCGCAAGATTGCTTGGAAAAGTACAAATATACTTTATTACAATATTGTAAGTCAAGTTTAGAGGAGCTATATTTAAATTCTTATTTTATTCGTGAAATAGACCTTTACAGATAAATTCACTCACTACGTTCGTGAATTTATTGGTATTCTCAGACCCTCTCGTGAAATTACTTGTTATAAATAATAATAGTAAACGTTCGCTTATTCAATATTCCTTTTATACCTTATTTTCTTTTTTACGTTTATTCTGTCCGCTCTCAGGGTTTTCCTCACTTATTTCGCCATCATTATCATACATGAAATCAAATTTATAGTGTCTTATAAAGTGTTATAATAAAGCAATCCATTACTTGTTGCCATTTGCACTGAGACGCTAGTTTCACTGTTGAACTGATTGCGGTATTGCAGGGAATTTCTGCACGTGCTTCTTGACTGTAACAACAAATTATGTTTTGTTTGTGACAGCAAGTTAACTATGAGGATATATTGATTAGTTGTGGGAAATTGTACCATAGTAAACGTTTAGCACTTACAGCGATCATTTTAAGGCGATTGTATCAGTTTATTGATCTGATTCTATAAAATCCTTGAATTGTTGCGGCACTGGAAAGTATGTGAAGTTTCTTGGTGAAAGGCAGTAAAGTTATGCTGGCCAAGGAAGAACTCAAAAGTACTTTATCGGTCCTGGTGGTGTAGTGGTAACCATACTTTCCTTCTAAACCCAATGTCGCGGGTTCAAACCCGGCCAGGATCGATGGCTTTTTTCGGGCGTAAAAATCCTAAATATGGCTTACTTCGGAAGGGAAGTAAAGCCATGGGTCCCGTGTCGTACATTTACGGCACGATAAGAACTTTAAGCCTGAAAGAAGAGGCCTCTGAGCAAAATTTATCGGCCGTTTCACGCCACGAATTGAATGGGACGCTGATGACCTGAGATGTTAAAGAGCGTCCGTAAATAAAACGAATAAAAAAAAAGTACTTTGAAATAACAAATTTATTGAAACTCTTGACTTAAGTCTGGATAGTAGTACATGTTTGAAGAATTTAAAATAAACCTCAATATCTGGGCCTGGAAACTGTTGCATTGTGCAGTGAATAATTATTTAGTATTTTAGAGTTGTAACAGAGTAATTGCTAAGGTAGACTGCATCAGGTTTAGGTGGTAACCAATTCATGTTTATGTATGTTGTAAATAACAAAGAATCCCAGCATGAAACAATCAAAAACTTAAAAGAGTTTTGTATGGGAAGTTCTGGAAAGGAAAAAAAAAAAAAAAATGAAAACAAACAGATGCTGATTGAAGAAATCGTTTCGTTCTTAGCTTGAAGCAAAGGTGCAATAAACTTGTTTAAAGTATACCAAAATACTAGCAGTGTGAAATATCACAGGGGCTCGCCATCTGTTGCATTTTGTCCTTGCCCTCTGTTACAGCGCACGACTCTGAAACAGGGTTTATGATTACACTGTTTTACAAATAGTAATCACCATTGTTCCGCTACGCAATCAGAACATTGGACATGAATTGTGTTGCTATGAACGCGCGATTTCCGGTAAGAAGGAAGCAATTGAGCTTGCTCAATCGTGTTTCAATTGCGTTCTGTAGGAAGTGCGTGCTAGGCTTTCTACTGTGTATTTTATGTTGTGGAATATGCCGAATATGACGAGAATGACATAAGGCTAAAACATAGAGTATTTATTTATGACTGTTATGTGTCAAAGAAATTATAATTGTAGGAGAGAAGTTCGTGCTACATTTTCGCCTCAGAGAGCATACAATGTTTAACAAAAAATATTCCTCATTGTGAGATCTATCTCTCTTCCGAATTTGTCTTAGAGGTTCTGGTTCATCTGTGTGTGTGTGTATATATATATATATATATATATATATAATATTTTTGTTTAAGTAAATGAAAGGAAGCCGGTGGCCACATGAATGTGAATAGCAACAGTAGACATTTAAAACGTTCCAGCAGTTCAATGTATATGTATCATTTATTTTCTCGTCCTTCCCTTTAAGTCTTAAAATACCCGCCTGGTTATAACAACATTGCAACATTTACAGATGCCACTGGCTCATATTTCATCTTGAGGACATGAGACCAATAGCACAAACAAATTCAGTTTTATTTCCTGTCAAAACATTTACCACTGCACACAAATACGAAAACTACTTGCTTTGCCTGAGTTCTCATTTTCAACCACATGGAATTCAGTCACGCATCAAAAAATTTAAGAAGAAAAAAATATATAGCTAAAATAACAAGAACTAGAGGTTCAGAAATGAATTAAACACTGAAATAGTTACATAAATAGCGCAATATTTCGAACATGTCTTCTGCCTTTGAAGAAAAACAAGTTTTTCCAAATACTGCCCTATTTTTATAACTATATCAATTTTTTGTTTCTTTCTGAATCTGTTTTGTTTCAAGAGTTACTATATTCTTCATTTTTATAATGTGTGTGTGTGCGTGTGCGTGTGCGTGTGCGTGTGTGTTTTTTTTTTTTCTTTTCTTTCCTTTCTTCCGATTGTGCAGTTATGCATCTAAATTTTTAATAGTGTTTAACATGCTGTGGTACCACAGGCGGTGGACACTGATGATTAATGAAAGGAAACGATAAACTGGAAAAGGTGTTTTTTTATAAGGAAGGAAGCGTTCTAGGCCTAAGAGTAGGATACCGCCCCAGCATTTGTCATTCATGAGAACCGCATTTATGAGGAAAGCCCGGAAAAAACCTCAATCAGGAAGGACGGTCGTGGCGGGAATCGAAACCCTGACCTCCCACTCAGTCCGCGCCTTAACGATTTCGGCCACCTATGGCAATATATGCATATATAAGTACAAATTAAGGAATAGGCACCAATTCAAAATAGGCATTTATGGGGCTTTAAAACTTCGTATTTTAAGCATTAAATGTCGCAAAACTAAATATATTTTATCATATCTATCAAGGGAAAAAATTGGTAGTTGCCTGAAGATCCACTGTATAATAATGACGTGATATCTTTCAGTTGAGTTTGCTCAGTTGCGGAGTACATCACTTGTGGTGTATTAAGCTATTTTTCAACAATTTCATTATATCTTTATGGAGCTTAACAGTTCGAATTAAAGCGAAATAAGTTTTTTTTTTCAGGATGCTGCTTTATTTATATGATGAAGTTTGAGAGTGAATTTGAACTTAGCTGTTAATTCTGTCTTCGGTGGTTCAGCATTTATGTGTATTTATTCAAAAATTAGCAGTGTTACATATATCTTAGACGGATATTACATTTGTATCGGAGTTTGCTTTTCAGGTTGATATCCTGATAAAAATTGAAGTAAGAAAGAAAAAATTTATTTCAGCAAACAACATTAAATTACATTTAAGATACACCTCCTACTACTATTAAATATCTAAGAATTTAGCAATACCACTAAGGTTCTCCCACACCTTAACGACCAGGTTATATGTATGGTAAAGAACCCCTACAATAAATCACCATTTTCACAACTGTGTCTGCCCTCAATCTCCTTCCTTATACTTCTTCTCCACTTATCCCTTACTTTTCCTAAGAATTCCCCCTCTTGCTTATTTTTTCTACCCTCGTGTCTGATAACGTTTTAATTACTACTATATTTTGTTGTAGATTGTCCCTAGAACACACTGTCCATTTTCCCCACACATAATACACCCTTCTTTAAAATTTATTCTTAGTCCTTTTAGAAATAATACCCCTGTAAAGCATGCATGCAAGACCTACTCTTCCGAATTAATCACAATTATCTATATATTTCTCCCATCTCCAATTTCTTTAAACTACTTTATATAACTCTAAAGTACATTTATTCTCTAACCTGGTGCAAATCTCTTACTAAAATTAAGTAGTATGTACAAACCACTCAATAAGAGATAATTTATTATTTTTAAGTTAAAAGCGACTTTATATAAGACAAAAATATGATATCAAATTCTTTAATCAGCTACTTTTTGTTATCCTTTTGACAGCCAAAAAATATGAACACTACTAGTGTTTTAACAGCATGCACTTCCATTGAGATAACTGAAGATCAAAGAGGGAGCTTATTTATATGTAGCAGGCGTACGAAATTACGAAAACTTGGCGTGTATTTGCACGTTCTGGTGTAGTTACATCCATATCTGCGTCATCCAAAAAGAACCAGAAAGTGCTTCATCACATCTGCGGGCCACCCAATTCCTTACTGCAACCACGCTTCCCAGACAATATTCGTTTGAATAAGAAGCTTCTGGGAGGACACAGGATGCAGGTATTTGAGCAGAAATCTGTGGTTCCTCTCTTTTGTTATTGCTACATCATCGTCGCAATCAGCTGGAGCAGATTCTGGTTTTCTAAAAGCTTCGATGGAGCGAGCAGTGACTGTTGTTAAGACAAAGGCACATTGTAATGCCAATAGCTGATTATGGACATTTGTTGAATTCAGTTTAAACTTCTTACATCTTCTACTCGAACCTAATCAAAATGTTATTGGTTTTTAAATGTAATAACCTACTGGTTACCAAAAATAATTTTAAAAATGGAGCACTTAAAATCTATTTTTTTTTTTTGTGAAATCACAAGCCAACTGGATGTTTAAGTATTTTTTTCTGTGTAAGTTATAAAGAAACGTGTGTTTTTCTAATAAAATGTTTTTATAATTTGGGACAAGTTAATGCAATATGATGACTAAATATTGGTCATCAGATTATAATATTAGCAACAAGAATTTTTTTCCTTCCTCCCTCCCTCCCTCCCTCCCTTCCTCCTCTTCTTCTTCTTCTTCTTCTTCTTCTGCAAAAATGCTCAAAACACGTTGATAAAAAAAAAAAAGATAGAAATCCAAGTCCGTTCGTACCGGCAATGCAGCCTCAGGTTTTTTCTAAGGCTGTGCGCACACTTATCTAGCAAAACTGCTTTGAGCATGAAGTTTTTTGCTTAAATGTGCGCCAACGTGTTTTAGCGAATTCCGTAGGAATGTAAGCTATTGCGATTGTACTGAAAGAATTCGTTTGGGATAATCTTTCCAAATCTAGATACTGAAAAATACAGAAATATTTTCAATGTTTATGTGTACACATGGGTGTATGTGTTAATGCTCTAGCGGTCGCAATTTTTATTTTATCTCAACTAAACTCGGCATATAACGATCAATTTACAAACGATTCGTCGAGTAACCAGCAAAATTGGACCATTGGGGGGGTTAACCTAAAGCGATTTTTTTAAAAAAATGAAAAATCCTTCTAGTGGCCACAATTTGGCTTTATCTCAACGAAACTCTGTATATTTCTTTATAGTTAATTGATAAAAGCTTTTTCCAAAAATCTGGGCAATCGGACCATTAGGAGTGGGGGTACTTGAAAAAAAAGTATATAGTTTGTGAAAATCAGGAAAACTGGACCATTAGGAGGAGGATTTACCTGAAACTGAAAATTTAAAAATCGTTCTAGAAGCACCAATATTTGTTTCTTCACAAAAAAAATTGAAGCATAGCATTTAAATAAAATAGGACAAATATTTTTTGAAAATTAAGGAAATTGTACTATTAGGAGTAGGATTATAATTTAAAACTGAAAATTAAAAAGCTCTCTTGCGACTAATTTTCTATATATTCTTTTAAAATAAAAATACATTAATTCAGCATATCAACTGTATTTATGACAATACATATGTTATATTTAACAAAGGATCGTAGTGAAGATAGCAAGTGTGAAATATTTAATATGCATTTGAAAATTATATATGTTGTAAAAGCACTCTGTAATAACCTTCAGAAAACTTTTGCATTACATGTTTTTTTATTAAAATAACATTTAAATTAAATTTCCAAGCCAATGAAAACCAATGTGACTTTCGATTGTTTTGATTTCTTTTGTAAATTGTAATTGTTTTTAAATAGTAACATGTTTTTGTTTTATTGAAGCAAATGAACTTCTTAAATACACAACGTAACTCGAAACTTTCTATTATTTCTCTCTATTTTACTAAATGTAAAGATGATGTCATGAGCTCAGTTCATAAACATGGTTACATTTAAAATATTTAATAATACTCACACAGTATAGCTTTGTTTATCATTTCATTTAATTAATAGTATATAATTAAGTGCGTGGTTTAATCTTCACTTCATCTTCTTTAGCTCACAATCAAAGCAAATTTTCTTCAAATCTGCAAAATTCAAGGAGTATTTAAAAGCACAATGTTCCAAATAATGAATGACAGATCACAAACAGTAAAAATTGTCCTAGCAACGCAACGTTGCGATTAGGAGCAAAACGCTACAAGTTTTCGCATCAACCTAATGTAATGAAAAGAAGATGTAGAAATTATACAATTCCTCAACTTACTAATCACCTGAGATAAAATTCAATTCAATTTCTAATAATCTTAATTGCGTAGTCGCTTTCATGTAGTAGTTATTTAGTTTTTTTATTGATCTTTATCGGTTAAATACCCTTTGGATATTTGTGATGTGGAAGAATCGAACTGGAAATTTGGTTGGTGACTAAGGAAAATCAGGGGGAAAAATATCCGTCAATTATACAGATACTAGGGATGAATCTTTGACATCCCAAATGCAAGTTTTAGATATTACTATAAGTTATTCCCTTATTCATTCGTTTTTTTTTAATGGAGTTTAACGCCCGTTTTTACTACTGAGGCACCACAGGCGGTGAACACTGGTGATACATGAAATGATAAATTGGGAAAGGAATTTTAAGGAAGGAAACGTTTCAGGCCTAAGTTTAGGGTACCTCCCCGGCATTTGCCAGCTATGAGGACTGAGAAAAACCTGGAAAAAACCTCAGTCAGGGAGGACGGTCCTGGCAGGATTCAAACCCCAGACCTCCCACTCACGAGTCCGCGTTTTTTAACGACCTCGGCCACCAGTGGCTGTTTATTCATTGGTGGATTTAATATAAAAATTGGGAATAATATCTTTAGTTATATTTTTAATGTTTTAAAAGTCTGTTTAATTTGTTGAGTAAAATTATCCCTTTGATCAACATTTAACAAAAGCAATGAAGTGTATGTTCACACGCATTTTATGAGCCTGATTTAAAAAAAGGCGTCTAAATTTTTCTTTTCCATTTACCAAAACCAAATTTCAGCCCACAATAATGCATAAGAATAAAACAGAGGATATTAAACTCTGGATGTAGGTTTTGCAGTAACCACCAAGATCGAAGTTATTGCAGCGAACAGTAAATAAAGAAGTTTGTTCTGGCAGGGATGGAACCCGCGACCTTCAGCCGTCGCACGGGACCGATACAACAAGTGGGCGAGTTACGGGCGGACCCCAACATCGCGCGCACGCCGTTACAGCGATCTGGTGGGGGTGACTTTTTGTTACCTATATAAATGGGCAAGTGTCGCTGCGGCGACGTGAGGGGTGAGAGAGAGAGACCGACGCGGAGTCAACGTCTTCAGCATCACAGCCACATCGACATTGGCGGTAAGCGTATTATGCATGCTTCTTTTCCTGCACAACGCAAAAATGTTTTCTGTATGTTTTCCCAAATACCACTTGTTGATTTGCGTTAGGTAGCAGTGGCTTAAACCTAGAGCCAAAAGTGGTCATAATATTTTTGGGGACGAACTTTAAATATGTCTCCACAGTCATCTATCATCAGCTGGCAGATATATCTCCAAATAACTTTTCGTTTACTGCAAAAAGCCGGTCATCTCTCTGACAATCGATCTGCAAGTACAAAGAAAATCGTGGTCCTGTATCTAAGAAGTGTGAAGTGTGCCAGAGGAGAACGGTTGTCGTTGCTGATAAAACTAGTAACAAGAGTTGGCAGCTTTCATTGATCGTAGTAGGCAGTGCGTTTATCCTTCATTCAGATTACCAGCCGGTTCTTGAGGAGAAATTCTCTTAAGATCAAGTATTTAGTCTCCGGGAATTGCCAGAAGTTATATGCTAAAATATGACTCAATTCATATCATTTTTGAAGACGATGCCTAAAGCTTCGTGTAATTTTATAATAGTGTTTAGTTCATATACCTTTATTTTTCGCTTTAATACTTTCTTTTCCATATATTTGAGAAGATTTTTCTATTTGCTTAATACGCACTTTATAAAAATTATGCGCTCTTTTCCGTTTCTATTCTCTATAGATCTGTGGCACATTATTTTCTTCGACACTGTCTGTAACAAAATTTTAACTTTTTATGTTATGATTGGCACTTTGCAAACTTTGGATACTTCTCATGAAAACAGATTACGAAATTTTCCTGAAGAATTTTTCAGTTTTTTAAAAACGTTTCAGAAATTTCAGATTTTATGCATTTTTTGCAAGCTAGGTAACAAATATCGTTAAAATCTACTGAAAAATTAATTAATATTAACTAAATCTATAAAATATACCACAATCTTGAAATATACGATATTTTTTCAAAATACAACATTTTTATTTAATATCGCCAAATTATTGATTTAATAATTGCTTAGTACTTTCAAATATAAGTAAAATATAAACTGAATAAAATTTCAAACCTTCCCACAAAAAAAAAAAAAAGAGAGAGAGAGAAAGAAAGAAAGAAAGAAAGAAAGAAAGAAAGAAAGAAAGAAAGAAAGAAAGAAAGAAAGAAAAAGGTTAAAGTTATGAAATAAATTTGTATTTTAATTTAGGGAGCCAAAGTGACGTAACATTTCGTAGTAAGAAATATCTCATTTTATTTATTGTTACTTTGACTGCATTGGCTTAATGCGGCATCTGTAAATTGTGAACGTAAATACTCGGCGATCTTATGGTCTTAAATTATCCGGCATTCACTTTCTCAGGATAAGGAAAAACTTCGAAAAAAAAAAAAAAAAACTTTACTCAGCTAGCTTGACCTGACAGGTAGTCGCAAATACTAGCACTAGAAAACGGAGGGGCCAATATTTTCTTGTTTTGCATTTAACTGTATACTTCTATAATCCCTTGCCTTTTATTTGACTATTTTTCTTTTAAATATTTATTAAAATGTTTTATTACCCTCAAACAAAATGTACTTAAACTTCTACAGCGCAATATGTAACGCCCATTTTTACTGCTGAGACATTACAAGCGACGGATACTGATGATACACGAGCTGAAATTATAAAATGGGAAAGCATTGTTTATAAAGAAGGAAATGTTCCAAGAGTTTACGGTACCTCCCCGACATTTGCCATTTATGAGGACTGGGGAAATCTGAAAAAAAAAAAAAAAACAGCCAGGGAAAACAATGTTGTTGAGAATCGAACTCCAGACCCCCCCTCACAATCCATGTCTTAACAACCTCGGCCACCCGTGGAGGTTTTAGTGCGTGAATCTTTTCTAGCTCGTGTTTTGAATTTACTTAATTGATTTTTTGAGAATAAGGGAATGTGTGAAGTAAAAGGAGGGAAATATGTTACAGATTATTTTTTATTATTTTTAATAGTTTTTATTACTGAGGCACCACAGGCGGTGAACACTGATGATCCATGAGAGAAATAATAAATTAGACAAGGATTTTTTTAAGAGAGGAAGCGTTCAAGACCTAAACTACGGCACTTCCCTACTATGTGCCATTTATGACGACTGAGGAAATCCTGAAGAAAACCTCAGTTCTATTCCCACCAGGATTGTCAGTTAGGGAGGATGATCTTGGTGAGAATAGAACCCCTGATCTCCCGCTCACAAGTTCGCAGCTTAACGACCTGTGGCGGTAATAACAGATATTCTCAGGATCAATAACGCCATAATTTCCAGGATATTATAAAAATAAAATAATAAATTGGTTTTTAAAGCAAGGATTAATCATTAAGCACATTTAATTTCATTTTTATTCTTTAAACAAAGTCGGAAATTTAGTCCTATCAATAAAAAGAGATTCACTGTAACAGAATAGGATTATATATTTATATAACAAGAACTAGAGAAGCAGTTATAGACAAAACACTTAAATAACCACACAAATTTCAATATGTTTCCAACAACTCGTTTTCTTCTTCAAAAGCAATTGTCCTCTGCTCTTGAAGAAGAATACCAGTTGTTCAAAATATATCGAAAACTGTGTGATGTTTAAGCATGTTGCCTATTTCAGCCTCGCTAGTTTTAGTTACATTGTTTCAATAGTTACTTCAGTTTTATTGTGTATATATATATATATATATATATATATATATATATATCTGTGTTTTTTTTTTTTTTTGAGTAGTGTTTAACGCCCGTTTTTACTACTGAGGCACCACAGGCGGTGGACACTGATGATACATGAAATGAAATGATAAATTGGGAAAGGATTATTTTTTAAGGAAGGAAGCGTTCCAGGCCTAAGTTTAGGTACCTCCCCGGCATTTGCCAGTTATGAAGACTGAGGAAAACCTGGAAAAAACCCCAGTCAGGGAGGACGGTCCTGGCGGGATTCGAACCGCAGACCTCCCGCTCACGAGTCCATGCCTTAACGACCTCGGCCACCCGTAGCGGTATATATCTGTGTGTGTGTGCATAAAGAGATGTTAGTGGTAGTAAAGATTAACAGAGATAAAAGTAAAAAAAAAAATAAAATAAATTATAATATTTGTGAATAATATCCCACCGTACGGTTATCATTTTTTATATCTGTCAATCTATTTTACTTTACTTGTTTTATTTAGAACGCTCTTTAACATCTCAGGTCATCAGCGTCCCATTCAATTCAGGGCGTGAAATAGCGGAATAATTTTGCTCAAAGGTCTCTTTCAGGCGTGAGGCTCTTTATCGTGCCGTAAATGTACGACACGGAACCCACGACTTTACTTCCCTTCCGAAGGAAGCCATACTTAGGATTTTTACGCCCGAAAAAATGCATCAACGCTGATCGGGGTTGAACCCGCTATCTTGGATCAACGAGGCAAGTTTGTTTACCTCTAGACCACCAGGACCGACATTTTACGGAGTTTGGTCAAAAGTCTAGCATTAAATCGATTAGCTGGAACGCATTCAGATTTTTTTAACGCTTAAATGTAATTTATTCAGAAAAGTTTAACTATTGATGCTGTTGTCAAAAGAATTTAAATAAAACGACATATATTTATTAAGTACCCATATTCTTAGAAAAACATTAATAAACTGTTCATGATACATGTATAAAAATAAATTAATTATTCATAGCAGTCCTTTTAAATCTCATAAAGTCTTATGGAAACAATAGTCTTATAATAAACATATCTTCTTAGTTGTTACGATACTTTGAATATTTTTAAAGTTATCTAAAATGCTTTTAATGTACAGTTTAAAAGTTCCAACAGAAAACAAAATAAAACTTCGTGGGCGTGCTGTGCAGCCTCCTCAAAGAAACGGCACTTTGGGCAAGTTGCAAGCAACAGTTGGCGGTGTGTTGACTTTGAGCTGCTGGGTAGCAGAGAGAGGAATTAGCCGGCAGCGTGTTGTCGCATTTCAAGTTCTGCTCCTTAACTTCATTTCCTCGGGAGATGAATACTGAGAGGTTCATGAGTAGAATTATCCGGTTGAAATACTTGCAACACTTTTGCGAATTTCTGCACCCAGTTTCTCTGTTTTAAGATGCCTCGAGCATAAATGAATGCTCTTTTAGCTGTACACCAGGGAAGTAAATCTCTGTGCTACAGCTAATTTAGGCTACAATGGTTTCCAGTGAGCTGGATGGTTTAATTCCGGCAAAAAGACGTTTCTCCGTTATTTCGGTCGGTCCTGGTGTCTCCTTAACCCAAGATCGCGGGTTCAATCCCACCCAGGATCACTGGATTTTTTTCGGGCGTAAAAAACCTAAGTATGACTTTCTTCGGAAGGGAAGTAATAACTCCAATTCTAATCATATTATTGATACCCATTATTGTGATTGTTAATTGTGGTTATTGCTTTTTCTGGTTGTACTAGAAGTTAAGCAATTTGCATGTGTTTCTAGCAGTTTTAAGTCGGTCCCGGTGGTATAGAAGTTACCATACTTGCCTCCTAAACCCAAGATGGTGGGTTCAATTCCGGCCAGGGTTCATGAATCTTTCGGGCGTAAAAATCCTAAGTATGGCTCCCTTCGGAACGGAATTAAAGTCGTGGGTCCCGTGTCGTACATTTACGGCACGATAAAGAACCTCAAGCCTGAAAGAAGAGGCCTCTGAGCAAAATTTATCGGCCGTTTCACGCCCTGAATAGAATGGGACGCTGATGACCTGAGATGTTAAGGTAACGGGGAAGTATAAATCTAGCAAATAATGCAGTAGTATACATTTTACACTAATCTCAGAATCTTTTAAAGCTATCAATATGACTTTTCTTGAAATATAAGAATACTTAACTAAAGATGCTCTATAAATTGTAATTCTCTAATGCACATAAAAGATTTTTAAACAAAAATACATCTTATTCCCGATAACTTAAAATTTTTGACATAATGTGCCCCTTTTCCCAGGAATGGTTGGACCAATCTTGTTGAAAATTTTCACACACATAATGAATGCAAATATGAAATGTGGTAACTATAAGTATTTAAATATCACTATTAGCAATAAGAAACTAAAAATATTTATATTTTTTTTAAAATTTCAAAATTAATTTCTTTTCAAGCTACTAGCATAGATATGTTGTTCTATTTCTCAGGATAGCATTTTGTCTGCAGTATAAGTAAAAAAGAGAGAGAGAAGAAGAAAAAAAAACAAGCAAACAAAGAAAAATGCATACTTATGTCAAGTTTTTTCAGTTTTAACAACATTTTATTTTGGTATTTAAATTTTTAAGTTTTCTTAATATTTCTCAAAATTTTTATACAGATTTTGAAATACAGTGTAATATTTTTTTAAATATTGTTTAACGCCCGGTTTTACTACTGAGGCACCACACCGCCACGGGTGGCCGAGATCGTTAAGGCACGGACTCGTGAACGCGAGGCCTGGGGTTCGAATTCCGCCAGGACCGTCCTCCCTGTCTGGGGTGTTTTCCAGGTTTTCCTCAGTCTTCATAGCTGGCAAATGCTGGGGAGGTACCTAAAACTTAGGCCTGGAACCTTCCTTCCTTAAAAAAAATTCTTTCTCAATATATCATTTCATCTCATGTATCATCAGTATTCACCGCCTGTGGTGCCTCAGTAGTAAAAACAGGCGTTAAACACCATCATTGAGATGAAATAATCAATTGGGAAAGGGTTTTTTTTTTTTTTTTTTTTTTTTTTTTTTTTTTTTTTTTAAGAAAGGAAACTTGCCAAGCCTAAGTTTAGGGTACCTTCCTAGCATTTGCAATTTGTGAGGACAGGAAAACCAGGAAAAATCCTCATTGAGGGAGGACAGTCCTGGTTGGAATCGATCCCAGACCTACAGCTCACGAGTCCGCGCCTTAACGACCTCAGCCACCCTTGGCGGTCCCAAAGCAATAATGTTAAGTCGGTATGTAGGCGAAAATTTACGATGACGAAATAGGGTATAGTAGTCTCATTTTTATTACGGACAAGAGACATGTACAAGATTTGCCTTATTGCTGTTTAAGTCTTTGTAATTGGAAACCGCCGCACTGTAACTGTAGTGGTTCTAAAGTGGGATTATTTCAGTTACGGGCCGGAAGAGTGCGGCTGCATGCTAAGAGAAGTCAGTTGTTAAGGCCTATACTGCACGTGCAGGTAGCAGTTGTAGTTCGTTCGAGGGGGACTTTGTCAACGAATGGTTGTGTGTTTATGTTTTACTCGGTGCCTTCATAGTGTATGAATTGTATGCTAATTGTTCTTCTTCAGTTATGCTACTACATAGAATCTTGAAGAAAAAAATGTTTGTACGATACATATATAAAAACGGATTTTTGCAAAGAAATGGGAAGGTAACTCGCAAGAAAATATTCTGGCATTTGTGTTCCAGGTAGAGAAGTTCTGCGTCATTCTGATAAAAATTATAAGAAACAGGCTCTCTCAATTACAAGATACGTGCTCTGAACTGCCTTGTTCTTACAGAAGATGAAATACAGGAATACTCTTCACAGATATTGGCAATGTATTGCCGCTGAGGGGCATCAACATATCTTAAAACATAGATTAGTGCTTATTATTATCATCAATTTTAAATACTATATTAATTTGTGTTTTCAATAAAAATATACGGCTGCGGCGACGCACTTCTCCAATAAGCAACCGTGCTCAGGCAGCCCGTAACTCAAATTACCTCACTGTATTAATAAGTGGATATTGAAAGAAGGATCAGTAGTTCAAGAAACAAACAGAACTCGTCCACAATGAAAACGGTACTATTATAGCGACTTACCTGGCTCAACATTTTTATGACCGCCACGGTTGGCCGAGGTCGTTAAGGCGCGAACTCGTGAGCGGGAGGTCTGGGGTTCGAATCCCACCAGGACCGTCCTCCCTGACTGAGGTATTTCCCAGGTTTTCCTCAGTCCTCATAACTGGCAAATGCCGGGGAGGTACCCTAAACTTAGGCCTGGAACGTTTCATTCCTTAAAAAATTCCTTTCCCAATTTATCATTTCATCTCATGTATCATCAGTGTTTACCGCCCGTGGTGCCTCAGTAGTAAAAAAAAACGGGCGTTAAACACTATTCATTCAAACTTTTTATGAAAGGTTTTTTTCTGAGGGATGAAAATATTGTTAGTCATACAGCATTTCCTTTGTAAAATAAAATCCGTCAACGAACTTCTATATAACAGCTGCCTTGGGACAAACAATTATCTACTTTTTACTCTTGCCAATTAAACAAATTTAAAAATAAAAAAAAAATTATCAAAAGGGTAGAAATAGGAAAAATAAAGTTAAAAGTAACACAGCGAAGTATTAAAAAAAAACAATAAAATAAATTTCCAAAATTTTTGATAGTTCATGAAGGTCGTTTCTGTACTTTTAACTTCTTTGTGAGAGTCACCAACAAAAATATGCATTTGGCTTTAAATGTGGGCTCTAATAATAGCATAAGTTTACTTAAAATTTAAATGTTCATAGTTATTAGACAATGATATAGTTTTAGACACTGCCATAATATTTCAGCTATCACAATTGCAAGGTATGGTATGTACAAACGTTTTTTTTTTTTTGTTTAGTTGAAAGCAGTATTAATTTCCTCTGGTTTCAAGTTATAAAACGTTATAAAAAAAAAAAGCTTCCGACCTCCATTTAATCCTTTTGCAGTCGTGTCGGGCCATTTCCTTCTTCCAGACTTTTTTTCCAGTTGGGTGCTTCAATTTCGTTCATTCATGTTAATTTGGGCCGACTCATTTTTTGTCAACCTGGTGGAAACCATTCCAATTTTATCTTTGAAAAATCTATCTTCTGCCTTAATTTCAACATGCTCATACCGTTTATATAATCTAATATTGAGTTTTAACCGTTCATTTTCTCTATAACAATGTTGTTTATTATTGTATCTCTTTTAGAAATTCTTGTAGAGCAACGCCGCAGGCCATTGCGTCAAAACAAAGATTAAACAAAATTTTTAACTCCCATGTTTCTACTTATTAAGTTATTTTATTGCTCGTCATAGTATTAAATCGTTATTTTTGCTTCAGAACCTATTGTTCCAATCATAGAAAACACTGTTTAAATGCGATACTGTTGTGTTCAATTTGTATACCCTCTCATTAATTTCATCACGTGATTTTCATCTTTCATGCATTTAGTTCCTAAGTACATAAACATATTCACCATCGCTTTCCCTCTCCCCGTTTCTGTATATTATTTTACTCACTTGCTACAATACACGGTATTCCGGAATGGTATAATTTTCCGGAATGGGCGGCGCAAATCACACTGCAAGGATTGAATAAAAGCAGCAGCTACGTGTCTACTGAGAACATGTTTTATACAAATACGAATGTTCAATAGAGAATAATCATAATTATTTTACAATCTACTTTTACTCATACTCATAAGTTTGACAATTTTTCTCAAAGTAGTCCGCGTTGGACGCAATGCACCTATTTCAGCGTTTCTTCCAGTCTTCAAAAATATGCTGGAAACCACAGATTCTTCAGAATCTCCTCCGCAGCCTTTACAACTGATCTTGTTGATGAAACATGCCTCCCATGAAGGTGTTTCTTCCATTTGGGGAAAAGGAAAAATTACTCGGGGCTAAATCTGGACTATAGGGAGGGTGGGTTATTCAGCAGCAACAACATTTGCAATGTGCGGCCGTGCATTATTCAGCTTGTTGCTCGAAAATGTGACCTTTTGCTTGTGTTTTGACCTAGCAGAGTTTTCAGGACAGTATTGCCCAGTTACAGTTTTGCGTGCAGGTACAACTGGAGCAAAATTCCTTGAATTTCGAAAAATGAGATGAGAATATATTTCCCAACAGATGCATTCATTGTTGCTTTTTTAGTGTTGGTGGTGATGGAGGTTTCCACAGTTTTGCTGTTTGCTCTCAGAATCTAAATGATGTAGCCAAGTTTCATCAGCAATGATATTTAACCTCAAACAAAGAACGAGAAACTCTCGGAGCAACTTAGTGCTATTGACTGCAGTCCGCAGCGATAGCGGAGAGAGCCAAAGGTTATGATAGGTAGATAATAAGAATTCAAGCGCAACGGCAAGATAGCTCAGACGGTTAAAGCGTCATGCTATAGTTTTAAAGATAGTGGTTTCGAATCCTCAAGTCCAGATAGTTTTTCTTTCCTTTTTATTTATTTTGCCGGAGTTAAAGGAGATTTGCCACCATTACAATGATTTACTCGCTAACATAATACTACGTACAGAATGCACTATAAATTGATGATTACGACTTTTTTCCTGCTCCAATCACCATTATAGTGATTTATCTGTACCTATCAGTTCACTAAGATAGGTCTATAAGTTTCCGGCTTTACCATTTTCTAGGTATGATAAAGACAAAAACTATATTTCACTTTACAATATATTGCAATACAATTATTTATTGCAATACAATTTATTTATTGCAATACAATTCTCACATTCTCAATTCTCAGTTTATTCAATACAATTCTCACATATGTGAATTAACATTTCAATCTCCCATCCCCAAAAAAGTGCGCAATTTTTATATTTTCTCAGTTTTTTTTAGTCGGGTAAAATATTTCCAAAAGAAAGAAAGAAAGAATATCACAGCTACATAAAAATTATGAAAGTAATTCATTTTAGTACTTTCTGAGTTCGTATTGAATTTGATGCAAATCTTCTCTCACATTTATTTAATTTTTTAGTAAATAAATTATTGTTCTATTTGTTTTCTATTATATCTTTGTATTTGAATACCAACTCCTGTAGATGAAGCCTCTCAGGCTCTCTGCTTTCACTTAAGCATAATTTTAGATTAATAAACAATACCAATGATTGAATTCATAATCTATCAGTAACATGAAAAACTGATACAAAAAAGTAGTTCCTTTATCACTTATAACTTAAGCGCACACTCGTATATAAGTTTTGACTACGGATAAAATTAAAGTGATATATTAATTCCTTTCCGAAATAAAAACCAAACGTGCTTTCACTTATATTATTAGCTTTATCGTGATTTAAGGATTTGTATGGATGATATTTCTGTATACTATCGAAGCTATAACTTTTACTGATACGCTGCGTTTATAAATTGGTTTTTAAATTGTCTTTTTGTTTTTGTTTTTGATTTATGTTTAACGCCCGTTTTTACCACTGAGGCACCACCGGTGATAAACACTGATGATATATGAGAAGGAATGATAAATTGGGAAAAGATTTTTTAAAGGAAGGAAGTGTCCAGGTCTAAGTTAAGGGTACCTACCCGGCATTTGTCATTTATGAGGACTGAGGAAAACCTGGAAAATCCTCAGTCAGGGAGGAAGGTCCTAGTGGAAATGGAACCCCAGCCCTCCCTCTCACGAGTCCGCACCTTAACGACCTCGATTACTCGGCGGTTTCAAATGATCTGTAGCTGCGAGTTATAATTGTAAACTTTTCAAGACCATAATTTGTAGCAATTATAAATAATAATAATAATAATAATAATAATAATAATAATAATAATAATAATAATAGAAATCGTCATTATTATTATTATTCATTTTTTATGATTTTCATCATAATGTGAGAGTTTCTCATTTTAAGTTTTACTAGTACATTTACGAGGGCTGGAAAGAAAATGGCAACATATTCATAAGTGATAAACAATTTATTCTAAAACCTGAAACTTTTAAATTCCTTCTATATGATACTCTGTCACAGTTATCGTCCGCCATCACACTTCTGGAAGACATTAAAGCAGTTTTTGTTGATATTTGAGAAGGAGCGTTTTGCTACAACACTGTAGCGTGACTTGTTCTCACTTCTGCGGTTAATTCCCTCACTGTCCATCAACAACTCAACTCTAGCAGTGATTGAATGAAATCAACGTAATGCTCTTTAAGAACAAGATTATATAAACGTGATACATCATCCACTCTATTGCGTCCTTGTCGAAAGTCTAGTATCTCGTGGGCCACCGTTCGGTGTAGCAGACTTTCATTGCCACAGTCTTCTCGCAGACCCGCATGACATTCTATCGCGTTCCTTAAGATGTATTACCTCAATTTTTATTTATGTGCATTGCTCTCTTTTAGAAAACATCACTTTAGCGCGGTCCAAAATTGCAGCATTACTCGATAGCTTCGTATTTGGCACTAGTGACGCTGAGTGATTGAACAACTTGTAGACATGATGAGAACAGCGCAGACCCCCATGTGCTTATTAACAGTTTTGCCACTAGGTTTCTTTCCACATCTCCTATTTCTACTCTTTCAAGATTTACACAGGTTTATATAAGTATGAGTTGACATTGTTACTATTTGTACTATTAATGTTTTTATTCTTTTTATTACGTTAATTTTTTTCCATAATTAATTTTCATTGTTCTTGTTTATTAGCACATTTATTTACATTCTCTTTTTAAGCTTAACATAGGTTTATTTGTATAGGAGCATTGTATTTGCTACTGTTTGTTTTACTGTGGTATTGTCACTGAATTTAAGTATAATTACCATTAGAGCGCTATAGAGGAAGAGAAAAAATAATCGCATTAGCTTTACAACAATAAATAATGTGAAAAATATTTGTGAATAATTTTCCAATTAGATAGAACCATTTGACAGTCAGAAAAACCTTTTGTTTAAGCGTAAACTTATATGATCTCATAAAGAAATTAGGCAGTTTTGTTCTTTGGAGAGTTAAAGTATAAAAAGATATATTCTCATCAATTTTCGGTTTTTTACTGGTTGGAAAAGCAAATATGACTACCTGCATGAAGTAAACTAAAAACTGACAAATAGCAAGCAAATGAAAATGCAAAGGGAATTAGAACAACTGACGCATCCCCCTTAAGGCTCATTTTATTCCATACGTTTTTGTCCTTTAGGACTTCTAAATATGAATTAAGGAAACTTATTTCAACTACCAGAGTAATGAGACGGGTATTGTATGCAGTTTATTGAACTTAGAAGGACTCCTAACTTTTTATAATTAAAAGGCAAGCTAGGATATGGAGAGCTTCTTCAAAGTTTTACAGTTCTTTGTGGTTAATAGTTGAAAATTGCCGGTCACACTGCCTTGAAAAATGGTTGAAGTAAAGTAGCATTTGAGGTAAAACCGAACCGCATCTTTTAATGGGCTCTTAATGTGAAAATGCACTGCTTTAGGAATCAAAATTAATTCCTGAAATCTTCTTTTTCATATTCATGTACATTTTTTTATAAACTTGTGTTTATATTTTCTTTTTCAAATTGCATCCTTCAGCTGTAGTTCTTCAGAGGAGTGCCTGATGGTTAACGCATAATATCGAACACGCATAACAATATACCGTGTAGCTCTTCCGGTATTAAAACCGACACGCGAGTGGTCACTTTCAATTAATGCCCTAATCCAATATTCCATCTAAACTAATAAATCACTATATATGTATGTGATTTATAGATAACCGTATTTTTATAATTAATCGCTGCTTTAATTTCATCAAACTTGCGGTTTGTTTCATCTCTTCCTGTTGGGGTTTTAACTACAATGTAAAAATATATGTCTGCAGCGAACGAAATAATTTTATTCCTCTAAAATATTATTAAATGAAAGAAAATATCAAAATATGATATAAGCTGTCTGCTTTTCTAAATTTATCCCATTGCTAGGAGCTATCAACGAACAGTCTTCGGTTACATAAAGATAAATAATTGTGGACATCTTCTAACGTGTTTAAATGTTTACTTTTAGCCTTCTTGTAGATTGAAGTTCAGTTGCTATTCCTTATAAGACGGAAACATGCTATACTTAACGTTATCTGCAGCGTGTAGGCTGATGTTCAGCGAGGGACTGTTGCACACTGTGATAACCGAGTTATCCTTCAGTAGTAAAGAAACTGGTTGAAAGTTAGGGAGAGTAACCAATCACATAAATTTTCTCTTTCTACATTGTAGATTTTCTTTTTCTTTAAGTGCATAGATAAGCTTTGTATGATAGGTAAAGTTACCCTAACGGTACAAAATTAATGAATTAAGCGTCGTATTCTTTTAAGTGTGAAAAAATCTACATCCTTTAGTTTTGATAGCATCCCTTCCCTCTTTCATTCCTTTGTTACTGACAAAAATTATCATGAATCAGTGACATTAGATATATAATTTTCATATAATTTTTAAAATGTCTATGAAACGTTGCTTAATATTGTACACAATTTTACGAGCTAAGGGCGACTCAATGTAATAATCGATCTTTATATGTCGAGGTAGTAACCAATGTAAAACTAATAATATTCCAAAGTGCATTAAATAAGTTACATAACGTTACTAATAAAAACTTCGCCCTCACATTACTATGTCGGATCAACGTACTCGAAACGTGTATACAAAACTGTTATAAAGGATAACTCTTACTATGTCATTTTCACCAAGATAAAAAGTTATAATAAGAATTATGAAATACATATATAGAATTATCACATTGGAAGGGAGTGATATTATTAAAGAATGTTTCAGTATACAAGAGAAATGTTAAGTGGAAAGGATCATGGTATCTCAAAGCACAGGAACCGCCAGGGGTGGCCGAGGTCGTTTTAAGGCGCGGACTCGTGAACGGGAGGTTCGGGGTTCGGTTCCCACAAGGTTCCGTCCTCCCTGATTGAGGTTTTTTCCAGACTTTCTCCCCATAAATGGCAAATGCCGAAGAGGTACCCTAAACTTAGGAACGCTTCCTTCCTTTGAAAAAAAAATCTACCCCAATTTATCATTTCATTTCATGAGTCATCTGTGTCACCGCCCGTGACCCCTCAGTAGTTAAAACGGGCGTTAAACACCATTAAAAAGGCGCAGGAAATTATGCAAGGATAGGTAAGGGAAACTAAGGAATAAATTGGGAATGTAAAATCAGAGGATTCTGGGAATAAATAAACCCAAAATTGGAAGATATTGAAAGACAAGAAATATTTGGTAGTATGAGAGAAAACAGATCATTGAGAAATTATAGGGAAATAAAAATAGTGTGGGGTAAGGAAAAATATAGAACAATGTGATGAATCAGGTCGGGGAGGACTAGAACCAGAGTTTTGAATTTAGAAAGGTTAAGATAAATAGAAAAATGTCTAATGTGTGGAGAAGCTAACACAGATTTTCATTGTTTATTATACTGTAAGTAAGCGAAATGATTGAAAGAAGAATTTAAATGGGGAAATATTAATTAGAAAGATTTTAACTGTAAAAGGAGAAAAGAACATAAAAAAGATAGGGAACTATTTGGGCAAAGTTAGAGAGAAATGAACAAGAATGATTAAGAGAAAGATACAGGGAAACATAACCTTAGAAGTACAATAGGTTAGATAAGCATAAACAAGGATAGGATAACGGAGCAATATGACGGTCACCATAACCTGGAGTTGTGTGTATTGGGATTAGAGTGTAAACAAGCAGCTCTAGAAAGAAAATAGTTAGAGGAGATAAATAAGATTAGCGTTTTTAGATATTCTTTTATAATGATAAAGCATGTATATTTGAGTGTAGTATATTATGTAGTCTTTTGCGATATATTTTCAAAAAATTCAATATTATGTCTTTACAACACATATTGTAATGATCAAGTAAATGCACATGGACAGAACTTAAGGGTTTCCTTGCTAACTGCATCTTACTCTGGGAGCTGGGTGACCATCTATTACTTCAGATGACAGTAGAACAAGACATGAGTCAGCCAGAATAAACTAAAGAGGACAAAAGGTCACATATGGCCACAGAATATTTATTTTATACCATTATGTTGTATTCCTTTTCATTGGGAATTGGCCGTTCCCATTGTTATAAAAAGTAATAAAAGTAAAGAACCATATAAAAGTGGCAACAAGCAAAAGAATTATACATTCCCCTTCTGAGTACGCAGCACCTCGTTAACTAATCATGGAAGCGATGACATCATAGGGCTAGACTAGGCGCAGAAATGTTGCATAGTAACATATTTCCTTTGTGTCTGGTAACACTATAATAAGCACCATGTTGCAACTTAGAATTACATCCGACCATATTACATTAAGTAGCTTTAAAATTAACATGGTGACTTGTAACTTCAGCACCGCAATGAACGTAAATTTAAATTTCGTTTACTTTTCACTACATTCTTTGTATTCAATATATTACTGGTCAAAATGTGTTAAATTGACGATTATAAGAGCCAAGAGGCAATGAAACAACAATAACTAAAAAGGTAAATATAAAAAGAAAAGTTTTACATTTATTTCGCACGTATTTTATGTTTATAAGCATACCTGATAAAATGTAAGGCATGTTCGAGCGGCAGAATATGTCCTTAATTAGAGTTTTTCGTCTCTGCTGTATAAAATAAAGTTTGAAAAAATGTAGGCAATGCTTTGTCAGCACATATTTGTTATTATTAAAACAATATCAATTACAGATTTACTTTTTTCCATTACCAATCATTTCAAAAACAAGAAAGCGAGTAATAATACAGGGTGTCCCAAAATTAGACCAGCAATTTTTGAGATAAGTTAGATAATTTTATTTAAAGCACACTTTCTTAAGGAACCAATGGGTTGCGATGTTTCGTTTCTGTGCAACTAGGTGTTATATCATTAATGCTTCCCCATAGTTTGTTTACTCTGGCTCACTTTGACAATGAAGTATGCCATCGGACAGCAACATACGGCAACCACTGGATTGGTCGGGGTGGGTCCGTTGTTTGGCCAGCGCGCTCGCCTGAATTTAATCCTCTTGATTTCTATTTTTGGGAATACATGAAACACCTTGTTTACAAAACTCTCTTGATTTCGTAGTAGATCTTGTAGCGAGCGCTGCTGATGAAATTAGTACCATGCCTGGATGTTTGAAAGAGTTAGAATATGATGCGTGAATGCGCATTTTGTCTGGAAGTGAATAGTCCTGTGTTCCAGCATCTGTTTTGAGATGAGAATGATGTACCTATTTGTTTTAGAATGTTAATTAACACTTCAGCAAGAGTTTATCAATTGAATTTTATTTGCTTTGTTTCTATTATCGAGTATTCTTGGGTTCAGCGGATACTATATTAATTATTATTGGCTTTATTTATTAATTTTCATATACCGGATTACCCTAAATTCTTACTGTAAAATTATCCTAATAATGTCTAACCTTTCACACTGAAACGAAACATCCTGTCCTTGGGTTCCTTAACAGAAGTGCTTTAAAAAAGATAATCTATCCTATCCTAAAGTTTGTTGGTCTAATTTTGGGACACCTTGAAGCAAAATATATTATAACAATTGAGTCCTCTTTTTATAAAATAGGGGTGCAATTAGAAATTTCAAAGGGATGGGGACTGCGGATGAAGGGATGAAACCTAAACTTAATCAACATTAGTTTTAAATGCTCTTTCAGTGTCTAAATCAGTCCTTTTTATTTAAATTAAATTTATGTTAAATAGGTAGTTATTTATGTGGAAAAGTTTTGAAATGAAAACCCTACATATGCACGAAAGGGGTGACCCAGGAGAGAGATTCCGGGCCTTAGGGCGAGTTTCTAGAATAGTCCCAGAAGTACCCGACCTGAAGTATAGATGGCGGCTGTTGTTTGAAAAAAAACGGCTATGGTAGAAAGTACCAACCTTATAAAGCTTAAGTTTGAAGTTTGGCGACGCTACGTTGTTTAATATTTGTTTGGCACCCATCAAAAGTGAACGCTCTCAGTGTATTTGTAAACATGGGAAAACTTGTCATCTTATGTGAAGAATACTTTCATTTGAAAGGTTTCAGTTCAGCCGATATCAAAGCCGAGCTAAACTATTGGGGTGGCAGAGTTTAAACAGCCCGTACAAGCTGCCAAGACGAACATCGCAATGGTCGACCGAATGAGGTGACACGCCAGAAATGGTGAAGGAAATCCACAAAATGGTGCGCGAGTAGCAGCAGACATGGCAGTCATTTCAAAAAGTGCAGTACATCGTCTATTGACTGAACATTTGGACACGAGAAAGCTGTGCGCGAGATGGGTGCCACGTTTGCTCACAATGGAACAAAAACAGCGTCGTGAGGATGTTTCAATCATCGAGTGTTTGGCGATGTTTCACAGCAATAATGTTGAGTTTTTGCGTTGATTCATAGCCATGGATGAAACATGCGTCCATAACTTCGCATCTGAGACGAAAGATTAGTCAAAACAATGGACTAAAAGGGGAGAAACGGCTCCAAAGAAGGCAAAGGCAGTTTCATCTGCAGGTAAGGTCATGCCGTCAGTATTTTGGAATAATGAAATGAAGATATTTTCCCTATTTTTTGCGTTTTCTTTGTTAGGTTGGGTACTTCTGGGACTAATCTCGTATCTTGACCTTGGGAGTCCCATTTCATCCCGTTGGTTCTGTTAACAGTTTTACCACTTTCAAGAGTATATAGGTAGTGACATAACTAAAAAGGAATAGTTACCATTCAAGTTATATTTAAGCATTGAACTAACGCACAACACTCTCTGACAAAGCATCCTCAATTTACAAGCTGCTACCTGCATATGCATTATACGGTGTTTATGGCTGGCTTCTCCCAGTCCGCAGCCGCACTCTACCGGCTCATGACTCTAATAACATCTCTGTTTATGCAAATTGCAGTTTTTATGTGTGTATATTTCCATTTTGTTAGAAATTAGAAGATTGCGTTTCAACGATGTCAACAATGCAAAAAATAGTATTTTTCATAAAACTGCAGTTAAGTGGTATTGTTTGTTAAATGATGATTTAGCGAAACTTAAATTTATTTTTGTGTTACTTTTTTTAAATCGTGTTTAACGTCCGTTTTTACTACTGAGGCATCACAGGCGGTTAACGCTGATGATACATGAGATGAAACGATAAATTGGGAAAGGATTTTTTTTTAAAGAAGGAAACGTTCCAAGCCTAAGTTTAGGGTACCTCCCCGGCATTTGCCATTTATGAGGACTGAGGAAAACCTAGAAAAAACCGCAGTCAAGTAGGACGGTCCTGACGGTATTCGAACCCTAGACCTTCCGCTCACGACTCCGTGCCTTAACGAACTCGGCCACCCCTAGCGGTTTGTGTTACATATAATAACAATTGGATAAACACGTTTTTTTAAAAGTATATTGTGTTACTAATGATCTGACCGAAGTCAGTTTTTCTGCTAACAAACTTTAACCAAACGCAAAAACTACAAAGTGTTTATAATATGTGCGTACGTTATAACTGCGATGCGCGTTTGTTTGAACATATAACACTCTCCCTCGATATGCTGTCTTGGTTTCGCTTGAAAGATCGAAGAAATATTCATTATCTCACCCTGATTTTTAAAATTATCTGTATATTTCTCAATTTTATCTATCCTCTCGTTTTCAAAATCTGTCTTCCTCTCATAACCTGAATGCATGTTTGGTGCATGCATTCAGGTTATGCATTGTACTGTACCGAACATCACTTTACCCATCATCATTCACCGTAACTACTTCCCGTATCTGAAATGCATTGCCAGGGATGTCACAGGCTGCCAAACTTCAGGAGTATTTCATAAGAAATTGTTTATTGCCCTAGATTTAGATTCCTTGAGTTACGATACATGTATTTATTGAATTATTAATTGCATTATTGTTATTCTTATTACTATCATATCATTCTTAGGGTTTTTACTTTTGTTTTGCTCATATGTTTATTTCCACTATTATGATTTACATCAGTTGATATGTGTAAGTTGGCATTGTTAGTGCTTGTAGCATTATTATTGTTGCTTTTGTTTTCTTTTCTCTCAAGTTATATTTTTCATATCCATATTTATGTATTAGCATCCATTGTTTTTATCTACGTCATGTTTTACATATATTTTTATGTGTACGAGTATTGTCCTCGTTACTGTCAATATTATGATTGCCCCTATAACTTAGTGTAATTATTATTTGATTGGCAGAGCGGAAGAGAAGATTGGCCTTAACTCTGCCAGAATAAATAAATAATGGCCATTTTCAAGTATTTCTTATGGCAAAACAGGCAGAAATTTACATCAGGAATTCCATCTTTTCAAAATAAAAAGAAAGCTTTTAAAATGTTCCTTTATTTTTGTGTAAGGAAAGAAACAGCTGCTTCTCCGCACGCCACTGGAAGTACACCATTTGTTTTCCGTTTAAAGTGCTTCGAATCTGGTGCCTGCATCATCCAGCCCTATACACCTTTGTAATCTCTCAAGATTATTTCCAACTGCTTCATTGTTGTTAGCAAAATTGCGTAGTTTCTAACGGAAATCAATCGCGAGGCTGTTGTTGCTAAAATTTCAGCCACGCAAGAAAAGATCTGTTAACCCCCCCCCCCCCAAGTTTTTCTGTGAAAAGGGGACTGCCTCACATCAATTCATGGCTTAAAAATAAAGGAATACACATTGACGTTCGTGTAACATGCGCGCGGATTTGTGGGCAGTTCTTTAATATCGCGTGATGCTCACTGATCAAACAATGAGGTCTCATGAATTGTTGTCACCACGTCACTAATATTGACTCTATCATAACAAATAACCAAATACAACGTACACTAGTAGCGTAAATATTGAATGTAGATACGAGGTTTAGCGGCCGGTAAGCCCATCTTAGCCAGGCTTCAGCGTAAACGCAAAGACTCGGTTCGATTCCCGATACTATCTATAGATCTGTCAAAGAGTTAAACCACGGCTGCAGTGTAGGAGTCTTTGAACAACTTCGCAACTGAACTGCGGCATTTCGTGGTGTGACAGAAAGCATAAAATTGGGGAACCGGAATGCCAATCTTTAAACTTGTATACATTTTTTAAATTAATTTCTAAAGGGGAGCATGAAAGGTCTATCCTTGTAATGTTAAATTTATCAACTTCAGTTCCCATTTTCTCAAGAACTATTAAATGTAGTGAAATAAAACTTTTCAGCATATAAATGCTCATAATTAAAATTGGCTGATCAATTTTCATTACAATACTGTGACTATAAAGCAAATTATAAATTATTTTCAATTGTTTGCTTTGTTCTATTTTTACCTAACATTTAATTTTTTTACGTTGTGGCATTTTGTTCTAGCTCTACTATAATAGATCCACATCAAAACAATAATATTATACATAAATAGTATAAAAGTGATAGCTTATGCCGATCCTAAAAATTGGAAACTTATGCTAAAAATGTAGTTTTTCAATAATTGCAGTCAATAAATTATTTTACAGAAAAACTAACTTTTTGAGAGAAACACTAGGTAAAACACTCCAACATTATAATACAACAAAGGATGATGTCATGAAAAAATGCTGCCAATTTATGAAATACAAAATTTTCTATCATTCAAGACAAACCGCAACATTCTAGAGCAAATAGTTTATGAAATATAAAATTTTAACTGAGTAAATGTTCGCAAAAAAAAAAAGCTTCTGCAGTGATATAATTAAAACTTTATTAAAATACTTATGACCAAGGAACATTAATGAAAATCACATCAAAATAAATAAAAAATCCAAATTTTAAAATGGTATAAAATACAAAAATATGATTTTTGATACTCCTTCCCTTTAATACTTTAAGTTCTTGAATCAAAATAAATCTCATATTTTTCAAATTTGTATGAAATAATTATACTGCACTTACACTTTGCTTTACTTAAGTTTACAATATTTTCAATTTTCGAAATGGGGGTGGTTAAAATAATCGAAAAATTTAATTTCTTTCCCCTACTATCTTATTTACTTCGAAGTATCTTTCCCTCTATTGATACTACTCTCCCAACAGAATTTGAGCTTCTGAAAGCAGGTCTGAAACGATTGCGCAAAGTTTTGTCTATAAATTTAGTTTCATCCTCTTAATTGAATCGAAACTTTATCCTTTCACGTGGATTATAGCTTTTGAAATTAAAACATCCGCAGGTGCTAAGTCAGGAGAGTACGGGAGATCGCGAAAACAGCAATGATGAATGAGTTGGTGCGTTATCGTGTCACCGCATCCGTTGTCTCTCTGCAGTCTATACCTTGCCCTTCTCAAGTTTTCTTGTAGGCCTCTGAGGACATCTTGGTAATATCAGCGATTCACAGTTGACCCTCCGGCAGAAATTCACGATGAATTATGTCTGAATTTCGAAGAAAACCGTGAACAGCAATTCGGGGTCTTGGTGAAGATTTTCCAACCATTGTGGTGAATGGACTTTCGTCTGAACACTGTACCCATAAACCCACGTTTCATCACCAGTAATTATTAAATTCATTAAAATTACATCCTCATTAACTGGACCCAAGAACTTTTGACAGGTTGCAACGCGAGTTGTCTTTTTGCACTTGTGTCAACAGCCGAGGGACAAACTTTGCTGCAACATGACGCACATCAAACTTTTCTGTCAATGTTTCATGCACCATACATAGAAATGATGCACTCTTCGGCAATTTCTTGAACTTACAGGCATCGATTTTCATGGATGATTTCATTACTTCTGGCCGCATGAACTTCGTCAATTGATCTCGATGAGAGTTTGGAACGCAGGTTAACCACGCAACTCCCAACCACATATAGCACTCAGTATGACTGAAACAGCTATCTCCATAAGCTTCTTTCAACATCATTATCATCATATAGTGAGTCTCAGTAAATGATATATGAAGTTTCGCACAAAATAGCACAGAACAGTCACAAAACCTTGCAAATAAAGTAGTGAGGAACTTGACTGAAATAAGACAACACTACGCGGGACATGGGAGGTGTCCCACCAGTGTCAAAATTAATCAGTACTACCAGTCGAATTTTGCTTTGATACTTCATTGGCGCAGAATTTGCAAGTTGGCATATACTTTTTTAATAATTCTCGTATAGAAAACACGACACAGTATTATGATAGCGTTACTTTAGGAAGTAGCGTAATTCTAAATCTATAGCCCAAAACCTACACAATCTTTGTACAGGGGCATGTACTACTTGGCTAAGAGCATTCGGTCGATCCTGGTGGTGTAGTGGTTACCATACTTGCCTCCTAACCCAAGATCTCGGGTTCGAACCTGGCCAGGACCGATGGATTTTTTCGGGCGTAAAAATCCTAAGTATGGCTTCCTTCGGAAGGGAAGTAAAACCGTGGGTCCCGTGTCGTAAATTTACGGCACGAAAAAGAACCTCAATCCTGAAAGAGAGGCCTCTGAGCAAAATTTGTCGGTCGTTTCACGCCCTGAATTGAATGGGACGCTGATGACCTGAGATGTTATAGAGCGTCCATCAATCAATCAATCAATCAATCAATCAATAAGAGCATTCTAGTGTAGGCGATTTTGCAGTTTTAACGAATGAAATTCCCAGAATCTTTTTATATAAATAACGCGTTTTAAGCGGTAGTTACGAGTATTAATAATATTAAGTGAAACACTACCAATGTCAAGGAAAACTAGTTTGACTACTAACTCCTTTCAGTAAAAGATATATAGTGCGGAAGTGCAAGTAATGTAAGTCATTTATGATTTCATCTATAAAAACTCATTAATTGAGGGAGGTCAAAATACAATTTTCCCGTCAAAGTTAAATTTAGCAAATTCATTATCTAAGAAACTATTAAGGATGGTTATGTTAGTTTTGGCGTGGTTGGTTAATACGGAAGGTGTTGCATTGACTGGTAAGAAAGTTACAACTTTTTAAAAATGTTGGTGCACCTTTTACTTAAAGATTTTGGAATTAATTTTTTAAAAGCTAATTGTATACATTATGTTCAAAATGTTTCATTTAATTAGTTGTTACTCTGTTAAAATATTTAGTAAACATTTCAAGTTTTTGTGTTTACAAGTTTTTATGTAATGGGACATTTGTATGGAAAAGTACTTTTTTCAGAAATTGTGCAAGGGCAAGTCAAAAAAGACTGAGAAGTATTATTTTTTTTATCGCGCACAGCAAAGAAACACTGTTGTAACAATGTTGCATGATGAAAACAGATTAGCCGTGATTGGTGGACAAAAGCAGGAGTCCGCTCTCGCATGCTTCTGTACACAGGGACGAGCAAACAACGCCAGTTCGCCTGTTGCCTACGTACAAAATGGTTGATTTGTGAAGAGCAATATGCTTTGTTGAAGTTTTGCTTTCATTTACAGAAATACAGCTTAGAAACTTACAAAGTATTGCAGCAGGTATACTCTGATGAATTTCTTCCACAATCCACAGTACTTCGATGATTCAAGGAATTTAAGGAGGGTCGTGTTTCAACAACAAAACAAGGCGGTCCAGGTGCTCCAGTAACAACAGTAAACGAAACCATGATTAACAAGCGGGCGTCCTTGTTTGTGAAGACCGAAGAATAACAATTGACAAACTTGCAGACATGTTACACATTTCCCATGGCAGTACATTTTCCATTCTGCATGATCACTTGAACATGAGACGTGTTTATGCGAGGTGGGCCCCAAGATTACTGGACTCCTGAACAGAAGATGATGCGAGTGGAAGTGTGTAGGAAACTTAGAATGTGTTCCCCATCCTCCATACTCCCCAGACTTAGCCCCTGTGGTTTTTATCTCTTCCCCTGTCTAAGGGGGAGATTTTTGGTACTTCCGAGGCCGCCGTGAAAAAGGTTGAGGTGATTTTTAAGAAGATGTCAAAAGATGGCTTCCAGCATGTGTTCCAGGACTGGCAGAAGCGTTGAGCAAAGTGCATTCAACTCAACGAGGAATACTTTGAATGAGATCACACCAATCTGGACCGAGCGAAGTGTATTCTATGCATAAAACATTCTTAGACTTTTTTTTGTACTAACCTTTGTAGTTAAACATAAAAATTAAAAGAAAAGTAACATTTTGTAGAAGAAATAGAAATAAAAAAGAAACCTCCAGGTTGATGGTCTTTCATCTCTCCCTCTTGATCCCAATGTCTTTATCCTCTTTATACACTCCTGTCCATTAAAATTGCAACACTCGTAAGAAACATGTTAAAGCTACCCCCCTTTCCTCAGAAAGAACAAGTATGATTTTTCGAAAATACCACAGAAACACCAGCAGTAGTCTGAATTTGATCTAAGGACGATTGTGACATATCAAGAGTGCGGGATGTCATTCAGGGAAATTGGTGCTCGTATTGGATGAAATGCGTCCGCAGGGAAACGAATATGAGATCGCTGGATCGAGGTAGGGCAAACACACAGCCTTGAAAGATCCCAACGGCCCTATCAAGCAACCGAACAATAAGACAGGCATCATTTTTGCATGGTAATGTTTTGCAATTTTAATGATCAGCAGTATGCTCGTTTGCTTACTCAATAATTTAAAAAAAAATCTTATATAGAAAAAGCATTGATGTTTAACTTATGTATTCTAAAGCTGCAATGTTCATTTGTATTTACAGATTTCCACTCATCTCGTGGAGTCATTTGTGAAAGGATTTGCTTTACCTTACCACGTGTCAGATTTTGGTGAGTGAGCGATATATATATATATATATATATATATATATATAATATATATTATAGAAAACTTTTTATACTTTTCCTTGCCTGAAAAAAGTTCTCGGTGCTAGGTGCTGCTAGAGCTTCAGTCCCGAGCGATAGTGGAGAAAGCGAAGGTTGGGTAACTTTAAGAGATTGTTCTCAAACACCACGCCGTAATAGCTCAGACGGTTAGAGAGTCATGCTATATTTGTGAAGGTAATGATTTTGAATTTTCACATACTGATACTTTTTCTACCGGAGTTAAAGGAGATTTCCCACCATTACAATTATTTATTCGTTAACATAGTACCACGTACACCTTGCGCTATAATATTTTTTTCTGCTGTAATCAAAGGAGATTTGCCACCACTACAGGGATTTACCCATTCCTATCAATTTATATTTACGAAAAGGAGGCAAGCGTAGGTCGTCAGACCGTAGCGAGCCGCAGCAAACCACTGGGTTTACCGGTTTCTAGGATTTACTCGAGGTCAGCGTTAAGGTTAGTGTGTGTGTATATATGAATTAACTGCGAATTCCATTAAGATAACGCGTGGTAAAAAGTGAATAACTCAGTTTTGTAATAAGGAAAAACGTATTGCAGCCATAAAATTATGAAGACAACGCATAAGTTACATTACCTTGTACAAGAAATTAATGCATGCAATATTTACACTTTTACAAACGGCCACGCAAACGGAGAAAAAATGCCTATTCCGCTTTTCTATTCGGGACTGAGGAGTTCGCCTCTGTCCGCTGCCACTCGGGACTGGAGCTCTAGCACTTTCAGCATCTCCGAGAATTTTTCTCCGGGTAAGTGTAAGTACGTTTTATGGAGAAACAGAGCGAAATCAGACAGAGAGGGCTTGAGGGGCTTGCTCGTAGCACACATTCCCCCCTCCCCTCTTCTATTTATCTTTCATACAGTACTAGACTTAAAGCAGCATATAGATTGCGCTTTTCTGTATCTTGGAAGAAAGATATATTGCAGGGTAGAACCATGGAACCTCTCCGGCACAGATTAAAAGGCTATTTTGTGCGAGATTTTTAAAGTGTAGTTTAAAACCCGTTTTAAGAAATTAGCTATGTTGTTTTAAATTATAATTCGTAACGACTTTATAACAATCAAGTGCGCTAGTCTTTTAAACGTCTTATACAGAGTAAAATTTTACATTTCTAGAAGTCTTTACTTTTATGTGCTTAAATCTTTCACTCAGTTTGTTATGTTCTCATTTTCTTTCTGCTTGAACTGAGTTCATGAAGTACAGGAAGTGCAGGAAGATAGAATCCTCAGAGAATGTTCTATGACATTGTAGATACAGTAAAGCTCGATTAACCGCCAGGGGTGGGGCCGAGAATATACTGAGAAAACAATTATGAAATGCAGTTAGTACTAACAAGTTTAGGTTTAATTTATTGCTTTAAAAATCCCCACATTCTTCTGTTGTAACGCTCCCCGAGTCTTTTTCACAGCATAATTGAGGAGCTTGAATTGCGACCGCTAGAGCGTTAACGGGTTAGGTTAACACTGTAAAATTATGCTAAAACACGATATTTCCAGCAGCTGCGCCGGTTCTTATTCACGACACGAGACTGTGTAGTTTTCATAGTCTCGCGTCGGAATATCCTGTTAGTGTTAATGTCAGTTTTAATTATGTCACTTTCCAGTGCATTTTGAAGAGTTGTTAGGTACCCATATGAGATTTTTTTTTTAATATTTCTGTGCGTCCTTCGGAATTCGCTAAAAAATAACCACGCTTGAGCACCGAATCTGAAATCTTCCGAGGTATGGAAAGAACGTTAAAGCTTATTTTAATATGTTTGTTAGAGATGTATAGTATTATAGCATGCTGTTACGTCCATTTTAATTAAATAGCAAGACTTTTATGTAATTAATGAAAGTAGTTTGGATTTTCTACAAATGTTCACCTGCGGATGGATAAACACATTCTTCGCTTATGTGTTTACGCAAGAAGCACGGGCAAAGTGAGAAAGCGACGCACAGTACCGTAAACATTATCTTGCACAGTAAATATTCCCACATTTTACCTGAATTTCCCCACGGATGTCCTAATGTCAGCTTCATGTACGATTACTAAAAATGCTTACTTTAATTATCAGCACATTCTGTTTGGCATCCTCACTGGAGTGATAATTCCGAAAAAACTTCTCTCAGAAATCAAAGCTAGTCGTAATATCTTAGAGCATAAGGGCTGTAATTCAGGAAGGTGTGGTTGGTTTCGCTTCGTCTCTGAGCCCGCAGGGCATAGGTTTGATAGCAAGACATCCGAAGTTTGATACAGGATGGGACAACTCGATTTATACTCATTGTATAACCCTTAACACTTTTCAGACTTCGTGAATCATACAAATATTGTCGCAGCCCAGGTCAGCTAATCCGTTCAAAATCTTATATCACCCTGAACTGACTGTGTGGGGACGATCTATCACAAAGTCCCTTCGCAATTACATCGGAATAAGGATGAGACTTTCGGGATTAAAAATATACTAAACACTTGTTGAAATTTAAGTTATACTGTAGTCGGTCCTGGTGGTGTATTGGTTACCATATTTGCCTCCTAAACCCAAGATCGCGGGTTCGAACCCGGCCAGGACCGATGGATTTTTTCGGGCGTAAAAATCCTAAGTATGGCTTCCTTCGGAAGGGAAGTAAAGCCGTGGGTCCCGTGTCGTATATTTGCGGCACGAAAAAGAACCTCAAGCCTGAAAGAGAGGCCTCTGAGCAAAATTTGTCGGCCGTTCCACGCTCTGAGTTGAATGGGACGCTGATGACCTGAGCTGTTAAAGAGCGTCCATAAATAAACCATTCAAAAAAAAAAGTTATACTGTATTACTTTACTGTTTTCAAAGATTATCTCACAGTTGTGAAGTATTAAATACATTGCATGATGATGTGCTTTTGTCAAATGGCATCCCCCGGAAGCAGATGGGTAGCTACATCTTACCTCATGGATGGTTTTCTCTCACAATCGCTAAGTTATCGCTAGCTACTATTCTTAACGATCTTTCTGAATTCCCCGCCCGATCTTGCTCTATCTTCTTGCCTATCTTTCAAACAAACTCTCTTCAAACTTCTGGCTAAACAATATCTCCTATAATACATTGATGATACCCTCACCTCACATTCACACTCCTTTGTAGCATTGTCACTGTATTTTTCTTACACTTGCCACAATATCCACCTTCCTACGATTGATAGACATGTTTAGCAAGCAACTTGCCAACTCTTAAGGTGTTTTTGCCGACATCTACGGATATACAGATTTTAAAACTGAATCTACGAAATTTTTACAGTATTATTTTAATATTTAATGCTCTTTTATCAGTTCATTTTTAGCGAACTACCAGACATAAATAACATAGTCTGTGTAATATTAGTCACCAATATCAACAATTGACATAAGATTGCACATTTAAATAAATAAGAAATCACAAATCGGGTGCGTTGTCTTTACCTGCCTGAATCTGCCTCTGGTCAGATTAATGCGGAGTCAGATTGCATTGTTGCGTTCAACTTAGAGCATTTAAAATTGATTATTACGTGTACAGGTGGATGTTCAGTTCATTGACATCACTCTCATTGTAAGTTGTGAACTTGTATCTTGTGTTTGTTGTAAGGAAAGTGTGGAATCTAAGTTGTTTATATTTCCATTATTAAAACTGTGCACTTATTTTTTTTATCAACAATATACCGCAAGTACATGAAATACAACTTCATTAACAATGACCAAAAATGCAAATTGTAAGTGCCACAGTTAATACGTTATTAACGTATTATATTATACCTTACTCTTGTTCTTGATACCTATCAACAGTATTTGATATAATGTTAACCACATTTTTATATGCCTCATCTACAGTCTCTACCTCGATTCCCTTAAACACAGTTAAAAAACTTCGACGACATGTTACACAAAATCTACCGATTTTACACTCAATATATGGATTTTTCACAGCTCATCTGCGGATTTTCACACTAAAGGGGCTGGCAATGGTGTTAGCAAGTACGGCCAGGCCAGTTACGAGTCAGCAAATGAGTGTGTTAAAATTGTCATTAAAACTTGTAATGGCTAACCATAAGTGTCCTATTACACAAATAAAGAAATTATAGTCACTTCGTCAAGTTGGAGCACGATTTGCATAAAGATTCCCTGATGCTAAACATAAAAGGAAAAAGTCACACACCCTGAAAAACTCAAACATAACATTTATCAAGGTAGCATTTGCATTTCTAAAGAGAACTGCAACACTTGTTGGATAGTTCTTTACTTAGATGCGAAAAAGTATGAACAAAGATATTTTCAGCGTCTCCTAAAAGGACGAAAAAGCCTATACGATGTTCAAGTAACTTTATTTCATAAGTTGTTGAGGAAATAGCCTATTTTGGTGCATGATTGATCCACAATATGAAAATAAAGATGGAAAATACCTGTGTCTCTTCCTTAACGGCAGCAGTGTTAAGGTTGAACCCATGAATTCCAGAGAAAATATGTTAAGAAGCGTTGAATTAAAAAAAAAAAAAAAAATGTAAATGTATTTAACAAATGAACAGTTGATAGCAGTAACTAAAATCAGTCCTTCGGTCTTGAAAGCCATGTGCCCTCTATCAATGAAGTCATAAGACGGAGGTAGAGCAAGCAGAGGTCGTGCGGCAGACCATGGCTAGACTTCGGATTGTAGTGACATAAATGAAAAAGAAAATGAATCAACGACTTGACTACAATCATGTGTATGACGGTCACAATACCTTAAACAAGATGTACTGTACCCCTAATCACCTAAACCAGCGGTTATCAAACTGTAGTTCGCGAAACATCGCAGTCCAGTGATATGTATATTTTACAGGAATACTATTTTGCGCTAACATTTTATTTATCAACATGAACGTGACGCTAGTTTTATCGTTTTCACTTGCGGTTCCCGCCTGTGAGAGGTTGTAGGTTGAAAGGATTTGACGTTGCCAACCGGCGGCTTGCTGTGGTTGAAGTCCCGATCTGAAGTCTTAATCTATTAAGAACAGTGTATACAAATTATGAAAATTACAAGAAGGAAAAGGGGATTCGAACCCATAATCTGAGTATTGATAGCACCGCGCTCTAACCAACTGAGCTAACAAGGCTGTATACAAAGTGAGGAAATTATTTACCTAGAGTAATCGCTACTACTAAAATTGTAACCAGTCAGCTTTCTTCGCTACCGTTCGGGACTTCGTTAACTACCAAAACCACATCTTGACAACACTTGTAGCTTTTCAAGATATATATATTTACTTACAGCACGTGTGATGTCACAATTCTGTCTGGATTCTCACTGTGAATTTTAGCACGTCATAACTGAGGCCTGAATTTCATTTCTTGTGCTTTTTCCTGCTTAATTTATATTTTTCTCAATTAATCACTAGCAGTATTATATCAGTTACCCCAGAAATGACTTAAGTATCAACCTCCTTGAGAAGTCATATTGCAAGATTTCCGCAATTAGCTCTCGCTCCTTGAACGAATTTTGATGTGAATACGTCAATAAATTCGGTTCAGTACAAGAGTGCCATCCCAGGTAGTAAACAAGACACACTTTCTACCAATTTTGTCACGTGTAGTCTATAATGTGTAAACTACATGACATGTTTCAATGAAGAAAACAGTGATTGACAAACAAAGAATCAATGTAGCTACGCAATCTTGAATTGAAGCGAATAAAGCCATCTAGCAAAAAGTGAGAGGAGGCGCAAATTGGTGGGTCGCGCGGCAGCCGAGGCAGTGAACCTCAATAAAACGTATGAACTGGTGTATAAGCAATGGATAGCAAGAGGCGTGTTCAGTTCCTCCTAAAGCAAAATGGATGAGGCACTCGACGAACAATATGCTTCTCTTAAATTCGCTTTCATCTCAACAGATCTTCAGCTGAGGCCTATACAATGCTACAGGATTCCTATGGATAGTCTGTTCTTCCCTAAAACACAGCTCAAGGAAGGTTTAAAATACATGCGTAGGCTTTCACAGCCAGTGTACTGAATCTTTTTTTCGGACTTTTTGGCCGTGATCTAATTGTCAAATTATATTTGCAGTGACCTAACGTTTCGTCCGACACCATGGCGAACATCTTCAGAGGAATAAGAATATCAACTAGACTCTAAGTGACTGATTATATGCAAATATAATTTGACCATCAGACCATGGCCTAAAATCCGGAAAAACATTAATTAAAATCTTTAAAGGAGGGAGGCAATACATTTCAAAGGAAGGTGGTCCCGGCACTAAAGTTTGTGCTCTAAAGAACAAAACATTAACACTGCTGCTATCACTGTGAGAGAGGATCATCGAATAACGTTAAGAAATCTTTCAGAAAGGTTTATCAAGCACATGAGACGTGTTCTAAGACTGCTGATTCCGGAACAAAAGAACTTTAGATTGTAGGTTTGCACATCGTTGTACCGTATTGTACACCTGGAAGTCATTTGAAAATGTCTCAAAATTACCCACAGGTTGCAGCAGCGGTTGCAAAGCAGTTTTTATATAAAATCCGCCATCTTCCACAGCAACATTTGTGCAATAATCTATGGATTGGTCAAGAATTATAGTAACTATAGCTAATTGTTGCAGTGTAGACGTGAATATCGAATTGGTACGGAAGGGTATGAATGCAACAGAAATTCATACACAGTGACAAACACCTAGAAGCCTCTGCATCATCATTTCCAATTAGATCACGGAGTTTGAACGCTGCCTTGAAAGCTTGAAAGATGACCCACGCAGCGACGACCAAAATCATTGATAAGATGCAACGACATGGTTCTGGCGGTTCATCGATTAAAGACATCCGAAATCTGAGCATTTCAGGGGAACGCTATTTCACGTTTTGAAGAAATAAATTATCAGCAAGATGGTTGCCCCAACTGCTGACTCGGGATCAAAAGCAAACTTGAATGCAAATCGATCAGCAAAGTTGAGCCAGTTCTCAAGAGAGAACCCGTCGACAGTTTGTGACCAGTGATCAAACACGGGTGCACCACTACACACCTGAAACAAAACAGCAGTCTAAAGAATGGAAACATCACGAAGACCAAGTGTACGAAATCGGTCGGGAAGGTCATGGGGCCGGTTTTCTGGGATGCCAAGGGTGTGCTGCTAACTGATTATCTTCCCCCTAAAACATCTACAATTGGAGTGTATTACGCTAACCTTATGTATCTTGCATCAGGACAATGCTCGTTCTTACACTTGTGTTGTTGCAATGGCGAAAATCAATGAATTTAGATAAACTTTGCTGCCACATCCGCCTTATTCGCCTGATATGACTGCACCGGACTGCGTCTGTTCCCTAAACTGAGAAAAGGGAGATATGTTGAAAAACAGGAATACTTTCTAAAAGATGCCGTCATTTTACGCTTCAATTCGAGAACTTTGCAAATGACTCTCTTGGTAAAATTATATAACACCTGGCAATCCTGAAAAATAGTGCAGGAGCATATGAAGGTGGTGCATAGACCCGCTGTGGTGGGGAAAAATTAAATATATACATGCAAACAATGGAGACGTATTTATATTACATAAAATTAAGATTAAATAAAGCAAATTTAAGCCATCAAATACAAGTGTAAGGGGAGTATAGTTAAATTTAAGAAGCGGAAAGTATCGTGGACGTAAGGAAGTGCATTAAGATTGTTTTTAATTTTATATACTTAGATGTGCCTTTGCTGGACACATACGATCATATTACAAACAAATGACATAGATAGTTTAAAAAGTAAATTTTATCTAACTGTTCAAATAATTCACAAATAATGCAAGGCCTACTTTTAAAAATTATATATTTTATTAAGAAGAAAATAAGATAAATTACTTCACTAACATGTTTTGTTTATAAACACAAATTTCCAGATGGTAGGCCGGCTTACATTGCAGTTTAATTTCTAAGAACTGGCGTTACGTAATTTATTTCTGTTGAATAACGGAACGATATAAAAATACTCCAGAAATCGTTCAACAATTTTCATAGTTGAAGAATAAAATCTTTATAACTGCTATTACAAAAAGAGTAAAAGAAAAGAACTTAAATTAGAGATGAAACGGATATAAAAATGGAAAATTAAGGTTAAAGAACGGAACGAAAAAGGAAATCACAGTTATGTGGGAGATATTAAAAGTCGCAGGAGAAAGAGTGAGGGGGTGAAAAAGTTAAAAGAGATGGTCAGAGCGCAATCAAAAGATGTCAAAGATATTGAATTATTTTTGGAAAGTTGGTTAACAAGCACAACCTACCTCAACAAAAGACGGAAGTTCCGCTCTTAGCTTTCTCTGCTTTTGGAAGTAGGTTACAAGCGTTATCAAGATTTCGCCTGCTCGTTAGAGATCACGGAGGGAGGGAGAAACAGTTTAACGTTACGGATGGAGGAACATTATTTATCGGATTCCTCCACAATCGGGGAACAGTTAAGAGTAAATGAGGGCGTCTCCCATAGCAATGAAACCGATCTCCATAACTCACACCACCTTCCAAATGTTTGTTACGGTGTTCTAAATATTGCATAGTGACCCAATTTCATTTTCCATCTTCCGGGAAAGCAATGCACAATCTTCTTCCAAAACACTGACTAGTTTCTCCAAACTTGTTGAAAATACGCTTATCAAAAATTAAACTAACATTACATCTGTTTTAGCTGTATGTCAAACTTTAGAAATGCGATACTGAAATAGTCATTTCAGTTATTTTACTGGGTATTTATATGCAGTTTTATCAGCATTTAGTATACTTTGTACATTCATTAACAACTTATGGACGTTTTTGTTTCACATTTTAAATAAAACTTCTGAGCATTTATAAAGTAGGGCACTTTACAGTTAATATAAAGGTTTATTTAAATTCATACAAAAATCCAAGAATTTGTAGAGTCATAAACGCTGGCTAGAAGAAATAGTTCATGCTAGGTATTTTGAGTTGTGATAAAATATTCATTTTTAAAACAATAATTATAACTTTTGTATTCTATTTTTGAAAAACACAAGTGGCTTCAATATTGGGTTGTTTTAAAGTTTTAATAATTTATGCTTCTGTAGTTATTATTATTTTAGCTTTATTTTTCCTTACAGTTTACTTTATTTTTCATTTTTAGTGCCTTCACTTCAATTTTTTTTCTTTTTAATTTTTAAGTATTTTCTCATTGACTGCTTTTCTTTTATTATATCATTTTGTCCTTTTTTTCTCAGAGCGTCATAATACTTGATTGCAATGGTCACATCGCGATATTTGAGATGAGCTCGGAGTTTTTGCCGCTTTAAATCTCTCTGACATTCACCTATCAGGGTAACCAAAAACTCCGAAAAAAAACTTTACCCATACAGCGTGATCTGGCCGGGAACCGAACCCAGAACCTCGCAAATGCTACTATTAGGCTACGAGATCCCTATACACTTTATAAGTACTCTTGAACATTTTCTTTATTTTTTTTTATCTGCCTTCTGCCTTTGAAGAAGAGCACACGTGCAGTTCGATATTATGTGCTAATTTTGTGATTGTTTCAGTGTTTTATTTATTTCTGCTTCTTTTAGGTATATTGCTCTTTACATTTCAGTTTATTTTTTATATATTTATACATTATAAATTCGAACACAAGCCCTCGCAAGAAACTTCGCCGTTCGTCCCTTGTCACAGATTTACGGTTTGTTAAAAAATCCTGAAATTTTTGCCTACCATTTCACCTCCAAGTAATATTTTAGTATCACATGAAGCAATGGGTTGACTGCCGTAAATCCCTCTGACACCTGTAGATGTCAAGTGTAGCTAAACTCAATGGTTCATATGATCCGACAAGATCCGGAATAGACCTTAAGCTTAATCTTTCTACGTCGATTATATTGTACATATATATATTAATTGAGCGGCGCAAGTGCTTTGACCTGTTTTATGGTCATTTATAGTAAAACACAGAAATTTGCACTAAATATAGAAGAAAAATGTTAGCAGGTTTCTAGTCGAAAGTACATATCTTTGAGATTATTGTCTTTTCCTCTTTCTATTTGCCTGGCTTCATAAATTTTGTCAACATTGTAGAACGTTTTGGAATTTTAACATCGGGATTTGTGCTTCAAATGATCTCACATGTGCACAGCCCATTAGCACATAACAAATAACTTCTCCACAGAATAGACATATCCGATGCCACAGTGGCTACCACCCAAAACGAGTGTATCGTTGATGATAAATTATTTGTAGAATATATCATTCCGTAGATAAATCATTCTCACCAGTTCATCATCTCAGAATGGACCTTACTGTAGCTCTCATTACTTAAAACAACCAGCATTTTTTTATATAAGAGCTTATCACTTGGGTGCATCAATACATCCGTACCAATGGCATAAGCAAGCATGAGTATCGTAAATAATACACAGTTCAATTCCACGTGAACCAAACAGCAGCGTTGCAATATCTAGCACACATTTCCGGCGAGCAGCAAGCAATAAAAATTGGTTTTCTGAGCGACTGTATATTTCTTACAACAACATAGCGGACTCACATGAAGAGATAAATGCGGGCGGATATCTTTGAACGCTGATTTGTTAATTCTTGGAGGCATCCCGCCTCCACAAAAAGTGCAATCGTTCCAGATAATGTAAGCTTTCACTCCCGACTATAAGTTAGCGTTCCCACTTGATCTACCAAGAGAGAATGAATGAATAGTGTTTAACGCCCGTTTTTGCTACTGAAGCACCACAGGCGATGGACACTGATGATACATGAGATGAAATGATATTATTTTTAAGGAAGGAATCGTTTCAGGCCTAAGTTTAGGGAACCTCTACGGCATTTGCCATTTATGAGGACTGAGGAAAACCTGGAAAAAAACTTAGTCAGGGAGGTCGGTCCTGGCGGTATTCGAACCCAGACCTCCCGCTCACGAGTCCGCGCCATAACGACCTCGGCCACCCGTGGCGGTACCAAGAGAGAGAGAAGTTGGGGGGGGGAGTATGGAGTTTAACAACCTGTAGCATATCAGCCTATAAGATTTATTGCACTACTTCATTGGGAGAGACGCCTTCATTATTTCTCAAAAGCTGTTCCTTGAACAATTTGCAGTATTTTGGTTGCAATGTTGGCGCCCATTCCCCGGTCTGGTTATAGAGAAAGCAAGTGTCTTTCTTACTAGGATTGCACACTCAAACAGGATGTGCGAGGCGGTCTTCTCATCCTGTTTGTAAATTCTACAAATGGATTCGTCTTTGCACAGTCCCAGATGTTTCCTGAAGTGACGGTATTCAGTAATTACCTCAGTTACTTTCCTTATTCCTCCACTGTCCAATTTTAGAAGATGTGGAAAGAGTATTGCTAGGACTTAGGATAAATTTTCTAGCTTGCGTTTGTCCAGGATAGGTTTGCCATCTTAGTTGATGCTTGTCCCCAATCCATGTTTTAACCGAGGTCTTGGCAGTGCATGTACTGATTCCAACCTCAGGCTCACGGCCAAAAAAGAATGTATCAGCATCCCTTTTTGCTAACCGATCTGCTTTCTCATTCTAGTAATGCTCTGATGCCCCGGCGTTCAACGCAGTTTGAGCCTGTTGCGAGATATCAGGCAGGCAGGACATTTTGACACTCCCACACCATTTTGTATTTCACCTGGGCGGAGAAAAGTGCCTTTAAGGCGCTTGACTGCTGAGAGGATTAGAATTAGTTTTGATGATAACTCTACTCAAATTTTCTGCTCATGATAGTAAGTACTTATGTCTGAAAGATCGTGCTATATTTATCAAGGCTTGTGCTAAAGTTGGTCCTTGGAAATAGCCCATATGCCTGCACCAGATTGTATCCCTTAACTAGATCCATCGGTATACCATATAAGTTGGTTCCGTTCTTTAATGTGCATGGTTCTTTCCGTCCAGTCTTCTCCAGATCCGAGAGAAACCCAATGGAGGGAAATTACAGTATTGGGTGTAGACCTCATCTTCAGTTCTGGAATATCCAGATAATCTGCAAATCTACTTCTCTAGTTCCCGTTCTACCAATGAAAACGACATGGTACGTTTCATGTAATATAAGCTGGACATTCTGAATCCACTTCCAGTTAAAGTGAAAGTTTTAAGGCACCAAACCTACCAAAAGAGTTTGTGTTTATGAAATTTACAAAGCCTCGTGGTAATTGGCCCTATATAATTATAACTTAAATCCAATTGAATTGGCTTTAGCAAGCCTGAAAAGCTCAGCGAGGAAAAGAAATGTGAGTGACAGTATGTGAATAATGTAGATGAGAATTTAGGAGGAAAATGTGCTGAAAAGACAGTTCGGGTAGAGAGACCGTATGCGGTTCAAGGTCATCAGAATGAAAATATAATATGTGTGGAAGTGACACTGAGGACGAAGATAAAAATTCGTAAAATAGCGGCCTAATTTCCTTGTTCATGCTTTTACAATCGTAGGTTGACAGGAATAGAAATAATAGTAAAATAGACTAATAATTATACTAAATGCTCTATTAGGCAATGTTTATGTAAGAGTAATATTTAGCCGTTTGCATCGCTACGCATGAATATTCATCTCTAATCTGAAACCGTGGCAACAGCTGATCGAGGTTAGATTGCATTAGCTTTGATATGGCGCATGTTAACGTATGAGCTCGACGATAATACTACTAACGTTTTGCTTAGAAAGAGTTTAATGCCTATCAGTATTAATATCTTTATTCATATCTGCATATACGTATATAACGAAAAATATTGTGCTTTCTGCATTATTTGTAATCACATTTTAAAAACAAATTTGGAAACTATGACTACTTTTGCGTTGCTTTTATTTTTCAAACAGTGAGTCAGCATAAATATTTATTCTTTATCAGGCTTACTTACGTTAGACTACCCATAACTTACGGATGCCGGAAACAATTAGAAAATTTGCAAATTTAAAAGTTTCATCTATCTTTGTTGTGTATCTATGACACTGGATAACTATGACTATAGACTCTCGAATTTTAGTGTTGAAGTATGTCATTTGGGTGGGCAAAGACGAGATTTTCTGGTACTTTTTCCTCTCTCTCTGGCGTTATCCAATTTAATTCCAACAAAAACCTCCTCTATTTTCTCCTTTTTTTACTCTTCATGTTCGTTTCACCTTAATAGCTGGTGCTCACCTTCCCAACGAAGACCATGACACAAGTGCCTTTCATCTCCTGTGTTATTCTAAGTATGTAGTCCTGACTTCTTCTTACAACTTTGGGGACTCTGATCTCTGCGGTACTATCTAGGACGCTTCGGCACTTTCAGTCTCGAAGTGAAGAAGAAGCGATATGCATTCACTAGAATGTTTGTAATCCTGCTCCCGTTCAGCACAGAGTAGTCGAAGCCCCGGTCTACGTATGTGTTGTGCTCAACCAGCAGGTCAAGAAGTTGTCTAACGTCAAGGGGAGGTGTAATGATCTATGCAGGTTTTCAACCATTTCCAATTATGTACATTAAATTGAACTCATGTTTTTGGTTTATTTATGGACGCTCTTTAATATTCAGCTCGGGATATTATATGTACCAAATAAGAAAAGTTTATGAGGGAAATGCTTGATTATATAAAAATGCTTGATGGAGTGGTTGTATGAACAGTTTATTTTAGGTTCAGAAGCTTATTGAATGGAATTTGTAAATGTAAGAGTAGTTAAGTAATTAAATACATTCTGTTTGAATTAAAAAACTATATTTTATTAGAATGACCATTTTAAAATTACATTTAATAGATTGGCATTTATATTTAAGAATTTTCTGATGCCATTTGACAAGCCTTTTTCCGTTTTAATATTGTTATAGAATTTAGAAATTAATTTTATTTTTAATTAAATATTTTGCATACAAATACCACATTAACGTAATAAATGATAACTGTGCAATATTTCATTTAAATACTTTTTAATAACTTTCTTTTGTGAATCTGTATTCTTTTTATTAATTAAAAAGTTTAAAAACAGGGTTCTAATTGAGATTTTTAAAAGAATAAATTAATAATACTAAATTAAATGTTTTAAATTAAACTAGGTTAGTGAACCAATGAAACATAAGTTTGTGATTTATAGAATCTAATAAGCTATGCAAGTCCTGTCGCCCGCGATGCTCTTTTAGGCTTCCTTCGCAACTAATTTCCGAATTAAATTTTATTTATTTATTTATTTTTTTTTTTTTTGCATATGAATAAAGATTATTACTTTTCGTTTTAAAAGCACCGTCCTCAAGCTAAGAAATGTGTTATAGGTGCATTTTATTCAGCCCTCAAAGTAACTTTAATCCCAACAAAATTGTGCCCCAAACAATGAACAATCGATTTATAACAGTCTTTCAATAACAATTTCCTTGCTTTCAGGCAAACATTCAGTATTACTTGTGAGCTTGTGAAATACGTTTTGAGTGTCTTGTGTTGTGATAAATTGTACATTCAACACGTTTTAAGTGTTTTTACATTATTTTATAAACTTTAAATTATTCAGTTATTAATCAATTATATTTTAAACACAGCTCTTCTTAAAATGGTAAAGAAATTATAGATTTAACAGTAAATAGGAGGACCAGTATTGCTTTGTTGGAAACAAGGAAAGCCCGCGTGTTTACTGTGTAATGTTAGCGGGCCTGTTCCTAAAAGAAGTAATGTATAGTGACATTTTTGAGTGAGAAATAAAATTTCATACATTTTATTATTATTATTATTATTATTATTATTATTATTATTATTAGTTGTTGTAGCATCGTTGCAATGGTGTCGAATTAGTGGAATCGTAACCTGGCGCCCGCGTATCCCTTGTTATCATGCAAATGTGCCCGAGTATAAACGAACGTTGGACAGTCCTGTGCTATGCGGATTAGGGGGGACACAACGTTAAGTTGTTTATATTGCAAACTTGATACAGGAATTTCAGTATAGTACATTTGTTCAGCAATTCGACTTTTTTATATTTCTATTACGTACGTACACATCACGAAGTGCAATTCCTAAAAGTACATCACTCAGGAGCTGTGTAAACTAAGCGGATTCCTCATCAAGTTGAATTTGTGAAGGTTATTACAGAGCTCTGGAGTAAATAATGCAGTAAAAAAGCAATAACACTAACTCAAGATATACGAGTACATATGTATTTAATAAAAAACACAACTTTCAGGCTTAAGCTACATAGTTAAATTTAGACGTACGATTGCTTGTTTTTCTGTATTCCGAAACCGCTGTGTTCTCTCCGCCTACATTTAATGTACACTTTACACTACCAAGGTTAATAGAGTGCATACACTACCGCTTAAGATTTGTGCATCTCCCCGTATCGCTCCAGCATACCGTGCAATTCGGCTTTTTCCCTTGCCGTTCGGTACTGAAGCCCCAGAACGGTTATTGTAGAGCGAGTCCTATTATTCGCCCAAGCGCATGTGCAGACTATTCCCCGCATACTCTTTCGCATGACACCAAGGTATCCCCGCTTGACGGCAATGTAATGTTAACAATAACACCCCCCCCCCGTATGCCATATGTTCTCCCACCAGCTTAATCGGCATCTTCGGATTATAAATATTCGGTTTTCAGATATACCCCCATTCCTAATGGTCCGACTCCCTGATTTTCAGGAACTGTCTTTCTCGTTTTATTTAAATGGCATATTCCAAGTTTCATTGCAAATAAACAAATATTTTAAAAAATTGGGTTTAAGGTAAACCCCTACTCATAATATTTGGCATATACCCAGTTTCGTGGAGAAAAACAAGAATTGTGGCCGCTAGAGCGTTGAAAGACAATATATATTATCGTCATTTTTGATTCTTAGAAATTAGGATTGATGCAGATTTGAAGAAAAATTTCTAACAGCTTTTCATAGGTACAATCGTTAAAAATCGCTACTTGGCTAATACTCCCAATTCCTACATAAAGCACATTTTGAAAGTATTTACAAAGCTTATGGAAAACCTTTAATATAACAACTTGAGCATCAGTGGTCAACAACCTTCCGCAGAACCCCCCAGAAGGAAGATGAGAACTTCTACTCCACTCGTCTGGCACTTTTCCAAGTTATGAGCGGAAATTTCTGGAAAGGCAATATCCATCCCAGTATTCGCCTAGAAACCACGAAAAGACACAATACCCAAAGGGATTTGAACCGAGAACATCACGAAATCCCGAATTGGGATTTTTTTAAGGGAAAGGAGGTGCTTCAGGCCTAATTTTGGAATATTTCATCAGAATTTTACATTTTATGAATTTTTTCCAGGAAAACTTGGAAAAACCTAAGGAAGTGTGATTTTGGAAGGAATCGAATCATGGACTTTCGTTCACAAGCGCATGCCTCATCATCCGTGTTGGTGATAATGATAATTACACGTGTATATATAATTCATATAATATAATGAGAAATTTGGTAGCTTGCCCAAAAAGATATGATTATACTGCATTTTCGGAATTCGGAAGCCAGCCACAGTCATTCCAGACTATCTGCAAAGAACACACTTGATTGTAACCTCTGAGACATTATTTCGCTGCCTTGCACCTTACGAAATTGTGTTACAGAGAATAGGAAGGCGATACTGCAAAGTTTTACGTTCTTGTGGCGGAAAATGACGTTCCTTTGTTGTTCTGAGGGCTTTTCCTCAAACCGGAACTTGTTCGGGATCGAATTAACGGCTGCCTTTGAAACGATTCCTCGCTTGAGGGCAAGGTTTCATTTAGTACATTAGCCTTCCCTATTAATTATTATCGCGCATGTTCTTAAACGCACATGTATTCAATTTATTAGACTCAAAACTCTTTATTAAATATATGAAACACTAAGCAATAAACAGGAGTGTAATTCTTTGGCTGAACCTCAAAATACTTCGTTATAACTGAGAACTGTACCCATGAAAATATATTTGAAATATTTCTTCCAATCTCCATCTAGGTACCGGAAACGACAATGAAAAAGTATATATATAAATGCACATGTGTCTGTTAATGCTGTAGCAGTCGCAATTTTTGTTTTTCTAAGCGAAACTCGGCGTATAACCATGAATTAAAAAACGATTCGTGGAATTCGTTAACAAGCGAAATTGGACCATTGGGGGAGGGGGGTGAAGGGTTAACATAAAAGCAAACTTTTAAAATAAAAGTTAAAAATTGCTCTAGTAGCCTCAATTTTTTTCAACGAAACTAGTTCGTACGCCATTAAAATAAATTAATAAAAATAGTTTCAGAAAATCATTGAAATCAGACTACTAGAAATGGGGGTTTACCTGAAATCCAAAATTTTAAAATGGTTCTAGTGGCACCATAACTTGTTTTTTCGTAACGAAATTCTGTATAAATCATTTATATAAAATAATCGTTTCTGAAAATGAAGGAAATCAGGCTATTAGGAGGAGGATATGCCTGAAAATCGGAATTTAAAGAGCGGGAGTTAAAGTGAAATTTAAAAATCTGTCTAGAGGCTGCAATTTTGCGTTTTTTTAAAAGGAAACTCGGTATATGCCATTGAAATAAAATAAGAAAAGAGTTTCTGAAAATAAGTGAAAGCAGATTATTAAGAGCAGGGGTATATTTGAGATCGGAAAATTAAAAAGCGTTCTTGCTTTTATTTTCTCTCTATTATTTTAAAATAAAAGGAAAATTAATTCAGCTTATAACTGTGTTTATAACGATGCATATGTTTATATGTAACAAAATCATCGTTTTGAAGATAGAAAATGTGAAATATCAGTCTAATTGGTGTGTGATAATTATATTTGTATGTAAGAGCGCTATGTAATAACCTTCAGAATACGTTTTCACTACATGTTTTTACCACAATAAAATACTTATAGATTGCAAGAATTCTAATTTTGTTCCCCTAATACCACACAGTAATGCCGTAATTTATTTTATTTCATCAGTTAATAAGACCACAATATGTATTTTATATTCTGTTTAAATTTACTCTACTAGGTGAGGAATTCGCTTAGTTTACGCAGCTCCTGTGCGACGGATTTTATGGGAATTCAGTATCTACACTCATCTAGTCTGTTAACAGCGTGAATGTCCGGTAGTCACACCAAGCCAAGATCTGTGTGCAGTAAAGAACTCGATTCTTCTTATCTGACTCCAGCAACTCATTTTTTGAATAAGGTTTTATTAGGGTTTAACGCCCGTTTTTACTACTGAGGCACCACAGGCGGTGGACACTGATGATACATGAAATGAAATAATAAATTGGGAAAGGAAAGAAGCGTTTCAGGCCTAATTTAGGGTACCTACCCGGCATTTTTCATATATGAGGACTGAGGAAAAGCTGGAAAAAAAAAACCCAGTCAGGGAGGACGGTCCTGGTGAGATTCGAACCCCAGACCTCCCGATAACGACTCCACTCCTTAGCGACCTCGGCCACACTGGCGGTGAATAGTGTTTAATGCCTGTTTTTACTACTGAGGTGGTGGATACTCATGATATATGAGATGAAATGATAAATTGGGATAGGATATTTTTTTTAAGGTAGGAAGCATTCCAGGCCTAAGTTTAGGGTACCTCCCGACCATTCGCCATTTATGAGAACTAGGGAAAACTGAGAAAAAGGGGCAGGCGGGAATCGAACCCCAGAATCCCCGTTCACGAACTCGGCCACGTGTTGTTACCAGCAGCTTATGAACACCAGTAATTCTACAGAGACAAACGACGTAATGATGTTTAAAGAGATTGCTGTAAATGTACCCCAATGTCTTCTGCTACATTTGCCAAACAAGAGGCGCGATGCTTGGCAGTCTTGTTCGATAAAGATCCTATTGCCTCCAACTTACTAAGGCGAATACCATGTTTCTCTTAGTAGGCACATTCTCTCTGCCGATGTAGGTAGTTGGAACTCGCATTTGGGAGGCCGTGAGTTCAAAACCATTGGGGCAGACCATTCTAACCTTCATTTCTTTCATTGGCTATAGTGTTGGGCGAGATGGGCTGATGCGGTTGGATATTAACGAACATACATTTTTATGGCTTTATAAAGTCCTGACAATCGGGGGGAATGTGTTGCATATCCCCTAATTAGTATGCGAATGATCTAAAAATTCGACATCCAGGAGCTGCGTAAACTAAGAGAATTCCTCAGTGAATTTCTGAACGTTATTACAGAGCGCTAGAGAAGAGATGTTACATATTGAGTTTACAGAATTGAAAGGAAGCAGCGACTCGTGTGTCTACTACAAGGTATCCACAAAAAAAAAAAAAAAAAAAGAAAGAAAAGAAAGAAACACCTTTGGACATTTCGCTTTTCTTGTAGAAGACGGGCCAAGCCAGTGTAATTAGTAGCCATACTTTTTTTTCAGACCCTTTAGCGATAGAGTACGTAGAATGGTGTCAAATGGTAGCCTATATTTCCTCAGAGTCTTTGAGGTTAATTGTTTAGCGAATTAGTTTATCTGTCTTACTGCAACAATAATGTTTTAGCTTCAGCCAATAACAGTCTAGGATAAAACAGCAGTCAAACTCCACGTGGAGTAGTGTAATAGGTTCAGCCAATAGCAGTCTAGGATTAACGGCAGGTAAACAACGTACATCAGTGCTATTGTAGTTGGGATAGCGAGTAACGTTCATATAAAAATTTTGCCTCCTCTTTTGTTACGGCTGGCTACGAGACGAGCGTAGCAGTAATAAATTAATATTTCACAATTGCTATTTTCACGATATTGATTTTGTCAAAAATAAAACATACGCATTGTTATAAATTATTACTTCCTTTTTTTCTTTTGAAACAATTGAGAGAAAATTAAACGCTAGAACGGTTTTTAAATTTTTTTGTTTTCAGATATACCTATACTTTTAATGGTCCGGTTTCCCTAATTTTCAGAAACCATTTTTCTTGATTTATTTAAATAGTATATACCGCATTTCGTTGCGAAAACAATTATTGGTGCCGCTAGAGCGGTATTTAAAATTTGCATTTCAGGTAAACCCGGACTCCTACTAACCTACTTTTTTAATTTTCAAAAACTGTTTAATTATTTTGTTCTAATGACATATGCCGAGTTTAGTTGAGAAAAAAATTAAAATTGCTGCTACTAGAGTGATTTTTACATTTCGAGTTTCAGATAAAACCCCACTGCCTAATTGTTTTATTTTTTTAATTTTCAGAAAGTATTTTTCTTATTTTATTTAATGGAATATATTGCGTTTTGTTGAGGGGGAAAAAGAACGAAAATTAAGGCCTCTAGAGTGATTTTTAAATTTCGTTTTAGGTTAACCCTCACTCTTTAAATTTCCGTTTTTAGAAGTACTCCCACTACTAATGGTCCAATTTGTCTCATTTTCAGCATATACTTTTCTTATTTTATTTGAATTGTGTATACATAGTTTTGTTGCTAAACAAACAAATATTGGTGATGTTAGAGCGATTCTTAAATTTTGGGTTTCAGGTAAATCGCCTCAAAATAGTCTGATTTTGCTGATTTTCAAACATTATTTTTCTTATTGAAATGCCAATATCAAGTTTTGTTGAGGGGGGGAATAGAAGAAAATTAAGGCCGCAAGATCGATTTTTAATTTTTTTTTTTTTTTTAGGTTAACACCCACTCTTTAAATTTCGATTTTCAGGCGTACCCGCACTCCTAATGGTCCAAATTTTTCTTATGTTTAGAAAATGTTTTTCCTATTTTATTTAAAAGGTGAATACCTAGTTTAGTTGCAAACAAAAATATTGGTGACAAAGTGATTTTTAAATTTTGCTTTTCGGGTTAACCGATTCATAATAGTCTGATTTTGCTGATTTTCAGAAGCTATTTTTATCATTTTATTTCAATGGCAAATATCAAGTTTCTTTTAGAAAAAAACAGAAGTCCCTGAAGCAGGAGCTGCGTAAACTAAACGAATTTTTGAACAAGTTGAATAAATTAAAAAATTAATTTAACATTCAAATTAGGTCATATTAATTAATATAATGAAATAAGTTATGGCAATTACTGTATGTATTAGGGGAACAATATTAGAGTTCTTGCAATCTAGTAAGTATTACGTGTGAGAAACCACTATTTTATTTATTATTATTATTATTATTATTATTATTATTGAGATTAAACCACAAAAAACTAATGATATTAAATGAAATATATGATCACTGATAGGCAAATCTATACTGGGTGGGTATTTTTAAATATTTTTAAATGTTACCATGTTATGAACTGAGCCCTTGATATCATCTTTACATTCGCTAAAACAGAGAAAAATTACAGAAAGTTTCCAGTTACATGGGTATTTAATAATATGATGTTCATATGTTTCAATAAAACAAAAACATGATACTATTCAGGAACAATTACAATGTACTAAGCAAATATACATAATCAACAATATACAGTCAAAAGTTTCATCTATTTTCATTAACTTTGAAATTTAATTTTACTGTTATTGTAGCAAAAACAGTAAGGCAAACATTTTCTGAAGATTATACATACAGTTATACATCCAAATATAATTCTCAATGACATATTGGATCAAAATTTGACATCTATCTTCATGACAATGTTTTTGTTAAATATTATTTTAAGAATAGCTGTCTGCTCCCTAGAATTGCTGTTACTAGTCTTGCTCTGTCTATTACTAAGGATTGTTCTGCCTTATACTAGGAGTTGTTCTCTGTTACTAGGAATTGCCCTGCACTATACTAAGAATTGCTCTGTCCATTCTTTCGTTCATAAGAATTGCTCTGTCAATTATCACGAATTGCTGTGTCCTTTTCTAAGAATTGTTCTTCAATATACTAAGAACTGCTCTGTCTGTTGGCACGAATTGCTCTGATTACATTTTATTTCCTTTAAATGCTGTCAATACGTCGTGGAATTGTCATGATTCTCTTGCTTCCAGTGATCTAAAATACCATTCTATACTAATTTAACGAATTGAAGACGTAACTCACAACACACTAATCTAAATCAACAATCCTGACCTAAAACGGGATAATAGGAAACATCATGCTTAGGTATTCAATGTTAGGTAAAGTCGTCTTTATAATAAACAGCCAACACATATGACGGAGCCACAACCTTTCACCCCGAGCTTTCACACTCGTCTTCCTGTTACAACCGTTAAACGGTACGCTTCTTTTTCGTGTTGCGCATGCGCAGACTCTAACTTTCCTCACACATGTAATATTTCCCAACCGCTATTTCTGCTTCTTACAATGAATTTTTCCACATTGTCATCCTCCTATATGTCATAGAAGTAAAGCATGCTGGATGTGCTAAAGAAGTTGCTATTGTTTACTAATGCTGAAATAGTCAACATGATCGTAGTGCATGAGGATGCAGGAAGAATGCCGTGCTTTCTTGCACTGTGTATGTTGAGAGATATCCAGAATAAGCTACAACATAGTGTTGATAATTTCTCTAAATTACAGACAAAATGCGGCCAGACATGTACTGGTTTTGCTTAACAATCGGGGGAATGTGTGTTGCCTTTTGCCTAATGTTCCTGGAACTCTCTAAAAAGGATCTGAAAGTCTGAACTCTACGATATCACGTAAACTATTTGGCATAGAATGGAGCAACTCCCCTCCCATGTACTTTCTGATGTTTAGTTTTATCTTCTTGAAGTCAAGAGGTGTGTTCCATTAAAAAAAATGTATTTTGTGCTAGAAACACACTTTCTTTCTATGAGGTACATTGATAAGACCTTTTTTAAACTTCATTTCAATGAAAACAGCGCATCAACAACCTTTTGTCTCAGAAATATCACGGTAACAGTTTTACGTGATTCGCCCTATATAATGAGATGGACACAACGTTGAAAATTATCCATATGAAATAACTGATGTGCTAACTTTTAATTATTGATAGAAAAGTAAAATATATTGTTTTATATTTATAACATATAATTACAGAAGCCGTAACTTTTGAAGGGTTTACGGTCACCAAGGTCTATGGAGTAAGTTAAAAGACCATAAAAATTATGTCCGCTAAGTAATAAGATTGGTCGGTCCCGCGAGAATACAAAAATCGCTAGCCTCTCTGAATATGTGAAATATTAGACATTACATTAAATTGCTGTATTTTGAATTATCATAGCGCTCATAGTAAAAGACTCTTTAGAGTACATATAATCGCACATTCATTAAAACAACTTTGGCCGTTAAAAGTTTTTGTTGCAACCACTTGTACACAGCAAAAGAATTGTTGTATTCATAATAATATTTTTAACCTCTTCTTATATTCAGCATGTGTTGTTTTATGTTTGTGGCTAATTAGTTCACAAATTGTTATTTATGATGCAAGTGGTTAAAAGCAGATTTTCATTTTGTGAATACAAATAAAATAAAATAATTTTTAAAGTAGAATTTCATTTTGTGAATAAAAACAAAGTAATATCACTTCTTACACGTATATCATACCGTATCTTTAGCAGCTGCTAATATTAATTAATGAATTAATAATTATATATATATATATTCTCTAGAAATTTCGAAATATTTATTAAAACTATTTACGTATTTCTCACTAGGAGGAGCATAAAAGAAACGTTCCCTAAATCTCGAGATAATGTTACAAATATGACAGGGGGTGGTAATTAGGGTTTTTAACTTATTTAGGCAGGTTAAAATTATCGATTACATTTATTATTATTATTATTATTATTATTATTATAATTATTATTATCATCATCGTCGGCATCGTCGTCATCATCATCATCATCATCATCATCATCATCATCATCGCAGTTGCTCTTTATAGTATACTAAATTTTTGTTTAAAATGTAATTTTATCGCTCTGAAAGAAATCATAATATATATTTGGGCATGCGCAATGGTGGGATTAGCTGTTATTCATTTTCTTTCAGCTTGATGTGGTTTCAGTATTACCACCATGGTTACTTATGTAAAGAAACAAATTTATTTTAAAACACTAATTGCACTACGACCTAATTTATAAACCGCAGCGAATAATGTACTGTTTTAAAAAAAGGTATGCAATGTATATCCGCTCAAATAGATTAATAATCTCAAAGTCTACATTAAACCAAACACTGGAGTGCTATAAAATGCAGTTTATTGTTTGAGCACTTTTACTGTGAGCTGCTAAAAAAATGTTATTTTCTTTTGTCATGCCTTAAAAGAAAGAACACGTTTTATGTTAGAAAAGGGATTTCTAACAGAAGCATAAAAACGTAACACGTTAATTCCTTGTCAACAAAGCACAGTTTATCAAAAACTCATAGAATATTGCCATTTATTCATTGTAAGAATGTATTACATGACAAATAAATATATGCATGGACGTTTCAATGTTCATTCAACTTAGTTTTTAAACACTATATGCTTCTCAAGGACGACAAGTTAAGTAGATTAAAGTTTTAAATTAATTATATATATATCATTATTTTAATAAATTATGTGTATATGTATGTACACTATCAAGCATATCTACAGTTGAATACATTTTCCTGATGTACTGGAGACCCTTACTTTTAAAAAATCATTTACCATGGAAATATTCTTAAGTTAATTAATAAAGAATTGCAGAAATCGAAATGGGACACAAAACGGAGAAAGTGTACCAAATACTTGTTCCTATGTATCTTTTGGATTGTAGCATTTTTTTAAACGAGACTCTATTCAGATTGTGTTCTGAACAGTTTGAAATGTTTTGAAATTTATTTAATTTGTGATATTAATGCAAAATGTCTTATTTTGAAGTAGTACATTTATGTAAGTAAATTGTTAATAATCTGCCAAAAAGTATGAACGCTAGTAGCTATTGTTTTCAACTTGCGAAGCTCCCCAATAGATTTGGTGTCGCTAATGGGCTAAGTGTGGTATCTCTGTATAAGCACTGGCTCTCTCTCTCTTTGTTTTTCTATACGCACTGCTGGCCTTTCTCACGGAAATCACGAGAGATCTCGCTGGAGTGCACAGTGCAAAAACAGAACGCAGCAGAGCAAGTGCTTCGAGTACTCTAAGAGCAAAAGCAGAAACATAAACATTGACTTAGATTGTTTGGATAACATTTTATGTGATACTGTGCGTTATAATGAAAGCAATACGTGAAAGGATTTGAAACAATCGGCGCTTTTAGAATATCGCATTGCGTAAATTGTTAATAACAGCCGTTAAAGCAATTTAATGAAATGTTACACCGAAGTTTACAAAAGCCCACCGGTTAGTTAAAGTGTAATTTGATGCCCATACGAGGTGGAAAAATAATTGTGGATAGTAATGTTTATCAGTAGAGCTGGCACAAAATCTCTTTGTGGTAGACTCCTGAAAAGCTCTTATATAATTTTCACCAGGTTTTCTCATAAGTATGTGAGGTCCTTACTTTGAGTATCGACTGTTATTAAACTAGGGAATCTGTCTGTTTTCTGTTTTGTAAACTGTTGGAATATTCAGTGGATTTAGACAGCAGGTTCTAGAATTTAAAGGAGATATTTTCTTGGATGTTTCCAGATCTTTGCCTTTGTCATATACTTTCCCCGATCATAGATAACTGTGGATTACGACTACAATTCCTAGTGGTTCAGAGAATATCATTCTGCCTTTTGTTTGTGACACATACAGAGGATTTCATTAGTACAAATGTTATTTCTTGTGTATCTCTCGTGACTCGATGGGCGACACATTATTTGCAACATCAGTTTAAAATGACATTTTCTCACTAGTTTGTACTTATCTTTTAGCACTTCATATTATTACGTCTAAACTGAATGTGCTGAGATATTTTTTTCACGAATTTCGTATCACACAGAATGCGGCAGAAATAATGGCCCTTTATAAATCCTGCGTTATTGTTGGCTACAGCTTCGTACAGAACTGATGTTTGTACCATTGCTTAATGCAGTTCAAAACAATTTTTGTACGCCATATTACTTGACCTTGGCCGCTTGCTGCGCTGCACAGTGCTACTTGACAGTCAATATGGTGTTCTGGTCGAATGAACATGTGCGTTTGCAAAGTTTTTCAAATGTGGTGATTGTGTCGTAAGAACGGAGAGTTTGTTTCGGCAACATTTCGAACTCTGCCGGAATTGACAAGTTCCGTCACAGAAAGCGATTACGAAATGGGTCAGGCAGTTCAGGACAACAGCACGTGCTTCAAATAAGAAGTCACCTGGTAGGCAACGTACGGTTTGCACTCCGGACAACATTGCAACAGTAAAAGGCGCTTTAGAGCAAAGTCCAGCGCGATGAGTTCGTCGGTATTCGCAAGCGCTGAACATATGCGATAGAAGTGTACGGCGGATGCTGCATCTGAATATTCAGTTACATCCATACAAGATGCCAGTGGTGCAACAATTACTGCCCAGAGACCTAGAGGCACGGCGAAATTTCTGTATACAGCTTCTGGAGATGATAAACGCTTAATCGGATTTTCTTAATAATTTGATGGTGTCTGACGAAGCCCATGACCATTTATCAGGCTATTTAAACATACAAACCTTCAGATACTGAGTGCCTACTAATCTTCAATCCCTGTAATAAATACCACTGCATAGCACAAAAGTTATTGTGTGGTATGGATGTGTCTTCTCAGAGTATTATTGATCCCTAATTATTATTTTTTTAAATAACACAGGTGACATTGTCACATTTACGCTGAGCGTTACGTTGCAACTGCTGGTAACGTAGCAAATGTGCCGAATGAATATACATATGTAATCGTTGTGGTTCTAGCCAGAATGTTCATGCCAACTAACGAACAATGTTTTCAGAGCACCTTGTTTCCCGGTTTGGTGTTGTTAACTCACCACCTCTTTTTCCGTTTTTATGGGCTTGTGATTTTTTTCCTGAATTCCTGAAATCCAAAGTGTATGCTAAAATGCCAGCAACTGTTCTGGAATTGAAAAACAGTATACACAACGTAATGCGGGGCCATAAAAACAGACACTCTTCGTAAGATCATGGAAAGTTTGCGTGTTCGTGCCCAAGATTGCATTACCAACAATGACAGTCACCTGAAGGATATAATTTAAAAAACGAGAATATGTAAGAAATAATATGAAGTGCTCTTTCAAAGCGTTTACAGAAATAATATGTAGTTATAATTCTTCGTGCTTAAATATAAAGTTTAAAATGAGTCGTTGTTTCTGCCGCACCCTGTACAGGATGTGAGTCATACGTTTCGGACCTGACCATGTTAGACAGAGGATAGAATATAAATTCAGGTGTCATATTTCAACACAATCTCACTTTGGTTCAATTCATTTCTCACATTTCTGGATTACTATTTTAATTCCACTAAAATAATCCAACGTTTGCAAAGTTTATTATAGTTCGCAAATATCCACCCTCAAGTATCAGTTTTGAAAATTTGTTCATAGTCGCAAGGGTTAAGGTAGCCAGGAAGTGTAAATCTAGCAAATGACGCAAGAGTATATATTTTACAATGTATCTCGGAAATTTAAAGTTATCAATATGAAATTTTTGATAAATATTAAGAAAACTTACCTAAAGAGGCTCTGTAAATTTTAATTCTCTAAAACACATAAAAAGATTTTTAGAATTTCTTAAACCTAAGTAAAATTTTGTTAAAAAAAACTGAAAATACTGTGACATAGTCATACATTTTTCATATAAACTGTTGGTGGAATTGAAATTACGTTTTTTTTTTGTTTTGTTTTTGCTTTTTTTTACTTTTTTACTTAAACTGTAGAGAACGTGTTATTCTGGGAATTAGAATAATATATTTGTGCTAGTTGTTTGAAAAGAAATTAATTTTCAAAGTTTTGAAAAATAGAAATATTTTAATATCTTATTGGTTTTGATTTTTATCAACTAATTGTGATATTTAAATACTTCTAGTTATTACACTTCACATTTGCATACATTACGTGTGTACAAATTTTCAACAACATTGATCCAGCCAATCCTGAGAAAAATGCACATTCATGTCAACATTTTAAGCTATAGGGAAATAAAAATTATTTTTGTTTAAAAAACGTTTTATATGCATTAGAGAATTAAATTTTTCAGAGCATCTGTAGTTAAGTATTCTTAATATGCATAAACTTTTCATATTGATAGCTTTATAAATTTCTGAGATACAGTGCAAAATATACTGCTGCATTATTTGCTAGATTTACACTTCCTGGTTACCGAACTAGTCTGTACGGTAGATGATCAACTACTGGAAGCCAGCCACAGTAACCTTAGCACCAGCAGCTGTGTGAAATGGTGCGCAGTCGTGCAGCAAGCAAACTGCTCGTCTCAGTATCCCACGCCTCTTTTACTTGATGGCACTATTGAATTAATGCAGTACTTTCCAGCCACTGTTATCATACTTTCTTTGATGTCGTGTCATTAGAATTTCTCTGTAGTCTCAAAAAAATGATCGCCATGATTTTCGTGGATTTGTGACCTTGGGCTTTTTAGTCCGTTCAGAAAGAATTAGTTCATCCTTTATTAATGTTTTACAGAGACAAGGCTTATGGCCTGGAGGCCCGGTTCGATTCCCGGTACCTGCTTAGGAATTTTTCCAAGTTAGGGAGATCTAGCCTAATGAGGATAATTGGGAAGCTGCCTAATGGAGAGGTGGCGTTCTTCGATCACGAAAGCTGCACAATAGGTGACGTGCGGGTGCTGGCATCCTGACCGCATGTCCCTCTGCAATACTGTTCTCTATCAATGAAGTCGTAAGACGGAGGTTATGGAAGCAGAGGTCACTGCGGCAGGTCAAGGCTCATCCCGGGCTGTAGTGCAAAATGAGGAGGAGGAGGAGAAGAAGAAGAAGAAGAAGAAGAAGAGACAAGACTTAGTTTAACCTTAGTGAACACAGTAAAACCAAAAAGGGGTATTTCGCGAATTGCGCCTGGTGATTTTGAATTTTACATATCTTTAGCGTAAGAAGTTTTCTGTCATTATGACTTGAAGATTTGTCACTGCCATCTGTTTGAATTATTTTGTAGATGTTTTACGAGTTCAGAAAAATTTATTTGATTCTTTATATTTATGTTATATACAGACAAGGCTTGGTTTCACTTAGTGATCCAATTAAAAGCCAAAACAATCAACAGTCCATGAAATAAATTAAAAATAAGAGCGTGGTGTGCAAATTAATAACCACGAGATTATTGGACCAGCTTTGTTATATACAATAAACGAATTATTTGCTTAATGACAGAGGAAGAAATCATTAATACGTACCTCATGCAAAATATTGCTAACAGCACTCTCGCTTACCACGATTTGCCAAAATGTTGGTGACCGATTAGTGAGTAGTGATTTGTGGCCCAAAACATCCCCCCAAGTTATTCTATCAGTTTTAATTTTTGGGAAAGAGGTTAAAAAAATAGTGTGAGAAAAAATCCCCACATTCTCTATACGAGAGAAACTGATTACATCTCAAAAAAGTTACTGCGTGTTTTAGTGGCAGAAACATGCAATTTCGAGAATATACACCTAATGTCAAAAGTGTGGCTTTGTAGGACCAGAGCTATACACCTAAATCTATTGCCATGGATATCTTTTAGACGAAAGAGATCTGTTTTCGCCGATTTGAAGTTCAAACAAGAGTTCTTTCTCAAGCATTCAAGCATTCAGAAATAATCAGAAAGTGCATTTCTAGCACGGAGTTACATTTTTCCAATAATTACAAGAAAATAAAACTAGATGAAATTATGTCAATGAGGTTTTTAGCACAACTTAGTTAAGTAGTTTACAAGATATCATCATCTATAGGGTTCGGTCTTTTAGTCTCTTTTTAGAAAATTCCAATAATCATTAGGCAAAAGCAATACATTTCCCTGAGGTTACGTACATGATATTTTGCATACAGGAAAGGTACCACACACAAATTCAATGAATTCTCAAGAATAAGAACAAGAAGAACACTGTCGGTCGCGGTAGGCAGAATGTGCGGCACGTTTCTAGTCTAGTACCTAAGCAGTAATACAGGGCATATCTCTTTAAAAGTTTATTATGACTAGGGCTGGGAATTTTAGACCCATCCTGGATAAATTGCAACATACTGTAGATAATTTCCCTAAATTTTAAACAAGAAAACGAACTGATACGTGTTGCGTTTGCTTAACAATCGGGGGGGGGGATGTATTACTTTTTGCCTAGTGATTATGAGAATTTTCTAAAGACAGACTGAAATCTTGTAAACTTCTTGGCCTAGAATTATGCAAAAATCTCGCTGACATCCTAATCACATCTAGGTGTTTTTTCTTGAAGTTAATAAGCACTTCTATTTGAAAAAACGTGACCTTGTGCTAGATATATGCTTTCTAATGTGCTAAGTCCTTGAATGAACTTTATTTTGGTGAAAACAGCACATCAATGTACGTTTTGTTTCAGAAATATTCATCATGCTAGTTTTAGGTGCTTCATCCTGTATAACGAGGACATCTTGCTGACTAAAACTGCAGTGCCCAGACGTGTTTAAAAATAGAAGGTTAAATTTGGTCTACTGTTTATGAACAGGAGAACCTCTGCCTCTTTTTATCAACAGTGGGTAAAGATATATTGTTATTTAAGATACTTATTCCTTAAAATGAGGAATTTCATGTGCCTGAACAGTATGCTGCATCTGAAGTTTTATGAATTGGTGAAGTGCGTGATACACTGAGGGAGATTTATGTGTACATGAAAAACAGCGTTTGGCATTGAATTATTACTAGCACTTTTTTACTCCATCGCTTCACCTAATTATATATACCAAATATGCGTTTGCAGCAGCTTTCCAGTCACTGCAGCTGTTTTCTCAGGACTTTCTCCAGGAAAACGTTAACCGACGTAGATTTACGATATCGAGCTCTTGCTGCTGCGTCTTTGTTACTCGACAGGTGGAAATGTGGCAACGTCGTGGACATCTTGACAGGAGTGGTGTTGCTCTTTCCTCAGCGATTTCCGCATCAGTTATCTTGAAGAGCGTTCTTCATCAGATTATTCATGAGCTCTATGTAAACGTGGTAGTCCCTCTCGATCGCATGCTGTAATGAGATCAGCGAGGATTAAAGTGTCGTGCACTTTTGGACTGCATGTGTTACACCCAAGAGACACCCACACTCCAGCTGCCCTAAAGTGACCGTATTAGTTATTGCTACCAGCCAGCATGTGACATACAACTTAAAAACACGAAACTTGTTTTTAAATTACATTTTAGCGTATTCCGAAACAATGAAGCTATATATATATATATATATATATATATATATATATATAACGCTCTAGCGGTCGCAATTTGTTTTTTTCTCAACGAAACTCGGGATATAAGCATCAATTAACAAACGATACGTCAAGTTCGTTAACCAGCAAAATTGAACCATTGGGAATGGAAGTTAAACTAAAGCGATTTTTTTAAAAAAAAATTAAAAATCGCTCTACCGGCCGCAATTTTTGTTTTTTCTCAACAAAACTCTGCATATTTCTTTGAAATAAATTCATAAATGTACTTTGCGAAAATCAGAGCATTCGTGACATTAGGAGGAGGGTAACACCTGAAAAAAGAGTGCCAGTTAAAGCGAAATTTAAAATCACTTGACCCTGCCGCAATTTTAAATTTTTATAAAGTAAACTCGGTATATGCTATTGAAATAAAACACGAAATATTGTTTCCGAAAATCAGTGAAATCGGACTAATTGGAGAGGGGTTATATGAAATCCAAAATTTAAAAATGTGGCATTAAAATGTGTATTTCCGTAGCGAAACTCCGTATATACTATTTAAATAAAATAAGAAAAATAGTTTCTGAAAATCAGGGAAATCGGGCCATTAAAAAGTGGTTTTACCTGAAATCCAAAATTTAAAAATCGCTCTAGCGGCACCAACATTTGTTTCTTGACAACAAAATTAGGTATATATCATTTAAATAAAATGAGAAAAATAGTTTCTGAAATTACGGAAAATAGACTATTACGAGTAGGGATATACTCGAAAACCGAAATTTAAAAAGCGTTCTTGCGTTTAATTTTCTCTCTATTGTTTTAAAATAATTCATAATTATATTAATTATATTTGTATGTAATAAGCTTCAGAAATATCTGTTTTTATCACGATAATATTTAAATTAAATTTCAAAGTCACTGAAAATAGATAGAACTTTCGATTGTGTATTGTTGATTGTGTATATTGGCTTAGTATATGGTAATTGTTTTTAAACAGTAACATGTTTTTGTTTTATTGAAAAATATGAACATCTTCTTAAATATATAATGTAACTCGTAACTTTGTGTTATTTCTCTCTATTTCAGTGAGTATAAGGGTGATATCATAAAAATGGTTACATTTAAAAATGTTTAAAAATACCCAAAAATATAGCTTTGTATATCAGCAGTCATATATTTCATGTAATTAAAGTATATCAATTTTGTGTAATAATAATAATAATAATAATAATAATAATAATAATGAGGTTTTTCTTTTGTAATACTTACAGATTCCAAGAATTCTAATTTTGTTTCCCTAATACCACACAGTAATGCCCTAATTTATTTCATTTCATTAATTAAGAAGGCCATATTTTTGTATTTTATATTATTTTTTAAAGTTACTCTACTTGATGAGGAATTCGCTTTTTACACAGCTCTTGCTTGACGGACTTGAGTATTCAGAAAGATTATTTCAGTAAGGAGGTTGCGCTATCAGCGGACGCACAAGTGCGAGAGCAGTTTAATAAAAGTACTTAAAAGCGAAAGCAATGGTTTCTTAAGCTTAAGTTAATTTAATGTTCAACTTAATCTCCGTTCAGCTCCATACACTTTGCCCTACGGTATTCCAAAGCCTTCTTTATAAGACGCTTTGTTAATTTACAAAATAGTCAGTCACAGCTCTTAACTCTTCACTATTTTCAGAAAACATTCCTTCTCCAAGCCATTTTTCGACATTTGGAAATAGATAAAGGTTGGAAGGGGTTGAATCTGGCAATTAGGCTGTATGCTACAGCAATTTAAACCTTTATTTGCTGCTCCATCTGCCTTAGACAGATTTGCATATCAGACTTCCGTATCTACCCAAAACTGGAAAAATTCCTTAACTTTATAAGATTTGTCGAAATAAGAGCTAAGAGTAACGTTGAAGAGTATCTTGTAGGCGAGAAGCACTTCTGTGGTGGTATGATTTTGGGACGTCGTTGGACAAAGTACATTATCATTTCGCTTCTTCGACTCACTGATTTCCGCCAAACACTTCTTCCTCATAGTCCCTAAGTAACTTTCTACAGTGAGGTTATTTAGGTTACGGGCCGCTTAAGCCTGGCTGCTTGCTGGGGAAGTACAACCGCAATTTGTTGCGCATAAAGTAAATATTTTATATTAGAATTTATATTTTTACTAAAAGCATAAAATGATATAATATTTAAAACTGATAGTAATGAGCACTAACCTGCATTATAAGAAATTATAACGATGCTCCTTAGCGGCAATACATTGTCAGCATCTGCGTATGAAATTCGTGTATTTCACCTATCTTTTCTTCCGTAAGAATAGGGCGGTTTTAAAGAAACTAGTGAACGGTTTAACTACCTGAACACGATTGCCAGGATATTTTCTTAGCACTTCTCCACAAGAATTCGTTTTCACATATGTATTGTACTTAAACCCGTTCTCCAGGACTGCTTATGTAGTTGCAGCGCAATTACATATTTTAAGCAAACCACACGCTAAAAGCTGCTACTTGCATATGCATTATACGGTCTTGGCGACGAAACCGCCACGGGTTGCCAAGGTCGTTAAGGCGCGGACTCGTGAGTGGGAGATCTAGGGTTCGATTTCCCTCAGGATCGTTCTCCCTGACTGAGGTTTTTTACAGGTTCTCCTCAGTCCTCGTAAATGGCAAATGCTGGGAAGGTACTCTATAGACTGTAACTCTTCCTTTCATTAAAAAAATCCTTCCCCAATTTATCATTTCTTTTCATGTATCATCGTGTCACCGCCTGTGATACCTCAGTAGTTAAAACGGGCGGTAAAAAAAAAAAAAAAAAAAAAAAAAAAAAAACGGTCTTGGCGATTCCTCCTCCCAGTATGTAGCCGTGCTCTGCCTGCCCGTAATAAAAATAACCTCACTGTAGTTTATTTTCATTCTAATAAACCATGACAGATATTGTCTCCATACTCTGGCATCTTTATTATAATATTCAACACATTTTTTCCGTACCTCTATATTTTATGCATCTGTATAAACATAAATATTTTTTATTGTTAAAAGCACCAAATATTTATTTAAATTCAATATCTTCAATCTTTAAGTTCTTTTTCAAAAGCTATCTCTCATAATTCCTGTTCTTTCATATTTCTCCCTACCAATCTTTTCCAAAACCTCCTTAATGATACCTGGCCCAGTCATCTCTTTGTTTTATCATTTCCTGTAAAAATCAAACTGTGTCTCAATATATTTTGTTTGTCCTGAACCAACACTTAATGTCTTTTCCATAATTCCTGCTAAGTAACAATGCTGTTGTAATTACTTTGGACTAATGATCTCTTGAAACGTTTTATTTTGGGCCTTAAACGAGAAACTGCAATGCAAAATGTTGACTATGTTTAATGCTGTATCTCTTCTCTACGGAAACCAGCTGAAAAGCGTTAGGCAAACACGCATATTAATACGGTAAGGTCGACCAACGGAAGCATATACAATGCCTGTACAAACATTGAGACAGATGAAATCGCTCAAGGCTTGTTTAAATATCGCACCGGTCTTGGTTCACCCTGCACCTTGAATATGAACATGTCGGTTAAAACAAGATTGGAAAAGTTTTCCCGCTTCTGAACGACTTTGTTTTTATATGAGCAAACTTATTTTTGTCGATTGAATTGTAGTTTGTTACTAGTTGCCCCAGAGGCTCGTCCTCGCTCTTTAATGTCGTAAGGCGGCAGCACACAATGGATACTAAAAGCCCCAAGCGAACGGTTGGACATGAGATAGGAATTTGTAGTAATTAAATATAACGGCAATATTAACAACAGCGGAAAAGCAGCGGTCAGGTGAATCACTTAGGTACACGTTTGTTTGAGATCATAAAATCAGCAATTTCTTCCAGCGCGACATTTGTGTAACTGCAAAGAATACACATTTAAAATTGGTATATTTATTTATTTAACATTCGTTCCCTTACGAAATAAAGAAAATATAATGATGTTTATTTTTTAAACCAGATATTGCACAGGTTGTTTTAGGGAGAACAGTCATGCATGATTCCTATTTATATATGTACTGTTAGAGGAAGAAAGGAAGAGGGGAAGGGAGAAGAAAAAAGGAAGGACGGGAGGGAGGGAGGAAGGAAGGAAGCAAGGAAGCAAGGAAGCAAGGAAGCAAGGAAGCAAGCCTGCTTCCTCAGAGACTCCAATTTCCTAACGTCGTAAAGCTGGATACGAAGGTTTTCAATCGCTACGTTTCCAGTGAAGACTGTGAGCGTTATACATACTGGTAGTACTTATTAACGCTTATCTAACCGACCTTGGTTTTCAAGGTCGTTAAGGCGCGGACTCGTGAGCGGGAGGTCTGGGGTTCCAATCCTGACAGGACCGTCCTCGCTGACTGAGCTTTTTTCCAGATTTTCCTCGGTCCTCATAAGTGGCCAATGCCGGGGAGGTACCTTAAACTTAGGCCTGGAACGTTTCCTTTAAAAAAAAAAAAAAAAAAAAAAAAAAAAAAAAAAAAAAACTTTCCCAATATATTTCATCTAATGTATCACCCCCTGTGGTGCCCCAGTAGTTAAACGTGAATTAAACACCATTAAAAGCGCTTATCTATCATACTACAGCCGAGTGGTTAACGCGGTGTATAGGTATTTCTTACCCGGTCCTCTTTTATAATATATTGTAGTAATAATAATAATAGAGAAAATGCTATAGAAACGTATAAATTGTTCTGCACGACTAGCTGGATCAAGTATTGCATTACATTTAAAACAAAATGTAATATCTACCAAGTGTTGAAGCATTGAAGTCGTACATGAGAAGTTATAATACGCAAAGAGACCAGGCGGGTACCGAACCTACGACTTCTTGCACGATACCGCTGATATAATTGTATGCAACTCTAACTTACTGAAACCACATAAAATGATTGGTATTTTCGAGCAAAAGTAGACCTAAACATTTGGATTTAAGGTTAGGCTTTATTCTTCTTCTTCTTTTTAAGGTGTGCTCTGCAGATAATACGATGTTATATCGTTTTCCGAGACTTTAGAAAACATAGGGAGACATAGTGCGTCTCTTCTGAGATTATTTTAAAACATGTAAATATTATTGTATTCCTTTTCGATCTATTATTTCGTTTCAATTGGTTTTCAGTTATCGGCACAATTAGATAATAGATCGGGGAAAGCCTTTCAATAATTATATGCGGACTACGATATTGATGCTTTTATTACAGGAATGAGATAGATAAGGTTTGAAAATTATGAGTATTTATCGATAAAAGAAAGTGCTGTAGAATATGAACCAGAAGTTAGTATTTAATTGAGCATTCTTATTAATGCCATAAAATAAAAGGGTATTTCGCTGCTTCCTTCATGTCTACAGACACTTCTGAAGTGCAAGGCATGATGTTTTCTAAAATGTGTAGTTTATCTAAAGCATACACAAATTGTGTTACGATAACAGAACAGTATTAGAGTGTACGTACTAATACCTTCTGTATAAAACCTATTATTGCTCTGTTATCGCAACATCATTCATCTTATTTGTATATGCTTTCGATAAGCTACGTATTTTAGAAATCACCATATCTTGTACTGGAGTGTAGAAACGGGCCTTCTGTAAATTAGGTAGCAAATGCCGTCCAAAGAGATGAACATGTTGCCAAGATCAAGAGGAAGAAGGTCTTAAAACGAAACCGAAGGCAAGACAATCTGAGGATGAAGCAGCAATCTTAAATTCAAACAGAGGTGATCCTTTTAATCCTGAAAGAACTCTATCGTATTCTCTTACAATGTTTTTTTCCCCTGTCATTACAATATAAAAGGTAACAGGTTTTATGTATCGATTGACTGTACGAATAATTAAAAATTAATTGAAAGAAAATAATAAATATAAATGCAGTCCAAATCGTTTTATATGCTTTGTTTTAAAACAATCTCAAAAGAAAAGCTCTATACCCTTAAGATTCTCGGAAAATGATATAATACGAGGGGATATTGGTAAGTTGTTGGCCAAACATAGAAAATGAATTGCATTTCGAAGTAATTTTTATTAATTAAACATAATCATAAGCACAAAACCCATAAAGGATTTTCAAATCTCTTAAAATGTGTTCTTCCTGTTCTTCAAACAACTTCTCCACAGTACTTATCATAGCTTCATTCGATGAATACTTCTTTTCCATTTAGTTTTAGAAAGGAGTTTGAAAGAGTTAAATCTAGCGAAGGGAGTGTGGACAATCAGTTCAAAGTCAGCGTCATTGTTTTCTGTCTTGCAAAAAAGTACATCTTTGGAAAAATTTCCCCGGAGTTTTTCTAAAACATTTTCCCTGCATATTAGTCAGTAATGCAGAATAGTAGCTCCCGTTGTTCTAAATAATCTGTCATTATAATTATAATTCCTTCTTTGTCACAAAAATAACAATAAAATTAATGCAAGAACCTTCCCTGCTGATTTTCTGACATAAAATTTCTTTGAGTGGGGCAAACAACGTTTCCATTACTTTGATTTTATTTTGTTTCTGGATAGTAGTATATTGGATCCATGTTTCGTCCGTAATTACAATATCAACCAAAAAGTGGGCAAATCCAACAAATCGGCTTGGAAGTTATACCTCTGAGTCATTTTTGATCAGCATTTAAGCATTTTGAGATCCATTTAGCAGTGATTTTTCTCATACCAGAATTATTATATTAAAGAGACGTTAATAGATGTTTCTGCCATGTATTTCAGCCCAAATCTTCGATCTTCCAAAATCACATCATGTACAGTATCAACACCATTCACCTTTGACATCTGTTCCTCCTCTGTTAAACTCCGCAACCCAATATTTTATAGTGTCCTATAAAGGGCAATCAATGATCCTTGAATGTATCCACTATGTCCGCATAAATTCTCTTACCAGACAAACTTTCTAAAGATAAATACTTTATCGCTGAACGATACTGAATGCTCTCAAAATTCAGGTTCTTCTCTGTCATATTTGCTTCAAAAACGCACTATATAAAATTAGCTATACTAACGACCACCAAAATTGGCGAAACTATTTTCAAAATAACATACTTGTCATGGTAATCGGTTTCGAGTCTGTTGATGGGAACCGTTCTGAGCTAAGAACTTGCTAATGCCCCCTCGTTTAGTATCCTGTATACCCTGTCAGAAAATTCTGCAAGTTGAGAAGCAGCGAAGCGGCAGCCCAACACCCACTGTGCCTGCGCAGCCCTTGTAAAGCGGCCAGACTATTAAGTTACTGGCAAGCTACGAACAAACAAATTTGACATAATAGAAAAATGCTTTGGAACTGCAGAACACAGCCTGGAATGTATGAGAATTTCATCTTTCTAGAAGAATGCACTTCTGAACAGTGGGCTTCTGCTGGTGGAGGTTTCCATTGCTCAAGGAACAGTGGAGAAGATTTGGGACCGGAAGTGAAGCTACAAGTCATAATCTTACAACGGACTCTAACGGCTAGAAAAGCTGGGCCGGCCAAGTACCTAAGACCAGTAGTGGGCTGGGATGCTGCAGGAAACTAGCCTATAACTAAGAATGTAGCATTCTCATCTATAAATTTTCATTGGTTAATTATTCACAAACCTACGAGCAGGCTACCGAAGTGACAATTTGCAACTGTAAACAAAATATCACAACCTTCATTAAGAGAATTTATCATGCGAATAATTAATCCTCATATTGATCAGTAATCGAAACAATGTGGTACAGAACCTCATGAAAGTGCTGCAGAATTTGATGTTGATTTCGATAATGCAGCAAAGCAATTTTACCTATACCGGATAACGTTTTCGCGATTTTCCTTATCGATAGCGGTTAAAAGAGGTAAAGATTATTGCTGAGTAAAGCATTTAGCTTAGTCATAGACCTTCAGAACTTTTGTCATGAACTTCTAACGAAATTCTAATATCTGAAAGTAAGGTTCGGGCCGAAACGAATAAAATTTTTGTGTTTTGATTTTGCTGAGGCTTCTTCTTAACACGTAAACGGAAGATGTGCTTGTAAAATGTCTGTCACACTATGACTTTTGAGCAGCGTCTGGTCACTTTGGGTTCGCATTAAGTTTTCGTTAATCACAGAATCTCGCTTTGAATGGAGAGCAGGATGAGTGAAAATACTTCAAGCTATGATGAAGGCGTCTCTCCGCTACTATACACGTGCAGGCCTGCTTATGGAGTAGAGCGGACTGCGTTTCTGCGTCTATGTAGAAAATAGACATTTTAAAGCGTTCAATAGGAAATGCTGATTTTGGTATCCTTGTAAAATTCTGCCCGATTAGCAGGAATGTCAGAAATGGAAGGCTATATTTTCCTCTTTTCTAATGAAAAGCTCACTACCATGCTTACATTCCACGAGTCCACATTTCTAAATGGACTTTTGTTTGTTCAGAATTCATGTACCTTACTCTGTCTATCCTCAAACTCATCATTTGACGTAAATCTTATTAAAAAGTTGGACTATTCGTGTTGATTTACAGGTGGCTACGTTGGGGGGGGGGGGAAGCATTTCTCCTAAACCTTGTGTTTTCTTGGTCAGGCCGAGAACTTTCAGAACGCCCCTGTCAATAAAAATAAACATGTAACATTAATTTTGGATAGGCTTAATGGATGCTTCTCCCCTGCTCCTCAACAATTAAGGAATATGACCATGTGCATCTTCAAGTTTTCGAAGCGGAATCATTAGTCGGTCCTGGTGGTGTAGTGGTTACCATACTTGCCTCCTACACCCAAGAACGCGGGTTCGAACCCGGCCAAGACCGATGGTTTTTTTCGGGCGTAAAAATCCTAAGTATGGCTTCCTTCGGAAGGGAAGTAAAACCGTGGGCCCCGTGTCGCACATTTACGGCACGAAAAAGAACCTCAAGCCTGAAAGAGAGGCCTCTGAGCAAAATTTGTCGGCCGTTTCACGCCCTGAGTTGAATGGGACGCTGATGACCTGAGATGTTAAAGAGCGTCCGTAAATAAATCAACAAAAAAAAAAAAAAGAAGCGGAATCTTCTTCTAACGTCGCTTAGCATTGTCCTGTAACGAGAAAAGCTCTGCTCAATGGTTTCACCACAGCATATCTAAACAGGAACAGGCCAATGCTACTACTTGTGGTCGTTCGTTCAAAACCGCCTCCCATGTAAAATATTTTTGAATTTTCACATTGTTGCATATTATATTATTTTCTATTCGTTTTATTCTTCAGAGAAATAGACGCACTGTTTCTGCTAGCCTTATTCCAGGCTGTATATTTTCCACTAGCCTACATTTTTAAGCGAAAATTTGTTTTTCGAATGCTTCCATAATTTGACACTGTGCAAGCTAATTTCCTGCAAAAACTGCAAAATAGTACTTGTACAATTTTTATTGAAGACTCATCCTGCTATCGAAAGTGGAGACAATTTGCTTCACAGCATCGTAGGTTTGGCAGTGATACTGAACTGCCTCGAGCCACCTACCCCGGTGATTAAGTATGGGTTGAGGAGGAAAAGGAAGTGACGGTGCCAGTTGCTTAAATTTTGTCACCCTCAGCGGAGCTTTGACAAATATTTTCTTTGCATTAGATGTTAATGTGTCAACATCAGGGGAATATGGCCTTATTTCCTCGGGTAATTCTGTGCAAACCACATGCGAGGCTAGTTAAAAGCTCCTTTGAAGGGTACAAAATCTTAAAGGCTCTCCAGCGTTTATAGAGTATGATGATTTCAGTCACGAAAAGCAGAACTTGTTCACAGGTCACTTCACTACCCTATTACTTGATTACGGCATTATCGAAAAGTACAGCAATTGTAGAACGATTCACTGCTTCAAGAACTTCAGAATCTAATAAAAATATGTCACGGGTTTATCAGACAATAGCGTCCTAAACATTTGGAGCATATCTGCCACAAAAATCAATATTTTCATTAGTTGACACCAAATCTTATTGTTGCCAACAGTACTTCTGACACTTTCATAACAGAACCGTAAATCATTTATCCTCGGCGTTGATTCCTTTAGAATTAACCGCGTCGTAACCTTAAAAAACGTTTTGCAATGTTTATTAATATTATGTTGGTGGAAATCATCATTTTGTGCAGATATTTTGTAAATTTGTTTAATTTCGTACGTTTTAAAATAAAAGATCTGTTATACTTCTCTCCAGATTATTACATGTAATTTCTTAATTTTACAGTTTCACTGCACTTAGTTTACAGCAAATTGGGATTAACTGATTCAAACTGAAACCTGATGTCAACGATTGGAAAATGTGCACTATTCAATTCCGTACGTTTGAGAGGGAAAAAAAAATATTTTTAATCCATTGCCAACCCATTGTTCTGATGAACCATTCCCCCTCTGGCCGCATTTAGCAGACGTCTTCAATCGAGATGCTCATAGGGCGCCGTTATATCAATCAGTGGAGATAATGGTGAAGGTGATATAGTTATGGTGCAACAGAGAGGTCCTTAAACCTAAGAGGGACGTTCTTCTTCTTCTTCTTCTTCACCATAGTCACCTTGTAAAATTAATACATTTAGTCCAAACTTTTTGCAACTTTTTAATACTCTCAGTAAAATAAGATTTCGCCGTCTGTGAAAAATAAGCTTCTGTCTCAGCTTCAGCCCTTTCTTCAGGTTTGGGAACAAAAAAGTAATCGCTGGGAGCCAAATCCGGCGAATATGGCGAATGTGGAAGCACCTGGAAGTGAAGGTCATACAGTTTTGCAGGGTCAATCTCAGATGTGTGTGACGGTGCATTATCGTGATGAAAGAGAACTTTCTTTTTCGCAAGATGTGGACGTTTAGCCTGAATAGCATCCTTCAGTTGGTCCAGTAGTGAAGCGTAATTCTCCTCAGCGATGGTACTGCACTTGTACATGTAGTCTACGAGCACATACAGACAGAGCCCCAGAAAACCCTAGCTATTATTTTCCTGCAAATGAAACCTTTTTTGCTTTCTTTGGTGCACTTTCACTTGTTCCACCCACTGTTTCGACTGCTCCTTCGTCTCTGGCGTGTCGTAATGAATGCATGTTTATGAAACGTCGGAGAAATTCGCTGGAATTATTTAAATAAATCTAAACACTCTTGAGCCATGTTCATTCTATTTCCTTTTTGGTCCATTGATAACAAGCCTGGCACCCATCGAGCGGAAAGCTTTCTCATACTCAAAACTTCGTGTAAAATGTAGTGGAAACGGCCTGTCAAGGTCTTTGCTATGTCATCTAACTCGTATACCTTCAATCGGCGATAATATAGTGCGGTATTGTGATTTTTGTCACAATTTTGTAGCAGTTTAGGGGACAACTCTTAAATTCAGTTAATATTAATTCCTTTTGTATTTCTGATGGGATTAAACCCTTCAAATTGACGTATTTTATCAGAGTTCATATTCCAGTTGTACCCATTTTGTGTAAAATGTTAACACTAGTTTGTTTACACGATCGTCACATCAAGTGACTATACTTACGCGTCTGTAACTTTACAGAGGAAGTGGTTAGAGCAATGAAAATTATCTGCGTTAGTCCCCGCTGGTCAATGACACGATATTACATTGCTCCATTATGGGCATGACAACAAAAAATGCATCAACGAACACCCGTATTCCGTGTAAATTCACATATCCGTGTAAACAGAATAGCCTCTATTCACTAATAGCTGTATACCAATAAGTTCAGTCTAACTAGTTCCCGAAATTTAACAATAAATAATATTATATAATGATTATATATTAATATTAGCGAAATATGAAAACAAGGCAAATAACCGAAATATACATTTATGTGCAACATAAAAGTGTCTCAATACAATAAAAATGTACGAAATTTCGTTTAATCCAGATGTTTAACTATAACGACAGTCAGGAAAATATATAACATGTCATAAATTTTCAAAACTTTCTGATAATATCAAAACAGCCCGTAGCAGATTCACTGATCTTCTGTTAAGCGTGTTGTTGCAGAAGTACGAGAATTTTATATGCTGACTTTATCAAATATACACTGCTCAAAAAATTAAAGGAACACATGTTTAAATCAAAGCCCCAAAATAAATATTGATACAATTAAATTTTTGACAGTTTACAATTGTAGATTGAAGAATTGTGTGAAATTAGAATAGGTATTATAACAAACTTTTGTTTCACAGGATTAGAAATACGAACAGATTTTGATTGATACAGAAAACAAAGCAGAAATACAAGATTATATTATTTGTAATCAATGTTTCCATGCTTATTTGAACACTTAGTACCTAGCGTGTCATCCTTGAGCTGCGATGACTTCATAACACCCACGTGGCATGCTTCGCACCAGCCTCCTAATAAGATTTGTGGAATTCCCTCCCATTAGCATTATTGCATTAGAAGAAAATTTGGGTCCATACCATAAGCAAAGGGTACGACATGCTGAAGGATAATGTCATTAATGTAAACATCAGCATCCATGCGCTGTGGGACAACAACAAGCTCTGTCCGATACTCAATAGTAATACAAGCCCAAACCATAATCGAACCGTCTCCAAATCTATGTTCAATAATGGTGGCTGGAGCAAGACGATCACCAGAATGTCCCCATACAGATGTACGACCATCACAACCCTCAAACGAAATCTTGACGCGTCTGTGAAGAGAACAGCCTTCCATTGAGCAACTGCCAGTTGAGATGATTCTGAGCAAATCTCAGCCGGGCTTCCTTGTGCCGACGCGTCAATCGAGGGACTTGAAAGGGGATTCAGGATCTCAACCCTACATTTCCCAGTCTGTTTCTTACAGTCTGATCAGAAATCATCACTCCAGTTGATGTTCGTACATCATTTTGTGGATCTCTGGCTTTAGATTTGCATCTGCACAAAGTTGATAGGACAAGATATCTATCCTATACCTCTGTTGTCTTCTTCTTACATCTTTGTCCGGACCGCCTCTTGTATCCACCTGTCTTTATATGTAGCCTTCAAACCCTATGCATGACATGACGTGAAGAATCCTGGATACAAAGCGAGTGGAATGGCCGTCTTTAATCCACGAAACTTCTTGTGCAATTGATGTTTCATTCAGAGGTCTCGTTGTTCTATATTGGTCTCAGAGAACACAAAATGAAATTTCCCTATCATATATTGCTGTTAAAACTGTTTAAAAAAAAAAAAAAAGCCAAAGAACGCTCACTTTGCTTTCAACAGTTCTTGAAACTTCTCTAATTTATTCAGAGAAAAGCTAACAAACAATAGAAGATCTTTATTCTAGTTTTAAACAATACTTCAACACATAACGTCTGACTGTTAAAAATTACATTTTGTGTCAATATTTATTTTGAGACTTTGATTTAAACATGTGTTGCTCTTATTTTTTTGAGCAATCTATAATTGTTTTATTTCTAAAATTATCTTCTTTTACTTCGCTAAATCCATGAAAAAAATTTTAAAAAAATGTAGAGTTTATTATAAATTAATTTTAATTATTGGTTAAAAGAAAAATAAGATTATTGAATTGGAAAGGCAACTCCTCGGCGCTTTTTGTCTACACGCCAGTAACGCGCATGCTCCAAAAGTTGCCATGGCGATACTCGCATACTTTCTAAAAGCAAGGCCATGATAAAATATGCATAGCGCCACAACACGCTTTGAAATGTACGTTACAATTTATCGAAATTTATTTAGCCATCTCTTTTCACAGTGCCATTAAAAATAACGCAATATATACAATGGATGAATTGTGTTTATGCGGAAGCTGTTACATTAATTGGTTTAAAGCATTCGCGCTACCGCAGCATTTAAAGATTAAACGAATTTGCTGCTCCCTATGAGGAAAAATCCACACAACCGCGACTTGAATATACAATATTGGTTCGCGGAAAGTAAACAAAGATTAATTTGAGAACCGTTCGTATGTAGTAGTGCGTAGTAAGTAGGCAAATAGTATTGTGGTTGTGTGTGTGATAATCCTCAAATATAACTTTAAAGAACACAAAACCAAGTTTGCGTATTTATGAGGAATTACTGGAAACAAGATCATAAAGCTGCTGTGAGTATCGAAAATTGTATGAAATAGAGGGTAAAAGAATGGTCGACTAGTGTATCGATTAACGCAACGATTACTGCAATTAATCGATAATATTGATTAAGAGTCTACAAAATCCCGAAATATTTAAAGGTATAGGACAATGAGAATATACAAGCAAATATTTTAGAAGAAAATGCTTCAATAACTGCTCATAGATTCAGGAGAACTTGATGCATTGAAAGACAGCATATCGTCACATAAAGACCCTCAGATTTGTACAAGCCAACAGCAGAGTAAACAGGTGTTGTCAATTGTCGCTAAAGCCTGGATGTTTATGACATGGCGTATTTTTTCTTCTTTTTGTTGATTTCTCGTAATAGAATTAAAATTAGGCGCTTTTCATTGGTGATATAAATACATATTTTGACTTTTTTAAGTTTTTTGTTAATTTTCATAATTTGATGATATTTTATTACATTTTTCATCCATTTACCAACAGTCATATCAGAGATGAATTTTGCACATTCTTGAATTGTTGCTTGTAATTTTTCAGAATTTTGTTTTCTAAAAATACTTTAACTATATATATATATATATATATATATATATATATATATATATATATATATATATATTCGAATGTCGTTTAACGCCCGTTTTTACTGCTGAGGCACTACAGGCAGTATATCTTTCTGTAAATTAGGAGGTTAAGTTGTATAGAAAGAGATACTTGCAGCAACATTCAATGAAGGGGAAGGGTCTGAATTCAAAAGTAGTGATTTTACATATTTCAAATATTTCCCATTAACACACTGCAAAGCCGAGTGGAGTTATCCCGATACAAGTTGTCATGTACCCAATGCCGGCGAAGACACTTGCAGAGGTTTGATCCGGCAAAGGCCCAGTTTAAGGACGAAGAGATGGCCGAGGGCTGCGAGGGTAGGTTGGTCACTTAAGTATTAAAATACAATGTCCAGTTCTTTCAAGTAAAGAGATTTATTTACAGAAGTGTGGAATGATGAATGCAGAATAATTTGAGGCAATTGAGATATACCTTAAGAATTTCTAAAGTCCCCAGAAGAGAAATTAGGATAAGATATTGGAAGTATCAGAAAGATCCGTATCAAGAGATACACGTAATAGCCTGTCGCTATACGTAGTGGTTGTGTCCGCCCAGATAGTACATCTGGAGGTTTATATATTCTGCCTAAAAATAAGAGGGTTCAAATAGACACGTCATAATTAAGAGCGTCTGGTTCTTGATACCAAAGTTATTTGAAAACTTTTAAATGTATGCGATTTGTTACTGTAATTCTCTGTAATTGTGCTTGATATTGTAACCATCTTTCATTGTGTGTAGTGTGTGTTACTTATTCATTAAATAAAACCAAAATTTAATAATAAGTATTAATATTTTTAGAGTGTTACTTTTTTTTAACTGTTCACTAAGATTTTAATCTAAGGGCACGGAGAAGTGTAAAATGACAAATTTTGACATTTTCTATTCTTGATGAAAGGTATTTACATACTGTTAACAATGAGCCTGATTTTGCTAAACGCACATTACACACAAAAGTCACATTTGAAGTGACACTAATCCTAAAGTTGTGGAGAATTTCCATAATCAATGGAAGTTTTCTGTAAATATTTGGGTTGGATTTGTTGATAACTTTCAAGTGGGATCATATGTTACGCCTGCACGATTGAATGAACGTGTTTATTTTATTTTTCTTGCGGAAATGCTTCCAGAGCTACTTGAATATGTCACGATTAATATTCGAAAAAACATGATCTTTCAACACGATGGAGCGGCTGCACATTTCGGCTAAATTGTCACAATTATTTAAATGTATATTTTTCGAATTGCTGGGTTGTTTATGAAACACTCATCGACACAGCAGAAGAATTATTCTTGCTTTTGATGATCTTCGTAACCGACTAAAGATATTTCCAAAGATTCGTCTGTCAAAGCGTTATAGTATGTGTGTCAACAATGGCGGTCGCAATTTTAAACATATTCTATAGTTTTTCAATGCCATTTTCTTAATATCTGGCAATAGAAAAAAAATTAACCCCTAAACTATAGAAAGTAAAACAAAATTACTTTCCAAGTTGATTTTCATTTTTCCTTCATATTACTATAAGCTTGAAAATGAAGTATTTTTATACATTGCTTTATTTAAAATGTTTATTTTCAAGTCCTCTATCACATTAGAAAACTATAAATAGTTATTATGATACGCCCTGTATAACAATACTGTTTTTACGAAACTGATTGTCCAAGTAGTACAATTTTGTCTTCTAATACTCACGTCTAATCTCAAGCTCCTTAACACGTGCTTCTGACCTCTCGATAGATTCTGTCGTAATTGATTTAAGTTCATCCTGGTGGGCTTGACTGTCCGCGAAACCGTTCTTTACTTCTTTCTTTAGTTTTTCCAAGTTCACCATCCTCTGCTCTTACACTCCAGAGACAACACACACAGCCGCAATGAATTAGAGTGAGTCATGGTTTTTAAGTTAAATTTCAATTGAAAGTATCTTTAAAAGGACATTTTTTTTCTAAACCCCATGTTTCATCAGAAACTATTATAGCCACAATGTTGAAATGTTGTATTTATGTAAGAAAAGCTTTTAAATACACTGAACTTCAATTATATTTGTTAATTTAACATATTATTAAAAGGTAATATTTTTTCTTAAAATTTGTAGCGTAAATTTGCCTTTTTCTTCATAAAGAAAAAAATGTAAACAATAAAGTACTGTTAGCAGCTAAATTCCTATAGTTTGGGGGTATGAAATAAAATGTTTTATTATGCAAAATGTTTCTAACCCTCTGATTCAAGTACTTTCTGATAAAAAGGATTTTTTTCATTTTTCTCCCAACATTTTTATAGCTTGCCTTTAAGATAAACTGTAATATAAGAAATATATGAAGCTCCATACAAAAAATGCTATATATATACTGACATTATGGTAAACATTTTATATTGATGTATCAAATGCGCATGTTTCCTAATTCAGCGCACTCTCAGTTAAGTCATATACTTCCTAATTCCCTTAAACAAAAGTAATATTTTTAAAAATGATCATAATTTTTGTGGTTAGATAACATCATATATTCACAAGCTTTTAGGTCATAAACGTTTGCACATTTCTAGCATTTTAGATAATAAACATCCGGGCGTTAGTTGTCATTTTTTTTTTGAATGAAACATTTATCAAGTGTAATGAAAAATGGACATATTACCGAAATCCTAACATCTAAAAACAATGGCTAAATCTCTGCAAATCAACTGGAATTCGTACTAAACGAAAGCGATTTCTGTTTGACTGTAAGGTGATTTGACTGGATAGGCGAAGATGTATTTTGCCTTCAGTTAATTCGAAAAGTATTATGAACTGCATTCTTTGCATATAGCGCAGGCTTGTGCAGTTTTGATTTATTGTTAGAAGTAACCGACCGTAGTAGTAGGACTAGCATAACTCACAAACCGGAGAAAAATCCAGAAATTAAGTGTAATGAAGCACCATTGTCTTGATTTTGACCTTATGGAAATCCATAACCCTATTTCAAAACACTAAAGCAGAACTCTTCACTTTTAACTCCAAAAACTGCTATTGTGATACGATCATCAGCTTTTCATTCAAATCATGAAGTGAAACGACCGATAAATTTTGCTCATAGGCCTCTTCTTGCAGGCTTAGGTTATTTGTAAATCTACCCACGGCTTTATTTTCTTCCCGAAGGAAGACATATTTAGTAATTTTACGCCCGAAAAAAAAAACTAATCGATCCTGACTGGGATTGAACACGCGAATTTAGATCTACGAGGCAAATATAGCTAGCACTAGACCATCAGAAGCGGCAAAATTCGATCATGTCACTGACTTTAAGTTAAACATAGAAACTAATGAATTTTACCCCTATTGGCAGAAGATATTCTGAAAAGAAAAATCTTAGTTTAAATTAATTATTATTTGTTGAACTGTTTGTGTATATTACCAGTAATAATAACCGGTTTAATTCCAGCTAATGAGTATGGAAACGGCGAGTTTTATCGTCAAATTTCTTTGCATTTAATTGAAACACTTGTGCCTCTGCGCTTCGCTAAATACTGTGCCCGTCGCTAGGAATGAGGGTATTTCAATTATAGCCTTCTTGTTACAGGGTAACCGATACGCCACATAGAATTCCTGTCCTTGTTCCGGCTTAGGAAGAGCAGAACAGAGGGGGAGGATAAAGTATAGCGTAAAATGAAACGAATTTCGATGCTTAATGACAGGCCAGGTAATCGGAAATGTCGTGGAGATAAGATTCCTATTTTATCGGGATTCTCTAGTGACAGGCAGTATTTTTAAATCGAAGCCTCTTCCAAGTGTGGGGGGCCAAATATTCCACTAAAACCTTGCAAAATCCCAAATGTTACGTGGGTTAAACACTACGTCAAAAAATATTTTAGATGCATGAGCATATTCTACAACTTTACAAGTGTCAAAATATTTATAAAAAAATCCACAGAAAACATTTATAATGAGCAGTAAATGTAGCAAAGTAAAACCTTTAAAGAAGGTAATAAAACTAAAGAAAGAGAATAGAAGAGAAAATAAGAACATATTCTCTGTTCTTTCCTTTATTTGTGTCTTTTTTTTTCAAAGCAAGAGGTAAAAGAAGAAGAAAGAAATAGAAAAAACGAGAAAAGTGAGGTCAACAAAAAGGAAGAGAAAGAATTTATTTCTTTAAACAAAAAAGAATGGAAAGAAGGAATAAAATTCCGTAAATTATTAAATACTTTTTTTTTTTTTTTTTTTTTTTTTTCCAATTTCGTTCTTCCTTCTCAGAAGAGAAAGTGAAATTAATTTTTAAGTGACGAAATCATTTTAACTTTTCTGATATAGGCAAATATTTGCTCAGGATTCCTGTACAAAATGTACAACCACCTAAAAATGGTGCTTTACCTAGAAATTAACAATAAAACTTCAAGTGGTTAAGGTTAATTTTTGATTTTGCAGTGAACTAATGAATAAATTTTCGAATACATAAATTTTGTACGTTTTAATAATAGGATTAACAGTAGAAAACCTCTCAAATTTTACTAAATAAAACTACTTTTCTATTTAGAAGGCAATATATAAAAGTAATATTTTCAAGTTTATTTTTATTTCGAATAAGTAAAGCACCACAGAGTCGAAACGTTTCTTATGTCATAAAACAACCAACACAGAAAGTCTTATCTCTAATATACAAGTTGATTAATCATTTACAGAAGTATTTTATTTTATTTATATAACTATATACATTCAAGAGCTGCGTAAACTAAGCGAATTCCTCAGAAAGTTGAATTTGTGAAGGTATTTACAGAGTGCTAGAGCAGAGAAGTTACCATGATATGTTGTCTGTATAATAAGCACAAAGCTGATTGTTTTTTACATCCTCCTCTTTGTAGTGAGGAATTTAAGGAATTTAATATACTGATTGTGAAGATTATTACAGAGCGCTCTTAATACAAATAAAATTCAAACACATATATCACAAGAAATTTGCTTGCAAAAAGTATATACAACGCAGTAACAAAGTATCAACATTTTTTTTTTAAACTTTAGATTATTGCATTAAATAAATGAAACGCAATATCCACTGAAAACTGTAAATTCTTTGACATAAAAGACAGTATTTTTATAGTACTGCTTATTTATAACGGAAGCACAATATAATAAGCGAGGGCAAACAGGTTAAATGATTAGATTAATATGTTATATCTGCTATCTTCATAATATGCTTTTGTCAAAATAGAACATATACATCGATAGGCAAATCACAAGGAGTTAGTCTGTCCTGGCGGTGTAGTGGTAACCATACTTGCCTCCTAAATCCAAGATCGCTTGTTCGATCCCGGCAGGATCGATGGATCTTTACGGGAGTAAAAATCCTATGTATAACTTCCTTCAGAAGGGAAGTAAAGCCGTGGGTCCTGTGTCGTACATTTACGGCACGAAATAGAACCTCAAGCCTGAAAGAAGAGGCTTCTGAGCAAAATTTGTCCGCCGTTTCAAACCCTGAATTGAATGGGACGCTGATTATCTGAAACGTTACAGAGCGTTCGTTAAAAAAAAAACCTACCAGGGTGTCTTCAGTATTGTAATGTGTAAAGACCGGAGTAGTGCTGTCTCTATGATGCGATATAGTAGCAGGCGCCTGGAATTTGAGTCTGAATATTGTTATTCTTTATACTTATAATTTTTCCGATACAACGGACGCTAGAGACGCTTTTTAAAAATTGGGATTTCAGATTTACCCCCCACTTCTAATGATTCGTTTTCCCTGACTTGCAGATTCTATTTTTCTTATTTTATTTAAATATTATACACCGAGTTTCGTTGAGAAAAAGAGAAAATTGCGGCCGCTAGAGTGATTTTTAATTTTGCATTTCAGATAACCCCTCTTACTAATAATCAAATGTTGATTTTCAAAAAAATATTTTTATAGTTTTATTTCAATTGTATATCCCGATTTTCTGTCGAAAAAAAGAAACATTACGACAGCTAGAGCGATTTTTAAATTTTCGTTTTAGGTTAGCCCACATTCTTTAAATTTCAATTTTCAGGTATACGTCCTAATACTCCGATTTCCCTCAATTTCAGAAACTATTTTTATTTTATTTCATTGATACATACCAAATTTCATTGCTACCTAATTTAATCGATGTCTGCGCCCAACAAACAAGATTGATCCAACAGAATATCCAGAAGTAAGGTGGGATCGAATTGTTACCTCATTCAGCATACAGTCTAAATATTGTACTTTCCGACTACGGTGTATTCCGGTCCATGACAACATTTCTTTGAATAAATTTGTTTGATAATCTTGTTACAAATGCCTATGAAAAAATTTGCCTCTAAAGTCAAGGAATGACATCATCAACTAATGCCCGCAGAAAGATGTGAAACCCATTGCACTCGACAGGTTCCAATTTCTGGTAACAGAGACAATATATAATGAATATATAAATGTCCTTTGGCAGCGAATAATAAGCAAAATGTTTTAAACAATTATTTAAATTAAGATATACGGGAATCTTTTTCCTTTCTTCCCTTTCTTCTTTTGATTTGATTTATTTACGGACGCTCTTTAACATCTCAGGTCATCAGCGTCCCATTCAACTCAGGGCGTGAAACGGCCTATAAATTTTGCTCAGATGCCTCTCTTTCAGGCTTGAGGTTCTTTTTCGTGCCGTAAATGTACAACACGGGACCCACGGCTTTACTTCCCTTCCGAAGGAAGCCTTACTTATTATTTTAACGCTCGAGAAAATTTTTCGATCCTGATTGGGATTGAACCCGCGATCTTGGGTTTAGGAGGCAAGTATGGTTACCACTACACCACCAGGACCGACGTGTAGGGTTTGATGTAATAGTTTAAGAGAATGAAGGTTACAACACTTGCGTACTTTTAACCAGGAAAGTCTCATAAAACACGGAAACACATTATGCTCAAACTTAGGAATATAGCGGGCACATTTATTATGTACAGTCTGGAGATCAGAAAATAACAAGAGCGGACTAAAGGGCGAGGGGGTTTGGACTGTTTTTCTGCACACGTAAGAGTGTACATGAGATACCCATGCTGTCACCTCTCAGACTCAACTCTTGCAAGCCCGCTAGACTTCTAACTATGGGCAGGTATATGACAACATTTTATTTTTATCGGCACTAACATACATAACATAGAGATTAGAAAATGTAACACATTCCCGTCGCTTGCCTTCTTCTCATCGCCAGACAATACATATTGTTTAAATATAGTATCGAAATTGGTTAACATCTCCATAGTAGTCAAAGTACGGCATCACGAGAGTTTACATTCATTTCAGTTTGTCAGGAAGGAGATACTTTATACATCTTAAAAGTGAACATTATTATTAGTTAACATATTACAACTAAAAGTGAACATTATTATTAGTTAACATATAACAACTAGCATCAGCTTATCTATATACTATTTCACTGTTTTTAGACCAGTCTTCCAATGAAGACCTCCAAATTTTTACACACTAAAACACGTGGTTACAATATTAAGTCTAACGGTTTAGTTCTTTTCAATCGCCGCATTTCATACTCATTTAACTCTTTCAGCATTTGTGTGTTCTCGTGATGTAGAACTTTTTTTCTGGTGTTTTATTTCTTCCCCTACTACTTCAATCTTGAGGTATCTGTATATATGATCAGTGCGCATATACCATAGTGCATTAAATATTGCCCTTGAATATTTTTTTGAAAGGTTTGTACTTAATATTGGTGTTCATGGTACAGCCCTAGAGCTGTATCCCATAGGTCCATACTGGTTTGAGCACTTGGTTGTATGTCAATAACTTATGTACGTCAGTTCTGGATTTCTCCCAATAAGGCAATAAAGTCATTATATTTTATGTTTAACTATTTTCTTTTAGCGAATTCCGAAGAATGAAGCTATTGCAGCCGTAACCGTAAAGCATCTATTGTGTGTGTGTGTATATGTTAATGCTCTAGCGGTCGCAATGTTTGCTTTTTCTCGATGAAACTCGGCATATAACCATCAATTAATAAACAATTCGTGCAGTTGGTTAACCAGCTAAATTGGGCCATTGGGGGTGGGGTTAACCTAAAGTGATTTTTTTTAAAAAATGTAAAATCGCTCTAGTGGCCGAATTTTTTGCTTTACCACAACAAAACTCTGTGGATTTCTTTAAAATTAATTTATAAAAGTTTTTTCCCAAAATACGGAGCAATCGAGCCATTAGGAGTAGGGGTTACCTGAAAAACAAGTGGAGGTTAAAGCAAAATTTAAAAATTGCTCTAGCAGCGCCAATATTTGTTTCTTCACAACAAAAATTGAAACATATAGCATTCAAATAAAATAAGAAAAATAGTATCCGAAAATTAGAGAAATTGAACTATTAGAATTAGGGGTATACTTTAAAATCGAAATTTAAAAAGCTCTCTTACCTTTAATTTTTTCTATTGTTTTAAAATAAGAGGACAAATTAATTCAGCATTAAATTGTATTTATAACGATGCATATGTTTTATATTTAAAAAACCATCGTCATGAAGATGGAAAATGTGAAATATTAATGTAACATGTGTGTGAGAATTATATTTGTATGTAAGAGCGCTCTGTAATAACCTCCAGAAAACATTTGGTTACATGGTTTAATATCATATTTAAATTAAATTTCAAAGCCAATGAAAAGCATTGTAACTTTCGATTGTTTTTATTTGTTTTGTACATAAAGGAATAAAATGATGCTGTATTTAAAACTGATAATAATAAGCACTAACTTATGTTATAAGAGATGTTGAAAAAGATGCCCCTTGACCGCAACACATACCCGGCCTCTTAGTAGAAAATTCCTGTATTTCATTTAACTTTTACTCCGTCAGAACACAGCGGTGGTTTGAAATGCGCTTCTTTCATTAAGAGACCCTGTCAACAATTTTCTACCTGGAACACGATTTCCAGAATAATTTCTTGCGAATCGTCTTACCTTTATCTCTACTACGATCCTTCATATGTGTATCGCACATAAAAACCTGTATTCAAGTTTATATGTAGTGGCATAACTTAGGAAGAATAATTATCATACATTTTACACACAGTGAAAGCACCGAGTTACACATCAATACGCAGCCACTCGCTGATAATGTGCTTCCTCAAATTAACAACAAACTGCTACTTGCACATGCAATATATGCATTGTCGGCTGAGTTCTTCCAGTTTGCATTTGCGCTGTGCCGGTCCATTACTGAAATAGTCTCATTGTGGTTTCTTATGTGATTCACTGTTTATTTCACTTAAGTTTGGAGTCCACATATATCCCTAAATTCTTCAGCAGAAGTGTGTGGAATAATGTTTTTTACTAGTATAAACCGTAAATTATTTAACATGATCTACAATGTTATATTGGAGTATAAATGGTATATTGGAGTAATCAAAACTTTCTTGAGAAGAGATTTTTGTTCACATTTCCTTTATAAAAGAAAAGTATTCCAAATCGCAGTTAATTTTGACTATGGTGTCGTCAAATCTGTTGGCTCAAGAATGTAAATATTCTGTATACCATGGATATAAAATGTGATGCTTCCATCGGTATACTAATTCGAACGTCATTAAAGTAAAGTACAAAGTCTTATGGTACCCCAGTCTTCATGATACACCAGAAGGAATATGTATTATTATTATTATTATTATTATTATTATTATTATTATTATTATTATTATTATTATTATTATTATATTACCATCATTTTCACTTATGGAGGATGGTGTTGTTGCAATGGCACGTCGATGATTGAAAATATTTAGCCCCTTGAGGGAAAATTTAGCTAGTTTTTTGGTACCAGTCTAGTCCGCTCTTTAGCTCAGCAGTGGGAACACTGCCAGCAGCACGATGGTACTAGTGTTTTCATCCCTGCTTGTAAGGAAAAGTGATAATGTGCGCATAAAGGTAGTGCGTCAATTGTTTGTGTAAAATGCGCTCTAGTGCTTTAGAAAGGACAGGTAGAATGCTGATTGGTCTATGCTATAGTACTGTTTCTGTTAACTTAGTTTTAGAGAGGACAGACTATAACCTTTTCCCACAAATTTAATTGGAAGGAATTACGGATTCATTGAATAAAGGAATTAATATAGGAATAGGCACGTGTATACATTTTTTGATGAGTTCTGCACTTCCATTGTCTACTCCTTGCGCTTTCAACTTTTTTTAACAGTGTTTAACGCCCGGTTTTATTACTGAGGCGCACTGATGATACACGAGATGAAATGATAAACTTGGGAAAGGATTTGTTTTAAAGAATAAAACCTTCAAGGCCTAAGTTTAGGGTACCTCTCCGGCATTTGCCGTTTATGAGGACTGAGGAAAACCTAGAAAAAACTTAGTCAGGGAGGAAGGTCCTAATGGGAATCGAATCCCAGACCTCTCGCTCACGAGTCTGAGCCTTAACGACCTCGGCCACCAAATACGCTTTAACTCTGTTGTTACGCCACTGGGCCTAAGGATAAGTTAAACAACATGATTGGGTAATTCATTGGCTACTGCAAAAAGTACTTAACTCATTGATCCTTCAGATAAATAATACATAAGGTAAATTTACTGAAAGCATTTGTGGGCTAAATAATGAAGTAGTCTCTTTAGAGATGTGACTTTTTATGTAAAAGAAAGTATAGGTGTACGCTGTTGGATATTACTCAGAGAGGGCAGACTCTGCTGATCGACTCGGCCGGCAATCCATTACGGTGGCTCGGTCGGTCGATCAGATTTGCCACCGCATGCGATCCATTGACTCTAAGTGGCCCAAGGTTTTTATGACGCGCGACAATAAAAAGCTGCAACCTGCGTACTCTCTTCACTTAATTATACTCTCTTTAATTTATTTATCCAGTTGAGTTTCTCTATTACGCAAGCGAGAAGGTCATTACGTGATTACCATTCTGACATCTTCTTCGTCCCTTTGTGCTTTTTAAGTAGTTGCTATCTTCTTTAGCAGCTTCTCATTGAACATTTCTCTCTTTTGTAAGCTCATTAGCTTGTTTATTTTCTGTATATTCAATAACTCTTTTATCGAGCTCTCTCATCCAGCTCCAGTTGCCAATTTTTCCAAATTTCTTGCTCTTATGTCTATTTTTCAACATTCTGCCTATATTTATTACGTTTTCGTTTTCGTAGTTTTCATTTGGACCCTTCGCTTTTATTTTTGTTTCAATTTTGTTTCTGTTTATTTTTTATTTACAACATTTGACATGCTTTAAGACAACGAAGAAACTAATTAATTAACGGCAGAGGTTATGTGGAATTCATCAAGAGCAGACGTTGGTAAAACCCATGTCGTAACATAAGCAGTTGAATAACGATCCCCACTTACCCATTCCCCTTCTTTCCTACGTAATGCTGACGACACGAGCCGTAGCACCAACGAAGTGGCTCTGTTGTGTACCAGAGTGTGACATCTCGTATCTCTTCCTAAACCGAAAGAAAAGTCAAGAAAGCGTACATTCCAGAAGGAATGAATAGAAAAGTGGAGTTGGGCTTCAGGAGATGTCAGATGCCTTGCCTGAAAAGCAAGTGCGCAGATATGGTTGGCTTGGATATATTTAGGCAAATGAGTCCTTCAAAATATCCACGTCTCGGTCCTAGGCTGACAGCAATATGAGGTGCAACTTACATTTATGAGCAGTTTTTTTAAAAAATGATAATTGTAAATCTATCCAAAAGATATTGTATTACAAATTAAGTGCACAGTTTATTACTAATCTCCAAATTTTGACGCTCTAGTGGTTAAAAGACCTTCCTTCTCGAGTGGAAAGCAAATTAACTTTTTTTATACTGCGAAAAAATACATTTAACCACAAAGTTTTATATATAACTAACATATTTCTTTCTTTTATTTATTTCAAAATGAATGATGCTATTCACAACTTATTTTACCTCAAATGTAGAGCATCTTTGAGAGATTATTAACCTCTACAGTAATTGTTGAAAATGTCCTCGCTCCTGCATAAGGCTAACACAGCATTATTGTGCAAAATCTTGGCATATTGTCTATCTCACGTTCACAGATGAAAGGTGATTCCATTTATGCGGCTATGCTAACTCGCACAATAATCCACATGTCATTCATGAAGACTTATGTACACAGTTAAAGTCGGAGTTTGGTGTGCAATATCCGTACAGAGAATAGCAGAACTTTTGTTGAGCAACTGGACGATATGAAGCAGCGTTATGGGGTATTTTCAACAAGATGGTGCTACATGCCGTACATCAAACCAATCCATGGCGCTAATTGAATTCTTTGACAGCTGGGTAATCTCCAAGAACCTGTGCCACCGAGATCTCCTGGTTTGACAACACTGGACTTCTTCCTATGGGGTTACTTAAAATACAGAGTTTACGTCACATGCCCCAGACAATGGACGATCCGAAGCACAACATTACACAAGATATTAATGATATTATAACATAGTCCTCCAACAAGCGGCCAGTAACATGGAACGACGTGTTGAGTTATGCCTAATGCCGGAGGGAGGACATTTTCAACATTTTATAGTAGTTAATGATCTCCCAAAGATACTCCACATTTTAAATATAAGTTGTAGGTAGCATCATTCGTTTTGAAATAAATAAAGAAAGAAATGTGTTAGTTCTATATAAATCCCTTTGTATATGAAACAAATTTGAAATTAGCCATGGAACCGCGTTTAATACGAAAATAGGAATAAATAACAGAAAATAAGTAATATCTGCATGCGCTGTACCCAGGGAATATTTTAATTTTAATAAGACTTAGTTCGCATAATTCATAGCCAGAGATTTTGCCAGAAATTCCTCTCAATTCAGCTGCTTCTTATTATTTTCAGTGCCTAAGGCCTGCTAACTGCTTCTCCTACCTGTTGTATTGCGGGATGGTATAGAACATGGCGGGGGACATAAAGCGGCGAACAGCAAGCAGCGGAGCTTCGATTTATTTATTTGTTTATTTATTTTTATGGACACTCTTTAACATCTCAGGTCATCAGCGTCCCATTCAACTCAGGGCGTGAAACGGCCGACAAATTTTGCTCAGAGGCCTCTCTTTCACGCTTGAGATTCTTTTTCATGCCGTAAATGTACGACACGGGACCCACGGCTTTACTTCCCTTCCGAAGGAAGCCATAATTAGGATTTTTACGCTCGAAAAAATCCTTCGGTCCTGGCCGAGTTCGAACCCGCGATTTTGGGTTTAGGAGGCAAGTATGGTAACCACTACACTACCAGGACCGACTAGCAGCGGAGCGGAGAAGGAAAAGTATAGAATGGTCTTTTGTTGTGGCTAGTTTAAATACACAAATGTAAATGTAGCTGTCATATTGGCCTCAGGTCGTATATGCTAATACTATATTTTAATAATAATAATAATAATAATAATAATAATAATAAAATATACAAAACCCAAAAAGCTGTAGCTATGATTAACTTTGTATGTATACATTTAGCTCTGACCATCCCCTTGGTCTAGTGGTTAGCGTTGCTGACTGCTGCCCGGCGGGAGACCCAGTTTCAATTCCCGTCACACCTACTTAGGAATTTTCTAAGATAGGGAGGTCTAGAACGGGCCAGCCTCGTGAGGAGATCTAGTAAGCGATATAGTGATCAACGGGATGCGGTGTGCTGATCGCATGCCCCCTGCACTCTACCAATGCAGTCATGTGATGGAGGTAGAAGACCGTCGCGGTGAAGCTCAGGCCTAGATGGGGGTGTACCTTTTTTTTTTAAATTTCAGTTATATATTGCACGGCAGAAGCTCCAGGCTAGGTGGGTTGGTGATGTGCGGCGTGGCGATGGATTTTCACTTGAAGTAGTTCTGCTGGGGGGCCTCTTTGAAGCCTCGAATATTACCGTTGTAACTCATGCAGGCCTGCCGGCGTCTGGGGCTTACCATCTAAGGAAACGTTAGGGATCCCTACATACGTCTGTGTTCGAAGCCCTCGCCATTTCCCTTCCTCCCTTGGAGCGTAGATACAAAAAACGCTATCAGAGTGGCCTAGGTGCGAGCTACCCTCATCCGTACAATTATTCCTATCCCAGCACAACATAAAATGAAAGACACCACTTCCATGTCTAGTGTGCATTACAAGTGTGTTAGTACAAATCCTTGTAAAGTATGAATTTGTAGTTTTCTGTTCCACGAAAGAAAGAATGAACAACACTTGTTAAGTAACAGTAAAAAGTTACAAGTAATGTCATATAAGGTAAGGTGAAGGAACAGCTGTTTGCCACATGTCGCCAAATCTCGAATTAGGTTAGGTTAATTCCTTAGTAATAAAATTATTTTAATGTACAGAGCGAATCAGTCATTCCTGTAAATGGGTCTTATATTTTTTTTCTCAGATATAATGCAAATATAAATACTTTGTTATCAATTTGTTAATATTCAAAGGAAACAGTTCATTATGAGACGAGGATCGCATGCGGCTACATAGCAGCATCACTTTCAGTCGCCGAGAGATAGCAGAAGAATGGGGAGCTTCCTGATTGCCTTCGGTCATTTATTTTATTAATCCATTTGATTATTTATATTGTCGCAATATGACATTTATTTATTACTTCAAAGTATTTCACAATTAAATGACAACTTACATTTTGCTTTGTTAATGGCTTCCCAGAGCTGTTATATCGTTCACATCCTTTCTCTGGCCTAACTCATGTTTATCACACAAACTCTGTGTTCCCTACCCAAACTACCTATAGGTAACAATGCGTCGCAATAATGCATTCACAATGCTGTAATAATACATACACAACGTTCTGTAACATTGTCAATGCATTGTTACTGCCACATCATTTATATAAATTTGTTTAATTGGTTGGCAATCACATTTTCATTATAAGCAAAAAGTTGGGAAATGGTGTCAAAAGATATTTTAAAAGAGAATAAGGGATAGAAAGAAATTACTTTAACGGATGTAGCAAGAACCTTAAAAATGGCCAACTGCAAATGGCAATGAACAAATTAAATGAAGTCGTTACTTAATATAAAACAAAAACTGTGGACTTTATCGGAAAATCACTTAGAATGCAAAATTATTGTAAATGGACATATTGTTTAATAATTATATATAAAAATGGTGAAAATTGGACAGTAGAAAGATTTGATAGTAAAAGAAGAATCTAAGCGGCGGAGATGAGGTTATATGTTCAGTATGACGATTTTAAACATCAAAATGTGAATATCAGAGAGAATTTAGGTATAATTAACTGAACTAATAGATTAATATTTAGAAAGATAATTGCTTTACACACATACAAGGAATGACGGATAATAAACTTCCCACATATTGAGTTACAGACAAAAGGAAAGAGAATCATCGGCCAGATGGCAATATAGTCTCTCTTTGGAAACAGGTTAGCGCCTCTCCAATAATGGAAAAGAAGATCAGGATAAATAACAAGTTGTTATATTACTATAAAATAATTCTCCCCTACTACATTGAATGTGACAGTTATTTAGGTTAATTTACTTATTTTGAGTAAAATGTACTTATGAGTAATTACATTTAATGTGTCGAAACTTCTGAAGTAGAGAAGGGCATGTAGATAAACAAATGGGGTTCTGCATGCTTATATTCCCACACTTGCACGCTGACAGATTTCAATGCAATTTCAAATCCTGGGGAAGATAGAGTGTGTTGTTCAGTCTACACACTAGGGTTAACCAGTTTGCTGAGTTAAAAAACTCTCCGGAAATTATTACCTTTAGAATACGGTGAAGTAAAGTTAAAATGTAATTACAGAAAACAGACTCTATCCCTAAGGCAAGCTGCCCATTAGCTCACCCCTTTGTATCCAACTTTCTGAGTCTAATCAATGCAAAAACTCTGAGAAGCAGCATATCATTTCATTGCAACATGTGGTTAATTAGAAAGGATAGAGCAGTCTCTCTTAAAGCCACGAAAGGATATCGAGAAATGTTTGGCATACTTGAATGTCTAGCATAGCACGCACATTGAGAAGTTGTCAACTTAACAGATTACCTTAGAGACTGTTAAGTTAGGGTGCTGTATAAAACAAGTACATATAATTCGGGATATCCCTGAAGTCGGCCATACCAAACCTTAGGAAAAAAAAACTACTGCAAGTAAACAAAGAAGATTCATTATCATCACATGTCACGTAAGCACTGGTGAGCAATAGCTTGGGTTCGAATCCCAGTCAGGTCAGTTAAAATTTTTTTCAGAGATTTTCCTTACCCTGAGAAGGTGAATGCCTGATATTTTTAAGGTGCCAAGGACTCCGAGCTCATTTGTGCCATCATTAATTCATGTCACTTCATTTGACCCTACAGATTTACATCTACAGTATTCATTCCACAATCTACAGACGTCGAGAGTACCAATGCAGTCAAAGCGATGAAAAATAAATCATGAAAAAAAAAAAGTATTCATTGAGATTCAAATCTTCGATTTGCTTCTCTGAGCGCAGCTGTACTAAGATTTAGCTATGGAATAACAGCGAATTTCCTCGCGACGGTTGTTCATATTTCTATCACTTCATAAGTGAATGCCGGATTAGTGGCGTGCTATTATTAGATTTTCACTGCACTGGGGGCATTTTTGAATCAGCAGACCTATCTCAAAATGCTTGTCTTAAAAAGTGTGACTTTTCACTTTTGAAACATCCTGTATATTTGGTAATTTTCTGCAGAAAAGTTCAACGTTCATTGTACAAATTGTCAAATGCTAAATGCATATTGATAATTATGAGATAGGTAAACAAAAAGTGAGTCATCGCCAGACTGTATGTATCGGTCGGGAGCACTCGTAAACGCTGTAATCACAAGCCCATGCAGTGAGCGCTTTGCCTATAAACGTAATGACCACAATCATAAGTATCTGGAAGAGAACGGTAGGGTAGAGTAGCGGTGACCGAGCGGTTTAGAAGACTTTGCTCTTCTGCAACGTTATTATTATTATTATTATTATTATTATTATTATTATTATTATTATTAATGGTTTTATAAGTGTATATGTAAATTTTTATGTTGCTTTGATATCATATTATATTTTAACATATTATTTGAGTTTTATGACATTACCTATGCACATACAAAACGTAATCACAAACCAACGTATACTTTACACATAACTAAATAAATACATGAACAGAAACATTCATCTTTTAAAGTGAAAACGCAAATTGACATCGTGTATGAACCCTCAACATGTATAACTGCCCTCAATCTTCAGGTATAGATCATATCAGATTACTGCAGTAGTTAGGACGAGAGGCTACAACATCCCAGACTTCTTGAATTTGTGCCCATAAGTCATCTTTTGTCTTACATGTGTAGGATATTGCATTTAGATAGAACATACACCGAGGGAAACATTATAATATGTTAAATTTAAAGTTTGCTGTGTATGAGGAACAATATTACGAAACCAATTTGTCGTAATATGCTAAAGAGTTTATTTAAAAAATGCTTTATGCCGGAGGCAAACCTGCGCTCTTAACCAATCATCACTACACGCTCTGCCACAGAGCTAACGGAACACACACTAAACAGTGTCTTTAGTGATTGTCATATAACACAACAGCTGCTGCAGTTACAACACAGCCTGCAGGTTACCTTGTGAACCGTAAGCTGTAACGAGTAGGACTTAGAAGAATTTTATGTCGAAGAGATGCCTTTTTTTTTTTTGTGGTCAAAGGTTGTATATAGTTTGTGAAATATCTTTGGTTTTTTTCACAGAAAATTTCAACGCTTACTGGGGAAACTCAAAGCATAAGACAGGTGTATTTGTGAAACAATCTCAGTACTTTCTTACCCACCTAGGTAACTGAAAGCATAAGAATGAACAGAACCTTTGTAACCAGCAGTGATAATCGGTCGACACGGTGGAATGAATATTGGATCTTGTTGTAGTAGTTTCAGAGAAGATCACGTACTTCCTGAAGTTAACGTCTAGTCTGTTTCTCCTCCCGCCAATTCACTTTTTATAGACTTGAGGGGAAAATAAAGTTTCCAAGTCACTGTGTAATAATGAATCTTATTGCAGAGTTGCCAAGCTGTTCAGGATTCACAGAGTAGCGTTTCATTTTGTTGAAGAGAGCGATCCGGGCAGCCACTTAGTGCAGGCATTCGCCACACTTGACTCCCAGGCGTCTTCTCCTCTTGAAAAGGATTAAAATGTAGGGCGCCTCCTCTTGTCCGTCATGGACTGTGTGATTTGTTGTACGCTTGCCTTTTGCTGCTTCTACCCATCCTGCAATTATTTCTTCTCCTCCTTTCCTCGCATTTTCTCCAACTGTCTTTCTATGCTTTATCTTCTTTCTTTAATGATGTAAGTAAACACTAGCTTAGATTTCGAAAGACGCTAAACTGCAGTATGTATACAGTGATAAAAAATTCGAAAACTTGCATCTTTTGAAATAATTGATATTCGTTTAATAATCATAGAATTTGTTTTTATTTTACAAAGTGTTTTAATAATATGTAGGGTAAAGTAAATTATACTTTCACTACTATTACTGAACAATATTAAATTTTAATTAAATACAATATTTATTAGACTACCTCCTTGGTCTAGTGGTTAGCTTTGCTGTTAGCCGGGAGGGTCGGGTTCGATTCTCGACACTACTTAGGAATTTTTTTAAGTTACGGAGATCTGGAACGCAGTTCACCCAACTTCATGAGAATAAATAGAAAGCTGCCTGATGGAGAGGTGGCGTGATAGGCGACCGGCGGGGTCCTGATCACATGCCCCCTCCCCTCTATCAACAATGAAGTCGTAAGGGGAAGGTAGAGGAAGCAGACCGCGGAAGGTCAAGGCTCACCCCGGGCGGCAGCACCAGATGAGAAGACGAGGGCAATATTTATTAAAGAATTGCGTCATTTTTTGGGAATTATAATGTGCAGAATTCTAACTGCATGACTAGTTTACCCTTACAAGTTGAATGTATCTGCAGCCGGCAGTCCCTAACGGTATCGAAGACTGGCGACTAGTTTCGATTTTATAGCAGCGATTATTTTAGACAAGTAATTTCCGCACCGAAGCTCTGATAGCTCAGGGGGTTAGAGCGTCGTGCTAATGATGTGATGCGAAGATCGTGAGTTCATTTCCTTATGGGTTTTTTCTTCTTTGTTAGTTTTTTTTTTTCTCAGAATAAATGTTACAAGTATTTTTTTAATCTTCATGCTTTTTTTTTTTTGAGTAGTGTTTAACGCCCGTTTTCACTACTGAGGCACCACAGGCGATGGACACTGATGATACATGAGATGAAATGATAAATTGGGAAAGGATATTTTTTTTTAAGGAAGGAAGCGTTCCAGGCCTAATAGGTACCTCCCTGGCATTTGCCAGTTATGAAGACTGAGGAAAACCTGGAAAAAAACCCAGTCAGGGAGGACGGTCTTGGCGGGATTCGAACCGCAGACCTCCCGCTCACGAATCCGTGCCTTAACGACCTCGGCCACCCGTGGCGGTAAATCTTCATGCTGTTATACACTATTCTTAATGGAATAAAACTTTTTTTTCATAGGTTACGTTAGTTAGTTTAAGTTTAACAGGGAAAAAAAAAAGAAAAGAAAAACAATAGATCATAAAATAAACAATTCATACGTTAGGTTAGTTTTAGTTTAAGTTTAACAAAAAATAAAGAACCTAAAATCTAATGTTACTCCATAATAACACATTTCTATACTATTCTTAAATAGATGTTAATTTTTCATAAGTTGGATTAGGTTAGGTCAGTTCAGTTTAACAAAAATAATAGAATATAAAAATAATATCACTCCTTAATAACACTTTCTAACTCATTATATATAATTTTTTTAATCTTCGTAATTTTTCTGCACTATTCTTAATCGAATAAATGTTTCTTTTTCATACATTAGATTAGGTTAGTTTTAATTTAAGTTTAATAATAATAGAAACATAAAACAAGCAACATTACTCCATAATAACACGTTTATCATGTCGTAACCATTCAGCTTTCCTCGTTACGGTTCGGGACTACAGCTGCCGATGCATTCAGTTTGTACGGGCAAGTCATGACTGCCATCTTTTTATACAACCTCGCTAGCCGTGATCTTCATTTGCCTATAGCGGGGGATAATAAATCTCTCGGAGCTGTAGGAAAGCTAGTAATCGACAATACACCACATGAAGGTTGTATGAAGTCCTCTTTCGGGTATTTGTAATGTCATTTTATTATTGTTTTTCTGTTTATATTACACAGCATAGTGTCTTTTACTTATAAGAAGTGATTTGAAAAACAAAACTTTGCAAAACCGAGAAAACCATTGTTTGAGTTTTATTGCTCAGTTTGTTGACATACTTTTACACTTTTTAAAGAGGAAGTTGAAATAGTAACAATGTTAATGAAAAACAAAACAGATACTGCATTATTAGGATTTGTTAATACTATTAAAGTGTTCCTGTTTGTTAATATATATACAGTTTATTGTTTGTAAATATTTGCGTAACATTTTACAAGTTATTTTTCTAGCAGAGATAAAAGTAAATGCTGAAACGCAAGAAATCAATATTTATGTGGAAAAAGCAATTCATAATTTTACTTATTATTATCTATTTATTTCATTATTTATTATTTGGGATAAGGTGACGACAAAGTTTCTTTTTAATACGTGTTTCTTGGCCTTTGTTGCAATGTAGCTATTTACATTTAGTTTTCGCACAGGTTTTGGTAAGCGTGTAAACGTCATGAGCTATTCACTTTTGTCAAAAGTTCCAACTGTTTTCCTTCAGTAGCTCAATCAATTCTAATTAATCACTGTGGCAATAGTTTTTCTGAGAACTTAAAATTTTTAAAAATTGAGAAGCAAGAAATTTAAAAAAGTTCACTTTAATGCCATGTTGTATGTCAAATAAAAACTTTAAAATGGCGCTTGTCCCAGTTCTATGCCTATTATAGTTTTCTAATTAACCAACACTTAGTAAGCGCAGTTTGGCATTATTATTATTATTATTATTATTATTATTATTATATTTTTCTTTTTTTTCTTTTTTGCAATTTAAAAGGTGTAGAAAAAGTGGAGAAATTTAAAACGAAATGATGCTATAGTTTTTGTATTCTGAAAATAATTTCAAATAATAGCCAATGAAACCTGAATTTTGCGCAGAGCCCTGTGTTCAGCTTTACCGGACCAATTCTTAATTTTTCGTATCCAATGACAAGATTTTGTTGATTAATTAATTTATTATTTAATTAATAATGTTAATACCTTATAGTCTGAACTTCACACTCGGTACTCACAATGATGACACTTACGATTAGCGTTTTTCAGCTATACATGCGTTTGTCCTTCTATAGAAACAAAGCACTTACCTGGCAACTTGCTTCTCCCCCACACCGAGCACTTGCTGAGCCGCCACTGATTTGCATTGCCGAGACGAGGGCGACAAGTCTTGCGGACCTCTCTTGATGATGTTTACTGTCACACCCCACACGTAACGGCAAGGAGATTAAAAAAACTGCCCACATTCCCTCTGACCTTATTAGACACGCTCGCCAAGTAACGCAGTCTCTACCGGTTCTCGTGCTTAGTATTCCTGACTTGATATTTTAATATCCATTTATCTGCCGCCTGTCTTGAATATTTATATTATTCTACATCCCTATCCGTTACTCAAATGTAGGGGAGTTAGTCACTTACCTTTCAACAGGGATATACAGTCTCAAATTAATATTTTTCCCCCCTTTAAGTGATTTCCTAAGGAATGTAGCTATTGGAGATGTACCATGAAAAGATTTTCGAAAATGTTCTTCAAATCCCTGTCGATCCTACTCTCCAGGTGATGAGGGGAAAACAAATTATACATGTTAACGCTCTAGCGGCTCCAATTTTTTTTCTCTCTCAAGAAAACTCCGCATATAACGATGAACTAACAAGCTATTCGTTGAGTTCGTTTACCCAAAATTGAATAATTGGTGGGGGTTAATCTAAAGCGAAAATTTAAAAATCGCTCTAGCGGCTGCAATCTTTGTTTTCTCTTAACAAAACTTGGTATGTGCCATTGAAATAAAAGAAGAACAATAGTTTCTGAAAATCTGTGAAATCAGACTATGAGTGTGGGTTTACCTGTAATCCAAAATTTATTTATATATATTGTATTGCAATGAAACTCGATATGTACCAAGAATGTTGATTATGGGGTCCCCAGGAGAGATATGGCATACGGGGAATTGTTATTGTTAGCATTTGCTACTAGACATTCCTGCCAAGCGATAAACTCCTTAGTCTCGTGAGAAAGAATATGGGGAGAATAGACTGCATGCGCATGAACGAATAAGCGGACTTGCTCTTAAAGAAACTGCGTCCTGCTGCTTCAGTGCCGAATGGCAGCAAGGAAAGGTCGAATTCCAGGGAATGATGGAGCGATATGGAGAGGCTTACAAATTTTCAGCGGTGGTGTGCGAGGGTAGGTCCATAAGTTTCCGGCCCAACCATATTCTAGGTAAGATAAAGGCAAAAATTATATTTCACTTTTCAATATAGTTACCCTTTATGGTAATACACTTCTTACATCTTTGAATTAATATTTCAACCCCCTCAAAAAAAAAAATAGTCAGAAGTCTTGTCTGCAAAATGGGCATAAACAGAATCGACCACTTCTTCGCCACACTTCAATTTCCTTCCATGAAGGTCCTTCTTGAGGTTTGAGGAGCAAAAATAGTCACTGGGAGTTATATCTGGGCCTTAGGATGGATGCCTGACCTCCTTGAAGCCACATTTCTTCACAGCTTCCTTTGCAACAAGAACTGTGTGCACAGGCGCGTTGTCGTGAAGAAGGCGCACACCATCACCTGCTTTCCTCGCCTTTTCTCTTTGAAGCAACAACGTAGTCTGTTCAGTAGGCCAGCACAGTACTCCCCATTTACTGTGGTGTTCCTCTTCTTGAAGTCAATGAAGAGTATTCCTTCACGGTCCCAAAAGATGGTGGCCATGATCTTCTTGGTTGACTGAGTGACTTTGGCCTTTAGAGGCGGTGCTTCGCCAGATTTACGTCACTCCATTGATTCTCTTTTGGACAAGGGATCATAGTAGAGAACCATGATTTCATCTCCTATAACAATGGTTTGCAGAATTTCTCTCTCGTTGCCACGGCAGAGCTCCAAAAATACCTGACAACAGATGACTCGTTGCTGCTTTTGGACTAGGAAAGAAGTCTAGGCACCCATCTTGCACTAACCTTATTCATGTTTAAGCGTTCATGAATAATTCGAAGGACTGTTGTTTTAGAAAGGCCCAACCTTGCTGCTATTTCTGTAACTTTGAGCCGCCGCTCTTCCTTAACTTCTCCTTCCACAAGAGAGATGTTTTCAGGAGTGAGCACCTCCAAGGGCCGACATGCACAATCATCGTCTTCAATGTTTTTTCGACCCATTCGAAAAAGTTTGGCCCATTCTTTTAAAGTAGAATATGAAGGGAGTGCTTTCCTATATACACCGTCCAATCGCTGTTTAATTTCATTTGGAGTAAGTCCTTCTTTTGTGAAGAGTTTAATAACAGCTCGAAACTCCATTTTGAACATGTCACAATCTTCTGCACATAGTCTTCTTTATGCAGCTACATCTGAACAACTGAACACAGTGGAGGGAAGTTACAGCTGCAATTTTTTACTTAACAGATAAAATATGACACCAGATAAGGGGTTTGTGAAGGCGATAATCCTTGTCGGCGAGGCCGGAAACTTATGGACCAACTCTCGTGTGTACCCTATCGACCTACTATTGTTTTCAAAGAGTAAGTTGTCGAAAATGTCGATATGTTAAACAATTATTACTTTATTTTACGTAAAGATACGTGTGTGCTCGTTTTAAGGAGAAATGCGAGATCAGGAATCTCAGACTGAGAAGTTGGAAGGCTCAAAACGAACGAACAGTTCTGGTAGGAGAATCTGTCCATTTTGTAGAGGAGATGGGGAATAGGTATATATTCTGACTGAACTAGGAGCACTTGAGAAAAACGCTGTTTCCTGAAAACTTTTTAAGGCAATTAGAGGTCAATTGGCATGCTGGTATCTGTTTGCAAACCACACTGGTTAGTTGAATATGGGCATTTTTCTAGCCAAAGTGTGCGAAGCTAGAAGTAATTCATTTTCTGGTTAGTGTAATTATAAATAAGTTAATATGTTTTTATTCATATATCTATAAACAAATAAATAATCATTAAAATGGGAAGAACAATATATACCATAATTAAGCAATTACTTCTTATTTCTGCCAATGAACTACTACAATATCAGAAAAATTACAGAAATAAGAAAAGAATTATAAAAAGACAGAAATGAATATCATAGTACGAAATATGCAGCAAAGTACATAAAGGGTAAAAATAAAACATTTCCACAATGTTTGATAATTCACAAATATAATTTCTTAACACTTATAAATATTTTCGGACGGTCACGCATAATAAAATGAATTTTGCCAGAAATATGGGTATAGTTATTTCCAGAGCCCAAAAGTTCAGGCATTTATTTTGATTAAAATGGGTTGGCAAAAAGGCAATTAAAATACTGAAAATATGTAGTAATATAATTAAAATAAGCATTTTAACAGTGGAAACAGAGAGTTCCATCACTCATTATTAATGAAAATAGGTACTTAAAATACTTAATATTTTCTTTATTGCTTAATTAAAGTACTTCAGCTTAATTTTCCTGGTTACAAGTAACAACAAGATTATTTTTTTTTTCAAATTATCAAATGTCATGTTCAGCAGCTTCTCAGAGAGAAAATTTTTCATCATGAAAAAGAACGTTCTACTTCCACTGAAGTGATTGCAGCATATTTAAAACAAGCTATTTCGGAAGGACTCATACCAGTTACAACAGAACATTCACCTTTCAGGACGTGGAAATGTTGATCAAGACAAAGTAAAGCAGTTTTGAATAGTCCTGGCGAATGAGCGAAAGATGCGCATTAATTTCTGGTAGAATTCATTTTTTGTTTATGCTTTTATAGGGAATCAGGTAGTATTTCTCTTACTTCCGTAAGAGGTAACATACTTGGTAATTAATGTTAGTTTAAGTGTTCATAAACGAATTTAAGTTGTGAAAATCGATATTTCATCATATATATTCTCTATATTTATACTAATAATTATTATTTCCAAAACTAATAATAATATAGTAGTAAAAACGTTTATCTATAACCATGTACATATCTGTAATACGTTTGCTTTAACCTATGCTCATAATCCCGTTCTGAAATATGAAAAACAAAGGCAATTTGTATCACCACACTGTCATATTCATCATTAAGAATATGCTCAGTAAAAACATTATTAAGAGTGCTGCGAGACGCTGAAATGTGCTTTTTATTCTTACATTTGCAGCCGTAGTTTAGATACACCCAAGTTACACAGTGGTATGAGCATAACGCGTATCGGAGAAAGAACTGCCACAATAAGAGTGGAAAAGTTTACGCGGAGCGGAGACCCAGAAAGTTGCAACATGGTTACCATGGAAACAGCATCTATTCTACCTGTGCATTAGGAAATGAACGCTAAGAGGTGGCAATTTAAATATCATGCTCATATAATATGACGTTGTAATTTTGCACGCACAGTAATGCCAAAGCTAGCTCAACAGAAAGTATAATTGCTATTAAATTAATTAACATTAAACTGATAACGTGCAACCGGTTTTATCATTTTCATTGTAATGCTGAACGGAAAGGTTAAGGATAACTGGATAAATATGTTGAAAAAATTCTGGATTTCACATTCTGTGTACCGCACCTGATGTGGAGAGGATGTAAATACTACAAAATTTAAATACGCACCCATTTCTTGGTTATCTGTGGAAAAATATTTTTCTGCTTATAAGTTAGATCTGTCTGACAACAGATAAAGTTTTACAACACAAAAGTAGAGAAACTGTGAATAATTTCTTTTTGTGAAAAGTGTTATTAGGTTTATTTGCGGACGCTGTTTAACATCTCAGGTCATCAGTGTCTCGTTCAATTCAATATGAAACGGCCGAAAAATGTTGTTTAGAAGCCTCTTATTTCAGGCTCGAGGTTCTTTCACGTGCCGTAAATCTATGTCACGAAACCCACAACTTTTTCGCCCAAAAAGATCAATCTACCCTGGCCGATCTTGGGTTTACGAGGCAAGTATGGTTACAACTAGACCACCAGCACCGACTTTTGTAAATGCATAGGTAAATTAAATTAATTTACTTGTACTTCACAGTCATAGAGCAATTAGACTTCATAATAAGATTCATAATGACAATAAAGTTTCTAACCAGTAATCTTATGTTATTTTAGCTTATATGTTATGATCAATACTCATTAGCTAACTGCATTTTTATATACTTTTAATTTGTAAGAGAAATGGAGTTCATAAAATTGTCTGAAATCTGTATTTCAGGACTTTTCAGAGCTTTGGAAGTCCAAAAATTGGTTTTTAAGAGCCTAAAATACGACAACTAGTGATCTATTAGAAAGGAAAAGTTTATCATGTGAATAATTTAATAAACAGTTTTATGTCAATTTTTACAGTAATCAGCCATCGATGTAAAAAAAACTGCAAAAAAATTAAGAAATATGAGGCCAAGAATGGAATTCTTCCAAAATAAATTATTTAAAGTCTAAAAATATTTCTCGTACTTCACTACCTTGCCAGGCACTGATGTCAGAGCATCTTGTCATCTCAAGCGGAAGGATACAGCGAACAGAGCAGCTTGTTTTTCTATACAGGATAATGAAATCCTTTCGTACTTGCCCACACGTCAATTTGAATGATGACGTAATCGACAGTCATTGCACATTGCCTTAAAGGATAGTGCTCCCAGAGTAGCATACTGTGCAATTTAGCGAGTGGTTAAATAACTAACAGGACAATATTTTGTAAAGAAACTGACTTGTAACTACGACGCAGCATTATTCTTTCTCCGTCTCTCTTCGAAACTCATTCCCGCCCTGCACAGCGAATTGTCAGAACTATATCAACTGAACATGTTGATAAAAACTCGCTTCGCAATCATTTCAAATGACTCGCGGTAAAGTCCGAATAAATTTTATCGCCCAGTATTCTAAGGATATTAATTTATTTTAATAAATTTTTGAGTCATCCTAGGAGTAATTTATATCACTTATCTATTTATTCCTTTGTAATGTTCTAAATACCCCTGCCACACTTATTAGTTTCCAGTTAAGCTTAATAACAATTGTTGCAAATCAAAATAAAATTACAATCTGTCTATGAGTCTATTCTCCTAAATTAATTCTGACATTTCTTGGCCATTTAATTATTAGATGTATTTCTATATTGTTACAAAACACCAACGGCATCATGATAATAATTTAAATATACTATATTCATGTTAAAAGCGTTATCTTTATGCATATACTAAAATTACATAACATCATATGACATTAAATATAAAAACCCTAAAACGGCCCTTATAAACCCAAAATGAGGGCTGTAAAATAGTAAATTCGGGCTCTGGTGATTACGTTGCGGAGAGCATTCATTAACATGCATGAAATATGCTACTTCAAGTACCAACATAATAAACAAAAGCTCCACTAGTAATGTGCTTGAACAAACAAGTGCGATATTACGAAGCGAAGTCGTCAAAAGTTCGCCCTGCGGTAGCGTTTTCATCATCTCCGTGACAACAAAACGTTTATGTGGGGAGCTACTCTCCCTGATAAAAGCTGGCAGGTGTTTCCCATCCTAGGATTCGTCAAATTGACTGTTTGTATCCAAGCTTCACGTAGCCATGGTGACGTCAGCGTTTTATTTCCATCTTCTTTCCAATTGAAGGAAGCAGGTTAGATAGTGTTGTGATTTTCATCCCCGATTTTTTCCGTCAAAATAAATAGTATTAGTTAATTTTTCATATTTAATGTGATGCTAGTCAAACGGCTGCTATATAGCATTCGTGATACATAAGTAATATTCTGAAAATTAATTTTTATTTTTTGTTAAAATATTTGCATTCTGCTCATTTCTTGTTCTCGGTTCTTTAGCAAATGTCCTCAGTTATTATAGTATACTACCTTTATTCCATTGTTTGCTTAGTTTTTCTGTTATATTTTTGTCTTTCTCGTCACCTTCCTCTATCTGTCTTGATTATTTGATGTTTTAATCGTCTTTCTAATTAATTTTTTATGGAATGCCTTTATGTATTCCTATTTCTTGACCTATTTCTCCTTCGTATTTAACTGTTCGCTTTCAAAAAGATAGGAAATTAAAATATGTAATAAAACTCAAATTATATTCAGTAAAAAAAGAAAAAACTGCTCTCTTAAAGAGATTTTTCGATAAAATTGTTTGAGTTTGTATTGCTATCAATATATTAGATTGTCTCAAAAGTCATTACTCATTTGTTTTCAGTTACCAGGCAACGAATTAGTTTACTATTTATTACTATTGTTTTACAAAAGGAGTTAGTGAAAGAATGTCATCGGACAAAATTTTAACTGCACACTTTGGTAACACTGCATAACTCAAAATGTCATAGAAATAGACATTATTATGTGCGTTTTACTTGACGTTTTGATAGTTTAACTTGTAACATGTACGACTTTGTGCTTAGTACATATGCAATGCAGGTTTCCACCGCTTCTTTTTTTTCTAGTACATTTTATGTAAGTCTGATTTTGATTGTGGTGTATGATTTTTTTTCGTTTCGTGACTTGAAATATGAAAAATTGAAAAAAAAAAAAAACAAAGTATTCCTTAGAATTATAATTTTTGATCTAGAGAGTTTATATTATTAGCAACAAAAACTGGTTAATAATAAGACAAAAAGCATTAGCCATTCGTTTTAGCATAACTTTTTAAAGAATAACAGAAAGGAAGTGGCGCGAACTTGCACTGCGTACGTACCAAGTCTTAGCTTTACATGTCAATAGTTGAACTGTCATAACATCAAATAAAGAATTTTTAATAGTGTTTACTAGTGAGGTATTCTGCGTTATGCCAAATTATACAATAAAAAATTCTTCGAACTATATTTTGTCACCCAACTTTCCTTCTCCCCCTTTACTCAGAAATCACAGGATGTGGTTCTTTGCACGAATTAAAGGATGCTCTAAATAGTGCATATTAATTTAATTTCTCGTTGTAAATGCTTGACGACACAATTGCAGTTCGAGTGTTTCTGCATTTCCTTCAGAAAAAAGACGAGCTGAAGAAAGATGTGAAGTGCAACGTGAAAGGGAATGGCGTGACGTAAGTGATCTAGTGACGAACACCTACTAAGCTTGAAGATAAATATATTTTGGGAAGACTTATGTTCGAGAAAATGAGCTAAGTGTACCTCATTGCAAGCAGTGAAGTGTCAACAAGGGAATGCAGTTTTGTCGCCAAATTCATCCATTTGAGATTGCATCTAAGCGATGATGATTGTATTCATACCCTCAGCAACGATACGAGTTGCAAACAATCTGAAACAGGAAGGAACACATTCAGAACGTAGAACGCAACTTGCAGTGGAAAAGGTAATTTGATAACAGCAGGCAAATAATATCCAGTACTGAAGACATTGATTGGATAAGTCATTTCCGTCAGAACGCGATGCTTACTTAAGTGGAACTAAGAGACTGTCAGCTGTACATTTTTAGCTTGTTTTAACCGATCTCCCATTAATGCTGAACTGTGCACCTGCTGAATATTTGGATCTAGTGTGCGATATTCTGGGATGTTGCTATTCCCTCGATCATTACACAATTTACATGTTGCGCAATTCATTTCTGAAAGGCAGCGCTTGACTATTTTTGAAGATGTGAGATACACTTTCAGGAGTTCTTTTTCCTCCAAATTGAAGAATTGGTATCAATGCTGCATTTTGATGCCGGCAGAGAGCAATATTTGATGATTAATGTGTATCTGAATTGTTCATAAATAAAATAGGTATAGTAGAGGGCTTCAGAAAGTATTTATGAAAAACCTCTCTATATTGAAAGCCACAATGTATGATTCTTTGGTTCTCTTGGAGAACCATGTGACTGGAGGGAAGAAAATTCCTTCTCTACATAAGGCTCATCTGATCTTCTTTACAGATGGTTCAAGAGTTAAAACTCTTCAGGGTTTATAGCTCATCTCCAAAAACAAGGATTTTCGTATTTCTTAGGAACTTTGTTACACTTTTTCAGGCTGAAGTAATGCACTTCTGACCTGTCTTTACTTCTGTGAGAAGATAAATTTGTTAGCCAACGTGTGCTCATTTTCAGCTATACTTAATTAAATTAAATTTCATCAAGCCAAATCTAGATTTTATTGGGAAGTCTCCAAACTTTCAGCACTCTTTTAACAAATAATGAATTAGAACTTTTTGGATGCCTGGACATTAGGACATAGAAGGTAATGAAGCGGTAGGCGACCAGGCAAAAAATAAACTAATGTTGACTTCATAGAACCAGAAACCAAGAAAAGTACTAGAACCGCAATGTATTAGTAGCTCAAGAAAGAACATCAAATAAGATGAAAGAACTTTTGTGGTCCAGAAATCGAAGAAGTTCTTATTAAAATACCCGATAGTGCCCTGACTAAAGACCTAGTAATTATGATAGAATGCAAACCAGGGAATTGATTACTGGATATGGGCCATTTCGGAAATACTACGAACGATTAGACTCTACAATAAAGTCCTGCTTACCATCTATATAAACAGTCTGATGAATGCAAAACACATCTTACTAGAGTGTGAAACCTAGAAAGACAAAGAAAATCTATATTAGGATTCAGTCCTTTAGGAAATGTAATTAGTAAACTTGCAGTAAAGATCCTAGAGCTGAATAAAACTCTACAAAGTTAGGATCAAAGAAGTGCAAAAAAGTGTATCATTACACACTACAATGGCAATCAAATCAAATAACTCTCTTGGGCATACATAATTGACACTAATTCAGACTTTCAACACAAGTTCAGTGTGTATAAGGCGTTTCCCGCAACTAAACTCATAATATTCGATTGTAAAGGCAGCAGCGTCTATTACCATTGTCATTTAAAAAGCGAAGAGACGTTGCGTCAGTGCGTCAGTGATCTTGACGGGTTTATCCCATGAGAAGGAAGGTAGCTACACTTGACAACGTATTGACCTTCACGCGTGCTTGAGTTGAACGTCACTGGTGGCAGTGTAGTTAAAGGTGGTCGACTCTTCGTGGAGTTTCTGGAAAGAGGAGCAAGCGTGATCCTTGTGCACTATGTTGAAACTCTCACCGAGGCAGTGCTTTGAGGACACATAAAATGCGTAGGCTTTTTGCATGCTTTAAATGTAGCGTGACAAAGGAACGAGCATTTTCGATTGAATATGAAACCCCATTTTTTTCGCAATAAACGTATGGCTTCGGATACCCCTCCGGTGTTTATTGGAGTTTTTTTTATCTACCTCCTCCACCTACACTTTGCGCCAGTTACCAATTCTATCGCTGCATCTGCCATTTTTTTGTACGAAGATGAATTTTGTTGCAATCGTGTTTGGACTCTTCTAACAAATGTCCCTGCTATTTGTTATATTCGTTTAACTAAGCAGTAAGATGTAAAACAAACAGACGACCCGATATTTATGCTCTTTATACTGACAAAGTTATCATCACTGAAATCAGCTGGCGGCCCTTCATTGTTCCAGATAAGTTGAGAGCGAAGTAGACTTTGGCTGTAAGAGGGAAAAAGCGCTACCAAAACTAACATTAGTCATAAACAAATGCAAGTACTTAGCCATGAATATAGGGCAAATTAATTCAGATTTCACTACCTCAGAAATGTGAAGTCAAACTTGTTGATTTGTTTGAATGTATGAGGTTATTTAAAACCGAAAAAAAAAAAGCGCAGTTCTTTTGATTCAGTAAAACGCAGTCGCCATATTTGTTGAAACCTACCCCACTGTGAAATGAAATACTCGCTAAAGAAAGCCTCTGTGAAAGAAGTTCCTGGTTTGCTGCTGGAACTATTGCTGAAATGCGTCCTGCAGGTCTCCGTTCGATGTAAACCATGACGTCGACGGCGGGGGAGGTCCGGCATGGTTGCTACCGCCGCCTCCACCCACACTATCCGGGGACAGTGCTCGGCGCTCGCTACGCCACCTCCCGAGCCCGCACCAGCCCCCAGTGGTGGCGACGTCGCCGTCGTGGGCTGCCCAGCCACCAGCAGCTGTAATCAAGAAACATCAGCATTAGCAAATAAGAGCTCTAGGAGAAAATCTTTCCTCTGCAGGCCCTACCAAGAGTTTAAGAGCCTGCATACTCTATCAAATATGTGCTTGATTTTAAGCTTTATTGTAGCAAAGACATAGCTTGCCTTTGAGGGGAACGCCAACACATGGGGATATATCGATGCTTCAACATTTCCCACCGGATTTACTGCAGTTCGCTGCAGACAACATTGGACAGCACAAAATTACATCATCGGAGGGCATTTTGACTTTGTGAGCGTTTCAGCATTGTGCACAACATTCATATTTGCTCCTCTTTCAGAAGCTTCACAAGTAGTGGGCCATCGAAAGAGGATGTCATTGTCATTATTACATTCCACTACACTTGAAACAATGATATATATATATATATATATATATATATATATATATATATGTGTGTGTGTGTGTGTGTGTGTGTGTGTGTGTGTGCCCGTTTTTGCTACAGAGGCACCACAGGCGATGGACACTAATGATATATGAAATGAAATGATATATTGGGAAAGGATTTATTTAAGGAAGGAAACGTTCCAGGCCCAAGTCTAGAGCACTTCCCCGACATCTGCCATTTATGAGGATTGAGGAAAACCTGGAAAAAATCTGTTGGAAAGGACTGTCCTGACGTATTCGAACCCCAGACCTTCCGCTCACACACCTTAACGACCTCGGACACCCGTGGCGGTACATTACGTTGTTATGACATTCATATGTTCTTTCTGTATTTTTACACTCCCTTTCCCAAGACACCAGGAATATATATTATTCACCAAATTGATTTAATAATACATTTCCATAGCAATCGCAACTTCTGGGCGCGTCAATAAAGCTTAAAGCTACTTAAAACAAAGTTTTTCGTGCATTTCTTTAAGGGAGAAATTAAATATCGCTTTTTTCCCCAAATATCCCACTTATAATGTAAATTTGAAATTAATAATAACAATAATGAATAAATGTTAAGTAGTGCAGGAAGATATTTGCTCAACTAGCACTATGTGTTGGCAGATAACGAAATCAGATATTGCAAAAATCGACTACTTCACTAAGGATATTTGTCCAATAAATAGAAATGAACTTCACGTGGTGAACCACCTAAAAGTCATGTCTTGCTCCTTAAATAATTTTGTAGTTCATTTAAGGAATATAAACACGATTATAATTAAAAAACAAGTTCTACAAGTAACGGTGCAACGCAATAGTATTGATACTATCCTAAACCATTGTAGTATTGGTACGTACTTTCGAAGCCCATTTTGGGTGTGAAGTGCGAGCCAGTTCAGGTAACAAAACCACTTGCCATTTCCCTGCCGCCTCATGTAATTTTCCCTCCTATGTTCCGGTGACACACTTCCGGCCATGCCGCGGTTGTTGTGGCTAGTGCGTCGTGAAAAAAGGAAAAAATTCGATTAGTTCCCTAAATACTGCAAAGTACAGCATTCTGCTTCAAATGCAGTGTTTGCAGATCGTTCGTCACTTGCTGCTATTTAATGAACCATGGGGGAAAAATGCTTATAAAAACTATGAAAGTTGCTGTTAAAATATAATCATACAATTTTAAATGTTAATTAAAAAATGTTTGCGGCTATGCAATATCAGCAATAAAAATCCTCGTTCTACGTTGCAAGCTTTTCTCTTTAAACAAGAATTTGAACTTAAGAAAGTATACTGTAGAATTCTTAATGTATTTGTTCTATATTGTTTTAGGTAAACATTTACTTTCTGATGGGAGGTTTGATTTTAGAACCAATTTATGTTGCATTAACCTTAAAAATGACTTGGAATTGAATATTATACAGGTTGTATTTTCACCTGAAATTAAACTACAATGAACAATTTTGAGGCTTTCATCAAATGTTATGATTTATTTAGATATAAAACTTAAAAATTAAAATTTATATTTATAAAACTGAATTGAAGAGCCTCTTGCACATATGAGGCATTAGTTATTCATTTTGTGAATATTACAGATTTCCCAGTTACAATGTTCATTTAATCAGATACAATATCCTTACAATTACAAGACAACGTAGTGTGTTTATAAGAACTTCTTGATATAGTGGAATTATTTCCTCACTTAGCATCCCAAGAATTGCTAACAATGGTAAAGGGGACAAAAAGGTGTGCCTCCATGTATTGACCAAGTTTCAGGTTGCTTCACCTGAAGTCAGTCAGCACAGGAACGAAGTTATGTGTCATGCCAGATCGCCTATTTCTCGAGTGCTAAATTTTCAGTCAATCAAAAGTTTTGTGTAATAGCATAAATATCATTTTGACACCCCTGTTGCAGTTTGCTTTTAGCCAAGTGGGGAATATAAAAATAATCGCCACGCATCTTGAGCAGCAATTAGAAATGTTTATTTATTAAAGGGCTTATATGTTGACACAGCACTCTGCTGTAACATGAGAAAACTGCAGGCAAGGAACACTTTTTTTTTTTTTTTTTTTTTTTTGCGTCGGCGTTCCTCTACCACTTAGCACTTACCGGAAACACCCGACGTGTCTGTCATACATTATGTAAACTTGAAATTTACAAATGTTGCAGTATCCTCCACGTGTTTTATTTGTTATGACAGCTACCCTTTATATGCCTTCCTGTCCTTTCCGAGCTGGAGTGCTGCTTTTTATGGACGCAGAGCTTCCACAAAGTATTTTGGCTAAGTGCCATAACAATGAATAGAGAAAGAACAAAATGTGTTCATAGAATTGAAGCAATGCTAATTTTAGCTAAGTGCTAGCCCTCAAATGAATAAATCGCGTATGAATTAGTTAAAGCTTCTGATGTCACAAACGCTGGATAAGGTCCGAGCCCATTGTGTCATCGTTAATTCATTTCATCCATCCCTATAGGTTTACCCAGTAAATAATATACAAACCATTTTCACCATCAACAGGTATGGCGTAGTGACAAAAGTCAAAAGACGCCTATCTGACATAAACCGGCAGGAAATAGAGACGTGATATATGCAGATGTCATCTCTGGACCTGCAGAGCGAAATTAAAACTAGATGGGGCAAAGGGCTAGGCATAAAACAGTGATCGGGAATAGGAAAACTTAGATTGGGAGGCTGGAAGGCAGAAGGATTTCCCCATTAAGCTTGGAACCGGAAGATTGGATGCACATTTTGGTTAAGTGTACACAGACAGAAGATCTAGGATAAAATTTCTCCCGGATTCATTTTTGACTTGCAGCAGGGAGAGGCTGGCATGTTAGGACCTAATTGTAAATAGACAAAACTGGCTTTACCTGGGCAATTTCTTAAATGATCCAGCACTGATCCATCACCCCTTATAACAAGTGGACTGATCCGAACTTGTGCGATGGGAAGTTTCAGGACAAATGGCTCAAGCAGTTATAGACCTATAGAAAAACTAATGAATGTGAAACATTTAGTCGTCTTGATATTCCCTAAGATGTCCAGTGAAATTCAAAAGAAACGAATGTTATCTGATGGTACATCTTCATTCTATAAGATGATTGTGCCAAACAATTTCAATGAAGATTTGTTGTCGGTTGAAGATGACTCTTATACAGGCATATCATGACAACATTGCAGAAAATGTGCCAAAGGCGCAAGGTTTTGGAAGATTGTGCTGATATTTGTGTTACAAATCTTGAGCTAGCCTCTTCAGGTTATACAGCTTTTCCGAGCTTCTGTCCATAATAGCTGGATGATATAAAAGATTAGTTCTTGATATCTATTTAAAGTTAGCACCAAGAATATCAGGAACCCAACCAGTTGCGTATTTTTACGAAATATCTGGACGGTTTTTTTATGCCTATCCAAACAATGGAAGCATAGGCACTCACAGCTTTCAGAAAGTTATACGTTCAACAGTCTGTTCTTTTGGGGATACAAAAAATTTTGCTCGTAGAATTAGTTTAAAAAGTCAACTATTAAGCAGTGTTATGTTTTTAATGGTGTTTAACACCCGTTTTTACTACTGAGGCACCACAGGCGGTGAGTGTTATGGTTTTAAAAACATTGTAATGGGTACTGATAAAATTCCTTACCAACACGTCAAAGGAGTCTACAGATAGAGTGCACTACAGTTGTGGCGTTTCTTCTCAGACATGCAGGGAGTCTTCTCTTAAGACAAGGAGCTAAATACTGAAACCTGATGGTCCAACCTTATTGGGAACAAGAGTCTAGCAATTATGTTTATCAGAAGGTTAGGCTATTTATTTTCTTAATGCAGAATTAGAAACTGGAGCATAATCTGTAGATAATCTGCACCAAACTACAAAAATTTTGGTGTCAATATATTCCCTGGATGTACTTCGCTTGTTATTAAGACGGAAATGTTCACACAAGTAGCACATGATTACATCAAGACATGTTATCTCTGTTTCAGGAAGTCAGTTTTGTATTTACCATAGCCAATCATTCAATAGTCTCTTTTCCTTTGTGTGAACTTGCTAATTCGAGGACAAGTGACTAAATTACAGAAACTCTTGAGGCGGTTGTCCATAGTTTCGAAGAAAAGCAAACAATGAACAAGCGTTTCAACAAAGGAATAAAATGTAATTTTTAAAATAAAAATAGTAGTGTAGTAACTCTAGCCAATTGTTAAACTTACAAAGAGCTAATAAATAACATCAAATTTTAAAAAATAAGATAATTTTTTGCTGGTACTCTAACGGCATAACTACAGCACTACTATTAAGTTACAAAGCCCTGTGATAACACATTGAGGTTCTTACACGAAGTCCTTAAACAGAAGCATCTAGAAAAACTGTCATTAAATTTATGTATATTTGCTTCACGATTACAGAGCATCCCACAAATCTTAAAAAGTACATAATGCTACAAAAGTATATTCTGAAAGCTCGGTTCTTTATCCATGAGTAAATCCCGCACTCTTCAATGTTCTTATAGCCAGAGTGTCTGTCAGAAAATCCGGAGGTGCCGAATATGGTCAGTTACCTAAGTAGGGTTGTTTCCGGAGTTTTCCCACACCCTGAAAGGTAAATGCCAATAACTTTAATCTTTGAAGGCTCCGACTCATTTACGAACTCATTAAACAAATATATTTCATCGTCTCTTTAGATTAGATTTTCGTGATCATGGAGAATGTTAAACTAACAAAAAAAAAAAAAAAAAAAAAAAAAAAATCAGTTTATAACCCTTTTTGAATTCCATACTCTTAGATTACTTTATAATACGTTTTAAATGCCATTCTTTACAAAAAGTAGATATTGCTTCAATTATTCGCATTAGTCCTGTGTTCGTTATTGACCCTCTAACTAAATCATCAGCAAAAAGTAACAATTTCTAGGATGTCTACCATTTGTGTGCAATGGAGCTCGGGTAGGAGCTGTGTCCTCTTTGACAGGCCAATTTCACTACAGCTTAACTTCCATAATTATGTTTGTACATTCATTTAATACGGTGTTAATGATTGCACATTTTTGGGGAGTTTCTAGTTTCATTTCTTTTTATACTTTTCTTCCAGGAGATGAACTGCAGCAGTGTGATGATGCTCACGTTTACCCTAGTGGCATCCCTAGCAGTTCTTACTTCTTCGGCCACACAGTTCTACGCTAGCGGGCGCTATGGCAAACGGGCAGAATTACCATCTGGTGAGTGAAATAATCTGTGTGTGTGCTTACTATATTGTTGGCTTAGCGCGATATCACCACAGCAACCTACTTTGTTTAGTCAATCTTTAAAACGATTTGTGTAGAACTCGTAGGTTTGTACAGTGCGTCCAGGAAGTCCTTATACCCCCGTACTTTACTAGTTTCTTAAGAATATCATATTATATTATTGCTATATTGTAATAATTAGTAATATTGTTGGTGTGTTGTAATCTTAGTGTCACTCAATTCTGTGAGTTGAATGGCAGACACAAGTTCTTTTTTTTGTTGAAGAGATAATAATCGCGAGTGTATGGATATACGAACGTCCTCACACAGCAGTTACAATTAGCTTCATACGAGAGCAATTTAAAGAGTCTTTTAATAAGTCTCCAACGAAAAAAGATGATTTCCTGAGAAAAATAAGCGTTTATGACAGGAGGTGTGAAAGACGAAAGAAGACCCGCCTTGAGACGTGCTGAAATTGAGCGCTGCCCTGTAAAAACCATTCCCAAAAGGGCTACTGAGGTTGATATTCCAGATCGACTCTTTTCGATTACATGAAGAACGATTTAAAGGTGGGGGCCATGTCGTCATCGATGTGCTGTCTGACGCAGATATGAACAAGCGTCTTGATACATGTCGGTCTCTTCTAGCAACATTCCAAACCGACATATCAAGGTCCAACTTTATGTTCACAGATGCGTGTGCCGTATACAGCAGCACACGAAAGAGAAATTTTTATTCCGAGGGAAAACCCTCACAGCACTTCCGAATTTGAGCAGCACATGTTATGAGGTAGGAAGGAATGACATTGCAGCTTACCGTATTTTTTGGATGCGCCTGTGAATGCTGTACCATATTGACAACTTGACCCATCCCCCAACTGGAAGACAGCAAGACAGAGCTCCAGCACATTTCACTCTTACTGTTTGTGATTGTCAAACGATAAATGCCCTGGACACTGAATTAAATGTGGATCCCCAAGGTCTCCAGCATCACACCTCCTCCACTTATCTGACGACATCCGATAACTCTTTTTGGATATTATCAAAATGAAGGTTGTCGCGCGTCGCTACGGAACCAGCAAGCAGTACGGCATGCTTTCGGTACAATCGACCGCACCTGCAGTTTTGGAAAAAAAATGTCACAAAGAACTTGGAGGCGCATAGGATTGTGTCCAACATGATGGAGCACCATATCTCTCTTGGACAATTAGCCGTAGGTTCTTTACTAAATTACTAAATACATTCTTATTAAATTAATGTATAGCATATGGACTTTCCATACACACTGTAGTTCAAATCCAAAGAAGTTATGGTTTAGCTTTTGAGAATTAAAAAAATAATTGAGCTTAGGTGGCATTTGAATATTTCCCTAATATTAAGTAATATTATACTATTTAACATTCAGAAAAACTTATCTAGACATTAATGCTTTTATGAGACATAATGCATTTTCATATCAAATTGTAAAGTGCTTGAGGTAGAAGAACATTTGCAAATACAAGAGAGTTGCATTCTTTTGATGTTGCAGTACTTTATACTCGCTTAAAGCTTTAGAAATAAATGCCAAGCAAGCTTAAAAAGTTAGGAGATATACTTAACAGAAAGAATATTTGTCCTAGTTATCACCATAAGGGGTATCCAGTCTAAAGAGTATATTTGATGTGTAAAAGCATAGACTTTTGTCCGATTCTAAAAAAATGTCTAATATAATGAGGTGCCTGACATCAGGGATGTCCATTTTGCTGTAGAAGGAGAAAGGATGCGACCCTTTTACTGAGTGAAAATTTTTGCAACTTATTGACAAATTACGCCCAAATAAAAGATTGGAAAAAGCGTAAGGGGCGTGCAAAGAAGAATGAAAATAAATATTTTCTTCATGACCAAGAACCCTAAAGCAATAGATTTGTCATTCATGTTCATTCCGACAGTGACACAGGGGCCGAAAGAAAGGACACAGCATCATGTCCGAATTTTATATAAATATTCCAATTTAATTTAAGTATAACTGCTAAATGTTTCTTAAAGCTGCCCTTTATCCCACTCCAAGTAAATGTAATTAGCATGTATGTTTTATAGTTATTATGCATGTCTCTCTTTACAGCCATATAATCAGACTCTATCAAGATAATTAGTAATAAATTTACTATTACTATTGATCATCATGCACAAGTGAAATGTGAGAATTGTGAGTAGAAGTTTTCTTTTGGTGTCTTTTCGTTCAAGGCATCTGGACTTGTAACGTGGGGATAAATCCTTACAAAAGATTTTACTGCGGTCCATCCGGCCTAGCTCAAGCTTATGGGGAGAAAATTTCCCTTGCAACGTAAACGTGCGTAAGAATGTAACGGAATTGCAGTGGGATGCTTCAACCTTTACCGACAGACAGTCCATTTAAACCGTTAAAGGAATCCAATAGCTAGATTCGGCTCACACTCGTACAAACCTAGCAAATGAAATGTTAGATAATTAATATTGAGCCATCCAATGAAAAGTACTTTTTAGGAAAGGGCGCGAAGATCCGCGTCAGTTTTAGACAACGAATTCTGATTCGTATTTAATATACAAGGGAGCGTTCGCACCGGCTCAAGCAAGCAGTTCGACGCAGTTCCAGGCAGTGCAGGCAGATCTCTATTTATCCTTACACGGAGCATCGAAATCAAGGTCTGCTTTCTGCTGCTAGTCCCGAGCGTAGTTGAGCGAAGACCGGCAGAGGTGGTTGCGTAATGGGAAAATACCTGTGCAGGTAGCAGCGTGTAGTGAGTTTTAGGGGGGCTTTGTCATTTTTGGGCGTTCCTGTGTTACTTGGTTCTTTCCTTGTGTGCTAATTAATATATTCTCGAAGAACGAGTTTCTATGTACGATGCATATGTGAAAACGAATTCTTGTGGAGAAGTGATAAACCGATTTGTAAGAAAATATCCTGGCAATCGTGTTCCGGCAGAGAAATTGTTCGCCAACTTGTTAGAAAGATTTTGAAAAAGGATATCTCTATGACAAGAAACGCGTTCCGAAACGCTTTGTTCTTATGGAAGAAAAGTTAGATGAGATATAGTAATTTCCTATGTACATACAGCAATTTATTGCCTCTGAGGGACATTATTTTCAACATTCCTTATAATACAGGTTAATATTTATTAAATATAGTATCATTATATATTTTCGGTAAATATATAAATCCTAAAATAAAACTTTTAAATTCCGCGCGGGTGCAGTAAGCAGCAGCAACGTTCAGGCGGCCCGTTACTCAAATATCCTCACTGTATACTCTCTATAGTAAATATTCTGCCAAGTGAGTAAGGCTGGAGACTTTCTTCGTGCAAAATTGCAGGTATTTTGTGTAATATTAAAGTATTGAGAAAAGTATCAGGTATTACACACAAACTGTCATCGGTTTTTACAAGACCCCACACTGAACAGAGAACTACATACATGTGAGAACGCACAGCGGTAAAAACAGCAATTATCAATGAAGGAATGGACGTGAGCATGTGCTAATTCAAGAACCATTATTTTACTGCCGTGGGGCTCCACTACTCATCAACGTCATGCAAGGGTTTCTATTGCTGGTAAGGGTGAGGAAGGGCATTGTTCGATGATAAAAAAAAAACACGTTTCACCCTTCACAATATCGTATTTCTGCCCTTCTTCTCTGTATAGCTCTTCAGGGGCGCTTTCGACATCCTATTATCATCTACGCTAAAACAAGTGGTTTCCATTGTTTTACCCGTTTCATCATCTCGCTTTTACTGTCTAGAGTTAACGTTTACATTTTAATATTCCGCGCAGTGCAAGTGACAGAATTCACTACAGCATGGTTCTGGATCTCAGGGGGTCAGGTAATAAGAAGCTCTAGACTTTTCGACTCTAAAAAGACCCCACAAGAAAGAGGCTAATTTCTCGTTCTCGTATTGATTTGCATATTGAGGTGATAAGGGTGTAACGAACTCCACAAGAAAGAAGCTGTTAGTGAACGGCGACTCTTCACAATGTGCACAAGAGCGACGCTAATAGAGTGCCCAGCTAGCACAGTACCATCCACTCAGCTGAGAAGTGACGGCGATGACAGATGCTTCTTTTGGATCGTCTTTGTCAATAAAACTGTTCAATTTTATATTATTATTGTTGCTGAGGATGACTCAGTAGATGATCTTGATACTCTCACTTGGAAAGTCTTGGGTTCAAACCCTTTGGGATTAGGGACCCTAATCATTTAGGAGAATGCTACAATGGATCTTTCCTTTAAACAAATTTTCCACTTTCCCATTTCATGTAATTCATATAATTTAATTTTTAGTTCTGTTGCTGGGCCACAAAAGTTTCAGGCGAGGCGGCCTTGGTGCTGTGCAGCATTACGGTGAACTTGTACAATGAAAACTTTTCTTATCTTGGCGTTTAGTGGTTTCTTCTTGGGAGTCCCTTTGGGTCGTCCAGTGCCAACTTTGGGTGATATAGTGGCGTCTGGGATTTAGTACCTGAGAAAGCCTTAGGGACATACGTTTAGCCCTAACCGTGCCTTGTACTCCTCATCTCTTTAAGATGTAGATAACAAAAAACATTAGGGTAACTTCCTCCTCTTGGTGCTACAGCTCAATGCAAGCCTAAACCTTCGTCCTCTACCATCGTCATACGACATAAAAGATAAAGGGCGGTATTGCAGGAAAGCATATGATCACATTCCGCCGATCACCTATCACGCTGCTTCAGAAATCGAAAGACTCCACCTCTCTATCAGGCAGCTCCCCAATTTCCCTCACGATTTCAGACCTCCCTAACTTAGAACATTTCTAAGTAGGTACCGGAGATCGAACCCGGGACATTCCATCTAGCAATCAGCAACGTTAACCACTAGACCAGAGAGTCTGGTCACACCGCCGAAAAAACCTTCATTTCAAATCTATCCTATCTTAAATATTATTTCGAATACACAATTTTTAATTCGAACTAAACCAAACGTGAAGTAAGGTGTAGCTTTGCTATGGACAGTACTGTTTCATTCAGTCCGTTCGTTTCAAGGCGATAAACCGCAAACAGCTAGAGCATCTGGTTATCGGTGTTTTCTTTCATTCACTAGATTTAATTTCACATTTAAAATGGGGAACACTCAAAGACCTGCGTAAAATATCGGAAACATTGTCTCCAAAATACCTCAATAAATCGCCAACGCGGAGGTGCAAGTACCTTAGCAATTTCTATAGCACAGTTGTTCAAGAAATAGCTTTTGCTATCATTTTGAATCTTTATTTGGTCTTTTTTCTAGGCCCAACAACGAAAGTGTGATAGTTTGAGGCGTTTATAGAATTTTTACTCACATATAAAAATCTGATTTGGAACTTATCTTGCAAAACCATCGTAATAAAAGCCTTGGTAATGTCATAACACTAAACATTGGTGATTAAATAAAAATATCTTGTATTCATACATAAACACAATTCATATTATTGCAGAAATACATTCCATATACGAGGGTTATATAACTTTGTCTCTTGAAAAGGCAATAACATTTTTTTAGTGTGAGAAGAAATATTCTACAATCATTTCTCAATCTTTTTCGTTCAAGATTCTCTTTGAATTTTGAGAAACAAATAAATTTCGTCAAGATATAAGGGAATACGGGAATGTTGAATTAGTTCAAATGTACAATTTTGCATTTCGTTCACAGTATTTGGATTTTGTGAGTCTAAGCTTAGAATGAATGAAAAAGAATTGCACTGTAAACTTTTCTTTTGACCTTTAATGCAATTACGTATTATTTACGACTATCTGACTTATGTTAAAATAGTCAACCGATAAAATTCATTCCGCACCCCAGTCATAATTTTTTCCTGCAGTGACAAACGCCGAAAGCCTATTCTTTCAAAATTATGAAAGTTACTGTCAAAAATTCATCGGTAGAATTTTTTTCTTTCTGAACATAACCATATCTAATAATTTTAAATAGTGCAGCTAAGTCATTTTGGACTGAGTAGATGAAGTAATGAAATAAATCACTCGCATAGACTACATTTTCTGAGTACTCAGTCTGTAGCCTACCTGCGGGTTTCCCCCTAACTGGCTTTCTGCTACCTGTTTGTGCTTGATTGATTTATCTCTATGCTTTGCAATGCGTCATTAAGTAGAATGGTGTGGAAAGGATGGGTTATTCTTTAACTTTTTTTCTCTGTTGTGCTTCCTCCATTCTTTACAAAATGTAAAATTGTTACATGTTTCCCAGAAAGTACACAGTACATAACTGTGAACTTATTGAAGCAAACAATTGCATGACTAAAATAAGCTAAAATAAGTGAAGGGCAAAGGTTTACTTTTATTCTATTTGCAGTTTGAATATGCGTAAGCATAAGGCAGCAACTTTTATTTTACTTTTACTGAGCATCAATAAAATGTTTAATACATATATCGTTTTCCTATGAAGACCTACTTTCCTCTATCAGGGACATCTCGTTAAATTAGCCATTTTATGATAACATTACAGTCATTTCAATGTTTATGTATTTAACATAAATTAAATTTTAAATTTATATGGACACCCCAAGTCCAAGCCTACTCTATATAAAAAGCCCCTCTTCTCTATTGTAAACCCCAAATACCTACGTCAAACAATGAAGTAGTGCAATAATTCGTTATCTCTGAACTCCATTTAATACATTCCCACCAGACAAATGAAAAAAAATAATAAAATTTACTTCTCAGTGCTGAATAAAAGCAAACTTTTATGCCAGCAACATTGGAGTTAGTATGTTAACACAGGTTTACCGGCCACTCTCGTAACAGACATCAAGGACATGTTCTGGTGAATATCGAAGACGATCGAACCCGGCATCATGTATAACTACCGTGACAACACAGAGAGGTTGCCTTGGTGCAGCACTTTGTAACTAAACTCCAGACTCCTTCTCTTTAATTACTTCATGCAATTTTCCGATCAAGTTGGATAGTAGTTACCTGTTAAAATCAATCATCAGATATCCGTCTGCAGATGCTGTGGTCTTGTCAGCACTTACTTGAATGCAACCTTTTTAAGGCAGGGAAAATCCTTAACGCTTCCTTTTTGCTATCTTTAAGGGAGCGATCAAAGTGGCGCATTTATAGCTCATCCATAATAACTAGGCTTCGGAAATAGAGCTGCCAGAAGTCAGTAACTCGACTTGTATGTCCATTTTTTTTCCAGAGATACGCCTATCACACAGCATACAGTGACTAGGACGGCGATAGGGTAGGATGTCTGGAGTAGCACCTTTGATGATAAGAAGCTACCCACAAAAGAAAAGTTTATTATTCCTGCTACTTACATACTTCATGCTAATAAAATATACAACTATTGTTACACCAAACTAAAAATCATTTCGTCACATTTACTGTGCGCCACACCCCCTTCGGCTGGCCCCATTACTTTGTTACTGTCCCCTTAGACTGGGTAGAGTATAACAGCACCGACGACTGCACTTGGATGTGTCCCATAATCCTTGAGTGAAAGGATGATTCTAAGAAATGACACCAACAAGGGTCATGTGTGTGTGTGTGTGTGTCTCTGTCTGTTAATGCTCTAGAGGTCACAATTTTTGTTTTTTCTCAACGAAACTCTGCATATATAACCATCAATTAACAAACAATTCGTCGAGTTCATTAACTAGCAAACTTTTACCATTGGGGGGGGGGGTAATTTAAGGCGATTTTTTTTAAAAAATTAAAAATCATTCAAGCTGCCGCGTCTCAACGAAATTCGGTATATTTCATCAAAATAAAATAATAAAAATAGTTTCTAAAAATCAGCGAAATCAGATTATTAAGAGTGGGGGTTTACCTGAAACCCAAAATTTATAATTTCCTATATGGGTACCTTTATTTGTTTTTTGTAGCAAATTAAGTACATACCATTTAAATAAAATGAAATAGTTTTCGAAAATCAGGGAAATCAATAATTAGAAATGTGGGTTTGCTGAAATCCAAAATTTAAAAATCGCTGTAGCGGCACCAGTATTTGTTTCTTCACGATCAAATTTGGCTTATACCATTTAAACCAAATAATAAAAACAGTTTCTGAATATTAGGAAAATCGGACCTTTAGGAGTACTAGTATGATTGAAAACAGAAATTTAAAAAAGCGCTCTTCCTTTCAATTTTCTCTTTCCTGTTCTGAAATAAAAGGACAAATTAATTCAGTATACAAACTGTATTTATAACGGTGCATGTATTCTATTTTTAAGTAAGCATCGTCGCAAAGATAACAAATGTGAACTATTAATCTAATATGTGTTTGAAAATTATATTTGTATGTAAGAGGGCTCTTCAGAAAATTTGTGTTACGTGTTTTTACTACAATAACATTTCATATAAAATTAAAATCAAATGAAAATCGATGAAAATTTAGATTGTTTATTGTTGATTGTGTTTATTTGCTTAGTACATTGTAACTGTTTCTGAATAGTATGTTCTTGTTTTATTGAAACATGAACTTCTTCAACTTTCTGTTATTTCTCTCTATTTTAGGAATGTAAAGATAATATTAAGGGCTCAGTTCATGAACATGGATAGTTATATTTAAAAAAAAAAATTAAAAATACCCACATAGTGTAGCTTTGTCTATCATTGGTAATACAATTCATTTAATTAATAGTATACCATTAATTTATGTGGTTTAATATCAACAACAACAACAACAACAATAATAATAATAATAATAATAATAATAATTCTAAAAGTATTGTTTCTCTTTTGTAATACTTCTAGATTGCGATAATTCTAATTTTGTTCCGCTTCCTTCTGAAAATTAGAGTATTTTCACCATAGACATTTATTTTCAAGTAATTTTAAAGGGAAAAACAAACAATCTAGTTAAGTAATGTATCATTGTTCAGTTTTTCTTTTGTTAGTTAGCTTTAGAGTTTGTCATGCCAATACCACAAAGTAATGCATAACTTATTTCTTTAATTAATAAGATCATAATTTGGATTTTATATTCTTTTTAAAAGTTACTGTACTTGATGAGGAATTCGCTTAGTTTACGCAGCTCCTGCTTGAAGGACTTTTTGTCTGGCACACGTACCACACAGTGTCTCGCTATCTAGAATGGAGTTTATAGATTATTATACTTAAATGTTTTATGAAGCGTTCCGCGTCGTCATTCAAACGCCCATTTTGTAAAATACGTAACAAATATAGATATTCAAAACTTGGGCTTCCAGGTTTGTGCAAAGCAGTGCGATACAATGTTTGTCCCTGTTTTACAATTGAAAGTACCACGCCAGGAAGATAAAATTGTTATAGTTTTAATAGGGTAACCGAATTGTTGATTGCATAAAATATTGTGAATTATTTTTCATGCATTTCACTACCTTGTCACTATTTGTCATTGATATGAGTCAATTCATCCAGACACCAACAACTAAAAGCAAATTCCGTTAAAAGTTATTATTTTTTCCTAGGTATTCAGCTGTTATAAATATCATTGTTTGCAACAAACTGATTAAGGTCACAATACTGCACGATGAAGAAATATAGCCTTAAAGTGTATTTCAGAGTGCATGGAGCACTGCAGCCCTGATAATTTACGAAACAGTTGCATGGTGATAGATAGAATTAGTATGGATTTACTGTACGGATAATCCGTCCATCACTTGCGTATACTGCCCCTGGATTGCCAACATACATCACTTTGCTGTAATGCCATAAAACAATTATTGGCGGCAGTCAACGACGTCATAAAACACAATGGTAGAAAGCTCTGCCTTGTAGCGATCTATATCCTTTCATCACACACAGTGATCACTGCTACATTACTTCAGCGTCTTCGTGTGTTTCATACAGTCTGTTCTTCCTTTCAGTTTTCTTTCATTTATACATTTATCAGCACGAAAATACTTAAAATGCGACGTGTGTGCTACTCTGTCATAGAACAGTACATTTCCTGCGTTCAAAAACAAAACTGCGTTACGTAAAACGTACTCTTTTATTCTTTCGGAGCAAATAAATTCAGCAAAATCCAGTTGGTATTACACAACATTCCAAAACAATTGAAAGCATGAACGAAACATTTAAGAATGTTTTATTCAAGTAATTGACAAGTGGTTTAAATGATGGTGACTGATAAATTAACGGATATAAATCGAAGTTCTAATAGCTAATAAACAAAATTTTCTGTATTTCAATCAGGTAGAATGTATTAGTTTTTGTAAATTGTTGTGATTGTATAATAGAATATCAAAGAACATATAATAGAGTGCACCCAAGCGAAATATGCAACATTTCATCCAGCACCGTAAAGAGTATTTGTGCACCAACAAGTACTGTAGACACAGACAGGGTGTTGAAAAAATATATACAAAGAATTTACGAGTAGAAAGGCGGCTTCGCACTAAGTATTCTGAGAGTGGCAATAAATGGTTACAGATGCTTCAATATGGAGCATCGATTTGGATCAACGCCATAGCTATGTTGCAATGTGACGTAGGTTCAAATGTAAACAAATGTTATAAACAGGTTGCACCACAAGTCACACACTCGCATTTTAAGAACTATGGTAGGTGCGTTTTTAAATGCTAATACATATATATATATATATATATATATATATATATATATATATGTATTAGCATTTAATTTAGCATTTAACAGCATTGCGCTGTTGTTAGAAAGGTATGATATGGCTGGTCGTTTCAAATATGAAAAGCTGACACACTCACTTGGTAGACGTTAATACAAGACAAGTGACTAAGTGTCTTCTTGCCATAAAAGGACTCAACGAGTTCGAAATATAGCGATCTCAAGTGTGACTTTATCTTTGTGCTTTATCCCTTTCTACTTTTTATAATTACTGTTTATATATATACAAGGGTAGATCCATAAGTTTCCGCCCTCGCCGATGAGGATTATCGCCTTCACAAAACCTAATCTGGTGTCATACCTTATCTGTTAAGTAAATAACTGTAGCTGTAACTTCCGCTCCTCTGTGTTCAGTTATTCAGATATAGTTGCATAAAGAAGGTTATGTGTAGAAGATTGTGACATGTTTAAAATGGAATGTCGAGCTGTTATTAAGTTCTTCACGAAAGAAGAACTTACTCCAAATGAAATTAAACAGCGATTGGACGGTGTATATAGTAAAGCACTCCCTTCATATTCTACTTTAAAAGAATGGGCCAAACTTTTTCGAATAAGTCGAAAAAGCATTGAAGACGATGATTGTGCATGTCGGCCCTTGGAGGTGCTCACTCTCAAAACATCTCTCTTGTGGAAGGAGAAATTATGGAAGACCGGGGGCTCAAAGTTACAGAAATAGCAGCCAGGTTGGGCCTTTCTAAAACAATAGTCCTTCGAATTATTCATGAACGCTTAAACATGAATAAGGTTAGTGCAAGATGGGTGCCTAGACTTCTTTCCTCAGTCCAAAAGCAGCAACGAGTCATCTGTTGTCAGGCATTTTTGGAGCTCTGCCATGGCAACGAGAGAGAAGTTCTTCAGACCATTGTTATAGGAGATGAAATTATAGTTCTCTACTATGATCCCTTGTCCAAAAGAGAATCAATGGAGTGACGTAAACCTGGTGTAACACCGCCTTTAAAGGCCAAAGTCACTCAGTCAACCAAGAAGATCATGTCCACCATCTTTTGGGACTGTAAAGGAATACTCTTCATTGACTTCAAGGAGAGGAACACCACAGTAAATGGGAAGTACTATGCTGGCCTGTTGTACAGACTACGTGTTTGCATCAAAGAGAAAAGGCGAGGCAAGCTGAGTGGTGGTGTGCGCCTTCTTCATGGCAACGTGTCTGTGCACACAGCTCTTGTTCCAAAGGAATCTGTGTAGAAATGTGACTTCAAGGGGATCGGCCATCCACCTACAGCGCAGATCTAGCTATCAATGACTATTTCATCTTCTCAAAACTCAAGTAGAACTGTCGCGGAAGGAAATTTAAGTGTGACGAAGAAGAGATGGATGCTGTTTATGTCCATTTTGCAGATGAGACTTCTGACCATTTGGGGAGGGGGGAGGGGTTAAATGTTAATTCAAAGATGGGAAAAGTGTATGCAATAAAGGGTAACTATATTGAAATGTGAAATATATTTTTTGTCTTTATTATACCTAGAAAATGGTTAAGTCGGACCTACCCTCGTGTATGTGTGTGTGTGTGTGTATAATATATATATATATATATATATATATATATATATATATATATATAATTTAATGTTAATTAGTTATTAGGAGAAACAATTTTTATTACTGTTATTTGAATTTCCCTAAATGAGCAGGATATGGCCGTTGGCCATCCTTCCATGATGGTAACGATCAAAGAATGTACCGGACAGAACAATTGCTATGGGCACTTTAAGCAGTGATTTTAGAGAGTATATCTAAAGCTATACATTTGTGTATTTGTAGGGCCGATGTTTTGGACTGGAAGCAGGTATGGTCGGAGCAGTGGCGGTGGCACAGTGACGACTCTGCCTGGAGGTGCGAGATTGGGAGATACGGTGGAGGTGGCAGCAAGGAATGAAAGGTTCTTCGGTGGTAGTCGATATGGGAAACGTGGAGTTGAACAACAAGCAGTGTTAGCAGGTAAGGCAAGGTTCTACATCAGAAACTGCCTTCTAACTCGAAAAGTTAATGTAATTAAAATATAATCTTTCTATTTTCTTAATAAAACAGATATAATTACTCACAATAAGTTAATGTATGATATATTTGCTTATTTATTCAGAAATAGCAATTCCAAACATCCTTACGACGATAAACAATTGTTTAATATCATCATCTTAAACAGAATGTTGTTTGCAGATTCTCCTGGAGAGGTCTTGGCAATAGAGGATGAAACCAGTCAAGTGACGTGTTTGTATACAGGAGTTACCAATCTATACCGCTGTTACAACAGGCAAGTATCTAGCACAAATACTTGACCATAAGAACACTTTCCGAAAATGTAACTAAGAACTTCACATACTCACCTGGATGTTATATTCTCGTCTGTATTTAACGCATGACTAGCCCTTCTTTATTCGTTAGCTAAATAGCGTAGCGAGTTACTCTAAAAGTATTTGGCCAACCTGATGAGAACTTTTTGGTAGTTTTCTTAGTCGTAAAAGTAAATATTGGTTCCTTCCACTATGAACCTCAAAAGAACTGGTTTACAGTTAAATAGGATTAAGAATAACCCAGCTTAGGTCATCTGTCCGGCATTGAGTGAACTATTTCGTGTTTAAAATAATCGGCAAAAATATCGCGATGGGACCAATGCATCCCCTTGAAAGTACTTTCAGGTTTAGGACTCATTTCATGATATATTCCTGCTTCAAAAGAAATAATCTATTTGCTCACTGTTCCTATGTTCCTCCTCTTGTATTATCCATCAATGGAAACTCTGGCAATTGTTTTAGAAGTTTCTTATAATAACGTTCTGTATTTTTTTTCAAAATAGTGTGTATGTTCTAATCTAATTTTTATGTTTATAATTTATTCCTTGAGGGTAGCCGGTTAAGCTCGGTCCACCTTGAATGATTCATCTGCCACGCCTATTCTTAGCGCACACGTACATTCTCGTTAGTGTCTTTTTGTTTGTTTTTTTAGTAGTGTTTAACGCCTGTTTTTACTACTGAGCCATCGCAGACGGAGAACACTGGTGATAAATGAGATGAAATGGTAAATTGGAAAAGGAGTATTTTTTAAAAGGAAGGTACCTCCTTGGCATTTGTCATTTAGGAGGAAAACCTGGAAAAATACCTCAGTCAGAGAGGATAGTCTTGATGGGAATCAACCCCAGACCTTCCGCGCATGAGTCCGCGCCTTAATGACCTCGGCCGTCCGTGGCGGTGGAGTGTGTGAAATCCCATTGTTTGTACAGTCGCACACAGGAGTTGATGATAGTTGCATAAAATTACGGATTTGTGACAAAGATTTACTTTTGAACTATCCGATGGTGATTATAGTCTGCCAGTGACTGTAAAACGCTACAAAGAGAAGGACCTCACCATTCGAGCTGTATGTTGGTTGTATTACTCAACTCTAAAAATGAATTCCTAACCGAAAAAAAATAAATTAAAAGAAAGCGAATGCAGCCAAGACGAAATGCATATCAATGTCAAGAAAGCACTAATACAGAAAACTTGCCAAACGCACAGAACATACAAAGATACAATAAGCAGCAGTAAATCACGTGAACATGCCCTGAGGGATCAGCATAGGGGTATATCTGAAAACTGAAATTTAAAATACACTTTTGCGTTTAATTTTCTCTTTATTGTTTTAAAATAAACGGACAAATTAATTCAGCATATAAGCTTATTTATAATTATATATGTTTTATATTTAACAAAAAGTATTGTCGTGAAGGTATAAAATGTGAAATATTAATCTAATATGTGTGTGAGAATTATATTTGTATGTAAGAGCGTTCTGTAATAACCTTCTGAAAACGTTTTCGTTACATGCTTTTACTACAATAACATTTAAATTAAATTTCAAAGTCGATGAAAACCAACGAAACTTTCCATTGTTGATTGTTGATTGTGTATATTGTAAGTTTTTAAATAGTAACAAACTTTGGTTTATTGAAACATATGGACATCATCTTAAATACACAATGCACTCGAAACTTTCAGTTATTTTTCTCTATTTTAATGAATGTAAAGACGATATTAAGGGCTCAGTTCATAAATATGGTTACATTTAAAAATGCCCACACAATGTGGCTTTTTCTATCAGATTTCATTTGATTAATAGTATACCATTAATGTTTGTAATTTAATTCAACAACAATGATCATTATGACGGTCATGATGATGATGATGATGATGATAATAATAATAATAATAATAATAAAATGTGGTTTTTCTTTTGTTATACGTATAGATTGCAAGAATTCTAATTTTGTTCCCCTAATACCACACAGTAATGCTGTTACTTATTTCATTTCATTAATAAGGGGCCATAATTTGGATTTTATATTCATTGTTAAAGTTATTTAAGTTGCTGAGGAATTCGCTTAGTTTAAGCAGCTCCTTCGTGACGGACTTTTATCATCTTACCGATAATGGGATTCTTGTTCACCCATTTCGTCCTGAAACTGACTGTTGCCAAAAAGAAAGAAAAAAAAGGAAGGAAGAAGGGGCGGGAAAATCTTATAAATGATAATCAAGAAAAATAGTTATTCAGATGTTAAATCCCTACAGTTCCTTATTAAAGATAAAAGGCCGAATTTTTTGAAGGGGTAGTATGTATTTTCATTGAAGCATTTTCCCGCTCTTTTATATTGCTTATGAACCAAGCATGCTCTATTGCTATGAAAAAATATTCATTTTAGAATAATGTTTTCAACAGCAAACATTTTAATAGCGTACTCTAAGATAACAGCATAACTATATCCTTTGTTACGCGAAAAGATGTCAATGCTACGTTCTTATTTGTAGTAAACAAGTACTTAGAAAACTTCAATTTTGAGTTAAAACGATTTTGCTTAATGTTCGTTCTTTTCTTTGAGAGTACGTGTGGGAGTCGTTCGAAAGAAATAAAAAAACAGGCGGAAGTTCTTGGTAACAATGTGGAGTATGTCTACACGAAGCAAAGGAAAAGACAACTGCGCAATGAAAAGCAAAACTTCGCTTCTTTTATTCTTCCCAGAAGGGAATATCTTACAGTGCGTGTGTTTAAACGGGAAATTTGTGTGCGTCTTTTATGCAAATTCTCAAGGGTTTGGCTATAGCTCTAGCTTCCGCATCATCTGAATTAATACTCAAGGGTTCTAAAAGGACTTAAGTGATGTAACTCTTTATCTTGTAACATCAAGTTAATAAAAACCTTTGAAAGAAGAAGCAACGTTACCATTTTTAATTGCTTCAAACATTTCTCATCGCTTTTTAATTAAATCGCAATGTGATAGGTGCAGATTTAGAATCCTAATTGGATCAATTAATTTTAGTTTTCTGCCTGTATGTGTGAAGAGCCTTAGGTGCCAGTCTCCAAAGCTAGTAATGGCATCGACTCCCAGTATCAGACTTAGTAAGTTATTGAGGCAGTAACCTATGATATGAACTAGAGCCAACCTTGTAAGGATGAGGCGCACACTGATAAGAGTGGCCCTATCTTTAATGCCTGGCGAACTTATAATAAAAATTATAGGACTTGTAAATTTTGAGAGTAAAATATTCAGACATTTAAAATGTAAAACCGAGAAAGGGAAATTTGTAAATATTTAAGGATGTCCATGAGCGAAATGTTCGATAAACTCAATGAAAACTTTTAACTTTAGTTTTAAACATTGCAAGGTAGATTCTATTTTCTTTTTAATGCACAAGCGGCTTCCAGGCGCTATTTTTAAAGCCCATACGGCATTGTTTAAATGTAAGCGTTACTTTATTGCAATATTAACATCTGGCTTGGAATATTTTGCACATTTATTAACGGCTGACCGAATGAGCATTTCTCAAGAGTGCCTGGATATGTTTAAACCCAATTCAACGGAGTTTCTGCACAATTGGTGAAACACAGATTCACGATTACATGCCATACACGAAGCAGTCTCTGACAGACATGTTGCAAAATTGGCGGATATACCAAAAACTACAAGTGACATATGCTGGTGTTTTTAATGGTTCAGAAATAAATCAATAAATGTAAATGTGGTCCAAGAAAAGGAAGATGAAGACTAGAGGCAGTGAAAATGGCGAGAATCTTCTTCTCTGTCATTAGTTGTGTTCGATGTGTTGTCCAAGGACCGGACTATTACTCTACATCGGAATTTCCACTGTGGAAGGCTGTGTCGCAGCGCAGGAAGAGAAAGGTTAGTCCAAACCTGCTGGCAAACTTCTATACCCTCAATAACGTCTAGAAGCAATGCCTTGCTTCAACAAACTAGACTCCAAAAAGTCATGGATGACGCATCTGGCGACTTTCACAGGTATTGGCTTAAAGAATATGAAATCTCAGGAGCTTTCCGGTGGTAGTAGGTGAAAAATGGCCTGGCAATGTAAATGGATGCCTAATCTACATGGTTTCATGCTTTTGAGGTGTCGTTATCATTCAACCGAGGAATGTCTTTATAGAAAATGGAGTCGTGAGTTCTGATAGTATTTGCAAAATTGTGAATCCTGAGCAATCCATGGGGGAAATAACCAGCAACCACAATGAAGAACTTTTGTTTACCCACATGAAGCTGGGCGCTCCTTTTTCCGCAATGAAGATTAGTAGAAGTTATAGAGTCGGTTTGTATCGTCCTAATGTACCCAAGCCTCGTCTGGAGAAACCACCCATTGCATTCATAGACTTTTCTGGCACTGCTGAAGCATTCCTTGATTTTCTTAATTTTCAGAAACTATTTTTCTTGTTTTATTAAAATGGTATATACCGAAGAGAAACAAATATTTGTGCCGCAAGAGTAGTTTTTAAATTTTGAGTTTCGGGTAAAACCCCACTCCTAATAATCTGATTTCACTGAAACTATTATTCCTATTTTATTTAAATGGCATATACGGAGCTTCGTTGAGAAAAAATAAAAAATTACGGCTACTAGAGCAATTTTTAAATTTCGCTTTAATCCCCCCAACTCTTAATTTCGGTTTTCAGCTATACCTCCTCTCCTAATGGCTCGTTTCCCTAATTTTCAGAGATTATTTTTATTATCTAATTTAAATAAATTAGATAATAAAATAGTGTTATGAAAAAAAAAACAAAAACAAATATTGGTGCCACTGGAGCGATTTTCAAATGTTGGGTCAGGTAAATACCCATTTCTAATAATTTGATTTCGCTGATTTTCAGCAACTATTTTTCTTATTTACCGTATTTCCTTTAAAAAAAATGAAAACTGCAGCCGCTGGAACGATTTTTAAGTTAGTTTTAACCGCTCAGGTATACTCCACTCCTAAAGCCCTGTTTTTCAGAAATTGTTTTTATCATTTTGTTTTAATGAAATATACCGAGTTTCGTTGATTAAAAGAATTGCTGCCGCTAGAGTGGTTTTTAATTTTCTTTAAAAATTCGCTTTTGGTTAACTCCCACCCAACAGTCCAATTTTGCTATTTACGAACTCGACGAATTATTTGTTAATTGATGGTTATATGCCGAGTTTTGTTGAGAAAAAACAAAAATTGCTACCACTAGAGCGTTAACAGATACACATACACACGCGCGCACGTAGTATATTTATACAATATTGTACATAAGACATATTTTTTTCCCTCCCCATTTTCGATGCCTAGTAGGTAGATGGAGATTTGAAGAATGTTTTCAAAAGTCGTTTTATGGGTGCAACTGCAATTCTTACATTCCTTTGGAATTTGCTGAAAAGCAGTACTGTGTATAGCAATCGAGTATGTATATACAGCGAGGATATTTAAGATACGAGCAGGCAAAACTCGGAGGAAGTCAGCTAGCATAATGTAGCTAGTTTGAGGGTGACTTTATCAGCGAGTGTTTATGCGTTCGAATATAACAATGTGTGCTAATTGTTCTTCGTTAGTTAGCAAGTAATCTGTGGCAATTGAGTATGCCTGGCAAGTAAGATATTCGCTCACTGAGTATCAAACGAAAGAACATTCAAGTCATACCGGCATTAAACTAAGTGCCCATGGGAAGGGCTGCTGCGTATAACTTTCTTTTGCCATTTAAAAATGCATTTGACTGCTGCTACAGCTGGAACAGTATCATGAAAAAAAGAAAAAAAAAGAGAGAAAAAAAAACAGGCTTTCTTGGCAATAGTTATAAATGGTATACCTGTCTTGTCTTAACCCCACTTGCGAAATAATCAAAACATAATATCCTGCTCGCACCATTCAATAAAACTCTCTTCAACTCGCTCCAAATCCCGCTTCATACGTTCTTGCGGATATTTCCTTCAGTTGCTCATATAATACGTATTACCTCATATAATACGTATGAACATGTTTCGTAGAAACATGGTGGTATGCCATCTAGCTGTAGGATGAAGTGCCTGCTGTCAGTTATAAGCCTCCGTAACTTCTTCGACTTTCTCTTCTGACATGACAAGCCTCCCGCACGCTTGTCGTCGCATAAGCAGCCAGTCGCTTGAAATTTCCTGTATCACTTCATTTTGTTGTAATAAATAGGTGGATATTTTTTACTTCTGACACGATATGCTCTTTGCACACTCACAACAGACTCAAAAAGAGCAATTTGAAGAATACAAAATGCCTTCTCACAGCCTTCTCGTTTTGTGTTATCTGCGTTATTTTGTAGTAAGTTATGGCGGTTTTTTTTCCCCCCTGAATTAAGACACTAGAATAGATGAGTGTTCTCGTCCGCCATTTTTACTCCTTTATTTCGGAGCAACAGTTGCGGAACACAAACACCCTGACGCTTATAGCAACGTCATCAAGCGGTGTATATAAACGCATTTATTTAAATGTTAGTCTTTTTTTAGATGAGTTGCTTAACTGAAAAATATAAATATAATTATAATCTATAATTTTATAACATGTGATTAAATACAAAAATTATGATATTGAATTCTTAAATACATATAAGGTATAGGTTATGTTCCTTTCATAGTAACATTGATATTCATAAAAACTATTGAATCAATTATCATGACGCTCAATCAAATAAAGATTTATTTTATATTTTTATAAAGGTACTTAATTATCACTGCTACTTATAAGTACAACTATTACTATTATTATCCATACGTACCTATACCTAGTAAATGCTACTTATGTGGAGCTAAATTGTCTTTTTATTTTACACGCAATATATTTCAGTCTTTTAATTATCACTACAAACATTTTAAGTCACTTTATTATTAAAAATCCACTATTTTTAATCCAAAAAACGATTAAAAACACTGAACAAATACACAGTAATACATCCGATCAGTAGCCTCGGTTAGCACCAAAGGAGTGAAAATGGCGAATGTACCTACATCTATAGTACTCTACTGAATTTTGCCATGGCACTTCCGGTGGCCGCCAGCGGAACTAAAATGTATGACGTTGGATATCAAAATTTGGTGAGTTTATCTTTCATGTTGTGAAATTCAGCATATTTGAATGTTTGATTTCACAGACTTTGCATACACTCTGTATAAAAATAGGCGATATTTAAAGCTGAAGTAGGAGTTACATTTTTAAACAATATGTGGTGTCTTGGTTATATATCTTTCGTTCGAGGCTTTAACAGAAACTTAGCTATGTTTCCCTAAGTGTAAAATGTAAATTAAGACTTGAATGCCCCCTCTTAATGTCTGAATTGCAAACGACATCAATTTCTCGTTTCAGGAAAGAGAATACTAGTGAAGAAAGCCCCAGTTCACAGCGTGCTAAATGAAGAAGTTCGTGCCACAAGTCAGAAGCAACAGCAGCAGCAACACCACACCCTCATTCCCAATCCTGTAATTTCCTGACCATGTGTCTACATGTCTCTACTTAAGCAAACATGGCAACAGTAGTTAGGTTATGTAGAACAGCTTTGATCGAATAAATATTTCGTTCTTCACTGTGCGTTCTATGCACACAATACAGCTGTAATCTCTGCTCACTTCAACCTGCAGTTGTACTAACATATCACTGCGCAAACTGTGTCCAACTGGCTACCCAACTAAATACATTGCGGTATTAACAACTTACCTTAAAACATTAGATATTATTATTCATAATGCATTTGCGGAATAATATTTGTCATCACATTTACTGTTTCGTAACACTGGCACTGCACCTATATAGTAGTTACATTTTAATGTCTCAAGTAGAGAAGCTGTTCCATAAAATAGTATTTCCGCCATAATATATCACGCGCTTCATATTTCCCGAAAACTGCGCAATAATGTAAATACTTCATGTTTCGGTTTCTTTGCTGTTCCTTAAAAAGCAAAGAGTTCTTGCCCACAAGCAAAATATTTCATTGCTTTAACAAACATACTATTATTTCATTGTTTTGAGAGATGTATGGAATAAAATATGTGGCCTATCTGCAATGGACAAGGTTAGTTAACTCACGTTTTCTTTCGTGCTCAGTTTGTAGCACTTGAATATTCTGCTTAACAACGGTTAGGTCCCGTTCACAATGAAAATTTGACATAAACATAATGAAAATAAGAAGTAACACGTAAACTTTGTACAATATGGGGATTCACAATGAAAGACTCAAACAAAAAAGCGTAAATCAACTACCAGCTTATTGCCAAGTGCAGTAAGTAATTGCTTGGAGTATTATATTTAAAAAGTCGATCATCTCGGCAAAGAGGATGGTGTGTTACACAAGCGAGGATAAGGTTTGATAAAAGCCAATTAATTTTTCGTCTTTCAATGCCATTCTATCAACAGAGTAGCAATACGTTCTGATTGGCTGAAATCTTGCGTTTTTCTTTAGACTAGACGTAAAACCTTGGATCTTGCAAGCTTCTCAAGTTTATGTCCAATTGTACGTTTATTTTTATATGTACATGATTCATTATGAACTCCATAACAACATATTACATCTCGTTTTTACATTTATTTACGCTTAATTTTCATTGCGAATGGCCCCGTATGATTACAATCACGTTTGGTCGAAAAATAATTAACCTCTTGGTAATGGAAACTAATGCGATTTTATGAACCAGAAAAGTTGGGTAAAACAATTCCAATTCCAACGTAACATAAAAAAAATATATATATAAAATCTCTGTGTCAGAATAGTGTAAGTGAACAAAACGTTTAAATATTAAGGAAATGAATGATGCAAAGAATATTAATTTCCTCAGAATTCCAGTTGTTACCTTTTAGTCTTGTTGCACTTCATAGAATTAATTTGATTGTGCTGTACTATATTTATATTATTAATTTATTGTGTGATATTTGTATGCGTTAAGGCAACAATAAATATTATAATATAAATCTGTATAACTCCCAAGTCTAAACCTTGAATCATTAAATGGTGTGAAAAATTATAACAGCAGCAGTACATACCCCTCTCTCATTTCCTTCCGGTTCTATATTTTAAAATTTACCCTTTTACATGTGTAAGTACATTCTTTTCCACAGTGCATGCGCTACTAATAATGGGAGATTATTATTATTATTATTATTATTATTATTATTATTATTATTATTATTATTTTGTTCATATATTTATTATATTGGTGTTTATTTTGTTAAGTTAATTAACTCAGATGTATTATTGGAGCTGGTGTGCACAAAATCTCAAATTCATTTTGGTTTTCGCTCATGGTTTCGAAAACGTCAGTGACAATGGTGATCTTACAGCAGCAACAACCTTCACACACGTACATTTAGAAATGGAAAAAATAACAATTGATAAACACACGCCAATTCTCCACTTCATTCTATTGTGATCGGTATGATTGGTTTCAATATAGAATCAATATAGTTTCCTTGTCGAGGAAACCAAAAAACAGCCAAGTTCAGTTTCTGTTTGGTATTTCCAGGGACCAGAATCTGTTATATGAAAACGTGACCTATTTTCCTGAAATATTTGTTTGTACATGCTTTCTCATGACACGCTTTAAATGCGGAAGTACAGCGCCCACCTCATTAAAAGGTGAGATTTTAAATTCCTTATTTCTAAATGATAATCTATCAAAAAGTTTCATTTTTCTAGCACATGTTCAGCAGTCTTCAGACCGCTTTAAACTAAAATACGGAGCACAATAAAATAGTAATTACTGCCTCAGTGGGCTACCTGTAGCGTTTGCAACTACGTTCTGGTTTCGATTCTTACTCAGATTAAGCTGAATGAGTAAATATTTTGGAAGGGGGAGGGTGTGAATGCCAGATAGCTTTAGGGATGGGAATTCATCTCACTGCAAAGTCTCGAATATTCGGTAGCTAAAATTTGAAAATCTCGTAATTCCTCTCGAGCAAGTGAACAGTGCTGCGCTCTCTGCGCGAGTGTGCAATTTACAATATGCTGTAAACATTGCTCTCTCGGAGCGCGGGCCTCGATCTGTTTTAGATTGCAATTTCGGTTATTCTGAGAATGGAAAATCCTTGCCCTATGAGTACCGTAAGGTTGTTCTCTTTCGATCTGTTTTAGATTGCAATTTCGGTTATTCTGAGGATGGAAAAGTCCTTGCACTATGAGTACCGTAAGGTTGTTCTCTTACATTACAAGTATGCTAATATTAACATAACTGCTTATTTGGGAAACGAAATTAAATAGAATGAATCCAGTTTAAAAACAAGAGCAATATTAATTGCGATTAGCCGATGCTTGACCTATCTTGCGGCACTTCAAATTCTGCATTGTCACAGCGTGACATTACAATGCATTATTGGTATTCAGCAAGGTATCAAGAAGTTCTGGAGCCATTTGCTCTCAAGTTTCACCTCCTACTTTTTCAACTCTGCACTCGTTTGAGTAATTATTAATTCATTTATCCCTACAGACTACATTTAGGTACTCATAGGTTTAATAGTGCATTAAAACCATGTTACCTTCACCGTTTTTTCTACTGGATAACAACGGCTTCAGAAGTTCGCTACAATACTGTCACAAAGTTCATGAGAGAGAAAAAAAAAGTAGTAATAATAATTCCTTAGTGCAAAAAGATAATCACTCGCTAGCGTCCAGGGTGTGGAGTACCACTTTTTAAGCACATACCTGTTAGGACAGTATATGACTGGCAACAGCAGCACTCCAAGAAACCTAATCAGTGTACTGCCTGCACAAATTTATTTTATGTCCATTGACATCAAATTAGAATCTCTTGGGATGTGGTTGGCAATGTACCTCTTAGCTATCACACTGATAGACTGCACCAAAATCAAGCAAAAGTTAGTGTAGTGTATTCGAGGAAGGATAGTGCTGCAACATATGCTGTGAATGGACTTTGCCTGAATGGGGTTACATTTTTAAAGTTGAACTAATGACTGTTAGGCTTAATCAAGGAATCAGAAATGTTATTCACTTTCCATGTATACCAATCTGGGAATTCAAGTTTTACTGGATGCTTTATAGAACATATACTATCATAATTTACTTTTATTACAAAAGATTACAGTATACCTTAAGAATACCACTTCTACATTCAGTACAGTTTTTACACAGTACATTAAATGTTTCTTTAATTTGTGTTTAAATTTACAAAATAGTTATATGACATTAAATAAGTACAATATTAACATAAACATCAATTCAAAACAAATTAAAAATGCTGTAGTATTCTGTTCATTTCCACTTTATTTTAAAACATCACTTGATACCCTCTGCCTGCCAACCATATTCCCTACTTTGAAGCATCTGGTGTGTTTGGCTTTCTGGGGCCTGCTTCTGATGACAAGTTTGGCAATTTGATATCAAATTCGAATTACAATGATCACACATGCTGGTAATTAGAAAAAAGAAACTAGGCAGTAGCAATCCTTGTGACAATAATATATTAGTTATTTTCCATTAACATTTTAGTTTATATCACGAGGCTCATGCCAATGGTGGACCCAAGTTTGATCCTGGGTTGGGATGAATTGCCTATATGAGAGTTGTTTCCCAAGTGTTCCCTCTCTGTGAAGAAATAAATGCTAGATAACTTGTCAGTTCTGGTGGTCTAGTGATAACCATACTTGCCCCTTTGACCCAAGGTCACAGCTTGGCCAGAGTGAATGAGTTTTTTAGGGTATAAAAATCTTAAGTATGACTTTCTTCTTTAGTCCTGTGTTGTAGATTTACAGCACATAAAAGAACCTCAAGCCTAAAAGAAGGCCCTCAGAGCAAAATTTATATGCTGATTCATGCCCTGAATTAAATGGAGCACTAATGACCAGAGACGTTAAAAAAGAATCCTTAAATAAAATAAAAATAAATAAAAAGCTAGATAACTGTAACTTTATTATCACTATTATTAAATATTTTTTCTTCAATCTTAATTTTTCGTTTATAGGATCTAGCGCTTAGCATAGTAAGAACTTTAAAAATGTTATTACTTTTTTCTTCATCAATTTAGATCAAAAGACAACATTTTAGAGACACTTTGCCAATGGATACTTTTTGTTAATCTGTTCTGATTCATTTTATGGGTACATAACATGCCAGTTTTAAATAAAATATTTTTTCAGCTAGATTAATTATGCTTACAACTGCCATAGGCTGATTATATTCTTTTTTCCGTCCAGTTTTTAGTCATATGTAAGCATATTGATCCATATTTCTTATTAAAGTGTCTGCTAAAAACAACTGGTTTTTCATTGAAATCTTCCTTTTTACAAAACTGGTTCACAATTAAGTCTTTCTTTTGGCAATATGATACCTGCACGCTAAATATAGATATAATTTATTTCTTCTACTATTACACATATTAATTTTAACTGATTTATATGGTTTACTTCATATATCCTGTAGTCCCCCCCCCCAAAGGCCATTATTTATGTTATTTCAATGAAGATTTATTTGGACTGCTTTGCAGACTCTTTCAGAAAATGAAAATAAATAACTTTTGCATACTATAAGGACAAATCTTTAACTGTAAGGGTTCACTGGGCTTATTTTATATAAATTATATACACTTGTCATTCTATATAAAAATTATAATTGAAGTTACTGAATTTATAATTAGCTACATAAATCTTAATCCATATTGTAGCTAAGCACAGAAAATTGTTGATTATTCAGCATTTAAACAAAACAATACAATGAAAAAGTAACCTCATAATTAGTTTACGTTTAAAAGAAAATGCCTGAAAACAATAGTTTCACATTGCAATAAATGCAGCAACAAAAACTGATGAACATTATTTGTGCAACATTTGCTCTTAAAAAGTTTGAAGAAAGTTGCAGAAAACTTTGTATTGCAATATATGAGATGTAATTTTTTCTTTTTATAAAAATGACGGCATTCTAAAGTAAATACATTACATTTAAAACTAATTTTGTCAGAACTAATACAGTGAAGCAACTATAATATATTCTTAATTAGCTGGTGAATCAATTTGATACTCTTATGCTCCATTTACCATTGAATTATACAGAATATGTTTCACAGGCCTGTGTCAGCATCATCAGCTTGAGTCGACTGCCGGATTTGTTGACAGTTGAATGGACTTGGTGCAGCTCTTGTGGACATTGTATAAACTTTTGGATTAATTTGTCTTACGTTGGGCTCTCAAAGTTCATAATCTTATCATATTTTTTTTAAGCCTAATAATTGGCTCAACCCCAGTGATCATAGAATCCCTGATGAGGAAAAACCAGGAATTTATAAAATCAACTGCTAGGAGTGCAACAAAGTATATATTGGCAAAACAAAAAGAAACATTGGAATTAGGCTCATAGAACATTATAAAAATATCAGATACAATCAGATAAATTAGCAGTTGCACATCACTTTTGGAAAGAGAAACACGATTTAGAAATGGAAATCAAATTATCAAAATTCGTAGATAGACCTTTGGAGATGGAAATAAGGGAAACAATTTTTATAAAAAAATATGAAGATAAGGTTATGAACTTCGAGATCCCAATGGAAGACAAATTAATCCAAAAGTTCATAAAATATCCACAAGAGCTTTAACAAATCCATTCAACACTCAATGAATCCAGCAGTTGACTCACAGCTGATGATGTAGGCAAAGGCCTGTGAAACATGTTCTGTATAACTCAATGATAAGCAGAGCATAAGAGTATCAGATCGACTCACCAGCTAATTAAAAATATTATATTAAAATTTTTATCTTATCCACCATGTAACTCTTTAATTTATCAATCCATTTATAGAGACTTACAATACTGCCATGTAAATGACAGTAAATGAATGACAACAAAATCAATGTCATTCTGCTGCTGCATATGCATGTCATTCTTCATGCATTCTTTGTTTAAGAGCTATTTAGAAATTTTACTGAGGACTTTGAGGGTTCCAATTTAGCCAAATTGACAATTCCGCCAATGCATCAGCTCTTTTGTTGCTGGCAATATTACGTGCTGCTTATCCCTAATAGGTAGCCTATTTCAGTTATCATCATTTAGACTGTAAAACCACATGAGTTTAATACTGCTACATATCCTCAACACCATAACCATGATAACTGCTGCAATTAAGAAACAGGACATGCTGTTTGTTTTATTTCATTTTCTTATAATATGTAGCAGTAGTTATAAAATAAACCAGTATACATTTTTTATGATGCAGAGGTATATTTCAACAGAAAACTTTTAATGTTACTGTAAACTAGGGCAAATGCAGATGCACGGTATTGCAGTCTAGCTGTGGTATGTGGTATTTAGAGGTTGCAAATTACACAAGGTGATTCTCTTGCTAGAGGTCCCAAACTATTTTCTGTAAAAATGTATGTTATATAGATATGTTGAAAATCTTCTCTCACATTCAAGCACACTTGTATACATTTCTCCAAAATCTGGAATACTTCTTCCAAAGTAGCAATGTCAAATGGCTGCAATCTGTTAGTATATAGCATCTTTAAGTTTTTTTTGATTATTCTGTGTTTATTTTTGTATACTTTTCCCTTCAACATGCTCCAAAGGAAGAAGCTTGAGGTGTTAGATCCTGATTTGAGTAGCCAAACACCATTTTTTTTCCCCCACATGTGAAATATGGGAGATTAATTGGGAAAGGATTCATTATGATTTTGATGGCAATGCCAGCAATTGCTTCTTTAAATTGTTTATTGTTTCCTCAGCAATTTGCAGCCTTCTGAATGTTGAGTGAGAAGGCTTTCTGCTGTCTCTTAATCTTTTAACCTGTTTTTGAATATAGTAATTTGATGGTATGCATCTTTTATCAAATTAAATTTTAAATGCCATATGGGTAAGTTTTAAATGAGCTTGTTTGCCAGTATTTACAAATGAGGAACATCCTTTGTGTGATTGTGTGTTATTAACAACTGCCAAGTTTTGGTGACACAGAACAATGAAGGTCACTAACTGAGTTCATTATATTGCTGGAGTTTCCAAGCTGTTTTGCATTGTTGGTGAGTGTAAACAAATTTGCAAGCCATTGTTTAAATAATATAACTTTTTATAGACAACTGTTTGGAACCTCTAGTGAGAGTATTTATCCCCTGCATTATCAAAGTAATGGTAGCAGACTCATGAGTTGCTGATAAATGAGATGAAATTCAGTTAAGAAAAGTATTTATTTAACATGTTATTCACTTCAATCATTTCGGGTTATAAGCAGACTCATGAGTTGCTGATAAATGAGATGAAATTCAGTTAGGAAAAGTATTTAACTTGTTCACTTCAATCATTTGAGGTTATGTCATTTCCTGGCAATAAGTGCTATACAACGAGGAGATAATTCATCATCCATAACTTTGACAGTTTCACAAGAAGAAAACAAACTGGCATTTTCATGCAGATATGCAGCTCTGTCTGCTAATATTAATGATTCAGCTACTGGCTGCATCATCATCTGTAGCGCAGTCAGTACTTCTACCAACTGACACAGGTTCTGATGCTGTTGCCACAGTTCAGTAACATCCTGTTTCATGTTCGTTCTTGTATCACTTGGCAAACCATAACGTTTCAATGCATCAACTATAAAAGTATCAAATGTCTTTCGATTTAACTTGCTCACACAACGTCTGTGCAACTTCTTCAATTGTAGCCCTTCTGGAACAGTCAGACAATGTTAAAATGAGTTCTGCTCACAAACTGTATAGTTACCTAACCATACTATGTACATACAGTTTCTATTCATCTGTCATTCTCCTAATATTTGTTCTCTCAGAGTGCTAAACAATAGGGACAGTAGGTCTCTGAAACTGTAGTACCATATTACATTTTGCAGAAAGAATTTCAGTTTCAATATCTAGTTATGTTCCTCAGACTTTAACATAATTTCAACCATATTAAATACAGTTGGAGTTTCCTGATGTTCCTAATGCAACAGAATTGAGAAAGTCTATTTTCAAACCTACTATTAGTAATTTTATCAACAGACTCAATGCTGATATACAGGGAATAATTAAGGCACACAGGGCCTGTGATGCTGGGAAGGGGGGGGGGGCATAAGCTCTCCAAAAAACCATTTTGTAATATAGGCCCACATAAAAACATTATTTCGATTTAGAATAACATCTTAGGTAAATTTTTGAACCGTCAGTCATTCTATGGTTGACAATGTGAGCAAGGTCTCATGAATCATGTTGCAGTTTTAATTTTAAAAGTTTTAAGAGTGGAATGTCAAGAGTGTTTTTAACGTGTTAACATGATATTAAATAGTTTTACTTTTAATCTACCTAAGATTTTATGATCGTTTCTCTGTGGGGATTCCTAAATTTATCATTAATTTTAGTTAAAATAACATATTTGATTAATGCATTCTTTCCAATTATTTATTTATTTATTTATTTATTTATTTATTTAGGGACGCTGTTTAATATCTCAGATCATCAGCGTCCCATTCAACTCAGAGCGTGAAACGGCCGACAAATTTTGCTCAGAGGCCTCTCTTTCAGGCTTGAGGTTCTTTTTCGTGCTGTAAATGTACGACATGGGACCCACGGCTTTACTTCCCTTCTGAAGGAAGCCATACTTAGGATTTTTACACCGGAAAAAATCCATCGATCCTGCCCGGGTTCGAATCCGCGATCTTGGGTATAGGAGGCAAGTATGGTAACCACTACACCACCAGGACCGGCTTTTGTTCCGATGATGCAATGTTAAATCCCACCTTGCTTCTCCAACATATGTTCATCTCTTTTCATGCCTGTCTTCCACAAATTCTCAACTTGCATACACAACAATGATCTATGTCTGGAACATGTATAATAATGTTATTTTTATAATAGCTTTTAATATAATTTTAGAAAATGAGATTAAATTAATTTCTGAACTAAACATAATATATACATTATATGAACAGTTTATGTTCTTTTTATTGGTTTTCTTTAAAGTGTATATGCAAGAATAAATATGAGAATGCACAACTGGCAAGGAAATTATCAGTAAAAAAAAAATATCAGTTTCCTCTTGAGTAGAGTGATAGATGTCAGTGAATAATTGCACTTAGAGAATTAGGAAAATATTAAGTATAATAATAATAATAATAATAATAATAATAATAATAATAACAATAATAATAATAATAATAGCAATGATGATGATAATAATAATAACAACAATAATAATAATAAATATTTAAGCAGTGCTAAAAAGTGGAAGTTTAGGTAAATGAAAGAAAAGAGCAGGTCAGGAAGTTGTAAAACAGTATGTATTTTTTTTAAAAGTACAAATGAGTCCATTTCTAGTGGTAGTAGAACAGAATCAGGAAAATCAGTAAATATTCGTGAATTTTTATTGGGTTATATAAAATATGTGGGCAAATTGGAAAACTATTCCAAAAGAAAATCACTAAGACACAAGAAAAAAAATTGGATCTTAACAAGTTTCATGCCAAGGGTATGATGGACCAGCTAATATGAGTGGAAAATATCATGGTCTGCAAGGATGGAGAGTACAAATAAAGGTAGTGTCAATAGTGATTATGTACACTGTGTGGGTCATAATTTAAATTTACTTCTGCATGATTCTGTTAAACACATTTCAGAATTAAAGGATTTTTATACAATTGTAAATCAAGTTTGTGTGTTTTTAATGAAAGTTTACCATGATGGCAGGAATTAAATAGTGCCTTGGATAATGGGACAGCCAAATGCACACTGAAAAAACTCTGTCTTACGAGATGGTCTTAGCATCGAGGATTCGCATGGACTTATCATCATGAATGGCAGAGAGTCACTGAGAATTAACTAAATTGTTTACTTTTGTAGTTATTCATTAGAATATCAGTTGCAAAGTTTTGTGAATTGCAGCCAATTATCCATTAAAGTTCATAGAAGATCTTGCTGATATGAAGCAGACACAGACAGAAACACATTTGGTTACTATGATTCGCAATACAGAGATAAAAATGCAGTTGCAAATTGTAAATATATAATGTAGGTTGGTTTTCCAGCTGGCTAACAGATGAAGGCAAAGAAAATGGATGAAAGAGCAGAAAGAGAGAGGGATAAGCATTAAGGTATAGAACACAGCTGCTTTATTTGCTATTGTTTGCAAATTTTTCAATATTTTTTAAAATTATTTATATATTTTAAGACTTTGGGAGGGTTTCTGGAGCTAAAAACTTTCTGAATTCATTCTGACCTATAGCTTGTACTGCAACTTTGCCCTATTGCAATCTGTGTATGGAAAGTCACCAAATTATTCTGAATTTTTCTGCATTATTAATTTTGTTTAATGTTATACAGTATGTCTTAATACACTGCTTAAAAACAGCTTACCACTAACCTTTGTGTGCATACAGCTCCAGAACTGCCCTTGCAACAACCTGTAGGCTGTGTGTCTCATGATCTTGAGCTGAACAGTGTTGCCACCTGCTGAAGGTCTCTTGTGCTGCAAGCCTTAGAAAGGGACGCCGTAAAAAAGACTTTGCAGCAGCCATGTTAGTAAGGGCAGAACTTAATGGAAAATTCCTGAATGTTTCCTTTCCTTCTTCACATGACACAAATTCCATTTTATGATAGCAACAAGGCACGAATACCATCAATCTGATTGATGGTATCTTTAGAAAAAGCTGCATTGCATCTACAGACAGATCTCCACAGGCATGGAGTCCCACCATACACACACCGCACTTGTCCATAGTTTCATTTTCAGCATGACGTGGTTCTGAGATCTCTGTTCGACTAGACACTTGATCCAATAGTTTGGAATGCACGCCACATTTGCACTGTGGAGATTTTTCAGATAGCAAATAGTTAGTAACTGCAGACTCTACCTTACTGATGGAATCCACAGATACACTACATTCCAGATACTGAATTCCAGAGTTAGGACATAGAGAAAGTTGACGTTTAGTTGCTGCATCCACACGATGGGACTCAAACTCCAATCCTAAGATCTGATAGCCATACCAGTGATGCAGTACCTGCCCAAGATAACCCTGCTCAACAAAAAAGTTCAAATTAATCATTTACAGTCTCAGATTTATCTACTATATTACTAAGTGTGGTAATTTTTAGCATTTTGTAGGGTTTATATATCTGCAATTTATAGTATTTTATAGTATTATGAAGAAAAACATAATTTCAGTTAATTCTGATAAAGAAGTATGTCTTGATAATAACATTATGCAAAATAAAAATTTTCAATAATTAATAATTTTAATATTGGGCACTTAATATGGTTTTGTGTTATTTTACACCCTAGATTTAATAAAATGTTTTAGTCCTCATTTTATTTATGTTAATTGTTTAATGCCTTTACTAACGTGTAAATGCAGTAATAACTTTAAATTTATGGCTCTCTTTTCTTTTCTCAGACACTGATTGCACAATTTATACGTTAACATTTTACCATCACTGATATAAAGCTTTCCTGTTTATAATTTTCTGCCTGCTGTTTTATCAATATTTTCGACTTCACAATCTTAGCTCTTGTTGATGTGACTTCTGCATAGGGAATGAAAGATACAAAACTTGGTAAAATGTGTGATGGCTAAAACATGAAATTTTGAAACGTTTACACTTCACAGGAGGGGTTGCTTTCAGCATTCCAGAAAGTGGTGGCTGTCAACTGCATTTTAAACATTTCAAGGATGTACAAACTGCTCACTTGAAGTTTGCAGAAGAAAAACAAAGAAAAATGTTTTATTTGAGAAGAATTGTTGATTTTGCATTTATATTGTATTTTAGTACAGTCAATTTCTCATTTCCTACTATATTGTATTTGCAAAAATTTGCTACACTTATATATTGCATATATTGAATGAGTTATTTAAAAACTATATAAGGAACTATCACTGTGAAGCTAATTATATGATTAAAACATTTAGGCTATCTATGTTTTTTTAATTCAGTTATGCTATCCTTCATTCATACAAAATTTGTAAATAAAGTACCCATAGGCAATAGGGCATGCACCTGTTGAATAAGCCTTGTTAGCTCTAATAACTGTAAGATTATAGATTCAATAGCCATCATATAGCCCAGCTGAATAGGGTACAGGTTTGAATTCAGCTTGGGCTAAGATACTGAGGTTTTCATATATCAACCTATATATACAGAATGTTAATGAACTACACCAAAATAATTTCAGAGAGTGTGGAGGTGTCTTAGACAGGTAATTTGAAATAGAAAATATATGGTCTATCTGTTCAAATTTTGAAGCTATGGCTATAAGTTTCTAAAGTGCCAGTATGCCACTGGCTATAAAGATGCCCCTTGAAAGCATAATGAAAAATCTTTTCCCAATATATCATTTCATCTCATGTATCATCAGTGTCCACTGCCTGTGGTGCCTCAGTAGTAAAAAAAGGCGTTAAACACTATTCATAAAAATTAAAAAAAAAAGTATTACACATGATAATCAAGGGAGGTTTCAGAATGTATCATTTTGGCCAAGGGTTATGAAATTAGCTTTTGAGTATGAGGTAGTCATTTGGTTTTGAGTTCAAGTCCTGTTCATCACATTTTTTGTTCTGTTTTCTGACTAGAGCATTATATTACAGCTTTTATCCTATGTTTTAAATTGATGTTTCAATTTATACACTTAAATCTTAACATGTCTTGAGTATGTGCTGGTAAATTAAGTTTTAGGCATCATCAGCTTATTAGCCATTGTATGTTGGTAATACATTCATTGTTGAAAAAAAAGAATAAAACTTATGCGTTAAGTAAATTTCATTTATAATTCTTTAGTATGCTGTCAAATGATTAGTTCAATATTTCAGGAATTTTTGTAGCACTAAATCTTGAAAATGCTGATAACAAGCTGCAAAAAAATCATTATTTCTATGCTGGTAAGGCAGTTTTAAAGACATTCAAATCAATTTTTCGCCCGGCTTGACTTTAACACCAACTTATCAGCATATGGTGCCATGTTTTAACACCATAAAACTGTGTTATATTTACTTGTGGCCCATACATATCCATACCTATCTCAAATTGCTTATATGATATCTCTACACTCTCTGAAATTATTTCGGTATAGTTCATTAATGCCTACATGTATTAATACAATATTTATAGTTTTTTAGATTTGCAGTCCTCAGTCTTAGTATGAATAAACAACAGCATAGTAAACAAGCATGTCATAATATGGTGCACTAAAAATCTCATGTCTCTTTGGAGCAAATGTGCAATTTCTCTAAGGTGAATATGTTCTATGCTCTTACCTATGTGCAGATATATAGCCCTTTTCTTTTCATCAAACAAACAATAATGGGAATTTCATATATTGATATGGTACAGCAACAACTCATGCTGCAGCTTGAACAGAGCAGACTTGGTTTCATTCTCTAACAGTATGGACACCCCTGCATTTTCACAAATAAGTCAGAGGGGAGCCCAATGATGGGCTATCAAACAGATGCATTAACCATGCTGGTCATTATGATAGAATGTTTCTTCACATTCCCTGCATTTTTTTTATCTGTAGGGGTTTGTTAAAGATAAAGTCTATGTGCAATCTTAGCATAGATCATTCATGTTTCAAGTGTGTATCACAGAAATCATTCGAGCAATTGACAGTGCTATGTTACAACATGTATGGAACTTTTTATATAAATTAATGGTATATTTAGTCCTTAAAACAGAAATGTATTTAAATACACAATTTTAATTTATCCTTACTACGTGTTCCCTTAACCAAATTTTTCAAAAAAAAAAAGAAATAACTAACTAATTTCAAATTTAATTAGGTTTACTTGGCAAGGTTGCCTAATTTTAGAAAAAATTATGCCTGTAACTGCACAGCTGATTATGTGCAATAAACTGGAATGAAATCATTATGTTAAAAGTACTGAAAAATGATAATAAATCATACATTTTGGTATTATTAATTTGTGTTTGCCTGAGATGGCCAAACATTTATTTTAATAACATTGTGTTACTAAGAACTTAAAAATATATAAAATATTAATTCACTTCATACACATCATTTCCTATATGAAACATTCTAAAACAGTAAAAAAAAAAAATTTAAAAATTAGTTAGAAGGAACCAAAGATTTTTTTATAGTGCCACAACTTTGTTTAGAATATGCATGATACTAATATACTTTATTTATTACAGTAACCTCACCAAGCCTGCTCCTACATCAAGAACCTTTGTGATGTTCCTTGATAAACATTCCTTATGCACTGTTTCTGCAAGTCTCACAACTTCATGTTGTTTTTTGAGAGTCAATCTTCGTTGCAATTTATCTTCAAGGTTAACTCCTCCACCATGGTCAAAGCTCATTTCCTTAACACACATCTTTAATAGCTGACATTTTTTGCAGAAGTCAATTAGGGATAGTGGCCAGCATTTCTGCAAGTGAAATATATTTTTTTGATAATTTTTTACATGCTGTAAAGAAAATGATTATTCATTTCAACTCCATTCAAAACAGTTTATCTGCTCACTATTTTATACTAATAGAATCTATATCTGATTTATTAAGTTTTCTAAAACTGTGCTACATTATAAGCACATTTAATAAGTGCTTAAATTTTAATGTACTTCATATAATCTAAATTCAGTTGAATTTTTTTCTGTTTTGAAGTGTAATCTTTATTCACCATATCTTTTTGTGAACACAATATAATAAGTCATTATCCTTTATCTACATAAAAATTCTTTATAAGCAATCATTCTTATAAAAAAGTCAAGAATATATTATTAAGGTCCAAATTTTCTAAAAATTTCACTAAAATACTTAAATAAAAAAAATTAAATTATATGTTTACAGAATTTTTTCTTGTTATACACAATGTAACATAAATAGTGGGACATACAGGTGCAAGTTCCTCAAAAAAAAAAAAAAAAAAAAAAAAACACCACCACCACCATACGAGTAAACATATGTATAGAAATGCCTGGTTTGCAAGTTACTTTTTAAAGCTAATATTCAATGCCTTTTTAGGTTATAATCCAAAAACTTAAGTTTGTTAAAACAGTAATTAGCTTATTCACAAAATTGAGTGATGTTACCTATTCTGAAAGTTTTATCGCATTACTTACTATTTGCCCAATTGTATATAAAAATCACATGGTTGGCTGCTCAAATGTAAATGAACTGCAGCCTAAGTCAAACATAAGAAACAGACCAACTACAAATGTGCACAAATAATAATGTAACTGAGCTGCAGTAAAAGTCAAACATAAGAAATAGGCTAACCACAAATGTGCACAAATGATAAATGTAAACAAATCTCCATGGCAACACATCACAATGTACATCAGCATCTATAACATCACTCTGGAAAAGTTCAATATTATTCTGACAAACTCAAGTTGTTGATCACTCTTTGGAATGCAATGAAATAATAGCTCTCAAACCAGGTGTTTCCAAGCATGTTTATGTAACTTTTCTTCTTTCTTGTTTTGGTCTGGGGAACTTGACACCAAAGTTTGTCCAAGAGTTTTTGTTATGTCTTATATATGTCATATTACAATAAAAATGCACTATTCACAATGCAAAATTGTCTTATTTTTTCACCCATTTTAATGACAAATTTAAAAGTATTGTTATTCTTTGCTTTTAACATTACTAGAAGTCTACTAAACAGTTTAATACTTTATAAATGTAGCAAATTTGTAATTGTAACTGGAAATTTTATATATACAATATTGTGTTAAAAACTTTTTGGGAGAAACTCTGGTGTTATTTTTCTTCCGAATGATAGGATTTTTGTTTCATATTGTTCTAGTATTTACTAAACAAAAATTAACAAAGCTTTTTGAAATTCATAATACTCCTTCCCATGCAAGTAAAGTTATACAGCAGTGTTACCTTTATAAGCAAACCAGAAGGAAGCATGTTCAGCTCATCATTGTTCAGGCCAAGTAATGCTTGTTTCCAATCAGATGGAAATTGATCCAGCACATTTCTAACCAGGAGCTCTGTGACATTAAAATCAAATAGCCACTGGAACTCCTCGAGAAATAACAAGACATCCCTGAAGTAGGAGGAGCACTCCTTGTATCCAACTGGCAACATAACCCTGCAATATAGGATGAAACATTTACAGAAACTTTATCAGAAAAAACGTATGTTAATACCACAATGAGCTCATTCCTTATAAATGTGTTTTTGGTAATGTTTCTTATGGCCTCTATATTTCCCAGGTCCCCCTCACAGAGCATAAACCACAAAATGGTATGTAAATACATGAATTCCCCATTAAGTACCTTCAAAGGGCAAGTGCACAAATTATACGAAATAACAAAGCTCTCCCAGTAGCTATTTCAGGGTCCTTGTTTTACTTAAGATGCCGGGTCCACCCTACGTGGTTCCCAGCCAGACCATATTGGTTTTGTCCAGATCTGTCAAACACTGTAGCACCTTTACAACCTTTTAGCATAAAATCCCCTACCCAATGGAGAAGTAAGGGCGATGTAGGGATATGATAGTAATCTAAAAACAAGCAAGTTAAACGATTATGGCTTCGCAAATTAAGATCTACCTAAATCCGTTAGTTAGTTCCTGGAGCATTCAATGAGTTCGTGGAGCAGCCACAGAGGCTTACGAACATAGAACTTGTCATACACAATCATTGACATACATTATTATTACAAGACACTGAGATTGGCCAGCATCTCTAGAGTAAAGGATAAATAAACCATCCAGAGTCTCGAACTCGCCACATGCTATATTTAAGCATGTGCCATAATAAACATTATTAGCATTGAAAATTTCATATTAAGAGATAGACATGTCCACGATCACCCTGTTCCGCTAGAGAATAAATAGCTATTCCCCTAATTTCACGTTTAATACGTCATTAGGGTTATCTATGGTCAGTGGTTAGTACTCAGAATACATTTTTTTTGGCAGCCCCGTACTATGATTATGAGTTTATGACATTATAGTAACTTGCAAAAATGTAATGCTAGATGGTACTTTTTACAGGTTCAAATTTAGATTCAAGAATATAATAATCTCTCTCTACATAGGGACATTTTATTATTAGAGTTGGCGAAATTGAACCATACGTGCTGAATTGTCAGAAGGTACGTACATTTCCAAAGAAAATTGTAGTAAAGACAGCCGTAAAATCGAAGTTTAATTCGTTTATAAAATATACTTTTGGGTTGAAAACTAGTATATTAAACTTTCGACGATTATTAGGATGCAACATTAGTTCAAAAGGGAAAATAAATGTAACACGTGACTTAACCTACATTTAAGTTATTGTAACATTTGAATGCATTTTTTACTCTCATTTCGCCTTAATTTATATTTTATGAATCCCGAAAACTAGCGATTTAAAAAAAAAATGAGAACAAAGCGAACATTGTGAGGTAGCCGTTGATCTAACCTCACACTCCACGCCTATATAACCCTGGTATATTGGTTATCTTTGAGAATATTTGTGTTACAATGGAGATGCTGTCTTATGAACGAGATGCGATTATTCTTCACGTATATAGTACCATAATATACTTGGTACTTATTTATGACAAGCTCAATGTTCGTAGGTCTCTGTGGCTGCTCTACGAACTCGCTGAATGCTCCGAGAACTAACCAAAAATTATAACATGAATCACACCAAAATGAATGCATACAATTTTAATAAGAATCCTTAATCATCTCTGATACTAAGTTTGCCCCTGTCATGTCATCCGACAGAAATAATAGTGGATGTGGAACAAGTTGTCTGGTAAGGTTTTTTCAGGTGCCACAAATTCTGAACTTATAGCATCCTAATTTTATTCTTGTATTTGTAGGTTTTGCCACGACACATTTAAAGCTTATAAAAAAAAAGTGATAAAATGAACAAATTGTACTAATAGACATTGTCACTTGGAAATATAATAACTCCCCCTGATGAAATCTTTAACACAGGTTTATGACTAGATTTTGTACTAAAATAAAATACTGATGTAGCGCTTAATATTTCGTTACAGGAACTGGAATAGTGTTTGACGTGTGAGTTGAAATGGGCATAGAGAGCATGCAAGTTGATGGAACACCAATAGGGTATGTACTATGCTCATTGAAATTTTTGTAATAGAGTAGATATTTGACTACATGACTGCATGTCTGTTGGTACTATTCAATTTCCCTCTAAACAAAACTTTTGAATTAATTGCTTAAGAGTTAATTGTCTTTTGACAAGCAAAATTTAACATAAATGTTGTGTGTTGGAGCATTTAGATTAAGATTTGTAGCATGGAAAGTTTGTTGTACAATTTGTTTTTATTTCCATCAATCCATGAAATATGGAACATTGAGAGAAAAATACATTTCACATTAGATCTAATTAGTAACAATATTGCTATATTTCTAACTGCTTGTGTTTTTCTTCAAAGGCAGAAGACAAGTGAAGTTGATATTAATAAATATTGAATCTTGAAGGTAACAATGGCAGAAAAAGATAAAACTAGCACAAGAGGAAAAGGATGGGTGAAGAAAAAGAAAGGGCAATATATTAATAATTGAAAACATTAAAAACAATAATAAAGTAGCAAGAGAAATATTAACACAAAAACCCAGTTTTAAACTCAGTGGCTTATGCATTTTATGCAAAAACATAGTGTCTATCTCTGAGGTAACTTTCAGAGACAGAGTCAATAATGCATCAAAAAGTGTTAAATTAAATGCATATTAAAACCCTTACAGTAGTTCAGGGCATGTTGGGCACTGGCATAATATGCTTATAATATAGTTATGCTTATACTATGCATGTTAAAGAAAATTAAATGAATTCATATATAGATACACTACATGGCAGATTAAGCAAAAGCATTAACCCATTCATGTCCACTGGATGTCGTTAACCTAATAATATTATACTGTATTTCTGTTATATATTCTTGCTTTCTTTAATTGGTGAATTTTCATACATATGTCCAACAACTTCTTTATTTAGAGTAAATTTTATGTGAATTATGTTTTTTACTACTTCCTAAGTGTAAGTAGAATACATTGTCTATTTTAATTGTATATATATATATATATATATATATATATATACTGTAACATACAGCATCAATTGTAAAGCGAGTCATGAACAACCCAATGGGAAAATCCACCACCATAAAAGTGAAATATCTGAAAACCTACATATAGTATATTTTATCAAATCAATTCATATATGGCAAAACCTATATATGCACTTTGGTGTTATATGTGTTTATTGTTTTAAGATGAAAACATAACAACACACAAAATTCTTCAATCAATATGTAATTGAACATTTATAAAAACGAATGTAGTATACATTGATAGCAAACAATGTATCTTTTCATGTGTCCATCTAAAAAGTGTATGCATTTATTGGGGTTTTGTACTTGAGTGACTATATCCCTCTTCCCAAAAGAAAAATGTTTTGGAAGACAAATGAAGATATGTGCATAAGGAGAAAAGTTTTGAGGTACATTGTTTATATTTGTTTGTTTCAGATTACACACAGTTACTCTAAGAGATAAAATTTGAATAAAAAAATTGGTAAAGAGTTTCTTTTTGATGACACACAATACTACACTACTTGGTTTATATGAACAAGTTCGAGAGCACTTGGTCCCATCCTCAGCAGAAGACCAGCTGCAGGAAGCGTGCTCTTTTGGAGGCTGGAGGATCTTGGTACCTTAAAGTTCATTTTACAGTTTTTTTTTATGAATATTTTTTCCGATGTTGCTAGTTGTGAAGGGTTCCTAATATGTTTTAATAATGTACTTCCTGTCAACTTGTTGGTCTTTTGGCCAAAAAATTGTCTACCACTGCCAATTTTCTAGTTTGTTTATAGTGAATAATTCTGAAATATTCTTTGGTACAGGTTTCTAAATTTCTTTTGGATTTTCCTGTTTATATCTGATTGCAGTCATTGCAGTTGATTTGGTAAATACCTGATTTCTTGTCTGAAGGTGTCAGGCCCATGCGAAAGATTTTAATAAATCACTAATGTTATGGGGAGCCAAAGTAATATTATGGATTTTGAACATTTTTTTGAATGTGCTAGGGTGAAAAATGAATTGTTTGAAATGTGTATCTTCTTTTATCTGTAGTAGAAAACTTGGGTCTTTAACAGCTTTTATTCTTTTAAATTTTCCAATTTTTTTATCTATTAGTTTTTTTGTGGAAACCATTAAGAACTGCTGTGTTAATGATTTACTGATATTCTTTTTGCCAATCTGTATGTTAGACTGTTTGTGAAGGCATGTTGACTTGTTCAAGTTAAAATTATTATTTTTTATGTAATTGTCACTGTGAATAGGTAAGGGTAGATTCATTCCCTTTCTAGATTTGAAAATTATCAGGGATAACAGCTGACTAACATTTGGAATTATAGAAAATTACATAAAAATAGCCTAACATACATATTGGTGAATTTTCCACTCAGATAAAGAATATAATAAAGAATATCAGTACATCATCAACACAGCAGTTCTTCATGTTTTCCATATAAAACTATTAGATGAAAAAATTTGAAAATTTAAAAGAATAAGAGCTGTTAAAGATACAAGTTCTCTCTCTACTGAAGATAAAAGAATATGTGCATTTAAAAAACTTCACTTACTACCCCAGCATATTCAGTACATTAAAAAAAAATTCAATAAACATATTACTTTGATTCCTCAAAATGTTCACAGCGTTAGAAATTTATTAAAAATCTTCTTGCAAAGATCTGACGCCCTCAGACAAGAAATTAGATATCAACCATATCAACTGCAATGACTGCAATACATAGGCAAAATGAAAAAAAATTTATAAACCTGTACCAATCACATTTCAGAAATGTTCAATATAAACAAACAGAGAAATTGGAAGTTGTAAACCATTTTTGGTCAAAAGACCAAAAACTTGACAAAGAAACTAAATTAATAAAACATATCAGGAACCCTTCAGAACTAACAACATGGGAAAAAATGTTCATCATTAAAAATTAAAACCGCATAATGAACTTCATGATACCGATCTTGGATATTTTTCAACATGTTCCTCCAGCCACTTAGAGAGCATGCTTCCCACAGTTGATCTTCCACTGAGGGTTTTTTTTTTCTTTAAATAGTGTTTAATGCCTGTACTAGAGGCATCACATGCAGACTGTATATGAACGAGTGTTCCTGAAACATATTCAAATAAATAAATCAAATGAAGTATTACCAAAAACTAGCTGATTACCAATTTTAATTTACTGCTTCATTTTTAATAATTGCTGAATTAAAATTTCATTTGAAAAGGTCTGTCAGTTGATATTTAAGTTAAATATAGTTTAGTCAAATAAGCATCAGTGAAAAGTCAGATATTGCATGATGAATCTATAATACTGCACTGCACTTTGGCCTTCACAAAAGCAAGCAGTTTAGGTATTATAGGCTAAGAACCCTCATGGTGCATCATAACCATATCATCTTCACCGTAATCTCCACTGGAACGTTTTGAGGCATCCTGGCCTCAGAAGTGTGCTACAATATCACCATGCAAAGAGGGGAATGCCCACAACCTCATGAGAGGATAGGCAGCCATTGAATCAAAAAATATTTATAGGAGGAAGAGTTTCATTCTGAATGTGATTATGTAGCAGATTTTAGGTTATTTAATTAGTAATACATTTGGCTTGTGTTCACTTTTATATCTCCATGTATACCAATAGTTTTTACTTAAATTAGGCAAATTTTTATTCTTTGTGACTCAAGAGAAACACTAAGCTTAAGGTAAATTTGACATTCAAAGTAATCTACATAGTAATAGTATATAAAAATTCTGTTCATCTTTAATTAACAAGTTAAATGCTTTCCTACTCATAAACAAATCATAATAGTTCAACATGCACAAGCATACTAAAAATATAAGTGATACACTCTCTGTAGTTTGATCCATAATGTAAAGAATATACTTTGAAAATAACCAGTACATCATTTACACTGGTTGTGGAAACCTACCATCCAGTATTATATTTACTTTGTTTTCCAGTGATCAACCAAAATCCAAAAAAGCTTTGAAGAAGGAAGTAAAGGATGCAGCAAAAGCAGCAAAGAAAGAAGAAAGGAAGGCTCAAAGTGTAAGTGTAACTGTAGCTTTGTGTATCTTTATGTTTGTGCAGGTCTGTCATTCGTGCAGCAAATAGTAGTGATTTTCAATCACAGTACAGCAGAAATTACAAGGATATTTTGTTATTAGCAGAAATCACATTTACTGTATAAAAATATTGGCCTAAGTCTAAAACTGCTATAAATAGGTATATGGAGAGTTTGGGAGTAAAATGTGGTAAGTGCCATGTTGATAACTTTTGAGTTATTCTCACTGGGTACCTCTACTATCAACCAAGTTTAGGTTGATAAGATGAAATAATTGAATTTTGTGTGCCAGTAGATAATGATCACAGCCCTGAATATTGCACTGATCTTACATTACAAAAGTAAGATTATAACAGTCAACAATAAAGCATTTATTGCTACTCATGGACTTAATAATGGTTGAATTGAACAGCTCATTAAAAGGTTAAAACTGGGATTGTTTCATTTTCTGTTAATAAAAGAGGAAGATATGCGAACAAATCATTCTAAGAAGTTTAATGCAAAATTGTTGCAGCAGTGAATGCATGGATAATCTAAATAAGAAACATTTGTTACTAGATACTCAGTAACCTGAACATTATTATGATTATTTTTGCAACCAGAAAGATTTCCAACCTGTTCCTAATGAGAAATACCAAAGATTTTAATGGAAGAATACAATATTTTGTCTAAATCCCCTAAAAACAAACACACACAATGAGTGCATATACATATTCAAGCAAGTATGTAAGAAATTAAAAAGCAAATATTACAGTTGCAATTTGAGTTCCATCAAAGAAGAGCAGAAGCTGGTCAGAAAGCCATTTCCTATTATATGTCCTATTATACAGACATCATTCAGAATTATTTATAACAGTTATATTAAAACAAGCTGTTATATCTAAACTTTTGACAAGTAGGAAAGTAGAAGGTAGAGACATTTTAGAGAAAGAAACTGTTTAATTTTAATCTTTAAGTACATAACTGTGAAGAGAATTATCGAACATGTTTTCTGTGAAAAATTGGAAATTTTTGAAAAAATATTTGGAAAAAATCTGTCTCCAGGGTAATAAACAAACAAAACAAAGTTGTCTCTAATGACAATTTCTGTGGGTCAAATAAAAAGTGCATTATAATTTCTTTCTGGTGTTATGTACTTGCAAAAAAAATTTTGATTCAAAAATAACATATATTTCTATAAGTTGGCCATATGTGTGGTCATCTGACAGATTTTGCATTAATTGAAAACTATGTTTATTGTTGCTACCAAATGGGTACTGTCCAGAACATTTTGCAGAGATTGTTCAAACAGTTCTAAATATGAAAGGTTGCAGGTTGAAACAAAATGCATTTTTAAAATGACTGTGCTTCAGAACTTCATAAGCAAGAAGGCAATTTGTCAGAATGTATCACTTGTGAAACTGCCCTAGGCTTGCATACTGTCATTCGATAAATAATCTGTACTCATTCATGTGTCATAACAAAACACTGATGTGTGCAGCAAAGTCAATGTGAGAGAGAAAGATTGATATAATCTCTAATCTCGTTCCAGATGGAAAGAAAATGTATGATTGAAGACCTGTTGAAAGGAGTAAACTGAAAGACTTATTAGAATGTATGAAGTGAGTACCACCATATTAAGTTACAGTATGTGAAACTTTAAAACAAACCATTGTTAAAATGAGGAAGCTACAGTATGTGAAACTCTAAAACAAACCATTGTTATAATGAGAAAGGCTAGTGGTAATGAAGTTGAATGAGTGAATTATTATTGATTTTAAATATTGAAAACTTGGAAGCCCTAAGAACAACCAGAATTTTCCAAATTTTGTATGTGTGCATGCATGCACATGCACATAAAAGCATGGTTTTTTCTACTGTAAAAGTTTGTGGTTATCATTATTTCAGCATGATCAATATATGAGACAGGTAAGCCCATGTCAAATCAACCAATGGAGGATTAATTTTGAAACATGTGTGTGTCAACTAATGTCAACTCACATGCTGAATCAGAGCATTGAATTTTGCACATGGGCAGCAGAGGGCAGCAAGAATTGGCAGACTACATTACACTTAGTGATGAAGGTAAAGAATGGGAGTTAGATGATGATGAAATAATGACAGAATTGCTGGGGAAACCAGAGTACCCAGACCTGCCCAGCTTGCAGCTTCCTCTACCACAAGTTCCACTTATTGCTCAGCTGGTATCAAACCCTGGTTGATATGGTGGGAGGCAGGCTGCTGCAATTTTGGAACATCATGTCATGGATTTTGTTAATTTTTTTGCATGTTGTACATTATAACATATGTAAAAGTAATTTAAATTGCATAAAAGTTGTAAAAGCTTTTTTCTTAATTCCAACCATTTCTTCAGAATAGATATATTTAAAAAAAAAAAAAATATATATATATATATAATTATCTGCTAACCACCACATATATAAATGTGGATTTCAATTTAAATAAAGTATAAGCATGAATAAAGTAGTTATATTCTAGGATAGCAACAGCAAAACAATTGTTGCATTTATCTGCAAGAATTACATCTGTTATAGTTTCATGTTTTAAATGTTATTCCCCATTTAATATTCATTGAAGGAGTTTTTGCACAAAGGTATTTTAACTTACAGGCAAGTCAACAAGGTGACATGGAAGAGGACTATTCCAAGGACAAATATGGGCAGCCTCCTATGATTCAGAGTGCGGAGGTCATTAACAGGGATTTTGTTAAGGTAGATGACCTACAGCCAGGCTTAGCTGGAAAGACGGTTTGGGTTAGGGGACGCCTGCATATAAGCCGGGCTAAAGGTATCATATGTGTTCTTAAGTTTATTGTCAATAAAAGTTTTGAAATATCTCATTATTCCCTAATTGTAGTACTCATGTCATATACTCATTTATTAAAAGGCTGTAAATGAAACTGAAACCTTCCAGTGCATGTTCATTGATTAAAATTGGAATTATTTTTTTTAATAATTACTACTCTTAGATATTAATAGTGTTGTACTCCATTCTGCAGTTAAAAAAGAAAAATAAATCTCCAATTTCATTTTTATTTATGTATTTACCTAATAACAAAATCAATGTGCAATCATTATTCAGCTATTTCAGCACATTAACTCTGTTAACCAAAAAATGTAAGAACAGAAGAGGAATAACATTTATAGATAATGTTTTCTTTCAGGAAAAACATCAATTTAAAGCTCTTGTGAATGTTCATTTCTGTTGCATAGTTGGAGAAACACTTAAAGCAGCCATAAGTAGAAAAATTCCAAAAGAGGAGTTTCTTATTTACTTCAAAATTAATTACAGTATAAACCCAATTTTGCATGATCTTGATATAATGTAAACCCACATTACACAAGTAACTTCAAGTCCTGAAAATAATTCCATCAGAGCAATGTAATTTCATATTTGATTTAACATAATTTGTACTAGTACAAAATCTACAGTTAGCATAAGAAAATGTTGTCAGATATGTACATTTGACCCTAGCTAAGCGCAGCCATTGCAGATAAAAATGTTCTTGAATAACAAAGGCAAGAAAGACATTATACTGCTCAAATTAATGCCACTTTGCTTCCATGTACACTGGTTTCATTACCACTTTAGGTGTCAGGTAATGTTGGTATTTGATGGTCCATCGTATTGTGTAGTAAGAATTATTAGCTTTTCTTCAGTTTGCTCATGCATGTTGTTTCATTTGTCAGAGCCAGCTTCAATAAAGTATATTATAACAGAGAAAAGAAAAACTCTTTCTCTCAAATGAGGCAGATTGATTAAGCTGATGATTACAATGAAGGGGATGAAGAAATAAAACTATCAACATTCAATGAATCTGATGTCAATGTTTTTTTTTTTTAATTAGTGTTTAACACCTGATTTTTTTTTAATTAGTGTTTAACGCCTGATTTTATTACAGAGGCACCACAGGCAGTTACATTGATGGTACATGAGATGAAATGATAAATGGGAAAGGATTTTTTAAGGAAGGGAACGTTCCAGGCCTAAGTTTAGGGTACCTCCCTGGCATTTGCCATTTATGAGGACTGAGGAAAACCTGGAAAATAAACCTCAGTCAGGGAGGATGGTCCTGACAGGATTCGGACCCTAGACCTCCTACTCATGAGTCCGTGCCTTAACGACCTCGGCCACCCGTGGAGGTATGATGCAATGTGAACCGTTTTTGTAGGCCTATCACATCATTTAAAGTGGACAACTTTGTTATTGAGAGAGTAGCCCAGTTAGAGATGGACACTCTGAAATCAAAATGCAACAGTGCTAAAAAGAAAATTACTCCTTTGAGTATTTTGATAAATGAGACTCAGGGAAATTTGTGTAAATATATATATAGGCAAAGCAACTTACTGTGTTACTGTCAACATGTAAATATTTATTTTGTAAATGTTTTGGCACTACAGTGTAAATGCTAGGAAATTGTAATCTTAGACTGCAGTATTTAAGGCATAGAAAAAGTTACTAACTTTTATATATATATGGATGTATGTGCTTGTGCTAATACTATCATGTACATAATTTTTGTCTATACAGAAAATATGCATTTTATTGCAAACCCAATTTAAGGGGGAAACATCAGATCCTTGTATAAATGCTAAATAGGAGTTATACTTATTTAAAAATTATATATGGAACTAAACACAGTGAAGCTAATCAATTTGATTTAATTTTTTGTCATCAAAACACTCTTAATGCTTCACTTACTTGTCATAAAATGTGGTACATGTTTCGAAGACATTCGTCTTCATCCTCGGCCACGGGATGACTGATTGGAGACTCGATTGCACTTTATGATGTAAGGTTTTGCCCTGGTGGTACTTTGATGAACTTAAAGTTTGTGTTTACTTCTTCCGGAACGTCAAAGTTCATTATACGATCTCTGTGTTTGTAAATATGAATTTTTTCCCATGTATCCAATTCTGTAGATCCCTGTGTTGCTTTTAACAATTCTACTTTTTTAATTATGTCATGATTTTCTGTCCAAAAATGATATGCTACAGCTGACCTTTCCATCTGTTTGTATTTTATGTTCCTAAAATGTTCTTTTAAACGTGTGCCTATATTCCTTTTTGTTTTTCCAATATAAATCTTATCGCATTCTCCGCAAGTTATCTTATAAATACCTGCTTTTCCTTCGTTTGGGGTACTTTCATCAACATTGTCCTTTAGAATATTTTTCAAACTATATCTATTGACAGGTGCCAATCTTATATTGTAATCTTTAAAAATATTTTGAAACTTCTTCAATGCCCTTGGATAAAATGTAAATTTTTTAAAAACCAACTTATTTTTATCTGCTGAAGTTGGTTTTTAAAAAATTTACATTTCATCCAAGGGCATTGAAGAAGTTTCAAAATATTTTTAAAGATTACAATATAAGATTGGCACCTGTCAATAGATATAGTTTGAAAAATATTCTAAAGGACAATGTTGATGAAAGTACCCCAAATGAAGGAAAAGCAGGTATTTATAAGATAACTTGCGGAGAATGCGATAAGATTTATATTGGAAAAACAAAAAGGAATATAGGCACACGTTTAAAAGAACATTTTAGGAACATAAAATACAAACAGATGGAAAGGTCAGCTGTAGCATATCATTTTTGGACAGAAAATCATGACATAATTAAAAAAGTAGAATTGTTAAAAGCAACACAGGGATCTACAGAATTGGATACATGGGAAAAAATTCATATTTACAAACACAGAGATCGTATAATGAACTTTGACGTTCCGGAAGAAGTAAACACAAACTTTAAGTTCATCAAAGTACCACCAGGGCAAAACCTTACATCAAAAAGTGCAATCGAGTCTCCAATCAGTCATCCCGTGGCCGAGGATGAAGATGAACGTCTTCGAAACATGTACCACATTTTATGACAAGTAAGTGAAGCATTAAGAGTGTTTTGATGACAAAAAATTAAATCAAAAAGGAGTTATACTGTATGATTAATAACAAATACTCCTTGTCAATAACAAATACTTGCGAAGCTCCCTAAATTTGGCTTAAAATGCTTCCTTCATCCCAGGATTATTATTTCATCTCATGTATCATCACTGCCTAATGTCATAGCTAAAAAGGTGTTAAATACAAATTCCAAATCACTTTGGAAACAATAAGTGCAATAATCATTTTGTTTCAAATCTCTTTTAAAATTCAAATTAATGGAAATTACAATATTATTAAGAGGATAGAAATGGACTTTAAGTTTGTTGCTATAGTGTTGTTAATGGTGTAAGAGTGTTATTTCGATTTCTGCAGGTAAACAGTGCTTCATAGTTCTTCGTCAGCAGCAGTACACTGTCCAGTGCCTGATAGCTGTGAATGAAGTTGTCAGCAAGTCCATGGTTAAGTTTGCATCAAAGTATGTTAAAATTTCCTTTAAAAGTATGAATTATAATAGTAATTAATTTTAGTTTCTGTTTTTTTAACTAATGAAAGTAATTGAAGAAGAAGAAATATACACTATCATTCAAAAGTGTTGAACATCCCTGATTTTCAGGATTTATTGGAAAAATGGATTCAAAAAACATATTTATTCATAAGGAAATACGTAATGAAATAAAAAATATTCTAGAATAAGTCAATTTTTTATGAGGAAATCACTCAAATTTTACTAATTTTGTTCTACTTACTTGGACATGTTTCCAAGGCCTTCATCAGCACAGTTTTATTGTCAGTTTTCCAATGTGGTATTAAGAATTCACTCTTAGATTTTATGAAATTAGAGGTCAGGTTGCATGCTGTTTGCATAATCAAAATTAACCAAATTTTCTGTATTTTTGTTTATGAATATATTTTCCCTCACTGTTAATTGTATGGGTTTTTGAAGAGCTTTTAAGGGTCTTGGTTCATTTTGGATTTTTTCCCCCCCTTTTTTTCTCTTTCTTCTCTCCCCCCCCAGAAATGGCAAGCTATTGCTAATTTCTCCATGTGTTTATATTTTACATATCTTATGTGTCCTTAAACTGTAGAGTAATGTTTCTCTTTGTTTTGCCTATATATTTCATATTATAGCCTTTGCAACTGATTTTGTAAATGCCTGATAGTTTTCAGGGCAGAATTTTGTCTTTTGTGTTTGTTTTTAGGAAGTTTTTTAAACTGCATTTGTTTACTGGAGTCAAAATAATGTTTGCATTTTTAAAAAGCTTCTGGAATTTTTAGTGTGCCCATGGATAGAATGGGAATTTCTTGTGTATATGATCCGCTTTGTAGCCTTTTAGTATGTCTTTTATTTGTTTTTGTTTTTTGAGTTTTTCTGATTTCTTATTGGCCAGATCAAAAATGACTACACAATAGATCTGGCCAACAGGAACGTAGAAAAATTCAAAAAACAAATGTGGAACAACAAATGGAAAATATATAGAGCATCTCCTAATGTGAAGATAAAGTCTTGCTATTATCTAAGCAAGTTTAGGTGTTTTAGGACCTATTTTCTGAATTTTTTTCTATCTTTATTCATGCTTGCTGCTGTGAAAATATGAGACACTCAGATGTTACTTTTTATAAAATTTTGTCAATGCTAGAAGATTTTTTTTAGACTGGTTGCTCAATATCGAGTTTATTTTGTTCTCTTCTATGGTTTTTTTCCCCCATTTGCAATGGTAACATTATTTAGCATAGTTCAGCAAAAACTGCAGATTTATACGAGTAGTATCTATATAACATGGATTTTAGGAGTATGGCATTGCTACTTTTATTGGTGAATTAAATGAAAGGAAATGGCATAGAGTCCTTTGTTTCCACTTTTGTTGTTAAGTAATTGTATATAACATTTGTTGGTCCTGGTGGTGTAGTGTTACCATACTTGCCTCCTAAACCCAAGATCGCGGGTTCGAGCCCGGCCAAGACCGATGGATTTTTTCGGGGTGTAAAAATCCTAAGTATGGCTTCCTTCGGAAGGGAAGTAAAGCTGTGGGTCCCTTGTGTACATTTACAGCACGATAAAGAACCTCAAGCCTGAATGAGAGGCCTCTGAGCAAAATTAGTCGGCCGTTTCACGCCCTGAGTTGAATGGGATGCTGATGACCTGAGATGTTAAAGAGCGTCCATAAATAAATCAATATATAACATTTGCATTTTTTTCAGCATCACCAAAGAATCCATCATTGATGTAGAAGCTGTAGTGCAAACTGTTGCATCCAAAATAGAGAGTTGCACTCAGAAGGTTGTAGAACTGCATGTTACGCAGTTGTATGTTGTTTCTGCTGCCAAGAGTCAGCTTCCTCTATTGATAGAAGATGCTTCTCGACCTGTTAAGGAAGAGGAGGTAAAGCTTGATTTTTCATATTTTTACTTAGAACAATAAATAACAAAAATGTTAAATAATTTGTTTAGCAATCATAATTGCAGATTTTATTTATATAAATATTGCAATTTGTATAAATAATTAATTTTACAAACTATCATTTACCATTTTACTTGATTATGTTTTTAGAGTCAATATTCCATTTTCAAAAAAAGGCATATGATGTTTGTAACAGGACACCCCTAATAAATGAGTTGGCATAAGTTGTAATCGCCATTGCATAAAAGTAGCAATTTCTTATAAATGGATTTGATGTGTAGATAACAAAATATGTAAAACTTATATGCCATCATCATTTACAAAGCACTTCACAATTATGCATTTCTTCACATAATAAGTTCAAACAGTGGGTTGCTGGCAGCTCTTGGTAAAAGATTATGAGCATAAACATGTCCACAGAGTACAAAATGCCAGAAGCAGACTTGCTGATCATAGTAAGAGCACTTCATAAACACTTGTTTCAGACAGTCTTCTGAAGCACATCATGTTTCAGTCAAAAATTTGTTCTGGCAGTGTTTTAAACCTCATGGGCATAAAGTCATCATGTTCAGATATTGTCCAGGAGTATCTAAAGAAGTCTGCAAAAATGGGAGAAGAACTGTTTATATATAATGCCATCAGCAATTAAATGCAATCTCTCATCATTGCTGTGAACTGAGGATATGTGATCTTCAATTTTCTTCAATTCTGAAGAACTAATAAAAATATAGCACATCAAGAGATTTAAGGTAAGATACGCATACAATCATATTGATTATAAATTCTGCTGCCTTTCTTTCCTGTTCTGTAATTCTGTAGATCTTTTATAATTGTAATGAGTAATAATTATGCTCACAATATTTGCAGGATTCATAGCATGTGGGTTTGTTAGTGAGAGTAAACTGTCTGGATATGTAAAAGGTCACAGCACTAGAGAATAATTGTCCAGTTGCTCCAGTTGACTTGTCACAAGAAGAACAAACTGGTTGTGAAGTTTATGCAGAACTATGCAGTGCTTATATAAGTACAACTATACATTCCTCTGGCAATGTTATTATGGATCTTGGATGATGCCTTTTTGGACTACAGAAGATATGCAGGAATTATATGATGAAACAGCTATTAACAAAATGTTAAATGTCTAAAGTGACTGCATTTATTGTGATATGATATAAGGCATAGACTTTATGAGTGGAACAATAAATACTTGTAAATGACAATGCAATCAATGATGGCACTTATATTTTGCATGCTTTTAAAGTACACACCATATCCGTTCACTAGCAACTTGCACTAACTCCCTTGTAAGTATGCAGATATTTTCATTTAATGCCACAATATCATTCAGTAATTATGGTTTTTCCATAAATTTGAACACATTTAAATTACAAAAGTACATCAATTTAAATACCTTGACAATGTTTTATACTTTCTGTACACATGTGCCAATTTAAATACATGTCTATCTGCCATTCTGCCAACTGTCTATGTAACTTACTTTTGTCTAAATTTGAATAGTTTGGGATTTTCAGTGAAATATAGTATCATATAACAAATTATTTTTGAAGAAGTCACTCAAATTTCACTAGTTTTATTCCACTTACTTAGACATGTTTCAAAGGCAAATTTCCTTCAACATCGGAGTGGAACCGTGCTGACGATGAAGGAAATTTGCCTTTGAAAGATGTCCAAGTAAGTGGAATAAAACTAGTGAAATTTGAGTGACTTCTTCAAAAATAATTTGTTATATGTTACTTTTGTCTGTTTATAGTAACTGCCAAATCCCATAATGTAGTAGTAAGCAACTTCAGTTTTATTTGTGAAGTTTTCGTGTATATTAGTTTAACAAAGTGTTCTATATCTTTGCTATAAATAGATATAACAGTTTATGCTGTAGTCTGAGAAGATCATGGCCTAACAATTAACGAATGAGTTTTTAAGGTAAACATTGTTTTTATTTATTTTTCAATATAACCTCCTTTAAGGTCAATACATTTATACCAATGATGCTTCAATGCCATTTTCCTGTCTCTGAGTGATTTGTCTCGAAGACGTACAAAATACTGCTCTATATTTTTAACTAGATAGTGAGCCGATTTAATACTCTTATACTCCACTTACCATTGAATTATATAGAACATGTTTTACAAACCTTCACCTGCATCATCAGCTGTGTGTCAATTGCCAGATTCATTGTTGGTTGAATGGTCTTCGTGTAGCTCATGGACATTTTATGAACTTTTGGATTAATTTGTCTTCTGTTGGAATCTGGAAGTTCATAACCTTATCTTCATATTTTTTCCCATATTCCCAGCTCCAAGGGCCTTTCTATGAATTTCAATAATTTGACCTCCATTTCTATATCATGTTTATTTCTCCAAAAGTAATGTGCAATTGATGATTTATCTATCTGATTGTACCTGATGTTTCTCCAGTGTTACTTTAGCCTAGTTCCAAATGTGTTTTTTTTGCAAATATATACTTTGTTGCATTCGGAATTGATTTGATATATTCCTGGCTTCTTCTCATCATGTATTCTATCATAACTGGAGTTGAGCAGATTATTTAGACTGCATTTGTTCACTGGGGACAAGTAATTCCAAACTCTCGGAGTATTTTGTGGAATTTTTTAGTCGCCCAAGGATGATAATAAATATTTGTGAATGGTAGTATTTTTTTACTGACAATGTTGTAACGTGATTTAATCTCTTGTCTTGTTTGAATTTCTTGATTTTCTTATCTACAATTTCTTGACCATACAATAAGAGTATTAAATTGACTAATTAAGAATAAATTAATTACTTCACTGTATTAATATCAACAAGAAATGAATTTAAAATTTTTACTGCTCTATAATTGTAACCATCTCTCGATTTGATGAAAAATGCTGACCAACAAGAAAGAATTTGAGCTTTGGAAACAGATGGAAAGCAATGATGCTAAATCTGAGGAGTAGGACAGATGCTCTAACAAATCATAACTCAAACCTCTCATTTTCTCATTGATAAAACACTTTTTTGAGTAGAGCATTGTGTTGAACAAAAAGTTTTTTGTTCTTCTGCAAACCAAATCTTTTCTCACCAATGTGTTCATCTAATTTTTTAAAATATAGGAATAGTTCTCTCCAGTTATCTTTTTACTGTTCAGAAGATGATCAATTTATTCAATGTTCCAAAAGACTTATGTCATAACTTTTCCTGCAAATGGAACCCATTTGCTCTTCTTTATCACTGAACAAGCAGCTCTTTGTTCATTGTTTTGATTCTGGTATGTGATCCACAGATATGAGTTTATGCACAAAATCATTTTTGTCCTATTAAAAGGCTCCAAACACTGTGTTATTTTTATAATAAGGCATTTTTACCTACTGTTAGCAGGCACAGCACTTATCTTGCACAAAGTTTATTGATATCAGTTCTTCATGTAACTGTAACCTATATGTTCCTTTGGAATACATATAGCTTAAATGATATCTAGCCAAAATTACAATTTAATTTCATGCACTTTAACTTGCCGAAATTCTAACACTATATCAATGTTTGTTCAATGAGCTCTTCTGTTGCACTTTTTTGGATGTCTTTCATGTGCATCATTTTCAAGACTGTTACAGCCATGTTTAAATTTGAAAGTTAATTTTTAATCATTGAAAAGTAAAGAATAAAACGTCTGTAAAACTTTATCAATTTGTTATGAATTTCTTTGGCATTTAGCCATCTATTACTGCACAGTACTCAATTTTATTCATTTTATGGAATACCCACAACACATCTGCCTTAAAAAGCTGTAATAAATAAACTATTTGAAGAATGATATATTTGAAATGAATGCTTAAGATAGATGTACCAGTATAAAAATTATGAATTTGTCAATTGCATGGGCACCCATGGTTCAGGTTGAGAATTTTTCAGATATCTTCCACTATGTTATGCAGCTGTAAACAAGAGCTGTTCTTTGGCTAGCAACCACAGCTAATATTTTTGTTTGGAGATGGTTAAAAGAAATGAGGTTCTTATTTGGGCGAAATACCTAAAGGACTATGCAAATTTACTGGGGGACAATAAATAAAATGTCTAGATTTTTATAATATGCCAATTGATAGAGAAACTCTCAAAGTTTTGTTCCATAACAGCCAATCCAATAACTGAGAGATTGATTGTCAAATGACAGTGCATTTTGTGTTCTTGAATTTCATCAAACTTGCAGCTACTAGACAGCAGCCTTTACAAGACAAAACTTCAGAAATTTCTTACTCAACTGGCATTCTGTCCCAAAAATAATTGAAAGTTCAACAAGTTCTTTGAATATCTAACTACAGTTACTATTTAATAAGAAAAGCTAGTTACACTAATTAGGCTGTCATTTACATTTTACAGAAATTGTTTGTTTTTATTGTATACAGGATCCTGAAGGGTTAAACATAAGAGTGAATCAAGATACTCGTCTTGATAATCGAGTGCTTGATTTGCGCACTCCAGCAAATCAAGCTATCTTCAGACTAGAGGCTGGAGTTTGTAGACTGTTCAGAGATATCCTGACAAATAAGGTACTTTAAAGCTAGTTATAGCATTGCAGGAGCTGAGATATAGTGATGAATAAAACGCCCTCCCTTTTTTTTTCCCCCAGTCTAACTGCTTAGTCATCAGGTCAAGTAGCTTTTTGTACCCACAGATTCCCTGCACATAAGTCCTGCTCGCTCTCTACTCTGCTTTGAGACGTGGAATATTTGCAGTCTGTTGCTTCTGAATAACACAGAAATAGTTTTAGAAAGAAAGATAAAGTATGCTATTATAGACAGAAAATATAAAATATAACTTAGGATATTACATGTTTATCAAATGAAAATAAATTTTATATAAATATGAATATATAAAAAAAATTAAATATTTTATCTACTAAATACATAAACATTTTAAAATATTTTATCTACTAAGAATATATAAGTTGACTTTTACACTATATCCATATATAACATTGGTTTTGATTTTCATAATGAGTACAAAATTATAATTACACTTATTATTTATTTATAATATTTATTTTCATTAATAAACAAAACTAGTATCATAACATATACTTTATACAACTCTGCCCGTAAATAACATTCTTTATCCTTCTCTTTAACTATTCCTGTTATTCATAAGCGACAGACTGCAAGTATTCATATCCATTAATAAAATTTTATTTAATTTGATTTTAATAATTTGCTTTTGGTAATATTTATTTTCATTAATAAACATAGTTGTAAATTCGTAATATATAATTTTATACTTCAAACTTCATTAATTTTGTTCCATTTAGTTGGATATGTTTCAAAGGCTGTTGTCTTCATCTTCAACATGGTTTCACTGTAAGCTTCCTAGTATCCTATTTAGATGTGGCTCTGTAGATTTTACAAATTTAGTGATGAGGTTACTGTTGTTTGAAAGATCAAAATTAACTTCCTTTTTAACTTGAAATGCTAATTGGAACTTTTACAGTGAAGATAATCATATAATTAATATCATTGTATGATTGAGTCAAACTACACACTCTTATTGGCTCCACTTACTTTTTTAAATTTAGTACATATTTCACGGGCCTTTGTCTATATCCTCATTAATTTCTGAATAATTCGTTATGCTTTGGGAATGTATATTCTGCTCTGGTGTAGGTGTGATAAACTTAAAGTTAATGTTTTCATTCCCAGAAGTGTCAAAGTTCATTAATCTGTCTCTGTATTTCTATATACTCTCATGGAAGAAATCCTACATGTACAAATATAGAGACAGATTAATGAACTTAGACACTTCTGGGGATGAAAACATAAACTGAGTTCACCACGCCTCCATTAGGGCAGAAAATACATCCCTAAAGAATAACAAATTATCCAGCAGTCAATGGTTAACTAAAGATGTGCACAAACGCCCATGAAATATGTCCAAAATTTAAGCAAGTAAATGGAGCCAATAAGAGTGTATGGTTAGACTCAATCATACAATGATATTAATTATAATTTTTGTTTTGTTTTGTTTATGACTATATTTTCCCATGCTGTTAATTCTATGGGAAAATACAGTTATAAACCAAAATGTAATTTATTTTTATCTTCCAAACAATAGTAACCTCATCATTAAATTCATAAAATCTACAGAGCAACCTCTAAATACCATACTGGAAAGCCGACAGTGGAAAACTATGTTGGTGATCAGAGCCCAGAAAGTTCAGGCAGTAATTTTCATTAAAATAGGCAGGCAAAAAGACACTTAAAATCCTGAAAATAGGCAGTAATATAATTAAAATAGGCATTTATTAAAATTGAAAACAGTAATATCACTCATTAGTAATGAAAATATGTATTTAAGATATTTAATAATTTCTTTATCACACAATGCTTATTTCTTGGTTACAAGCAACAACAAGATGTTTTTTTCAAGAAACCAAAGGTCATAGTCAGCCATATGTGAGAGAGCACATTTTTCATTATGCAAAAAGAATGTTCACTTCCACTGAAATGATTGGAACATATTTAAAACAAGCTATTTTGAAAGGACTGAATACCAGTCACAATAGAACATTCATCTCTCAGGACATTATGGAAATGATCAAGACAAAGTAAAGTATTTTTGAATAGTCCTGGTAAATGACAAAAGATGCACAGTGGTTTCTGATAGGTTCATTTTCTGTTATGCATTTATAGGGGAATCAGGTTAGTGTCTCTCTTATTCCCCTACTGAACACATTGTAGGGATGGTTTATTGAACAACTTTTTCACTAGCAAATGTCTATTACATTTATGCAACAAAGAAGTTATCCCAATCACAAATTTCCTAGAATTGTTCGCACAGATCAATACAAGTTGCAAGAACTATACAAAATTACAGTATTTCCCTAATCTTCTGTATTCCCTGGTATTCATATGGCCAAGGTAACCATGCATTCCTGTCACTAATGAAGATTCTGATATTTAAAGAGCTGAAGTGAATGGGTTGAGAAGAAAGTTTTTTGACTGCTTGAAAAGAAATAAGTGTATAACAAGATTCTCAATAATATTTTTGTGAGGTGAACATGCCATTTAATTGTTATAACTTTTTTTACTTTGATATATTAAAATTCTTTATGTGCTGTTTAAAATGTGTAAATAATTACAGAAAACATCTATAAAAATCCAAAACAGGCAAAAAGGTTTTAAACCTTAAAATAGGCAACAGAAGTCAAAATAGGTAAAAAAGGCAAAATAAAAACTGGCCCTACTGACTCCAAATGTATGGAAATGTATTTATTTCTATCTGATTTTTAAATATATCCACCCAAAATAAAAAAGACATTTTTGCCTAACTTTCAGGCTTTGCTGATGATGAAGACAACAGCCTTTGAAAATGTCCAAGTAAATGGAACAAAATTAGTGAAATTTGAGTGATTTTCTCATAAAAAATTGCAGAATTTTATATCATGGTGTTATAATTTTGTTTATTTAATGAAAATAAATGATAAAGTATAATTATATTTATGTACTGGTTATAAATTTCAGGCCCTATTAAATTTGCTCTACCCTAAACTTAACTTTATAATATGATAGTACATCATCATATACAGCATTTAACCACTTGACTTCTTCCCTTCCTTTGTAAGGAATTTAATGATGGAATGCTACTCCAAATCCATTAGTTTCTTTAGATGTGCACTTTGATGCGTTTGCTATTCTCTCTTATCAAGCACTTGGCTCACTCATCACTCAGACTACATTGATAAGCTTATTTGCATAACACTAACACATCATATTCAGGAATATAAATTATTGAACTATCTTTTATATAGTTATGTTCATCATGAAAACTTCTTAAGATCCAGAGTGGTATATTTATCTGGGATAAGAAAGAGATCTGTAAAAGAAAAAAAATGGTCAATGTCTGGTAAATTAAATAATTGTATTTTGGAATGTGAATAAACAAAATTATGGAAAGAAGAGTTTCTTTGTGGAATAACTTACTGATGGATATAAGAGGTAAAATAATTTTAAATTTAAGATCTGCTTTCTCTATCCCTTATGCCTCTTAGACTTTGTTTTTAAATTTAAGATCAGATGATAATATAAGCATTTGGGAGTTATTTAGAAAAGGAGAGAAAAAAATGGCTAAGAAATGTGAAAGGATTTTATGAGAATGATACAGAAATATAAAACTTATACAAGAATTATATGCATTAATGAATACTTATATATTTGGAAATTATTATTTAAATATATTTCCATTACCTATACAACCATGTGTTAATGTAAAGGGGAGTGAATGATATTAGTTTCATATGGTTGGTTATGAATAAACATTATTATTAGTATCATCATTAGTTTATAGTAGGTAGAATAATTTTTAATATTTTTATTGTAATTAAAATGTAAAATTGGAACTTGCACAGTGAAGCCAGTCATATAATCGATTTATTGTATGATTTAGTTGAACTACACACTCTTGATGCTTCACTTACTTACTGATTCTATATATTATGACAAGTAAATGAAACATCAAGAGTGTGTAGTTCAACTAAATCATACAATAATATCAATTATTTTTATTGTATTTTCATATTGCTATGGAAATCTAATATTTTCTTATATTTGTGTTTATGTGAAAAGTATTTAGGTACAGCTGGGCCCAAATAATTTGAATACAGTGGGAAACTGCAAATGAGCCAAAGGCAAGGGTTCAATAGTTCATTAAAAGAAATTGAAATTTATATGAAATTATAATTTTGAAGTTATTAACAATAAAGTAGTAAATTAAATTTGGTAAAGAATTGGCCTTCTGCTGGGAATGGTAGCAAGTGCTCCCATGTTCAAATAAGTATATGTGTTTTCAAAACCCAACTCTTTACCAAATTTAAATTTGTTTGTGCAAAGATATTAGTGATCAATAAATGTATTTTTATTCTATATGAATGTTACATAGTTATTTTTCCAACATATCAAACAACACGAATAAAAAAGAAACAAAACACAAGCCCTTTATTTATCCTAAATTTAGGTGTTCATTTTTTACACTAAACTCCACTTAACTTACATAAAAATAAGCCCTTTATTGCTTTGAAATTCTATGAGACCATTATTACCATTAAGACGTTACCAACAACACAAGAATTTAATCTATTTTAACAATCTTCAATTTCAACTGTTATAAATAATTCCAAAAAGCTCAAATATTCAGAGTTATCTATTGGAATCCAGAGGACTAAAGATACCCCATTATCGGGTATGCAACCTTACATTTGATGTTGGTATCCCACTTATATAGTAAAAATCTTTGCTCTGAATTTAACAACTCATGATCACTTTAACTTATGTTTCCATAGATAGATTATTTATTTGCCTCTTTCATTAAAGATCTTCAACATCACTATTTTACTCCTCTTTAAGCATTTCCCCCAATAAATAAATCTGATATTTTACATTTTTAAAGCAGTTTTAAAGTTTAACCTTTGTGTAGCCTTAAAATTCTAATTGTAGCATACAAATTTATGAGCAGGTTAAAATAGCACATTCATCATTACCATTCTTTGCAATTTTAAATTATAGAAGGGAGTTTGTGTATTGTATATTGCTGTTAAATAAAAACTACTTCAATTATATGCATCATGAATTGTGGCTTAAATGTGAACCTAAAAGTATTTAAAAGATTAAAGCAGCTTACTCTAAATTCCAGCAAATTATTTTGTTATATTTACTTATCCAAATCACACTTAACCCAAACATACAAAACTTTTAATCATGTTAACTGAAATAATTTCTTTTCATGCTTAGGGTTTTGTAGAGATCCACACACCAAAGATCATTTCAGCAGCCAGTGAAGGTGGAGCCAATGTGTTCACAGTCTCATATTTCAAAAGCTCTGCATACCTTGCACAAAGTCCACAGCTGTACAAACAAATGGCCATTGCTGCAGACTTTGATAAAGTGTTCACAGTAGGTGCAGGTAATTTCTACAATGTTATTTTTAAGTTTAACAACTGTTACCATCAGCCCAAATCACTGAAGTTTATTAAGATTGACCTATTATCACATTTTATTTGAATATGCTAAAGAAAAATATATCTAGTTATTCAAAGGTGATCCTGTGTGTTAACAGTGTTTCGAGCAGAAGATAGCAACACCCACCGTCATCTCACAGAGTTTGTTGGGCTTGACCTAGAGATGGCATTTAAATACCATTACCATGAGGTTGTGGATACCATTGGAGGTACTTTCACTCAGATATTTAAAGGTTTGAGAGATCAGTATGCTGATGAAATTGCAGCGGTGGGTCAGCAGTACAATGTGGAGCCCTTCACATTTCTGGACCCACCTCTGCGGCTAACATTTCCCCAAGCTGTGCTCATGCTGCAAGAAGCTGGTGTTAACATTGGAGATGAAGATGATCTGAGCACACCTGATGAGAAACTCTTGGGTCGTCTAGTTAAGTCAAAGGTGAATTTTATTTTAACTTGCTTTTATAATAGATAAAATGTTTATTCCTCAAACATTATTTATTCATGTTGTTATTTGAATAAATCTATAAAATTTTGATATTAGCCACTTTGAAGAAATTCTTTTGAACTTAAATAACAACATGTGTTTTTTTACATGAAAGCCTAATTTCTCATGATGAAATTTTATTTTTCAGTATCAGACTGATTTCTACATACTGGACAAATATCCTTTGGCAGTAAGACCATTCTATACAATGCCAGACCCGAAAGACAGTGTAAGTAAATACTAATTAGGTATATCATTATAGTGAAAGCTCAAAAAATATTAGGAAATTAAAGATAATTATATAATTTAAATGTGACAATCTGAAACATGTATAGCATATCAATGGGTGAATAAACTAAACTACAAACTATAATGGTGAAACCTCAAAAAAGAGGGGGAACAAAAAATATGAATATGAAACCAGCAGTTGCAGGAAAATATTAAACATTGTAAACATTGGGCCCAAAATGATGGTTGGGGTTATTTGAAAGGTTGTTTATTCTGAAGTAATGGATATTCCATAAAATGCTTTGTAGACTTTGTAGAAGAATTATAGTTATTTATCTTTACAATGTATTTTATAACTGCTGCTGTGCAGTCTAGAGCAGTGAGTGGTTCACAAATTTTCTTTGATAGCATACCACCTGTAAGATCTCTTGCTATTGTGGACACTTAAAATTTAACTCTTAAGGTTAAAATCCAAAATTTTAAAGTTGTTATTCTCTGGTTTACAAAATTTAAAGATAAAAAACAAGTAATAGATGCACATTTTTTTTCAATATTTTTCTTTTTATTTATCTGTATCCTTATACAGAAGTAGTAGTAATAATAATAACACTATTAAGAAAAGTGTATAAGATCCATAAAACAGTAGTAATTTAAAAATATGATAGCACAGCATTATGCTAACTGTAATTCCTGAATGAGAAGGGTGATGCTACATTACAAGCATGATATATCAATCTTAGTGGGAAAGTTTGCACTCTTGATTTTGCTTCTACATTTTCCCAGTGGTTCCTATACTTTGCTTTTTAGATAAATGAGTGTAGAGAATGATTTTTCACAGAAGTAAGTTGTTGCAAAAGGCATCATTACTTCCATAGTCTTTTTGATAGACAGTAAATTATGTAGTTTGCCGCCAAAAGATATGTATTGTTGACAGATAACTATTATGGTTCATTGAATTCAACGTTTTTGGCATATCTAGTTAAAAACTCCCTGCAAAACAAATATTCTTCTTCAATTTCATTCTAATATACTTTATCTCAATAAATTCATATTGTAAATTTGTATCAAAATTAATTTTCACAATTTGTTTATCTACATATTCAAGAATAAGTGCTGTTGACAGTACACCAATAATTCATGGACCCCTGGAAGGATCTTGCTGACCACAGTTTGAAATTTGCTGGTCTAGAGAATGCCCCAGGAAAAAGTTTGTGAGACAAATATGGGTTAGGTGCAGCCTACTCCCCCCCCCCCCCCAAGGCATATTGAAATCCTGAATAAAATTTAAACTTATACAAGAGATTAGGAATATCTAATTCAAATTCGAAGGGAAAACATGCTTTTGCTATCATCAGTTACTGTAATTCTATGTGGAACAAGTATTACTGTTTACTATATTGTTACAGAAAACATTAGGCATATTCCTTGAGATGGATGATGGACATTTTAAAATAAAATATCAAGGATGATAGACTTTATGAGAAACCACCAAAAGTTTTTTTGCTACCCCACCAACAAGTAACTAAATTGAAAAAACTTTTATCAAAGCACTCTAATTTAACATAACCATTTGAAAAATTTTCCTGCCACCTCTTTTTTTTTCCATACTGTCCATAGCCTCCAAGTATGCTGCAATTGTTTCACCACAGGAAAAACATTAGTGCTTCAGTAGCTTTTTGTTCATACAGGACACAAGTGTGGAGAATATGCTGGATGTAGTAGCATCCTCTAGTGCTTTCTGTGATTAAAAAGTTTACTGTTCTTGTAGCAATGTGGGTGAAGTATTGTAGAGTTCATCTCATTTTCACCACAATCTTCATCAGAATTTACAATCCTTTCAACTTCCTCTCCATTAACGCATCAAGATACCAAAAATTTTTCCTCAATATGATTAACAGATTGGCAGCAATTTATCCAGTCTTCTTGGCACATTTTGCTTATTATTTGTACAGTCATTCATTTCAAAACTGGCAGGAAAATGAAACCAACATTTTTATATGCTATTTTTTGTTTCACCAAATTCCAAACAAGTTTGATTGGATTTAAGTTGCATTAATAGGGTAGTAGCCATTGTAAATGTGTGATATGATGCATTATCTAAAACAACACACACTCAGATGGTATGAGACATTCTTTTAACTATTTTTTAGAATTTTCACCATTCATTTCATCATGATAATCTGCAGAATTATAATGGAACCATAATCAACTTGGCCTCTTCGATGAATCCCATTTCATCACCAGTTTGAACAACAATAGCTCTCTCCCCACTTTGGTTTACATGCGCACTATGCATATCATCACGCTGCCAACACTTGTTTACAGTATAATGAGTATGAGTCCATGTTTCATCTGTACAAGCAATTGTCTTTTTTGGCCCTTTTTAATTTTTTCTTAATGTTCTCATGAAGTACAACAATGTCAGGTTGTTATATTAAAATGTGGCACAAGTTTTTGCATTTTTTGAATCCCATGTCTTTCAGTATTCTCCAGAATGCATCTTTTTTTCCCCCTCAAACTGTATCTTTCCTTAATTCATTCAGGAGTTTTCTTAACATCAGAATTTCTTTTCTCTGCTCATAAAACTCCAAAAATGTTATGTACACATTTTGCAAATCGTGAAGTTTAATTTTCGTTGAATGTGTGCTGCTTTTCCAAGAGTTGACAATGTTTCTTCAGTGAGCTTTAATTTCTTACCCTCCTTCTATCATGTTACCTGCTCTTTCACTTTTCCTCACTGCCTTTGCTATCCTTTCATAGCACTCTTTAATCTTCTTTTCTTCTTTATAAAACTGTAGCACAAAACAATCTGGCTGCTTTACAAATGCATGACTTTGTGGATGACTTTTTTGGCAGGGTTTCAATTTGCTCTTGTGTACCTATACACACACTTCCGGTACTGATTAGCTGACTACATCCACTGAACTGCTGCATTTCTTTACTGCAGCACTGTGCACAGTATGTCAGTAAAAGGTGACGTATTACAGTATCGTAATAATGCTCAGTGTTTTGCATGCATAAATATGCTACTAAGATATATTCAACTTAAAATCTCAAAATATTGAGATTGTCACAAATCCCCAATTCTATGATCAAAAATAACCTTTAGGTCTTTCATTAAGACTCCTCAAATGCCTCATGAAACACTTCATGACTTCGTTAACAATAAAAATGTTAGCTTCCTTTTTATGCTGCCTGCACACTGCAAGAGCTTACAGTAACAATGAAAACAAGATTCTTTGCTGCAAGAGTTCGTTCGTAGCTTTGTTTGTTATCTGTCTTATTCATCTTCATTTCTATTGGTGCTTCCCCTCCACTGCAAATATAAGTCAGTATCATATATCTTTTGTATTTGCACACGCTCTGTTCAGCAAACCTTGCCACTTCACACATAAGAAAAAATTTGCACCTTACAGTCTGTAAAGAACTTTTTATTATAGTTGTAATTTATAAATTATTCATGATTTAAAAATGTTCAATAATGATACAAGTTATACAAAACAAAAAAATATGATTGATCACTGTGGGAAAATTACACTATTAGAAACAATCAATGCAGGTTTTATTCCTATTATTTATAATGAATACCTTGGTGTGTGCACTGTGCCACTATCATTGCTGCAAATTATTCCCAGAGATCATTGATCTCTATATGCACTTAGTTGCATTTTAATGTTTAACTTATTTTCTTTACATAGAAAAAGTCCAATTCATATGATATGTTTATGAGAGGTGAGGAAATTCTTTCTGGAGCACAGCGAATACATGACCCTGAATTCCTAATAGCAAGAGCCAAAACTCATGGGATAGGTAAGTGAATTAAATGTAGCATTGACATGTGATGTTATTTAAATTACTATAGTTGCATGATATATATGTAATTTAATATACTGGCTACCCCATGCTCAGAAATGATCATTTATAAACATTTCAAATTTTTTATTTTTCTGTATATCTCTCATATCTGATTACTAGGGGACAAAGCCAGTGTCTGATAACTGGAAAATACTTTATAGGTAATGCAAAGACATAACTGCTTAACACTTTTTTCCACTGTATTCAAAATGAATTAGAACACAATTGAACAAATAATTTAACATTGTACATCTATTTGTAATAGTATTTATGTTACTACTCCTTTAATCCCCCTATGTTTTTTTATTTCTGATTTCCCTTAAGTACTTTTCCCTTAATAACTGAAAATACATTCATCTATACTCCTCTGTTAATTTTCTACGCCATCTACTTATCATTGCAAATGTTTATTTCTGCTCTACTAATTTCCATTCCTTGTTTTTTCTGCAAACGCACCATTGTGTCCACATATTCAATTATTTTGCCACCAAGGTGCTCTGTACATCATTTCCTTATGTTCATCCACCATTTTTGAGAGTTGCCAACTGTTACATAATTTTTTTATTATGTAACATTTTATTATGTAACATTATAATGAGGAACATTTGCACCAAACTATTCAAGCAAGAATTGCAAATAAAACTCATTAACTAAAACCTAACTTAGATGCTTGCAAACCCAACATTTTAAAATGTAACCCCTAGGTTAGGTTTAAGTTTTATGAGGATTGCTGTAATAATGAGTATCTGCTTACATTACAGAAGGTTAGATGTTCACTAAGTTTGCTATAACAAATCTATGTTTTAGCTTGTGACCAGGTCACATATTTTCCTAATGACTGCTGTTTCAATTTCATCCATGCTTAACGTTATCATATTTTTTGAAGTAGAAGCCTCCTCTCTCTGTGCAACTTTTGTATTGTGAAATAGAAATAAACATTATACAACTTTTAATTATGTGAAGTACTGTTTTGAAAATATTTGCTCCTCTTAGGAGCTATAATATCAATATAAATTTCTTTGCATTAGTGATGGAAGAATGAGTTCCATTAATCAGGTAGATTGCAGGTGAAGAGAGAATTTGAAATCCAGCAATATATATTGATTGCATAATTAAGCATAAAAATATATAAAGTCCAAGTAGCAGTTAGCCAGAAATGTAAACTGTCAGACATTGCAAACATTATTACCAAGTTGGTATGTATGGACTAGCAGTACTAAGGAAATTGAACGCTGTGTCCAATGAGACTCTGGTAGTAACAGTGTGTAGCAGTGTGTTTGCTGCTTGGTGGCTATTGGTGCCTGTGGCAGATATGCTGATAATACAGTTTGTCAACAATAACCCCAGTTGGACAATGTTCTAATATCAGCTGTCCACAAGATGATTCTGAGTTATCTAGATAATGATTCTGTTAGACATAGGGGATGCATTTTGAAGTGTAGGAATCAAGAGTATTGAAATGTATAGACAATATTTACTATTAATGAACTGGATGAAAATGTTGGCAGTGTTTACCTATATTCTGTATTCTCAAATTTTCACTTTAAGTTCCTTTTTAATGGTTCTGGGAGACTAAATGTGCAACAGGATTCTGTGATTACTCAACATGCTTAAAAGGAATAAAAATTAGCAAAAAAAAATGGATATCTTATAAATAAAATGGAAAAGCAATCAATTATAGCATATATAGCACTATATAGTTTTCTTTCTCCCCTTTGTTTTTTTTTTTTTTTTTTGTATTATCTTTTAAAAGGCTATTTTGCATGTTAGTGATGAAGAATTAATTAATTTTTGTTAAAAACTTCAATTTAACATTGTGTTTTTCAGATTTGGAGAAGATTAAGGCATACATAGACTCTTTTCGTTATGGCTGTCCACCTCATGCAGGTGGAGGTATAGGCCTAGAAAGAGTTGTAATGCTATACTTGGGTCTGGACAACATCCGCAAGACTTCTATGTTTCCCCGTGATCCCAAGAGAGTCACTCCATAAACAGTTGAATTTCACAAAGAATGGGATGGCTTTATGTTATATGAATGCCTTGCAAGCATTTGTAGTATTCATTAATATAGCTGCTAATGTTTTCCATTTGTATGAATGTACAGATATCCCTGAAATGTTTTGAATAAAATTAATGCAAAACTATGTATATTTTGTGCATTTCAGTAAGTATATACTAGATGCAGAGTGTGATCACATGCAGCAGTGATAACCAGTGCTCTAGTGCAAAATATCTTATAGTTGATCTAAAACAAAAGGGGCGGATAAATTCTGTTAGCTGACAAAATAATAGTTGTAAACCAGAACCGTTAGTTCAACTTTTATATAAAGTATATAAATGGGTACTTCACATTAATAAACAAGTGCATAAAGTATCAAATTGGAATAAGCTGGGAAAAATTTGAGGTCATGGCTGGGACTCAAACAATGGATCTTAGTTTCAATATTAATTCAATTTGGAATCAAACACAGTGAAACATTCATTAATAATATCTTCTGAGTTGAAATATTTAGAACACTCTTTATGGTTTCACTTACATGAAATTTACTTAGGACAATTGTTCCACGAAACATATCCTGAGTAAATATCATGTAAGTGAAACCATGAAGAGTGTTCTAAATATTTCATCTCAGAAGAGATTATTAATGGATCTTAGGCTTGCCCTGCCATTGTTTTAACAATGTGAGCTAAATCACAACTTGAACCTACCTTATCTGATTCTTTATACTGTGAAGAACTAGAAGAACAGAATATCTCATAGAGATTTTATCCATTTTGAGTTACCTGTTAGGAACTTCTTACTTAGGTTAAAAAAAAGGAAATAAAAAAGGCAATAATGAAAACATAGTCATCAATAACTTATAAGGTGTACGCTTAAGGTTTGTTCTGGTCCTGGCAAATCATATGAACAATTTGAATTTTAGCTACACTTAGCACCTACAGATGTTAGAAGGATAGGTGGTCAGCCCACCACTTCAAATGCCAACTAATATGATGCTAAGGTTTTATTGGGACATGAAATGGCTAACTCTATCCAGGTGCTTCTTTTTCCAGGTATAGAGTTCTTTAAATCACAGGACCCCACAGAATTAGTTCCTTCCCAGAGGACTTTTGCCCAAGATTTTTATATCTCAGATTTATATTTCTGAACATCTAACTTTACATAAAGTCTTTTTAATGCATAGAGAAACTTGAAAACATTTTATGGAACTTAGAACTGAGATTAAGTCATTTTGCTTTGGTCACTACGTACTGATGCAACAAAAAAGCTTTAAACCACCTACATAAAAGTACAACATAGCTGCATTATTAAGCATCACTTCTTACAGCTCAGGGAAGTAGTGCATGTTCCGTCCTAACTAGCAACTTAATTTTTTCAGCTGTTATATAGTTTTATGGGAATTTAATTTATTTCATCCATTCTTACATAGCATGTAGGAATAAATGAAATGAATTAATGATAGTGCAAATAAGCTCAGAGCCTTGGCACCTTAAAGTTACGGATAAGGGAGGGGGGAAAATCTTAACAACACATCTTAACCTGACCATACGTCGAACCCAGGACCTCCAGCTTGGTACTAGACAGATTTACCACTAGACTATGGAGACATTATTATTATTATTATTATTATTATTATTATTGTTGTTGTTGTTGTAGTAGTTGTTAGTAAATTACCCCATAACGTCTTTCATGCATGCAATTTGATACAAGAAATGTTGAATATAATTTAAGAAAGAGCAATATAGTATATCACCATTATTTATTATGCCTGTTATTTTTCATTTGGATTTAAAAAATATTCAGTGAAAATAATGTGCCAAAGCAATGTAAACTAAACTGAATTTAACATAGTATGCCAACATTAATGTGTTCAAGTTATTAACACTAACTCCACTTACTTTTTTAAAACTAATCCAAAGTTTTAAAAAAGTAAGTGGAGTTAGTGTTAACAACTTGAAGACATTAATGTAGGATATATTACCACTCCATTTTCTACAGCTTCGTAAGTACATTTTTTACTTAATAGTATGCCAGGTTCATATTCGTTTTAAACAAATAGAAAAATCAGCAGTGGCAGCTCACTTTTGTATCCAATCACAAAATTAAACCAGAGGCTAAGCTGCTTAAAAAAAATCATAATCTAATTGAGCTATCTATTTGGGGAAAAATTTTCATTCTAAAATATAGAAAATTTAATTAACTTTGTAGTACTACCATGAATGAACTCGGCAAGTTGAGTGTTCATATTATCTATGAAACCACTTAGGAAAAGTCATAATTTATGATAAAATAAAATAAAATTTACAACAGCAATAGCAATTAAAATTTTTAAAATCAGTTTCCAGTTATTGTATTCTTTATTTGACCTTTTATGAATGAGATAATACACTGAGGTGTTGATTTTTATTTTGCAAATATTTTAATATGAAATGATCTTTTAAACAACTTAAAAGTAATAAATTCATAAAAAAAATTATAACAACTATAGCAGTTTAAACATTTAAAAGTGATCAAAAGGACTACTGGACTACTACTCTTGGCTTATTCTAGTGTTGCAATGATTGCTCAAAAAGTCCTTCCAAGGCAACTCCTGAACCTGCATTCTGTTCTTTGTCATACTCTGTTAGAAGCTCCTGGACATTTTCATATTTCCTGTTTGGATATGCTCTTTCTCAGAATGTCAATGTCTTGCAGGTATATAAGAGATTAACTAAGAATTTTAAATAAAAAGTCAGTGTGTTCAAACCCAGTGATCAAGCAGATCCATTTCCAATTCCTTGACCAACACATCTTTACGGAAAGTAGTCATTCAAATTATGAACTATTCAACCAAGGTGAGCTGGAGCCCCATCATTCCCAAACCATATTTTTCAAATGACATATACATTGTCAATTAAATTGGTGCAACTTATTTCTGACAAACAGCAGAACAGATGTGGAGGGAAGAAATAGGAACCAAGAAGGTGATTATGAACGATTCCTGCCCAAACGTCTAGAAGGAATTTCTATGAGTTTTCATATGCCCAAATATGCCTGTTATGATAGTTGAAGATATCATCACGTGTAAAGCCAGCCTCAAGTCTTGAAGAGAGCAAGATAAATGCCAAGTTAAATCCATGAACAGAGTACACTATAGTAGAATGCATGGACATTTCTTTGAGGCCAAATGTTCACCGCATTCTTTGAAGTCGTTGGAGGTGATAATGGGTACAGGTTTCATACAGAATATTCAAAATATTTATGTGACTAATTATTCACTTAATGCAATCGTTCTTGTTCTTTCTTATGGGTTTTCGCCCACCTTACAAATAACTTGCTCACGCTCACAATATCGTACCTCTTTTGTTCTCCCAGCATCCGAAACCCTCCTCTCTAAATGAGCCCGTTTCTCTCAAGCATTGTGAATTCGTGCGAATGTTCTTGTACAAGAAACTTTGGCGTTTAATTCATAGGCTCCTAATGTTGTTGACATGGTTTATTTACGGACGCTCTTAAACATCTCATGTCATCAGCGTCCCGTTCAATTCAGGGCGTGAAACGGCCAACAAATTTTGCTCAGACGCCTCTCTTTTCAGGCTCAAGGTTCTTTTTCGTGCCGTAAATGTACGATACGGGACCCACGGCTTTACTTCCCTTCCGAAGAGGCCATACTTAGGATTTTTACACCCGAAAAAATTCATCGATCTGGCAGTGTTTAAATCCGCGAATTTTGGTTTAGAAGGCAAGTATGGTTACCATATACCAATGGGACCGACATACGCTCCTAATGCATTTCCATCTGCAAGACCGTAGGTTTTTTTGCCTTTTCATTCTCCTACTACTTTATTATTATTATTATTATTATTATTATTATTATTATTATTATTATTATTATTATTATTATTATAATTAATTCTTGACTTAGCAAAAAAACACGACAATCAAAGGAAAACAAATGTAATTGCCTATCTACTTTAAAGAAATGATTACAAAATGCGAGCATTTGAGCTTACTGTTGCTCTGAGATAAATGAATTAAATACCCTTAATAACAATGTAACGAAGAATTTTCAGAGTTATTAAGGGTCATAATATATAAAAACACTTTACGCCAATTTACATACATTCTGTACCATATTCCATTTCCGCATTTCCTTCATGTGAAATGCTTTTTATTTTCCACTCTCTATTGTACCCTCTTCATTTTATGTTATGAACGGGAAGATGGCCCTAGAGTTTAGCTATTTATTTTGCAATGTACTTTCATGATAATAATTGTCTTGAATAGTTAAGATATACGCAACGCGTTTGTACTTTAGGCGAGACCAGACACCTCCATGATTGCTTGGGTGGTTATGACGAAGACCCGAATGGCGGTTATATTAAGATTGATGGATAGTTTGCGTATGAATGAAATTAATATATGAATATGTACATGTTCACGAACTTCAGTGCCTCTACAGATAAAAAATACTCATACAAACTACCCAGTCAAACCGTACCTACAATAAGGCCCTCAAGTTGCCTAATAGCTGAGGGTTTTCCATAGCCAGTAGTTGCCTAATCAAGGTTATGTGCTTAGGGCGATATTTAATAAATAAAAATAAACCAAATGACATAGGGAAAATGCTGCTCATCAAGGCACACAATTCATAACTAAATACAATTTCTTATAATATCGTCTTTGGAATGCATGAGGTTCCGATCATTTAGAAAAATAACATCGGAATTTCCTCAATATTCCTGTTTCCTTTAATGGTATTACTCCAGAAAAAAAAAATGTGCATTGGAATATATTGAACTTTTTATTATGAAAAGACACAAGAGGAATTACTCCACTGTCATAACCACAGTGTAACCTGTATAAGCACTTGAGCACCTGTCTTAGTCGAAATGTGGTCGAGACCGTAGTTATGTTAAATGCACCATGATGGGAAATGTCGACTGCCATGTAATGACTTTCAGGACCACTATAATATTTAAAACTTCGAATTTAAAATAGTTGAAGAGGATTCTATGGCGTTTAGAATATATTAATTGAATGCAGAAATCAATAGTAAGTACATAACTTAATTTTATGACTGGGTATTTAAATATATTACAAGCTAAAAGGAAAGTGTGCCAACTCAACTATGTAAAGGGACATGAAGACGTTGCTGGGTGTCTCTTTTGCCGAAGAAATAAAAGTCTTCAATATTTTAGGTAGTTCGAAGAAAGCGGATTTCAGTAATTTAAAATCATTTTCCAGAGTTTGGGCAATATAAAATATTTAGCATGTCAAATGTGCCATCTTATTCGTTCAGGCCAGCACATAAAATAACCTATAATATACCTACATATCATTTAATTCGTTTTTTGAAATGGTTAGAAGTTAAACACAGATAAATTATAACCCTTATTATTTTTACCGGGCGGTATGCTCTTTTTTGTTGAATTTTCTCAATCATGTAACCGCAAATGTTTAAGACATGGAGTTTACATGTATCAGCTGTATTATCCGTCGTAAGTAAAGTAATTATTAATTATCTTTTCTGTGTTTAGTGGTAAGAAATTCATTCTTGAAAGAATTTTGACTTAAAATTATCTAGCAAATACCTGGTGAATAATTTTTATTAATGTTTGTTTATTTTTCATGATGGTTCCTCTGCTTTCAGTTGAATTATGCATATTAAAGGGTGAAACAGAGGATATATCGAAATGTTTTTAATAGAGAAACTTTTCTCTGGAGAGAGTGGAAAAAAGAGAGAGACAGATCTTTGCATTAATTCTTGAATTTGTGGCCTTTATGGTACATATTTATACTTGAAGAAAGAAATAAGGTAAATCCTTCCATCCATTTTATTTTGTGATATAATATAAATGTTATTAACCATTGTCAATCTGCTAATTTAGATACCGTTATTTAGCATCAAAGGAAAATAATCTGGAAAGCTTGCAGGGAAGAAATGGAGGTTAGAGTGGAAAGCTGAGTATCCCAACTTTTTCACCTTCCTTTAATGGGCAACTTTGTTTATCTACATTTTGTAAGAAACTGGTGACCATGGCCAAAGAAACAATTTGCTGAAAGATATTGACACAGTAACAGGTGTTAAATTATTAGGCATCCACTTGAATAAAACATAAATTGTAATGAGCATACAGAGAAAATGTTCAAAATTTATCTGCTTCTTTATTTTTTCCACAAATTGAAAATATCAGTCAGACAGAAAATAAAGGAAAGATAATTCTTTCATATCGTCAGTAAATGATATCCTGTTCCGCGAAAACTTTGCTGATGAAAATATATTGTTTAAATAATAAAAGAGGGCCATAAAGTGGATTAAAGAATTATATACCATAAGAAAATCTTCTTTAGTACAATGTAATATTATGGCTACTATACATACACTTAACACTGTTTAGTCTTCATAAAGGATAACATAGAGTTTTTCAGTAATGTAAATTGATGTTTATGTAATACAAGGCATCTGAAAGACCTGGATATGCCCAAATGAATAAAGTGCAAAGAATTTACAAATTTTCCGGGCTTATACTTACAAAGTTACAGCTATCCAAATTAAAACATTCCTATAACTATGCACTATTGATTAACACATTTTATGTTTGATGTAGTCTGGACAGTATGTTGATGAAATTTGTTGCAACTGATCTCTATCTGCTGATGAGTAAATAATAATAATAATAATAATGATGATGATGATGATGATGATGATGATGATTGATTGATTGATTGATTGATGATGATGATGATGATGATGATAATGGTGATAAAGTTATAACATCTTTGTGGTAATGTGCAAGATTATTCTGCTAGTAATGGAATTTATATACATATTTGAAGTTGCTAAACATATTTATATGATATTAATTTACCTGTATTATATAAATTAATATATAATACCTTCACTGTAAACAGCTTCAAAATTGTCGGTCCTGGTGGTGTAGTGGTTACCATACTTGCCTCCTATACCCAAAACGCGGGTTCGAACCCGGCCAGGACCAATGGATTTTTTCGGGCGTAAAAATCCTAAGTATGGCTTCCTTCGGAAGGGAAGTAAAGCCGTGGGTCCCGTGTCGTACATTTACGGCACGATAAAGAACCTCAAGCCTGAAAGAGAGGCCTCTGAGCAAAATTTGTCGGCCGTTTCACGCCCTGAGTTGAATGGGACGCTGATGACCTGAGCTGTTAAAGAGCGTCCATAAATAAATTAATCAAAAAAAAAAAAAAGCTTCAAAATTAAACGTTATATTTATATGAACTCTTATATTTTCTTTCCAATTTTTTTTTTCTTCTTCAGTACTTGTTAAGGGTGAAATGCTATGAATGTGATTATATGTTGTTTTTACATTTTATGATTATAACATTTATCTTGCACTTAACACATGTAAAATATTTTCAGATGATGTGATCGTGGGATTGCCATGCGCAGGAATCAATTCATTGGCTTCGTTTTTGTGTCTCTCTGCTTGTGGGCTGTTGTTACATATTATCTTTTTCTGGATAGACCTCTGGGAAATAGGCCAGACAATGTAAGTATTCAGTTATAAGTTCCTTTTATTATGCTGGCTATCAATTATTTTAGGTTATTCTTAATTAAGTGAAATGCTTATATGATTCTAGAATAAAGGAAATGTGAAGTATTTGGAAACAGAGGCTTTCACATTTTCGGCAGAAGGTTATGAAACAGCCTCTAGCTTTTATGAATAAGCAGTGAATGAAAACAAAGCAGTTGAATAATATAAGATGCTTTTGAATTCAGAAAACTCTTTGGATCCAGATAAGGACTTATGTGTATCATATATAATTTCCTTAGATAAGATGGGATAAATGTGTTTTGTTGATATAGAATGTATTGTACAGCAAAAGAATAATATATTAGTGGCTATGTAATAAGGACATGCACTGAAGTGTATATTGCATTGGTTTTAAAGTAATTTTTCATGCCATGAAACAAGTGATTGATTAGGCATCTCTTTATACAGTTTTTAAAGAGAGTATTCTGCTTATTTAAAATCTAGCAATTTTAAATAAGCAGGAAGGCTATTATATACATGCATTACAGAATAATAACACACCTTCAGGAAAATATTTAACGATTTTGCTGGTCTAGTATTGTGATAATTCACCTTGCAATTAGCCTTGAAGCTATCATAATTATAACTGCAATGAGTGGCCAAAGTCATTAAAAGCATGGACTCTGAGCTGGAGGTCTGGGTTCTATTTCCGCCAGGACCATCCTCCCTGACTGAGGTTTTTCTCAGGTTTCCCTAAGTCCTCATAAATGGCAAATGCCATGGAGGTCCCTAAACTTAGGCCTGGAATGCTTCCTTACTTTAAAAAAATCCTTTCCTAATTTATCATTTCATTTATCATCAATGTCCACCTTCTGTGATGCCTCAGTAGTAAAATTGGGCATTAAACACTATTAAAAAAATTATAATTATTGGCCAGGTGACACAAAAGTGAATATGTATACTGGGCAAGTCTTCTCATCCTGCAAATTGGCAACTTAGCAAACCTAAATTTTAAATGTGATTGGAAATCCAAGTGCTCTCAAGTGACCCACTGCATTCATCAGACCATTCTATAAGGGATTTTATCATTATCTACTGTGTACATATTGTTCCAGAATCCTAATTTGTGTCTTTCTTTTGGATGTAAGATAATCTACAAAGACTAAAATATCATTCATTGCTTTTAAATGGTGCAGATTTTCACAGTAAAATATATAAATATGTATAATATAACAAATTATTTATGATGAAATCAGCTCAAATATCACTAATTTTGTTCCACTTGTTTTGAAGGCTGTTGCCTTCATCATCAGCACAGCTCCACTGTCAGCTTCCCAGCGTAGTATTAAGATGTTGCTCTGTGGATTTTTATGAACTTTGTGATGAGGCTACTGTCATTTGGAAGATCAGAATTAACTAAATCATACAATAATATCAATATGATTGGCTTCACTGTGCAAGTTCCAATTAACATTTGAATTAGTAAATTTTCCTTGTTTTCGTTTATGAATATATTTTCCCCCACTGATAAATCTATAAGTTTTTGAAGAGCTTTTGAGAGTTTAGGTTAATTTTGGAATTTATGGTGTTTTTGACAGAAATGGTATTATACTGCTAATTTTTCTGTGTTTATATTTTACATTTCTCATATGTTCCTTAATGTTGTAGTGTAATGTTCCTTTTTGTTTTACCTATATATTTCATATTGCCGTCTTTGCAACTGATATCGTAAATGCCTGGTTGTTTTCCTGGCAGAATTTTATCTTTCATGTTGGTTCTTTTTAACTGTATTTGTTCACTGGAGCCAAAATAGTGTTGGCACCTTTAAAAATCATGTGGAATTTTTGGTGTGCCCATGGATGGAATGTAATTTTCTTATATATATGATCTCCTTTGTAGCCTTTCATTGTAGCAATGTCTTTTATTTGTTTTTGTTCTTTGAATTTTTCTATTTTTTTCTTGACCAGATCTTTTGTGTTACCATTTTTCTGTGCTATATCTATGATTTTCTGGTATTCTGATTTGTATTCTATCTTGCTTATTGGAAGTTTGTTAATCTGAATTTAAGGCTATTGATTATTGCAAGTTTTTTTTTTAAGTTATCAGTATGTGTATCTTTTCTAAATATGCCAAAATGCAGTATACTGTCATTTTTTTTTATTTTTTTTTTTTTTCCCCATTTCTATATTTAGGAAAGGAAGAATTTGTTGTTTTCTATTTCCATTGTGAATTTAATAATGCTATCTTGTAGTTTGAGTAGTACATGTGTATCCTCTTTCCATTTTTTATTTACTATTGCAAAGACATCATTAACATAACAGTACCAACATTTGTATATATGTGGGAAAGCCTCAACTAATTTTGTTTCCAAGAAACTCATGTGTATGTCTGCTAAGAATAGTGAGATGGGATTTCTCATTGCTAAACCCTTCTTGTGTGTGTGTGTGTGTGTGTGTGTGTGTGATATATTGCCTCTGAATGTGAAGTAGGTTTGATTGATGCAAATTTTGGTGAGGTTTAGAACTTGTTCTATTAATTCTCTAGGTAGATTTATTGAAGTTAGCCATTTTTTATAATATTTATTAGTTTTTCTTTGGCGATACTATGACACAGAGAGATCACATCATAAGAAACTAGCAAATCCCTGTTTTCCAGTTTCATATTTCTGATTTTTTCTATTAATTCTGATGAGTTGTTTAATGCTTTGGCTGTTGTATTTCAGTGAACTATTGCATTTTTTTAAAAAGTAATTGGCTAAATTGTATGTGGATGAATTTATTTTATTTATTATAGGTCTCATTTTATTATCAGGTATTATGTATTTTTGGTAGGCCATAGATTCTGGTTGTGGTAGGGTTGTCTGATATAATATCAGTGTTTCTGTTATGGACTACATAATAATCTCAATGTTATACCTTTATTCATTAATGCAATCTTCCAGCAATGTTAAGGTGTTGGATAAGTTGGCAAAATGACTACCAGGAGAAATAAAGCAATACATAGGAATTCTCCTAAACCCAAGATCGCGGCTTCAAACCCGGCTGGGACCGATGGATTTTTTTGGGCGTAAAAATCCTAAGTATGGCTTCCTTTGGAAGGGAAGTAAAGCTGTGGGTCCTGTGTCGTACATTTATGGCATGAAAAAGAACCTCAAGCTTGAAAGATGTCGGCCGTTTCAAGCCCTGAGTTGAATGGGATGCTGATGACCTGAGCTGTTAAAGAGCATCCGTAAATAAACAAAAAAAGGGAGGGGATTGCCCAAATGTTACTTTGTCCACAATAAATTCCAAGACAAATTGTTGAGCATAATTTTTACTAGGCCTACATGGTGTCAAGAGCAGCAAGTATTTTGAATGTTTGAAAAGCATGCTGAACAGACCTGAAGATTAATGGAAGTATGATGAACATAATTGAACCTTACAAATATGGGGAAACAAGTTTTGAGGGTTTGCCATGTTACAGAAGCAGGCTCATCTGGAGGAGCGTCTGAGTCTGCTGGAGACGAAGCTGAAGGAACAGTTTGAAGATAGCGAGCGCTTGTTGATTCAGCTGAAGGAATCTATTAAAGAGCAGCGTAAGTTTTATCTTAATTTTCACTTACTATTATAATCTCAATGCATGTTATTATTTTATTAATGTCAATTGTAGTACTTTAAACCACTTAAAATACATTTTATCAGAAACTGTAGTTTTGTTTTTAATTTGAAATTCTAATTGGAACTTGTACAGTGAAGCTAATCATATAATTAAGTTCACTGTACGATTGAGTCAAACTACACATGCTTATTGGCTCCACTTACTCGTTTAAATTTAGTACATATTTCATAGCCTTTGTCCGCATCATCAGCTAACTTTGGCTAGTTAACTGATGGTGCAGACACCATCTACTAAAGTTTGTATCTTAGTCAGATCTGTCTGAAATATGCTCAGAACACCTACGTTGGCCTTGCAGTTGAGCTAATACAAAGTCTCGGTACCACTAGCCCAGTAAAAGATGAAAATTCATATTTTGAATGACTGAATATACATTGCTCTCATATCATTGTTAAAGTCTAATTCTTAGAAATCATCTGTATATCACAAAATGCATAAAGAAGAAGAAGATTGGATAATGCATTCAAAACATTCCAGAAAGTAATAAAAGTTAGTGAAGTTCCGGTGTAAAAAATATAATTAAACATCGTAATATAAAATAGATAAAAATCATGATGAACAACAAACAAAAGCAAATGATATCACAAATGTGCAGAGCAAAATAAGCTCCTTGAACATGTTTCTAATAAACTTAAAAGAAGAGAATATAGACTGAATCTCAAAGGAGAGATAAGGGATTTCTTTCTGTGTACCTTCTCTTTGGCAATAATAATAATAATAATAATAATAATAATAATAATAATAATAATAATAATAATAATAATAATAAAAACAGCTGCAGCAATCATAATCTTCATCAGTATTCAAGCAGTTTCTGCATCAGTATCAAGCATATTGGTTGCACTTCAATGGTTTAGCTATGTTTGTTCCATATTTTTATCATACTGGAAGTGGTTATACAATTTTATTTACTTTCCATTCTCCTGTAAGTGTAAATCTTCATTAAATATTTTTGTTTTCAGAATTTACATGTTGCATCAGATTCTGTGTTTTGGCACAAATTATTCATCCTCTGCAGCAAAATATGCAGATCATCGGGCTAAGCCTCTATCTTTTTTAAAATTTTACTTCCCTTTTACTGCACACATAATAGAATTAATGTGTAGAGAAAATGAAATTTAATAGCTGCTTGTATTTTTAGAATTGTCCGTTAGAGCAAATGAAGAGGCAGAGGATGCCCAAGGCAATATAGCAGAAGCCAAAGCAAGACTGCGGCAAGAGGAGGAGGAGAATGAAGAGGAGGTAAGTAGGACTAATCCCTAAGTCGTGTAGGTATAGACCACTAGCATGACATTTGCTTCAAAATTAACGGGCATGCTTGTTGAAGTTCAGCTAGTAAAGTCACACTCACTAGTTACAAATCAATTAATAGACAACTGCTATGTAGGAAGGGCTAGACATAATTGCAAAATTCACATGCTCAATATTTGTTTTCTGCAATATATATTTATCATGTGTACACCCCTTGACAAAAAAAAAGAGTCATCACTAGGATGCAAAATTCTTCTAAGTCATGTTCATTACAGGACACTGTTCACAATGTAACCAGCAAGGCTGTGTAGCCACAGCAGCAGCTGTGTTATGGCATGCACTAAAGACACTGTTTAGTATGTGTATTCTGTTAGCTCTGTGGCAGAGTGTGCAGAAATGTCATGGTGAAGAATGTATGATTGCCTTTTAGCATGAAGCACATTTTTTGTAATAAACCTTTGTAACATATTATGAAAAATTAGTTTCATAATATTGTTTCCTATATACAGCTAGCTTTAATGTTAACATATATATTATAATGGATATTATAATATCTCCTTCTGTATTTATTCTATCTAAATGCAATATGCTGCGCATGAATTCCCTGCACAAAGAAGGACAAAAGATGGCTTATGGACACAAATTCAAGATGCCTGGGATGTTGTAGTCTCTCATCCACACTATCATCTATGTCCAGAAGATTGAGGGCAGTTATACATGCTGAGGGTTCATACACAATATCAACCTGTGTTTATTTCTTTGTGTTTTCACTTTAGAAGATAAATGTTTCTGTTCATGTATTTATTTAGTTATTTCTAAAGAATATGTTATTTGGTGATTACATTTGTGTGTGTATAGTTAATGTTATAAAATTCAAATGATATGTCAAAATATAATATGAAATTAAGGCAACATGATATTCTAATATATACTTATAAAATAATAGTAAAAGCAAACAAAAATGTGTGGGGTTTGAAATCAGGACTTAAGCAGAAGAGCAATGCCTCCTAAACCGCTCGGCCACCACTACTCTACCCTAACTTTCTCTTTCCAAATGCTTATGATTGTGATCATAACATTTACAGGCAAAGCACTCATTGCAGTGTGCACTTGCTGCATGCGCTTGGGAATACAGTTTACGGGCATCTCCAAAGTGCTCCAATTAACATGTAGAATCTGAGGATGACTTTCCTCCTCCTCCTCCTCCTCCTCCTCCTCCTCCTCCTCCTCCTCCTCCTCCTCCTCCTCCTCCTCCTCCTCAAAGGGTATACATACAGAATGTACTCAAGTTCACACATAATTAGAATAACATTTCCCTATGTTAATTCCAAGTTATCAAATGATTCAAAATTAGTTAATATATAATGGCAGTCTGAAAAGTTTTTATTCTGATGAAGAAAGAAAGAATTTTTAAATTGAATATTATTTACTTTTCAACATAATTTTCCTTAAGATGAACATTTATTGCAGCAATGCTCCAATATCATTATCCTGTCTCTGAAGTGACTTTCTAGGAAGTCTGCTAAATACTCCTCTGCAGCTGCAATTGCCTCTTGTTTTCATAAAAAAAAAACTCTGACCAGAGAACAGATGGAGTCTTAGGGAACCAAATCTGAAGTAGGGTGGTGCTCCAACTGTTCATACTGAATATCTCTCAATTTTCCTATTTCTAATACACTTTTGTGAGTAAGTGCATTGCCTTAATTAAAAATTCTTCTCCACATCAGATATTTTCCCCTTAATTTTTCATCTAATTTGTTTAAAACATTGGAATAGTACTCTTGGTTTTGACTTTACCCTTCTGAAGATAATCGGTTTGTAAAATTTCTTTAGCATTCCAAAAGAATGATATTGTAACTTTTCCTTCAGATGGAATTGATTATGTTTTCTTTGGTACTGAACTGGCTTTTGTATACTGTTTTGATTCCTTTTTTGATTCCAGTACATGATAATGGATTCAAGTCTGTTCACAGTTAAAAGTTGGTGCATAAAATCATTTCTGTTGCTGTTAAAACATTCCAAACACTGTTTCCTGTCAGAAAAATTATACCTCACTAAGTGGGTTCACTTTCTCAATATAATCCCCCTTCAACTGTATACATTTGGTGTGGCAACTTTTCTAGTCCTTCCTGAAGTTACTTTTAAGTTTTGCAGCTATGCCAGAACAGCTAGTTGAAGTCTAGGAAATATGTCTGCACAGAGATTACTTCAAAGTCTCAAACAGATAGTAATCAGAAGTGGCCAAGTAAGGAGAAAAGGTGGGTGTGTCAGTACCAGGAATTGATGCATTAGTGATGGCCACAGTCATTTCCTGATTCATGTGGAAACAAGCATTTCATGTTGCATGAGCATACCTTTACTTAATCACTTTTAATTGTATAGCACAAGCTCTGAAGTGTTGCCACACATGCCTGCCATTAATGGGATCCCTGGTTGCAGCCAGTCATTGATGCCAACCTTGTCCCAAAAATTTTGTTATGCATATTGTACTTACAAAGGTGTTGACAATGGAGTGGTGATCATTTAGTTTAGTGTAAAAAAGAATACCTAAGTTTAGGATATGTTGTAATGCATTTGTCTTTATTTTCCCTGTATTTTGGTGAAAGAAATTACATTAAAAAGAGCATTTATTTGTAAATAAATCAAAATATCCGGATACAAAGTGATGTCCTAGTAGATGGTTAATCCACCTATTTAAGATAGGGATGGGCAATGCTGAGCAGAAGTAGAGATTTGCAGCCACCATTGCTTCATTTTTAAGTGGCAGACAGCAATCCAGAGATGTCATAACATAATACCATTAATTGATAATGCACAGGGATTCTTTGCTGCTGTGTTGTGCAGGCATTGTATAATTTGGATTCCACTTGATGTGCAATTCCTGCTTTAAGTTATCAATATTTTGCTTTGGTTGAGCTGGCTGCTAATATTTAATGATATTTCTTTATTGTGGCAATGGCTGGAGTATTATGAATCATCGTTGGTAGCTTCCCACTACTTAATGTCCTTGAATAGTCCTCATTTCCCTTTTTCCATTCCTTCCTTCCAAATGTATATTTGTATGTATGAGAACTGCAGTCTCTGTCCCATCATGATTGCAGCAATGGTATATTTTGCATTGTTATCATAATGTACCTCTTCTTGCTTTTACAGCTGAAATTTGTTAATAATTTCAGATAAACAGGGTTCGAGTTCTTGCAGAAGCTACACTACCAGATGGTGGACCTGTAATAGCTTTGGTGGTATTTGCATGTAACCGTGTCACTGTGAGTAAGTGCATAGAACAGCTGCTCAAATATAGACCCTCACGCGAACAGTTCCCAGTAATTGTTAGTCAGGATTGTGGTCACCGCCCCACTGCTGATGTCATTGAATCTTATGGAGATGAAATCACAAGAATAGTGGTAAGCTTTATTTGTCAAGTCTCTTTGCAAAGTGTTCACAGAAGATTTTCATTTACATATATGACTTTTAGCTATCATACCATAGCTTCTCGTGTTATCAGCTGCATCAAATTAATGAAACTTGAGTGTTTGGCCATCCTGAATCTGATGCAGCTGATAATTTGACAAGCATTATTAAATTTTATTTACTTACTTAAATGTAAAATTGGAACTTAACACAGTGAAGCCAATCATATTAATGGATATCATTGTATGATTAGTTGAACTACACACTCTTAAAGCTTCACTTACTTTTCATAAATGTATGGAACCGGTTTCGAGAACATTTATGAAAAGTAAGTGAAGCTTTAAGAGTGTGTAGTTCAGCTAATCATACAATGATATCCATTAATTTTATTTACTTATTTATCTCAATTTAGTGTGCATTCCAATTTTGTGGGTTAGCTTTCTTCTCTGTCAGGTGTAGTTATTTTATTATACTTAAGAATCAATTAGAGAGTGCTTATGCTATGTTAATATATGATAGCACAAAAACCGGTAAGCAAATATAGCTTTATAACATAATTTAAATGCTGTTTTTATAAAATGGTGTGACCAAAACGTACCTTTACACTGAATTTGAAATTATATGGTTATGTACATCCAAAGTGTCAGTGTAAGTCATTCACATAGCATTGCTTTATATGCCTCCATATCCAGTTGTTCATCTGCAATAGTAATATAGCATGAACTACATCTTTCAGCTACTGGAATTTCCTCTTCTTACACAATAATTCATAGAGCAGTGAGATGAGGACTTCTTGCAGGCCAAGGCAATGAAACTGGAGTTAGTTCTGATCCACACCCAGCCCATCAATTTAGGAAAATTGCATCCAGGTACCTGTGGGCATTCATATGAAATGAGCTGGTTCATGTGCCAAATGGCATCAATTTTAAAAGAAATCACTCGTCAATCATTTTCAAATAACTTTTCTGATAAACACCATCAAAAAAATAAGGATTAAGCAGGTGTTTAGCTGTCATCCCAGCACATAGCATAACATGAGATGGATTTTCTCAAATAAGTGAGGATTTTCTTGTACCCAGAAAATAACATTAAGGTAACAAGAGCTGCGATAAATCTCATACTCTTCAAGAGAGCATTATGTTCTTGTCATTTGCACTCAGAAAGCATTTGATTATTAACTGATACATTAATCCATTTCAGCATTTGTCAATTGATTATCTGTGACTTGATGAAAACATTTAATTTTCAAGTTTTTCTGTATGTACATAACCTTGCACTGTTGATTTTGGAACACCTGCAGAACATTTGCTGTTGATTTTAATGGCAATCATTGAATCAATGCCTCTCTAGGATTCCATGAATTGGATGTAGTTATTGGATCAATCTTTCTTTAAGCATGTTTTTCATGAATAATTTCAATTCACCTACAGTGGCAAAAGTCTCATCTGTAGTACTTGGTCTCCTTACTACATGGTGATTGAGTAACTTCCAAACACTAGCAAAATCCTTCTTCTCGCATCCCAAAATAACATGACCTTGATGGTAATAGTTTGCCAAAATGCATCACAATTATGATATCTGTGTTTTAAATCTTCCACATTTAAAGCACTTGTGTCTATCATGTCACTCTTTTGGGCAACAGTTATTGCAATTTTTGATATCAAATTGTTTTACCAATTTGATGGTTATTAAATTTTTGTTAAATGTCAGTTGCAAAGTCTAAGTAATGTATTTCTGGACAACAGTTAGTTGCCACACCAATATTTAAAAGAGTAGAAATGTTGGAGTGAGTCTAGCCAGACATGTGTTAGTGAAAACAAACTACTGTTGGGAGCTGGAGAGATGGCTAGCAATGTATGTGGGAAGAGAGGGCATTATCTACTAAGTAAAATATTATGCATTGCATGTGTATTATCTATTCAAATACTTAAGATTTGGTGCATTCTCATTGTGTTAACAAAAGCAGAATATTAATGATTGCGTTGTTAGCACATTCCTCTGACTAACCTTACTAGCCATCTCTCCAGCTTCCAGCAGTAGTAATTATTCTTGCGATAGTTAAACACTTGTAAATGCAGATGACCTGAGATGTTACAGAATGTCTGTAAATAAACCAGAACAGACTGTAATGCTTATCTTTATTTGTATATATGTTATACAGATGAAAATTCAGAATAATTGATTAAGTAATAATTTTAAAATTTGTTTTAAGTTTATTATATCTGTTTTGGTGTATCATAAATGTTTGGATTTGAATATTTGCTTCCCAGCTACAAAGTTTGTGGTATCCATCTACCTGCATTACTCTGCAGCTCTCATAAAATATTTTCACACTGATTAAAGATGTTCAAGGAAACTATCTTGAACATTGCTAAGTGCTGTCATCACCATATGTCAAGCTTTTGACTATCATGACTGATGAAAATGTGAGAACAAAATTTCAACCAAGACAATGGTCAATAATTATGTGAAGCCATATTAAGCTCAAGCAGCAAGAACAAGGGCCAAAAGCAATGGAAGACTGGCAGACTCAGAGCTAGGAACCGCTGTTGTGGATAAGCAATGGCCACATGGTTGTGGACTGTCACAGGTCCTGCAGAAAACAGCTCTCTCAATACATGATTGGCCAGATAATGGACCTTTAGAAGATCCAAGGCTAATTTTGTATTAATACATGCATTGGACCACCTGACAACTATTTACTTGAGAATTCCCACTGGCGAAGCACAGTGGGGATCTCTCTATTTTAATGCACTAAATTGCATGGTCCAAGTACCCAGAAGATGATAGCCAAAAGCAAAAGCTTGGTATATAATAACTACAATGGCAGTGATGTGTTCCTAAACATGTATAACATGTTGTTGGATGCAATTAATGATTCAATGTAATTAAAAAAAACATTGTTTTATTGTTTAATTATTATTTCAATTCCAAGAGAGCTTTAAATCTTTAATTAAAATTCAAGAATGCAGATGGCATGTTAGATGTAAGTAATTAATTTTTCAATATGTCTAGCAAAGAAATATTTCATCATATCGATGGCTTAGTGCACACATATTGTAAGTATGAATTCCTTCATTTCTAGTAAATTGGATTTTTAAGCTTAATGGCTAATTAAACACAAATCATTATTCAATTTTTAAGAAGTAAACATTACAATGGAATTGTATGTTAATTGTTGTGAATATTCAATTCAATAATGTGTTTCTTAAACAATTCTTGAAAAGTGGCAAGAAATTAAAATTGTTGCATACACTTAACATATTTGGCAATTGGTTTTAATCGCTTCATAAATTTGTGTATTATCCAATAAAGTCAGAATTAAAGGTGAAAATAACTACAACATTACAAAGTCATCAAAAAAGTAAGTTCATTAAATGTCATTGTCATCCTCGAATAAAACCTCATTTGTGAATAATTTTGCCTTCATAATTTCCTCAATGAAATGCCTGTATTCTTCAGGAATCACTTTGCTATGCAGATCTTCACTTATGGGCTATAGAAATATTTGAACAGCTCACTGGCTCTTGCATCCTTTTTTTTTTAAAGAAAAAGTGTCTTCTTCAAAATCATATCTATACTGTATAATATGTGGCTTGCTCTTTTGCATCCCAATCCACTTCATTTTCATCCAGCTGATCTTGTTGCCATCAATAATGACTGTAATGTTCTTCATAGCTTTCTGTACTGATTTCTTGAGATCAAAGAAATCGTAGTATCGCATTATGATAACTTAGTATGGACGAGGATTAATTGCTGCTGAAATCAAAAGTGCCCACCCATAAATTGTGTACACCTTTATATGCTTCCTCTTTCTTTTGATTGTTGCAAATGTGGCCATTTATCTTCACTTATTACTTACCACATTTATCAACTGATTCCAAAATGCACAAAATTGTTAAGTGCTTTAATCACATTTTGCACATGCCTATGATAATTACAACATTTAGCCATTGCCGAAACTTAATAATTCCATGGACTGCTAATACCTCATTTGTGCACAATAAAGATAAGCCTCTTATAACTCTGTTGATGCAATTAACTCATTTTACTGAAAAATTGCATTTAACACATGTGCACTAAGCTGTCCATATACAGCAGTTCTCATACTGTGATGTGTGAGACCCTCCAGATCCATGAATCCGTGAAGCATGAGTACTACAGAATTCTTGATGCAAACAAATTGTGAGAAAATGAAATATGATACAAATTAATATCAATTATTTATATTTATTAAGGTAAAGAAAACTAGAAACAAATTGAAAGTGACTATAAATTCTGAAGGAAGCTTTCAAATAGGCAAGCCAAAAATGTGGATCAGGCAGAAGACTCATATGCACTGTTGTAGTTTCCCTGGCAACAGTACACATTTTTTGGCAGCAGACTATGTAGACTGGGCCTCTGAGGCAGGGGAATCTAAGATTTTCCCAGACAATCAAAGAAGGCTATGAAATTGTTGATCCCTTTTATAACATCTTCTCTACACTTATTTATGTATAGAAATGATTTTGAAACATAGAATCAGAATTTGAAATTTAAAATTTCTCCTCTTACTGCTGATATATCTCAGATTGTAAGTGAAATGCAGCATCATCCCTCTTTTTATTTAATTTTATTAATATTTTTATTAAAAGATGTTCTTTAATATCTGTTCATTAGTGTCCTATTCAATTCAGGGTGTGAAATGGTCGATAAATTTTGTTGTTCTTTAATATCTGTTCATTAGTGTCCTATTCAATTCAGGGCGTGAAATGGTCAATAAATTTTGTTCAGGGGCATCTTCTTTCAGATTTGATGTTCTTTTGTGTGCCACAAATCTATGATACAGGACAGCAACTTTACTTTCCTTCCAAAGAAAGCCATACATAGGATTTTTACACCCAAAAATATCCATTGACCCTGGTTGAGCATATACCCTCAACCTTGGGTCTATGAGACAAGTATGGTACTTACCCTTACTAATTGACAATCTTGAGCAGCAGTTATGCCTCCTTTCTTAAATGACAACGGATAAAACTGAGTGGTAGTTGCAACAAATGCAGGTGGATGGAACAGTCATAAAGCACAGAAACAATCAGTCATCACAAACTTAACTTTTTAGAATGTATGTTAATAGTTAATCACATTTCATATGCAGCAAAATGAAATAAGAAACTGTAGTGTAGCAATATAACATGTAAAATAAATAATAATCATACCGGAAAAGGCATATGCTTTTAGCACTATAAGTTTTGCATATGTTTTTTTTTTAACTTGCTAATCTGATCTAACCTAAATTTGCAACCTATACGTTGTTTTAGCACTATAAGTTTTAGCATGAAAAAGTAACATGCATTATATAGAACTGTGTAGACAAATTATGAAGATTAAAAAAAAAGTTAGCCTCTGGGGGGATCAAACCCACTCCCTTGATACCCTAGCTATGCTCTAATCAACTAAGCTATCAGGTCAACATGGTAATTATACACTTACATATGTTCATTTCACACTACCTGGGATTAAGTGTGGTTTTCTCTGCTTCCATTTGTGAAAAGAGGTGTGGCTACTGCACAAGATCACTCTTTGTATAAGGATAAGTAGTATGTTACCAGGACCAATTATAGTCATCCCTTTCATTCAAGAATTAAAATAACAAGTATGAACTTGCCTTCATATATTGTTAGTTATTATTAATATTGATATAGAGTGCTGCAAAGTTATGATTTTAAACCTTGAATTAATCTTAGGGACCCATAATAGCTAGTAATTTTTGAAGGAGGTGTGTGGTCAAGGAAAGTTTTGACAACCACTGGTATACAGCATTAACAGATTCAAATATTTTTATTTATGTACTATGCCTGAGATGTTTCCCTCATTTATTTTTTGATAATACATTTTATATGCAGTTTTCCTGTGCATTGAAACAAAATGTTTATAAAGTAATGCACATTTGAATTTGCAGCAACCAGACCAAAGCGACATCTCAGTTCCACCTAAAGAGAAGAAGTTTAAAGGTTACTTCAAAATTGCTCGTCATTATGGTTGGGCTCTCAATCATACGTTTTTTAAATTCAACTTTGACACAGTCATCATTGTTGAAGGTAGGTATCTACTGTATAAGAATTTAAATTTCTATATCTTAAAAGGAGCATCTGCATTTTGTTTTAAATAGTACTGAGTTGATCAGTAGCATATTTAATATTTTCATTGTTATTTTTTTTCTCATCAGCAGACATTTTAAGCTTAGAACTGTAAAAAATCAGGTACATTGTTTCATAAGTTTTTTTAATGATTGAGTCGAACTTGTAACAGTTACATCACTAATAGTTTTCCTTTTTTAAACTATTAGTGAAGTAAGTGTTACAAATTTAACTCAATCATTCAGAAAACTTATATTAAACATCACTGTTACAAAAGTTCACTATATTTAACATTCTTTCATACTTAATATTTTCATCAGCAGAAATTTTTAAACATAGAACTGTAAGAAATGAAATTTGGATTATGATAAAATTAATTTCATACTTAATTTATCCAGCAGCTGAAATAGTGATTTATCTTAGATTGTGGGGAAAACAATATATTGTGTGCATTTTTTTATATTAATGAAATTCTGTGGTTGAATAAAAATGTCTTGGTGTTCAGATTTATTATCTTAGTTGCATAACAATATATTTTCAGATTTAATGTGATCCAATCTGTATTAATTTGTGTAATTTATATTCCTATTAGTGTATAAAAAATGATTTTTTTTCAAGTGCCACTCATATGGCTATAAAGACCTCGGGGATATTATTCTACCTGGCAATGATTGACTGTAGGAATACCTATTTGGAAATGAAATCTGTTGCTCCATCTGGAACGAAGGAACATCCTGCTTAGTATTTAACTCTGAATCATAAGTTCTTCACATTGGTTCTCATTCCAGAAAGATGTCGGTCCTGGTGGTGTAGTGGTTACCATACTTGCCTCCTAAACCCAAGAACCCGGCCAGAACCGATGGATTTTTTTGGGCGTAAAAATCCTAAGTATGGCTTCCTTCAGAAGGGAAGTAAAGCCGTGGGTCCCGTGTCATACATTTATGGCATGAAAAAGAACCTCAAGCCTGAAAGAGAGGCCTTTGAGCAAAATTTGTCGGCCGTTTCACGCTCTGAGTTGAATGGGATGCTGATGACCTGAGATGTTAAAGAGCATCCATAAATAAATCAATCAAAAAAAAAAAAAATCCAGAAAGACATGCTTTGTAGAGCTGCAAGATTTTGCTTTTAATACTGAAATGTCAATTATGGGAGGTAACTTTTTACCTTGGTTTTGCAGATGATCTGGACATTGCTCCAGATTTCTTTGAATACTTCCTGGGGACATACCCAATACTTCAGAAAGATCCAACTCTCTGGTGTGTGTCTGCTTGGAATGATAATGGTAAAGCAGGGCTGGTGGATGAAGAGGCTCCAGACCTTCTTTATCGCACTGATTTCTTCCCAGGGCTTGGCTGGATGCTCACAAAATCCCTATGGGCTGAGCTGGCTCACAAATGGCCCACCTCGTAAGTATGGTATTTATTCTCTGTATATTATCTATTGTCATCAGTTGTTTAAATTTTTCTTAAAATATCATTTATTCTATTATATCAAAATGTTTGAGTGAAACAAAAATCAGGTATTCATTTATTTTTTTTCTATAAAGAAATAAGTATTATATGTTATTTATATTTTTTAGGCTAAACTATTTTTATTAATTTTTCATTACATTTGGATGCAACTAATAGGAATAAAGAAGGCTTGGACAAAATGGGCTGTGATGCCATAGTGGAATAGAGGAAGATTGTGAATAAACAAACTGTTTAGTTGAAACTTTGTTTCATTCCTGATTGTTCATCACACAAATTATTTGACAAGGGAGCATTCTTATTTCAGGATCAAGAGTTGCAAGAAGGCAATGATATCAGCAGAAATGCTATTTGATGCATATGTGATTTGAGGAATATTAGATGCTAATGAGGGATGCAATTAGAGAAATACATGTAGTTGCATCTCAGAATTGCAATCTTTGTTGTAATCTAACAATACAATGAGCTTTACGAAATCTAATTGTTATATTTGCTTAAATTTTAATCTAGAGAATATATGAAATATTCAAAACATAATTTATTTTAACATCATGAACATCAAATGAAATATTATTTTCACACATATCACAGATGTTGATTACATTGAAATTAAAAGCAAAATAATAGGTGCATTCAAGTTATAACACTTCTGATTTTTTTTTCCTCACTAACTAATCACATGAAAACCATGAAACTTGTGCCAATTCTCAACATAATCTATCTGCAACCATACATATTTTTCACAACATTGACGCCATGATTCCATGGCGGCTGGAAATGCTTCCGTAGGAGTCTGTTTTGACCACTGGAAAATCTGAGTGCTTCCAATGAATAGACTGACTTTTCGTTTCAGGATTGAAAAATGGCATCCATGTCTCATCCATTATCACAATTGATGAAAAGAATTCCCATTCATGCCATCATCACTTGTCAACATGCCAAGCACGCAGCCTTGTGGTTATCTATCAGCATTTGTGGCACCCACCTGCAGGATATTTTGCATATTTTCAGGTCTTCATGCAGGACTTTGTGCACAGATCCCACAGAAATGCCAATTTTGGAGGCAATGTGTTCCACATCATTTGGTGATCCTCCAAAACAACTTTCTCCATTCGCTCAATCTTGTCATCAGACCAGCTTGTGCTAGGCCGAGATTGCCTTGGTTTGTTGTCACATGATGATCTGCCTTCCTTGAACTGTTGGACCCATGAACACACATTAGACACATCCATGACACCATCACCACATATCTCACTCAACTGGTGATAAATTTCACATTGTCAATCCAAGCAAATGGAGCAAACAAGATAATTACACTCTGTTCTTGTAATGAAAATGTTGCCATTTTGAAATATCAAAACAAGTCCTCACTCTCACCACAAGAGTTCTATGTGCCACACAGTGTTGCCATCTCTGTCAAGCATTGATGAGGCCCCACATATTTTAAAACAAACTGCATGTTTCTATCTGTTTCCAGTCCTGAGGAAAAAAAAAATCAGGGGTGTTATAACTTCATTGCACCTCATACTTCAGGGTTTCAAATCCTTCTGAAGGATCAAGTTTGTATTCTGATTTGTAAAAGGAATATTCAATCTTGATCTTGTACCTTGGCAACTTGAACTGGTTGAAGGTAATAGAGTGTAATTTAATAGGAATAACGTTACCAGACATTTTTTTCTATAAAGTGGGTGTCCATAATGGTATAGCAACAAATAAAGAGAAAATATGCTTTGTATTGTCAAAAAATAAACATAATAAGAGCTAAAGTGTACCACTTGTTCTAGGAGAGATGAATTTTAGAGTAAGAGTTTTTCCAGCAAGAATAGGTTTATTCTTAATTAGCTAGTAAGTCAGTTTAATACTCTTATGTTCCACTTACCATTGAATTATACAGAACAGGAATAGGTTTTATAAAACAGTCAATATTTTTAATGCTGACCATGAATCTATCAAAAGTAAGTTATTTTCACCACTCATGGGCCGAAAACAATGTTCATACTATATTCCTTATTAGAAATTATTAAATATGTTCATACTAACTCCACTTATACAACATTAGGACATGTTTTAGGGGCAATCGTTCCCATCATCAGCTGTTGACCAATTACATGGTGTGGTGGCTGGATGCTAAGGTGCTTCTATGGCAATCTCTGATAGTTTGAATAGGAACTTGTTGAGTTCATCCTTGGGTGGAACATCAAAATTCATTAAGTTTCTTCTATTTGAAAATTTATCCCTAGTAGATAGCTTTTAGGGTTGTGAAGTTCTTTCAGCAGCTTAACCTCTGGTTTAATTTTCAATGATTTTGGATCCAAAGTGAGCTGCCACTGCTGATTAATCAATTTGTTTAAAACAAATATTCCTAAAGCGTTCCTTTCTCAGAATATCTTAATTTCTCTTCATTTTTCTGATGTATTTTTCATTACCTGCATATTTAATTTTGTAAATTCCTGATTTCTGTTCTACTGGTATGTTGTCTTTTAATGTGAAACCTAGTAAATTTTTAATATTATATCTATTTGTTCTGAGGCTAACTTTATGCCATGTTCTTTGAATCCTATTGAATTTTTTGTGATAAGTTGAATGATATGTGAAATTTTGAATTTTGAATATTTCCTTATGTTCTGCAGTGTGAAAACCTCTCTTATAGAGTTTTGTCTTTTAAATTTATTAGTGTTTTTTATTATTGTGTTTGTTCATACATTGATTATCAATATTATTAAGTAATAAATTGCAATTAATGTTGTTTTCTGTAAAGGTATTGGGATGACTGGGTGAGACAGCCTGAACAGCGAAGGAATCGGGCATGTATCAGACCAGAGATATCCAGAACCCGTACCTTTGGGAAGATAGGTGTCAGCAAGTAGGTGTCATGTGCATTCGACCTGCTTGGGAACAAGCTACATACAAGTAAATTATTAATTTATACTGTACAGTGGTAATGGTTTACAGATTAAAATAAAATTTAAAAAAATAAGGAAAATACTTTGGTAGTTATTACTAAAAATACAAAATTGATACTCTCTGCTTTAATCTTTCTGACCTCAAAGAATGAAGTTTGACACCATTAAACAAAATAAAGCTTAAAATGAAGCATCCATTACCTCTTCACAGTGTTATATGTTAAAATATAAAAAGTAAAAATAAATTATTTAACAGCATGAGTAATTGTTAATTGCTATTTAATTTTTATAAAGATGGTATGACACACTCTCCTATATTAAAAAGGCATTTTTTATTAGGTAATGTATTATAATGTAACGAAGTGTTTTTAAGCTTTGTTATACATATTAGTATATCATCCATTACAGCATATTTATTCTTTTAATATGAGGGCTAATCAATAAAGAATGAGAATGCTTTTTTTTTAACTTACAAAGTACACTAGGCAGGATCAAGGTTAACATGGTCTTTTTTTCAAATAGTTTCCATAGTTGTATGCATTTGGCCCTATATGTTTGCCAGTCCTGGAAATGTGCTGGAAACAGTTTTTTGACATCATCTTTAGAACTGCCTCTGCCTTCTTGATGACAGCTGTTTATGAACCAAAATCCTAGCCCTCAGCTCATTTTTGAGAAGAGGGATAGAAAAATGCCACACAGAGCTAGGTCTGGGCAGTATGTAGGTTGGGACACACCTTTAAGATTTTTTCTGGCCAAATGTTGGGCAAATATGAAGGCATGCAATGTCTTGTTGAAGGAACCAACCAGATGGATGCAGTTCAGGGTGTTTTCTTCTGATGTGTTTGGCCAGGACACTCTTGTACAATCTTGTAAGATTCCCCCATCAACCATTGTTTGTGAAGGAATATCATGTTGATAAATCATTCTACAACATTCGAAGAATGAAATCACCATAATCTTCCCTGCTGACCAAGCAACTTTGGTATCTGAGAACCAGGTGATTTCCAGCCTGAGTTGTCTGTTTGCTTTCTGGACGTAATGGTGAAGCCAAGTCTAATCACCTGTAATGATGGAATTCAGGTATGCCTGACCTGAAGCTCCTGATACTCATGTACTAGCACCATCTTCTGTTTAGGCATCAGCAATGTTGGTACTCTTCTGGCACCCTTCTCTTGTGTAAGCAGTCGTGCACAATGGTGAATGCATTACCATAGGAAATCTGTAATCTGTCTGCCAGTCTATCCATTGTTATTCATCAATATTCCCAAAAAAATTATGGCAACTGTGTTAATCATGGTCTCATTTACTGAATGGTTGGAGCATTGAAATACAACCTTCCTTAAACTCTTTGAACCACAGATGTGCACTTGGTTGTTGCAGAACATTATTGGTGTATGCTTGCAGTAACACCAGATTTCTGGAGATGGAAGCAAAATTTTACAGCAGCATACTGTTTGTTATAAGTGCCTCAGGTAATTGGCAAACATTTATATTTTGCTGGCATCCTGTACTAAGAGGCATGTGCATAAGTACTTCCAATTTTTTCCACCAATCATGCAAGATCTGTTCTTCTCATGAAAAAATGTTTCCCACTATCTCTACAATATGAAGAGAAAAGAAATCATTCTCAATCCTTATTAACTAGCCATCATATTATAATATCCATGGATTCTGAGTAAGAAGTCTTCACATAAAAAGTCTTCTCATATAAGTATTTTGATTTTTTTGAGTCCCAAAATATAATCCATAATATGTTTACGGAATGTCGGAATCCACACAGTGAAACTTTTGTTAATCTTATTTTGATTTAAAGTAAAACACTAAAAATCATGTCACATTAAAACTCTCTTTAAGTTTCACAAACACACTTATAAAAGTAATTTTGGTACATGTTTCGTGAGGTACATTCCTCACATTGTCAACCAAAACTCATCAAGTCGTCGTTTTGGTTGACAATGTGAGGAATGTACCTCACGAAACATGTACCAAAATTACTTTTATAAGTGTGTTTGTGAAACTTAAAGAGAGTTTTAATGTGACAACATGATTTTTAGTGTTTTACTTGAAATGAAAATAAGATAATCCATAATGCCTATCATAGCCTCCAATCCAAACTTTTTAGTATTGCATAACTACACAGCCTCCAATTCAGGCCACTTTCTACTGCCTATTAGGATTCAAATGCAGGCCCTTTTCTGCTGCCTATCATCAATCCAGGTCTTTTTCTAATGCCTATTCATGGTATCATATCAAATCACTTATCTGCTGCTTAAACTTGCCGACCATATCCAATCAAAACCCATTTTCTGCTGTCTTATCTTTGCCTATCATAACCTCCTATATAAACCAAGAATAATTAAAGAAAAATTAGAAACATGCTAACAAAGGCAACAGAGGTAATAACATGAAAATGAGTAATATCTGATTGGCAATTTTGGAACTGGCTTAAGAACACGTTTTGATAAACTCATCTGGTAACTTGCCAAGCCCCAACTGGACATTATGCCACCACCCCCTCCTCCAATCACTCTGGAGATTGACATTGCACACTTCAGACTAGCAATTAGTTGTGTTTCCCTGATTGAAGAGCTGTATGATCCTCAAAATATTGATTCTCAATTGTTTTATTGCAATCTACATGGCATAAAACAAAAACTTTGCCATGAAAGCCTACACATGAGAAAATGGCTGGCATTGTAGTATACTGAAATGTGAAGAAACAAATATAGTTAAATAAATAGAATAATTTACCAATGAAGGCAGGGAAAACAATTTTGAATAATAGAGAAAAGAACCATAATAAATATTTGGGGAAATTAAGGAAAAAATTAATGAGAGAGCAAATAAACAAATAGTGTAAATATAGCATAATGTGTGGTAGACAGTAGGGTATATTGCTCTAAGGCCATAACTAAGGAAGTTGAAGACAGAATTATGTAATAACTGAAGAGCTCACAATATAGCAATAACAAAGAAATTCCGGCAACATTTTCCTTTTCTTTATTTTTGCAGTAGATGGTAAGATATTTTGCTATAAGCTCATAACTAAGGGAGTTAAAGAGAATTATACAATAAATGAAAAGAGACCTTACATTATAGCAATAACAATGCAATTACTGACATGGGTGGCCAAGGTCATTAAGGCAGGAGGTCTGGGGTTCGATTTCTCTCAGGACTGTCCTCCCTGATTGAGGTTTTAAAAAAATATTTTCCCTCTGTATCATTTCATCTCGTGTATCATAAGTTCCAAAGCCTCAGTAGTAAAAATAGGCATTAAACACTATTTAAAAAAATGGAATTCTGGCAACTTTTTTCCTTTTCCTCCTCTTTTTCATCATCATCAGAATGAATTAACTAAGACATCTGATAGAACTTTTATTTATTTAAATCAGTTAATTATTAACCAGGACAAAACTGAAAATTTATTTTGATATCAATGTAGCAAATGCGGATTATTAATCTGAAAACTTAGAAACAGTGTTAGAAATGAATTACAGATGCCATCTAATTCTGTTTACTTTCAACTTACTATGTGGTCTTTTACTCCTTATTCAAATTCTGTTTTTAAATGGCAGAATAAATGCTGTAAGATGTATTGCAGCAATCAAACCTTCAACCTGTAGGCAGTGTTTGTAAAAATTCAACGTTGTTATGCCTCCAGGACTCTAGTCTGAAAATTGGTCTGATATTCATTGTTATACTATAGTGTGTTTTAAATGAGAAATGATTTGACCTTGAGCTATGTAATATATAGGCTTGTTAGATTCTTGCAAGATTCTAAATTGTGCTCCTACAATCAGCTGTAATCATCCCATAGAAGACTGAGATTTATGAAAACATTGTATGTCTGCTCAAAATGTTGTGATGTAATAATTAAGTCATTATGTGAAACAAAATTTAGTATGTAGAGAGTAAGCATCAATAAACAGAAATTTGTAGAACTTATGTTATTTAATGCATATTACACTATGTAAATGAAGCAGGTCTGAACTGTTTGACCATAATATAACTTATAATAGAATAGAATTTATTTCATTTACTTATATATGGTCTCTGCTGAGTTAGAGGATTGAAAATGTGTTACAGTGTGATGAGGAAAGTGTAGTGCTATCTTGTTATCAAACTCTAAATGCCCTAGCCAGTTTTAAAGCATTTATAGACAGTGTTTCCAAAACTGTTCTAGAAATGATTTGAGAAATAGAATCTCATTCTGTGACATTAAGATCAAATATAAATAAATCCTTTGTGGATTCCTTTTTGTAAAAGAACTGGAAACTATTGTAATTCTCATATTGTGTATATGAAAACCAAATACTTTTTATTTTGGGATATGTTTTATTCAATGTTCACTATTCTATTGCTTTTAACAAGATTTCCATTTTAATGATTGCTCTGCTTATATTTTTTGGAATGTTGAAAGGCTAGTACTGTGTGCAGCATAAGTTGTTACCGCATAGACTATGAATTAATACACATTGAAAAATTTATAAACACCCTCCTTACTCCTGCTTGATTAACTGAGTTAACTGACGCCAGAGAGACAAGAATAGAACAAAAACATCAATGTTAGTAAGTTGTATTATTGTGTTGTTATATGCATGTAAATTAGGTTACTTCAGTTGCATTTTTGGAATAGCAAATTATACTGCACTCTTAAGAACAGGGATATGCTGTGTATTTTATGATAATGCAACAATAAAGTAAAGTATTTATTTGTGTTTGCTTTTTAGCGGACATTTCTACGAGAAACATCTGAAGTATATAAAACTTAATGAAAAGTTTGTGCCTTTTACACAGAAGAACTTAACATACCTTTTAAAGGTAAGTCTATTCTTTAGTGCTATGATTTATTTCATTAGGAATTTTGGGAGATGCATTATTACCAATCTAGGACTTGAAGAAGCCCTGAATAAAACTGCTTAAGGATGTTGTTCATTTTGAAATGCTAGATTGTAGCTAATGCCATTAGACATTGTACTTATTTGTGAAGAAACAATTAATAGTTTAATTAGAAATGTTAAGTAGAATTTGTACAGTGATGCTAATCATATAATTAACATCATTGCATGATTGAGTCAAACTACGCACTCTTATTGCTACAGTTCAGCTGATGCTTAGCTGATGATGTGAACAAATGGCTCTTGAAACTAGTAATACATATTATAAATAAAACTGGAGCAATAAGAGTGTGTAGTTCGACTCACTCCTACAATGAACTTAATTATAATTACTAGTTTATTTCAAATGTACTTAGGAAGCTATAGAAATTGGAGTGATAATATATTGTATAAGAATTTATTATATATGTTCACACTAACTCCGCTTACCTATACAACATTATGACATGTGTCTTTGTTGAAATTACTGTATTAATTATCTGTTGGTATTTTGTTTTATACTCTGTTTCTCTGTGTAGGATATTAATTATTGTGTGTGCCATTGTACAACACCACATATTTGTGTGCAATGGGGTTTTGGCACATGTTTTTATGTAATTTTCTTTGTGTGTATCTTTTCTATGGTACCGCCACGGGTGGCCGAGGTCGTTAAGGCACGGACTCGTGAGCGGGAGGTCCGCGGTTCGAATCCCGCCAGGACCGTCCTCCCTGACTGGGGTTTTTTCCAGGTTTTCCTCAGTCTTCATAACTGGCAAATGCCGGGGAGGTACCTAAACTTAGGCCTGGAACGCTTCCTTCCTTAAAAAAAAATATCCTTTCCCAATTTATCATTTTTTCATCTCATGTATCATCAGTGTCCACCGCCTGTGGTGCCTCAGTAGTGAAAACGGGCGTTAAACACTACTCAAAAAAAAAAAAAATCTTTTCTATGGATTCCACAGTTCAGTCTGTCTGCATTTCTTATATCTTATAATAAAAGAAAAATAAGAAATGCAGACAGACAAACTTTGGAATCCATAGAAAAAAGACATGCAGAAAATGATATAAAGAACTAACAGTCATAAACCTGATTCCAAACAGATATGTGGTGTTGTACAACTTGGCACAGAATAATTAATATCCCACTCACAGAAATAGAATACAGAACAGGTTATGGGCAGTTTATTAATACAGCAATAATCAATGGTTTCAACAAAGAGACAATAATAAAAATTTAAAAGACAAAAATCTATAAGAGAGGTTTTCACACTGAAGAACGTCAGGAAAAGATACAAATTCAACAGTTTTATATATCATCCAACTTACCACAATAAATTCAATAAACTCAATAGATATTCAAAGAACATGGCATCAAGTTAGCCCCAAGAAAAAAAATATAACAAAAGATGCCATACCAATAGAACAGAAATGAGGAATATTGCAGAATTAAATGTGCAGATTATAATAAAAAGTACATTAGAAAAAAGAAGATAAATTTAGAAATTTGGGAAAAGGAACACTTTAGGAATATTAGTTTTAAATTGATAAATCAGTAGTGGCACCTCACTTTTGGACCCCAGAGACTAAGCTCTGAAAGAACTTCATAATCTATTAGAGTAATCTACTTGGGAAAAAATCTTCATCCTTAAAAATAAGAAAAACTTAATGAATTTTGATATTCCACCCATGAATGAACTCAGAAAGTTTCAATTCCAACCATCAGAGACTGACACAGAAGTACCTTGGGATCCAACTGCCATGGGTGGCTGAGGTCATTGAGGTGCGGACTTGAGAGCAGGAGGTCGATTTCCACCTGTTTTTACCAGATTTTCCTCAGTTCTCGTAAATGGCAAATGCTGGGAAGGTACTCTAAATTTAGCCATGGAACACTTCCTTCCTTTTAAAAACATTTTTTTTTGCAGTTTTATCATTTCATCTCATGTATCATCAGCATCCACTGCCTGTGATGCATCAATTAAAACAGACATTAAATGCTATTAATAAAAACCTTGGGAATAAGCCACCACACATTAGGTCAACAGCTGATAATGGGAGTGATTGGCCACAAATATGTCCCAATGTTGTATATGTAAGTGAAGTTAGTGCAAACATATTAAATACATTTTTATAGGATAAATTATTAGTTTATTGTAAATGCTTTATGATTAGTATAGTGGATTAAAAAAGAATAAAAGAACTGTATATCACAATGTGTTCTGTAAATAAATTTATTGCATGAACTTATGCTCTGCAGGATAATTATGACGTCCAGTTTGTGAAGCAGGTATATGAGAGTCCAGTAGTGACATACCAAGAGCTTAAAAGTGGCTCCATTGTGTCGCACGGCTCAGTGCGTATTCCTTACCACACCAATGACATCTACAAAAGGACTGCAAAAATGCTAGGTCTTATGGATGACTTCCGGGTAAGCTTATTTCTGTTTTTTATATAGAAACATTTTTATCTTTGAGAGTAGAGAGTAAAGGAAGAAAAATTATGAGCTGTATAAACAAACTTAGAAAATGGTAGACATTTTCATTGTTTGAGAAAATGTAAATAAACCTACATGTTTAAAGTTGAACTTTAGCCTGGCTGAAGATGGGAACTAAATGTTCTCGAAACCGGTTCCATACATTTATGAAAAGTAAGTTAAGGTTTAAGAGAGTGTAGTTTAACTGAATCATACAATGATATCAATTAAACCTACATGTGTTAACTTGATCGTTGAAATAGTTTATCTGATGTAATTGATGTAGAAGTTTTGTTTGTTTATTTAACCTCCTAAGTAGCTGCCAAGATATTTGAGATAGTGGAATGCATGAATTGTAATGTGAATGAGCTCAGAGTTGTCAGCTCATTAAGTTACCTCATTTTACTACTGTGGCTTCACAGACAGTCTCAGACTATGTGATCCAAGCAGAAATTAAATCTGTCCCTACTTGTGCAGTTTGTGGTGAATTTGCACGCTAAGCAACTGAGCCATTTGCAGGTTGCAAAGGCAAATACAAAGTATATACATTGCATATGGGTAAAAGATGGTAGGAAAATATTAAAAATAATTATATTATGTCAAACCTAGAATGACTTGGTAGAAATTGTACATCATTTGACAAAAAAAATGAGTCATCTCTTGAATGCAAAATTCTTCTAAGGCTTACTCATTATACAAGATTCACAAGGTAACAAGCAAGTGTTATATGGCATTCACTAAAAATACTGTCTAGTATGTGTGTGTTCTGTTAGCTCTGTGACAGAGTGTGCAGTGATGTGGTTAAGAGTACAGGTTTGCCTCCCAGCATTAAGCACTTTTTTTAAGAGTAAACCTTTGTAACTTATAATGACAAATTATATTCATAATATTGTTTCCCAGTGCTGCTACATTTGTAGATATTGATATTTCTTTATGCAATGGCTCTTTTCTTATGTCTGTGTACATTAAGCAAACCAATTTACAGCAGTATCTTCATTTTGATGTGTGTCATCCCCTGCATACCAAAAGATCTATCCCTTTTTCTCTTTCAATCATTGGTCATCATTTTTGTAACAACTTTTCATGACACACATTAAAAACCTAGCTTAAAAGTTCCAAGACTAAAAATATCCTTCCTTGCTTTTAGAATCCCATATCATTCTAGCTCACAAAACTTTCCAATGCAAACCTAAAACTCCCAGTAAAAACTTCGTTAATCTTGTTACTACTTACATGCCTAAAATTGAAAGAATTAGACCTATTTTGAAAGAATGTTATGATACTTTATTAATGCATTCATCTTTAAGTGATTTTTCTAAATTTGTACCCTGCCTTACTTTTAGAATACCCCCTTACTTTAAAAATATATTTTGCTGCAACCTATTTCCATCCAATTTACCTTGTCCGAATGCAGGCTCATATCCTTGCCAATGCCCTAAATGTAAAACTTGTATGCTTATTATTCCGTATCATTCATTCCACAACCCTAATTTATGCAGAGAATTTAACATTTCTTCCTTTGCTATCTGTTCTTCTAAGAATGTTGTATATACGTTATCTTGTGAGCTTTGAAAGCATTTTTTAATGGTTTAACTTCTATTTGTTTTGCTCAATATGAGCAACCATAGAGTTCTGTAAAAACCAAGTCTCCTTTGCCAGTTTCCACATGCCCTGTCTCACTATAAGGATTTCAATTATACATTTAATTAAACACTTATTGATGTATTACCAACTCATAGTTCTGACAGTTTATTCCTCAGAGATAGAAGGCAGCTATATTTGTATATTCTCTCTCTTTCACTCTTGTTGCTTGTGAAATCTGTTTCCATGAATTATTCATGCAATATTTATTTTTACTACCTTCACTTGTCTTCTTACCTTAGAAGAACTTCAGAAGTTCAAAATATAGCGAGAGGTAACCTGTATCTATCTAGATGTTTTTTCCTTTTTCTGCTGCTTTAATGATGTTATTTTCGTTACATTGTTTACAGTGTTATTTTATTTTTCATTTATATTATATATATTATAATGAATATTATATTTCCTTCAGCATTATCTAAATGCAATATAATTGATCCTGGTGGTGTAGTGGTAACATACTTGGCTCCTAAACCCAAGATTGTGGGTTCAGTCCAGGTCAGGATTGATGCATTTTTTCAGGCTAAAAATCCTAAGTATGGCTTCCTTTGAAAGGGAAGTAAGTTGTGGGTCCCATGTCATTGATTTATGACATGAGAAAGAACCTCAAGCTCGAAAGAAGAGGTCTCTGAGCAAAATTTGTTGACCTTTCAAGACCTGAATTGAATGGGACGCTGATAACCTGAGATGATAGAGCATCTGTAAATAAACCAAATCAACAACTAAATGCAATATGCTGCATACACATTCCCTGCATATGCATGAAGGACAAAAGATGGCTTAAGGGCTAAAAGTTAGGAAGCGTGGGATGTTGTAGCCTCTGGTCCATACTACTGCAGAAATCTGACATCATCTATGTCCCGAAGATTGAGGGCAGTTATACATGCTGAGGATTCATACACGATATCAATTTGTGTTTATTTCTATGTGTTTTCACTTTAGGAGATATGTTTCTGTTCATGTATTTATTTAGCTACTTGTAAAGAATACTTAGTTTGTGATTACATTTTTGTGTGTGCGTAGGTAATGTCATAAAACTGAAATGACATGTTAAAATATAATATATTAAAGCATCATAATGCTCTACATGTACACTTATAAAACCAATAATATATTTAAAAAAAAGTTGTATAGGATTTGAACCCAGGAGCTTACACAGAAGAGCAATGCCTTCTAAACCAGTCTGCCGTTGCTACTCTATCCTAACATTCTCTTTCCAGATGCTTAAGATTGTGACCATTACCTTTACAGGTAAAGCAACCACTGCAGTGTGCACCATTGCATGTGCTTGTAAATACAGCATTTATGGGCACTCCCCAGAGTTATCTGATCAACACAGAATCTGGTGACTTCTTCTTCTTGTTCTTTTTGTCGTCGGAGAATGAACATCAATATAAAACTGATAAGCATTGAAATTACACAATTATTTTGACCTGTGTCTGCAGCTGACAAACCAAGCAGGGCCAAGGTCATATCAGTTGCTGGCTCCATTGATTTATAAATTTTCTTTGATTTCTGTTTGCACAACTTTGATTGATAATAGCATGTACACAATATTAGTTTTATTTTGTAAAGAGTGCTAACCTGTGATACAGGAATAGTTTGATGTGTCATGTCCATTTCCAGTCACACATTTCTGATATCTTTAGTTAAAATTTGCATTCACTACACAGCTCTATTCCATATTTATTTAAGTTCCACAATTAGAGAGTATTTTATTTTATAAAAAGTACTATTGTGTTATAGGAGTAATGGTGTCCATCTGCAGTCACACATTTCTAATATCTTTTAATGAAATTTGCATTCACTACCATCAGCTGTGTTTTCATAATTCTAATTTTTGTCCTATATTTTCTGTAAGTTTCACATTATGGATTTATTCCATTAGACTTTACATTTTCTCTGTTCCAGAGGAAACTTCAGTACATTTCATTAAAGTAAAATTTACTTCACCAACACAATGTAATTAACAACACTGAAACACCAATAGCCTGTAGTAGCATATGATACAAAGAGTTTAGTCATACTGATCTGGAAACTTGAGTTATAATAAAAATAGGCCGAAATAATGCTTGCTCTAATAAAAGCAAACTGCGACTGTTCCTACACACTGTCAGCATAGGAACTGATTGTTATTATGACAGATGAACTTTGCCCAGCTGTCCTGTATCCAACTGCAGATGAAACCAAAAATAACTTCTAATACAATCCATTATCCTTAACTAATATTTGCACTATTTATATTATTGGTATTTTGTATTATAACTTTTAAAGAAATCGAAAGAACACATTTTTATTGGGAATCCATAATGAATTTTTACCAAAGAATGTTTTGTATAGTTTGTATTTGTATAATAATTTTTTCCAATAGCCTGATGTACATCACTGGAACCTGTTGCACTTTGTCACCCAAGCCAGATCATTAGTTGTGAAGTATGATCCTATAAAAGTTAAAAGAAAATTTTCTTAATAAAGCAGCTATATTTTATAAGAATTTAACACATTTGAGAAGTAAAAATATTACTCATTTTCTTCTTTACCTCATCGTCACTAGTGGTATTGGTAGTGCTATCAAAAAGTAGTTGTTTTGCATTATTGTAAAGTAGTACTTTTTAAGCACTGTCATAGAATTGGTCAGAATTTTTGGAGATGTAATTTGTAGACTTTAAAATTGTTAATATTTTTGCTCTGAATAAAATAGGAGCTTAATATGAGAAGAAAAATGGTGTTTACTAAAAGAAAGAATTACATCTTATTGAAGATGAAATTTAAATTACAGCAGAATATAATATAATTGAAAGCACTTATGAATATGAAAGCTTATGGTCAACATTTGATTAGTTTTAGATTATATTAAAAATGTTGCTTCTTATCTGAGGTATTCAACTAAAAATAAATGAAGTATTAAAACCAGAGAGATAACTCCAAATTGTTTCTTATTTAAATGAATAAGGATAATTGATATATCAATACTTTTTGAATGAAAATCAAATGTTATGGTTAACTGTGTCCCTATTTTAAAATGCTTAATCAGGTGAACCTTTAGGGCTGCATTGGATTGGAGCAAAATTCCACATTTGTGCAATTGGTAACATGCATTGCATTTCTAAAGCCTCTGTAAATGATTCTATTATAAACATTATATGTGGCATAAATTACATCCTCTTCCATGACCATTACTCTAACTTAATGCTTCACTTTAGAGTATTTAAGAAGCAGTACCTACTTCTCTTATTGTTACAAGAAAATATTGCTGCTAAGCTTTTTATTGCTTTTGTAAGCTATTTTCTAGTTTATATAGTAAATATAGATCCTGTTATAATAATATGGTATCATACATGTAATGTGCTAGAAGTAAATGTTTTACTAGAATAGCAAAAATAATACAAAACACAACCATATACTTTAGTACGAATTCACCTATTATACACTAAGCTACTGAAATTCTTTTTTATAATAATTTGTGATCTCTTCTAAGTCAGAATATTTAGAACACTCTTTATGGTGTCACTTATATGAGATTTACTCAGGACCTGTTTTGTGGAACATATGTCCACATCCTCAGCTGTTAAACAACTGTTAGATCATTCATAGAAGTTGGATAGGTAGGTATCTGGGTTGACTCTGGCAGTCTAGTGATGAACTTGCTTGCTGAACAAATGATTTAGCTACTTCTGTTATGTGTTTCTGTATATGTTATTCATTCTTCTTCTTTGTTCAGTAGTATATTCATTCATCTGTATATCATGCAGCTGAATGCTGCTTCCTTACGCGATCATGGATTGAAACCATGAGCTTTGATATAATTGTCTGTACGTGTGTCCTTTCTGTAGATGCCAAATTCAAGTTTATCATTACATTTTATTATCGTCAGATCCAAAAATGGCAATATATTATCTGTTTCCCTTTTGACAGTGAATATAATTGTAGGCTCTTGCAGATTTAAAAGTTTTAACCCATCTTCACAATAAGTATTTTTTGTTTGGCTACTGGGTGATACATGAATTTTTTAAAAAATGTTGTCTCTGGACATAGTTGTAATTTATTTAATTTTCTTTTGTTTTTGGAATTACAATTTTTGTTGTTCATCATCTCTTTTCTAATTGACATGGCTGCTTCTAATATGTTTAGGTATTCATATATTCTTTTTTGTTTACTAGTCTATGTCATGCTGTTGAATGTTGCTTCTCTATGTGATCTACAGTAGAAATTATGGGCATAAATATAATTGTCTAAACATGTACCTTTTTGGTAGATGCCAAATTTAAGTTTATTATTATATTTTATTTTATTCATATCTAAAAATGACAATATATTTTCTATAAATTATCATTAATCTGTCGACTAACACACTCTTATGCTTCACTTACTTTTAAAAATGATGGGACCGGTTTCGAAGAGACATTCTCTCCATCTTCAACGAACTTGACAACTGGTACGAGAAACTAACATCTATGAGGACCTGTGGCTCAGTCCTGGTGGTGTTTTTTCTTTATAAACTGGAAATTGGTATTACATTCTCCTATTAGGTCCTCATAGAAGTTAGTTTGTCGTACCAGCCGTGAAGTTGGTTGAAGATGGAGAGGATGTCTCTTTGAAACCAGTCCCACCGTATTTAAAAGTAAGTGAAGCGTAAGAGTGTGTTAGACAACAGATTAATTATAATTTACATTTAACAAGCTTCACTGTGTGAGTTCCAACAACATTTTTCAAAAATGTCTTATTTTTTGAAAGTTCTTAAATGAATGTATTTTCTGTTTCAGAAATTTAAATAAGACATCATTCACAAGTTTTTTGTTTATTATGGTGAATACATCATTTACATTTTGCTATCAAACTTTAAAATGTCGGGGAAAGCCTTAGTGGTGTATATTTCAAAATAACTTATGAATACATTGACTAGGAAAGGGATAACAGACTGGCCATTACATCCCTGGTTTTTGTTTAAAGATTTCTTCATCAAATACAAAACATGCTTGATTTAAGCACATTTTAGTGAGATTGACGTATTCTTTGATCGGTTCATCCATTTACTATAGTTTTATGAAATAGATTCCTGATATGTTTTTTTGATGTTATAACGTGCAACTCGGGCAGTTAGATGACTTTTACAGCCAAACTGGCAACCCTTCAGCTCAAGATCAGCTTGAGAAGATGGTGTACCACCAAATGGGATCTCAGAATATTAATCATTCTGGGGCAGAAATCATTTATAACTGGGGCTAACTCAAAAACATTATGATTTAAATGACTGTTGAGAGAAAAGGTGATCTTTTGATATTCATTTTGTTAGTTTGTTTTATTTAATGCTAATAGCTTTTTTTTCTAAACTTTGTGAAGTGAATGCACTAGACATTATAAATAATATAATAAATAAGCCTTGAGAAGAGAAAGATTTATGTTGGAAAAATTTTATAGGCCTGGGAATGGCTGGGAGTAGAAATATATTAATTAAATTTGACTTAAATTATTGAGCTTGTGATTGAAAATTGTTTTAAAAGGTGAATAAATGTAGCATTATAGTAAGCATTTGAGAAATAAACAAATTAATATTATGTAGAGACTGTAGTTAGCACAGGTATAGAGAGACATTGAAAAAGTTTATTTTAAGACCTTGGGTTGGATTGAGGCCTGGTCCTCAGGAATTCCAATAGGCTGCTGCTGATGAAGTGGGAAATGGGAACCAATGCAATCAAGGTGGAAATTTTGTACTTTGTTTAATTATATTAGAATTTAAATAAAAGTGACAGTTTAAAAACAATTATTGTATTAAATTTTCTGTAATTGTGAGTGGTCATATCTAAAGTGGCCTGGGCCAAATAGGTGGTAAAGGCCCCTTTGTAGTTCATATTTGTATCTTGTATTTTTCTTGGTATTCAGTAGATTCATTTCAGTTCAATTCATTGTTTCTAACAGTTTTACATAGTTGTATTGTCTAGACAAACTCTTTACTGCAGTACTTTTTGCATTCCTTAATTAAAGTCTTGCAACACATAGATAAAAGATGGCAGCAAATTGCTATGTACAGCTAGTGCATTACCTTTCTTATGCAGAGTTTTGTTGAAAATCTGGCAGGGGTAGGCTATAAAGTCCTGAAGATGTGTTCATTGACATGCCATTTTATAAGCTTTATAGAAACATTAACACATTGTAGTCACAAAATAAACATTATTTAAATGGAAATGATAGTAAATTGTAAAAAAATATAATTTAAACATTTACCAAAGTGTATTGCTGCTAAAATGCTTTAAGTATAAGTGCATTCCACTGCATGGTAAACCCTTTGACAAAAAAATGAGTCATTGCCAGATTCTATGTGTCAGTCAGAAAACTTTGGGAATGCTTGTAAATGCTGTATTCAGAAGCACATGAAGTGAGTGCACAGTGCAGTGGGCGCTTTGCCTGTAAATGTAATGGTCACAATCATAAGCATCTGGAAGGATATGTTTTATAAGCGTGTATATAGAACATTATGTTGCCTTAATATTATATATTTTAATATATCATTTGAGTTTTATGATATTACCTATGCACTCACAAAACATAATTACAAACAAACATATTCTTTACAAATAACTAAATAAATACATGAACAGAAACATTTACCTTCTAAAGTGAAAACACATAGAAATAAACATAAATTGATATTCAGTATGAACCCTCTGCATGTTAACTGCCCTGAATCTTTGGGACATAGATGAGACAGATTTCTACAGTAGTGTGGACGAGAGGCTACAAACCCCAGGCTTCTATAATTTTTGCCCTATAATTTTGTCATTCGTGCTAGTGCAGGGAATATGTGTGCAGCATATTGCATTTAGGTTGAACAAATACTGAAGGAAATATAATATTCATTATAATATATATGTTAACATTAAAGCTTGCTGTGTATGGGAAAAACATTACAAAGCTATTTGTCATAATATGCCACAAATATATTTTTTAAAAAAAAGAGATACTTCATGCCAGGAGGCAAACCTGAGCTCTAAACCACAACATCACTGCATACTCTGTCACAGAGCTAACATAACATACTAGATAGCATTTTTATTACATGCCATATAACAGCTGCTGCAGTGGCTACACTGCCTTGCTGGTTACCGTGTGAATTATGTGTAGTAACGAGTAGGACTTTAAAGAATTTTGCATTCAAGAGATGACTCATTTTTTTTGTCAAAGGGTGTATATATGCAAACAGATCTTATTGCACAATCTCTGTCACATGCACATGACTTTCCTGATGATTGAAAGGCTGATTAACTAGTGTAGTGTGAAATCTTGGAGTTGTTTTGGAATTGCACTAGCTATACATACAGCAAAAGCCATACAAACAATTATCAATTACACGGCCTGTTGATGTGCAAGGAACATGCTGCTAGTTGCAGGTTAAGGTACTGTTCAGTGTTGATAATGCAGCTGAAAATAGTTTCCTCAACTATTAAAGAAATAAAATTACTTAAATATATAATAACTTACTCTTGGCTTGACAGCCAGCTGTAATGGAGCTTCCGTTTACCGCTACCGCCAGGTGTGAAGTTCACGCAAAGGACAACCTTTTGGATTCAATTGTCACAGGTGATGAAACATGAGCTTTCCACTTCACACCTGAGACTAAACAACAATTACTTGAGTGGCGACATTCCTTCACCCAAGCTGTGAAAATTCAGAAGAACACAATCTGCCGGTAAAGTCATGGCAACTGTGTTTTGGGACGAAAGGGGATATTGTCGGTTGACTTCATGGCTCCTGGGACCACAATAAATGCTGACAGATATTGTGAGGCGCTCAGAAACTCAGACGATGGGCAATTCAGAACTAGAGAAGAGGAATGTGAGCAAGGGCATAAGCCTTCTCCACGACAATGCTTGCCCCCATGCCACCCGTCAAACTGTGGATCTTCTGCAGCAGTTTGGATGGGACATCACCCATCCACCCTATATTCCAGACTTAGCACCCAGCGACTACCACTTGTTTCCCAAGTTGAAAGAACGTTTGGCTGAAAGGTGCTTCAGCGACGACGTAAAAGATGATGTCCAACGCTTTCTCAATAGCATGGTGGCAAGGTGGTATGACATGGGCATACAAAAACTGCCACAATGCTTACAAAAATGCATTGCCTGAAATGGCGATTATGTAGAAAAGTAGAAGAATGTCCAAGCTTCAAAACTATGTACCATGTTTTGAAAATAAATGTTTCTTTATATTTTTAAAAAAAATAAGAGACATTACTTTTGGGATTACCCTCATGTTTATTATTCTTCTTCTGTTTCTAAAACCTGTTTGAATATCTGATAATTTACCTTCTATTTCTGCCCATTCATGCAACCTTCCTGCTATATACTATGAAAATTTAATCCCCTTTTTTGAACCAAATAATTTGGCTATCATCTTCCTCTTATGACTTCTCTACCTTGTTAAATCCTTAAATACTTCTTTCTTTATCTTAACACACTCTTCATCACACCATCCATAACCTTACCATTGACTCCATCTTTTCCAGTGCTCCCTCTATCTTTCCTATCTTCACTGCCTCTAGACTTCCATACTTTTTTTATTTCCCCTATTTTGGATATCAAATTCTCCCAGAAAAGCTCAGCATACTCCTCTTTCCATCTAAAACATTTTATATATTTCATTTCTGTTTCTTTTTCCTCCATATAGCATTCTCCTAAACTGAACCTCATTTTTAGTGAAAAAAGTCTAATACTTGTTAGCATGTCCAGGACTTTGAAATCTACCAACATATGATCGAGTCCTTCACTACATAGCATATAGCTTATGAAACATGTGAGCATTGGATAGCAAGAACACTGGAAAGTGAATCATACCCTTCTGTGTCAGGCTGAAAACTTATGGACTGCAATTCATATGTGCAGATTTGATATGTCTTGTTTGCTAAACATATAGGCAGGATGTCTCTGTTCACCATGGGTGCAAATGCCATGAGAATGGTCGGTACTTAAATAGCTTAAATATATGTACTAGGCAGTCCTCCCTGTGCAATGGTGTAAGAATCATTAAAATATTGCATAATTCAGAGGAAATAAATGTTCAATTTTTTTTTCTTTTTAATTTACTGCATTTTTTTTAGTGTTGTAAATTCTTTTATTTTATTTTCTTCAAACTATTTTCTGTTTGTGATTAGGATTAGATTGGAACACACAGCACTTGTGTAATAAATGTTTTATGTTTTCAGAGTGGTGTACCACGTACGGGATATCGTGGTGTAGTGAGCTTCATGTATAAGGGCCGACGGGTATATCTGGCACCCAATGCCAACTGGAAAGGCTATGATCCAGGATGGAGCTAGCATCAGCACCATACCATTCTACTAAATGGCACCAACATTGTTGTTTTGCCTTGGTCTTTGACATACGATGAGCTGCTGATTGGCTAGTTTTGTTTCTCTGTAAATAGAGCTGATGGGGGTTGATCACTCCTACCCTCCATCCTGCAACCTGAGCTCCAACTGCAACTCTTGCTGTAGGCTTCCAGAATAATGAATGGATCCTGTAAATGTTTGCTAAACAAAATAGTGGGTCCTAACAGGTTTTACTCTTTCACTCTGCATGTGTATCAGATGAAATGCAAAGCTGGCAGAGAAATGTTTTATGTCTAAGGATTTTCAGAGTTTCTTGTTTCTGAAAGGGAGATATATCCAATCATCTCCATCCTCTGCACATTAATGTGACAGTGGAATTCAATTTTCTCATGTGCTACATTATAGAGAACAGGGACTGACAAATTGGTAAATATCATGGAAATGTTCATTAAGTGCAGTGAAGGTTTGTGTCTTTAATTTGTAAGTTTATAGTAGCTGCACATTAGTTTATTGCCGTTCTTTTAAATCGAGAATGACAAACATTTTGTATCATTAAAGTGCTGTTATTCATCTTTCCCTGGCAAGCAGTATCTCTTATATATTGTCATTTTATTTTTGATACTGCATTTTTTTAACATCACAGAACATATTGAAACAACATTGCCGGTAATGTTGATACATAAATTTGTATTCATCATTCCATTTACTTTTATTAATATTCTTAATTCCATAGAAAAAAGGAAAATGTTATCTTTCTTCATTGTTCGAACATGAAATCGCTCAGGAACATTAAAGTGGTAATTACTAGTACAGGATGCTTATATCCAAAGAAGTGCATTCCAAGTACTTAGTTAAAACAGCTTGAAAGAGAAATTGGTCAAATAAAACATTTTTATAATATAATCATCTCCCATAATACATTTTACTAAAGTGATTGAATGAAAATATAACAATTTAAAGTTGAATTAACCTAACTTTCGACTTATGACGGCTCGCTAGACACATGGTTTACAAGTCTGTTGCCAGTAACCTTGAAGTAGCCAATAACCATTTGATGTCCCTTGCTCTATTCTCCCAAGCTTGGGGGCAGTGTTTATCACATCACAAGTATTGATGTTTGGCAGATTTATTATAAATATGACAAATTCTCTGTTGCTGTGCTGAGCCAATAAATAACTTGTTTCTTTGAGAGTATTTATATTAGTGCAATGCAATAAATTCTTCATAGTGTTAAATCAGTAGTTAACAAGTTAGAGAATTACAATATTGTACAGAGTGTGTCCAAGAAATGGCAGTCATCCTAGCTGCAATTCTATTTTGAAGGAAGGAGAGAGTGCCACTCCTCTCATGGAGTGAGTCTTAAATTTTTTTTAACAGATTTGTGCAACTATCATTCTTTTTGGGAGTTCAGTCTTTGTAACTTCATTTTATATTCAGATTTTCATCACCAAATAAAAACCTACCACATTCATTGAATTATAACTAGTCAAATTCTGTTTGGTTTTATTTTGTAAGATTGATGTTCATGTGAGTGCTTTTTAGAGTCTTAGTATTTGTAATGGAAGGAAATATTTTAAAAATCATAAATATTTATCTATTTATTTCCCACCTTCTTTCTGTATCTTAAAGTATTTGTAGTATTTCTTATTTTTTACACTAAACAATGTTCGCAAGAGTTTGTCTATGTATTATTATTTTATATATTTTATTTTTTAGCAAGTGGATAATATAGACAAAGAAATGCTATTAACTCATTCACAGCATATTTAAATACTCTTCTGAAGTCATAGAATCAGATTTACATAGCTCCCATATACAAACCACCATAAAAGATAAACTAATGAAAATTTTTTACAAATGTTTTGCATGTAAAGTAAGAGCATAATTGATTTGTCAGTTAAGTACATCTTACAGTGGTTTAGTATTGTACACCTCAAAGCAGGAAAATAGAAAACAGGCATACGTTTTTTATTTTGTACTGCCACACATTTTCACTTCCTCCCCTCCTGCTGTAGCCTATCAAGCATCTTTCAACAGCTGTTTCAGTTGGTCAACAGCTCTATGATAAGGGTGTTTGCCCTTGGAACATGTCCTAATGTTGTATAAGTGTGGTTATACATTTAATACATTTATATGGGATATATTATCACTATTGTCTACAGCTTCATAAGTACAGTTTAATTAGTTAGATATATAATAGTTTTCTGTACCCCTTGTGCTCTTACACATAATAAGAAACAGCGCCATGACTTAATCTTGTAAATCTACTCCACACATCCCTTTCTGAAATGAGGGCTTTCTTTATCTCTTTCCAGGATGTCTTTTCTTCCTTCAGAACTTTCCTGTGCCTTGGATCAGCTGCTTAATGTTTAGAGGAAAGAAACAGGAACTTTTTTGTGGCCACTTCTCACACATAATAGGTTGTTGGTTGACCAAGTTTCTTACTTGCCACGATATAATTGCTGAGCTAGACTTCACTCAAAAAGAAAGGAATCTTTCTTTCTCATTTACAACTTAACAGAACTATAAGAGATGGGGATTCCAGATAACATCTGTTTTCTACTATTTTGAATATTAATACAAGCAATATCTTTTTGCAAACAACAATATTGTATGTGAATTTATGAAGCAGTGCAGAATGTAAGTTCAGCTTATCATATGATTTAAAGGCCCGAAAATATTCTATGACCACACTTGTCATATGACTTGAATGATTTGAAAAATTTGCTATATAAGCTAATACATTTTGGAGAATATTCTGGCAATATTGGATGTGTTAGTAGCAATTGCTTGGTTGTTGATGGAGGTGGAAAAACACTAGTTATTGGACATAGTCTTTTATTGAATATTCCATGTATTATACAGTCAAATTCAAAAGAGTGCACTTTAGGCAATGTATCAATGAAATAATTTCAGTTTTTGCAAAAATTATAATGTATGACATGAATTTGATAAATGTTACATTGCAAAATATGATATATTATTAAGTAAAATTGTACTTACGAAGCTGTAGACAATGGAGTGTTACTATATCCTACATTAAATTATTCAACTTGTTAATTCTAACTCCTCTTACTTTTTAAAAAATTGCAAGCTTCTACTAGAACTACCAGACACCACCACAGGAACACATGGGTATCCATCCACCGTTTTGAACGACACTTGGTCAACAGCAGCCAATGATGGGAGGGACCTCTCCAGAAACTAGTGCAATTTTTTAAAAAGTAAGTGGAGTTAGTGTTAACAAGTTGAATACATTAATGTAGGATGTGATATATATTAATTACAGCTTGTGTGCTAATTAAAATTGTTTCTGAGTTATTCATCAGATTTTGTAAATGAAGGTTTCAATAGGAACCCAAAAGAAGTAATTAAGAAGCTTCAAGTTATGGGAGCAGGCTGGATAAGCAATTGATCCTCTTCCAGTCATATGCCAGAATGAAGTAAAGTGTGTTAATGCTTCATCTTATTGCATTCACATTTAGTAATGGATAAATGGAACAATATCTAATAGCTCTGGAATAGTTTTGCCATTCCTTTGGTATATAGTGCATACTTCCGAACATTTATTAAATAAAGCAGTCCAAAATTTCAGTATGACTGGAAAAATTCCTTTAAATCATCATTGCAGATATGATCTGGGCAATGGACCTAATTTTTTAGCCTTCCAATTGCACATTCTACTTCTTCCTTTGTGATGTATGGTTATGTTCCGCTGCTATATATGAGCTTCTTTTGCGCTATAAGTCTTCCCATTTCTCCATGGGTATATCTGTTGGAAACCAAGATTGTCTTGACCTAAGTGTCAGAAAGGGTCATTTTCTACTTCTTTAGTTGCCCTTTATTTTCCCTTCCCTTTTTTCTCTTTTCTCCTTTAATAGCAACCTCAAATTTTGGTATTCCGTAAGTTTTTTACCCTCCTTGAAACTTTTAAGCCTGCCCAGACTTGCTAGTTTGTGTTTTCTCCTGTAATAGCAATAATTTGCTTTTGAAGCAACAGCCCTCAAGATACTCACAAAATTATTAGTTTGGAGGATTGATCTTATACTAGAAGAGCAACTAGCAGATTACAGCTTGGATTCATAAAAGGTAGATCTACAATAACGGCAGCTGAAAGTGTTATAAAAAATATATAAACTGAAATGAAAGAAGGTGGGAAAAATTATATGCACACCGCAAACAGGTAATGGAAATCTATAAAACATGGTGGAAAAACTGTGGACAGTGAGACTTATCTTTTAACATCTTGGAAAAGAACTGCAAACAGATTATGGACAATTTAGGAAACTCAGATTGGATAGGCCAACAAAATGGTGTGCTGCAAGGAGACACATGCAGTCCTATCCTAAATACATTGACACACGATACTGGAGAATAAATAAAAAAGGATTCAAGAAGGATATTCATATATATTTATACTGACAACATGGCTTTGGCCTTGACAGAAATGAATTATAGATAAATTAGAAGAAATCTTAAGTTCGTGGTGTTCAGGAAAGGAGGCAGACAACTAAGAGTGTTGAAATATACAGCAAAGGACAATCATTGAAAAAACAGAGTTCATATAAATATCTGGGATAACAATACAGACTACTGAAAGCTCATTCTCAATACATATTCAAGAAAGACTGATATGAGAAATCAGACATAATGAATGAAGCTGCTAGCACTAAGAACAGCAATGATATCATTTCAAGGAAAAGTAGTGCCAGCACTAACCTATGGTTCAAAAATTGTTTAGGACTATCTCTCTATAAAACAGCTTGAAAACAGAGATTTTGAAGGGATTTCTGAAGAGAACCTTAAATTATTAAAATATATCCCTTCTTGACTGGTGCACCTAATGGCAAGGCAGACCTGATTGAGAACCAAATGCCTAGCTTGCAGCAAACACCAGCAGTGAAATAAGCACTGAGACAATGGGGAGAAAAACAGCAATCAATTTGGCAGGACTTTTCTACAACTGAAGCAATGACAGCAAGGTCGCAAGAAGCAAATCAGGAGTTGCATCATGTAATCACTAGTTTGGCAGCACATGTTTCCCCACTGGAAACTGTGCAAGAATGATAAGTTCAATGATGTGTGAAATGTGGAATAAATAGTGCTATCGTTACCACATAGAAGTGTACAAGAAGAGTAGAACCTTTAGCAGTACATGCAAAATAGACAATATTAACACAATACTTGAACATTTAATTTAATTAAATGTAGCATTGGGATTATGGTCCATCAAAGGAGACTGTTATGGTAGTTCAAGAAACTCTTTGGTAAATACATGAACAACCTTAAATCTGCTCAAAAAATGGGAATCATTTTATTTCAGCATTATTATTAATGTTGAAACTATTGGTAAAACTGTTTCCATGACAGGCAATCCTTCATAATGAATACTTCACACACTATGGGTAAAAGAAGAGCAGCCAGTTATAAGAAATATAAGAAATCCATTGCTGGGGCTCTGATGGTTGCACATCTGCCTGCCAATTGGCAGGCTCAAGTTTGAACAGCAGTTAGGATGGGTAAAGTAATTTCCAGAGTTTTCCCTCATCCTGAAAATGTAAATATCAGTTGGTATTAGACGCTAAGGACTCCAGATTTGTTTTTGCCATTTCATTCATTCCATTTGTTTCATAAGATCTTGGCAGTTGTAAGATGTTGTTTACAAAAAAGCATGTAAAACTCACCATATACAGAGTATTAATGAGCTATAGCGAGATAATTTCAGAGAGGGTAGAGATGTCATATATAAGCAATAGGCAATATATGCTCCACTATCAAACACAATGTAGTTTTAGTGTGTTAAACATTTTGGCATCAGATGCTAATAAGTCGATGTTAAAACCAAGCCGGGTGAAAAATTGATTTAAAATTCCTTTAAAACAGCCCTGTGAGCATAGAAATATCAATTTTCTGCAGCTTGTTATCTTTGTTTTCAAGATTTGGTGCACTAAAAAATTCCTAAATCTCAAACTGATCATATGACAGTGCAACACTGAACATCTATTAACTGCCTTCTTGCATTACACAGACAAGATCAACTACATTTAATTTAAAATGTAGTCGGTCTTGATGTAGCCAACTCTAGAGGGAGCTCTTTAACTGATTGTGTGGCATAATGCATAACGCAAAAGCTGATGTTCCACAGGCCAGGAATTCAATCCTTGTTATGCTGTTAACTTTTTTATTTAATATTAAGTGCTACAATATGCATAGTAAAGAATTACGAATTAAATATACTTAATGCATTCAAGTTTTATTCTCTTTCTGAACAATGAATGTATTACCAACATACAGTGACCAATAATTTTACTAACATGGTGCTTAAAAGTTAATTTACCTAACACATACTAAGGACACAATTATATTGGTAGGTACAATAACATACAAGGATGTAATTATATGAATTGATATGTTAAAATTTAAGTGAATAAATTGAAACATTAACTTAAAATGTAGGCTAAAAGCTATAATTATTAAGACTTGGTGAAAAAATAAAAAGTGATGAATGAACTTGAACTCTAAAACAAATGACTACCTAAGCTAATATCATAACCATTGCATTAAAGTGATATATTCTGAAACTTCCCTTTGTTATCGTGTGCTCCTCAAACCTCCCTTCGTTATGTGTTATGCTTTTGAGGGGCATCTTCATTAGATAATGGCGCTGGTGCTTTAGAAACTTACAGCCTTAGCTTCAAAATTTGAACAGATAGGCCCAATGTTTTCTATCTCATGTTACCTGTCTTAAGACACCTCCACACTCTCTGAAATTATTTCATTGTAGTTCATTAACACTCTGTATATAGGATTGTGAAATTTCCATAAGTTTATTTATAACTTTTGCAGAAATTAATCAGAAGTTGTGCTTTGAAATGATATATAAGCTTCTTAAATTTAAGCTCTCTTTTTAATTACTCTGTATGTTAATTAAATTTAACTATATTTATTAATATATCAAAGCTGCAGCTTTTAATTTTATAAGAATATGGTGCATCAGCTTTTGTTTTAAGACTTGTTTAACTGCATACCAATGTGACAGTTTATTTATCCTTTTCATTTATCAAAATCACTAAAATAATTATAATTAACATTGCTTACTCATGATTTCAAGTCCTGATGTATCAAAAATGAAAAACTTTTATCAGAATTCTCACTCAGCTGGTCAGATGAATTGTCTTATTCATTTTACAGGACAAGTTAGTTAAACTGTTATGTCAGTTGATGATTGCTTGATCTACAGCTAAATGAGTGGACTATATTATATTTGACTTTGCTGCATATCGTTCAGATACAAACTCTGTGCCATTTTCAGATATGAAATTTCAGAATATGCACCTTCAGCCTTTATAAATAGCACAATAAGTAATGTAATATATGAAAATAAAAAGAGGAGGGGGTGGAATCAAAAGGAATAACAGCAAGTTGTTAATGAATAATTATTAACCCTGCTAATGACATCTTCTGATTAGATGTGTTATATGTATTGCAAGAGAATAAAATGAACAGAAAATATGTAATGAAGAAGAAAAGAAGAAAATAACGCAAAGAAAATAAAAATAAAAAGGGAAACATTAAAAAGTTAACTGAATAGCAACAAACAATTATTGATTTTTATTTCTGTATTTGTTTATTCAGAAAATAATCCAGAGGATTCATAAAAAAAAACATCAGAAAGTGTTTCTGCTCATTCATGCTAAATAATTAGAATTAATATGATTTTTAAAAATATTTATTTATCATCAAAGTAATTATAATAAAATACACGTAGGTAAACAGTCATCATCTTGTTAAATGTTTTTCTAAAATCAGTTGCAATCGTGATTTCCATTTTTCAGAGTTCTGTGAGAAAAATGTCACATCTCTTTAATATTAATGAGATTTAATGAGCTAAACTCAGCTTAATCTGCAACTAATACCTGTTTGCTGCAACATTTATTGCACTTTAATGGGGTATTCTATTGACTTCATTATAAGTCATGCACTTTTTCCACTATTTTGACTAGTTGTATTTCACTTCCTACTTTCAATTTTGTATTGGATGGTTCATTGTAAACAAGCATTGAAGTTGTTATGCCTGAACAAATATTTATTAATATTTTGGCATTGTAGGTAATATCAGATGAGGGTTTTATTATATCAATAAATTCTGAAACTTAACACAAGTGAAATTAATCAAAGGTAGTGAAAATCCCACATGATATTTAGTAGGATATTTTGCAAATGGAATAATAAAAAATGAGTAATTATTAAAATAAAATCATAATATATTCTGTTACTGAATAGGACGTTTAATTTACTTGCATATATTTCATATACTGGAATTATCTAATCTTAAAGAAGCAAATTAAATGTTTATTTTGTGAAAACAACCTGAGCCATAAATGCCAAATGCAGCTTAAAGAAACTATTTTATAAGCAGTTATACTTAATTTAAGTAAAATACAGCTATGGAAGTAAGTTCTGTAAAAGTGTACTTACTGGACGCTTTAAATATGGAGGAAATTAAGTTGATAGGGTATTTCAATTTATTGAAACATATTGAGCATCACAGAAAAGCTTGTGCACTCATTCTCCAAAAATGTACATAAATTGTTTCCATACTTTTTTGTTTTTATGTTAGTAATTCATTTATCATTGTTTTTAATTTTTTTCCCAAATCTTTTGCTCAGTTATTTTGCTAAATCTTCTCATATATTCCACCATACTGAATATTGACCACCTTCGTGAATTTGTAGTCGGCATGTATGCCTGAAAATCCAGAAGTCCCAGGTTCAAATTCCATGAGGTCAGTAGTCTGGGTAAGGATTTTTTTTGAACTTTTCCTTACCCTGAAAAGGTGAATGCCAAGTACCTTAAAGCATTGTGGACTCTGGGCTCATTTACACACTCATTTCATCAAACATTCATAATCTCTTTAGACCTTGTTTTGTTATGAGGGATGTTAAACTGTAACAAAAAGTGAGTAGTTATTGCCACTGTGTTCCAAATGTTTAACCTATGAGGTAGGGAGCAATTGCAAATAAGTAGCAACAGCTTAAAAGTGAACATAAGATGAACAGTTTTACAGTGACAGTTACTCATATGTATGTACTTATTTTGTAGCACACTAACTTCATTATAATGAACAAATGACAATCAGATTAATTACCTAAAAGTATCAAGTTTTTTATAAACAGAATAGTACAGTGTTCCCATTTTAACTACATTTTTTACAGTATTTCATATTGAACCATTTAACTTAATAGATTTTGTATCAACATATCATATTAAAGTGAATTGTCAGTTCTTTTCAGTGATACATCATTTTGCAACAAACTGTAAAACATTAAAAAGAGTGTTGGTTTGAATCTTGTTTGGATCATGTCTAGGGATGTTTTTCCAGAGCTGTGACTCATCCTGAAAAGATAAATATGGGGCAACTTGGGGATGCCAACAAACTCCAGGCTAATTTAATGACCGGTAATTCATCTCAAAGAAATTGGTTGTTATCATGGGACATTCAATGTTTACAAAATGCCCAGTGATTATGAATCTTAAGGAAAAGCTTTAGAATTCTGTAATGCATCTATTTATTTTTCTTTTCTCCCCTCCCCTTTCTATTGTGGTCCACTGTGTATATTCGGAACATATACTTTGATTTGTTCCACCTTTACAGAGCATTGTAAATTGTTAATGCATATTTTATAACCCATATTTAAAGTACATGCAGAATTAATATATAAAGTTCTATAAAAAAAATTTCAGCAACTGTTTCCGGGCTTAGTTGGAGCTCAATGGTTGAAGGGTGTTAATTTAGGTGTAGCCTAGTCTCTGCTGCTTTCTGGTGGCATTGTGACAGCACTAATAATATTGTGATAGCGAGAATGTTGATGAGAGTGTTGAGAGAGAGGCAATTTTAGTTTACAATATAAAGTATGTTTGTGCCCTCCAGGTCCCCAGATATGTCATTCCTTTTCTTTATTATTTATTCGTTAAACATCTGTGGCACTAATCTTTTAAAAAAGAAAATCTAAGAAGCATTGTAAACATATTGTTAAAGATTGAAAGTAAGATAAAAGGATTATATATTAGTGTCTGATACACTTTTGAAAAATTTTGGACTCTAATTCTTTCCTAAGCAGTATCAGTGCATCTAATTTAAAAACAATGCTGTATACTTTTATATCATTTCCTGAAAATTGGAGTATCTGAGTTATTTTCAGGGATACAAATAATATGCTTTGCTTCTTTCTCTGGGGATCTGGATATGGACTCACATGCACCCTAGAGTCTACTAATGTAATGCATATGAAGTGTGATATTTTGTTATTTGTATTTTTTTCTGTTTTGGTTTTAGCTCTTTGAAATGATATATTAGACAGTGGTATGTACCTTGCCACATCATTTTTGATCTCAAGATTTTAAAATCTTTTAAAACTTGAATATATTTTAGCGCATATTATTGTATCTTGTAGTTATTATAACTTTTAATTGTAAAAGACAATTCATTCTCTTTCTGCTTTTCATTGGTGGCCTACTTTTCTTGTTTCCAAGATTTATAAGATCTTGACAGATTTTAAATTTTATATTTATTTTTTACTAATTTCTACAGGATGGTGCATAGGCTATCTCTCTCTCTTAAATATATATGTAGGTAAATACTGGATCTTTCATGGTTTTGTAGCTGGTTTTATGGCAGTTGGACAGTCAGTAGTCAGAGCTCTAACTCCTGACAAAGCAAATAATATCCATGCAACTGTTTTAAGTTTCACAAATATATCTACAATTACAATGAAAATAAGCATGTACCTTAAGACAGGAGATGTCGAAAATGTTGTCTTGCTACATCCATACATATCTTTTTAGAAATTTACCTATTATGCGCATCAGTTCATTCTTTCAAGTTGAGTTAGTTCCTCGCCTGATATTTTTTTTCAGTTCTTTTAATGTTTTGGGGTTTGTTCCATATACTCTTTAAAAATCACACACTGTCTATATCATTCTCTATTTATAATATTCTCACACAAAAGATAGACTAAGTAATTCTGTATGCATTTAATGCACACCATACACAGATTTTTTCATCATGCAAGGAGGTTTCATGTATAAAACTGAGTTTTTCTGTACTCCAATATCTGTTATTTTGCATCAAAACATGACCACTAAATGGAGGTATGCTTCATTGGTAAAGAATGTTAAGCATGGATCAATTATTTTTATCATTTACATTTCTTAGCATCCAATTACAGAAACTTATCTGAATATCAGGATCACCAGCCTGCAATTCATGAACGACAGTATATGCTTTTAAATTTAAAACTATTCAATTTGGGAGAATGAAGAGATGCATGTGAATGACAATGTTCTAAAAAGATATCAGAAATGTAGCAGGACATTACCAACGAGTGATAAGATGCATGCCTATTTTCATTTTAACTGTGAAAATTTGAATCAGTTGCACAAATATATCTGTTTTGGCAGGAGTTACTCTTCTGACAGATGACCCACCAGCTGCTGTAAAATGGGTTACAAAACAATGAAAGATCTGGTACAAGATATGTACAATGTTGAGTTTTGCACATCAATGTGTTTGATTTGGGCACCATGCACTTGAATGTATTTCTTCACATTCTTCCACCAATCATGAGGTATCCCTCTGAGGATGTATGCTCTCAGCAGATGTGTTCCAAATCTTTTTGAGGATATATACCTTCAAATAGTCTCACAAAAAGAAATTGATTAATGTTAGATCTGGGACAGTATAGACCACATTGTTCAGTTCAGGAATGCAGAAATTGTTAATTCAGCATAATGGAGCAATGCTCCAGCTTGCTAAGTATGTGGGGAAAGTTTCCATCCTCACTTTGTCAGGTGGTAGTTTCCAGCCCTCCACTTCTTGGTTGATCATTAGTATTTTACAGTTTTCCAAAACTTTTCTATCAGCTTTGCCACTGTATTGTCAGCTAAGATGGTTCCAGGACCATGTTTGACAATGAATGTCTCTGCAACTGATGACAGTTATTTAAATCAAACAGGATAAGCTCAATGCAATGCTCTTTACTTAAAGGCATCTCCCAGACTCAAACTTACCTTCAAAATCAAAAGAGAAAAAGGCATTTGTTAAATCCATGTAGACTTATGTGCCATCTGTATATTGATCTAATAGTTTTGCTACCCTAATTGCAGTATTTTAATGTTGTCTATTATCATATTGGAGGAAATTCAATGTGAAGCAACAAAACTGGCTGACAGATGAGAAGTGTTTACTCACAGTCAGTTTGTGTCATACTGTATTTATTTCTAGATGCTTCTTTGTTATATCTCACTGCTTGAATTCTCAAGATCTACTACTGCAACAAACCATACTGACTGTTTCAAATGCTGATCACCACATATGAAGTTGATCTGCTAAACAGACTTCCAAAAATAAAATTGTTTGGTCTAAGACATGTTGTCCAACTCAGCTCTCTTGATGTGAAGTACTTTCCCCCTCACATGCTGCTGCTGTATAATCAGTATATATAATAAGGGAAAGACAATAAGCAGGTGTCTACATTACAACAGGTGCTTGGAGTGATATGATTAATATATAAAACCTTTACACTTATAGGACAGAGTTTGACAGGCATTGTTTAAGAGATGATACAGTAACTAAAGAATAGTATTATAACTACACTCACTCTCTGCCATGGCTCAAGCTGTAAGTTTATATTTGTCAATTGGCAGGCGTTGCTTCATTTCCGAGGGACAAGTAGCCTGGCGGGTTTCACTAGCCTAAAATTGTGAATTAAGTGCTTAATAACACGGAGAAATATACATGTGTCATAATTCATTCTATGCATCATTTCACAGATCTGTGGTACTTAATATGGCACATAAATATTTACAAAAAAAAAACATAAAAACTTTTATGTGAAAGAAAGCTAATGTTCATAAAATTATGTAACAGTATAACCATTGATATTAATTTGTTTCAATTCCAGAAGATTAAATAATGCAAAATGAAATACCTGTCACAAAAGCTAGATCTAAGTTATGTGCTCGTTACCGCAGCTTAGATGTTTGACTATTAACAGTTGGGTCAGATTTTTTCTCTGAAACTTCTTGTTTTATGTTTCCACCCTGAATACTGTTTACAACGTAAGCTTAGGAACTTATAGATTATAAATTGATTCATTCATGCATTTGCTCTGCAGAACGTTTTTTCATATACTTAAAATTTGTGAATGGCATTGACAGAAAGAAAGTCCCTTGTAGAAAATTATGGGTGGGCGAGTTGTGTTTACTTTTTTTGGTTAATCGCTATTGGTCAAATTTCCCTGGTTTTCAGAAACTATTTTTATTATTATACTTAAATGGTAATATAGAGTTTCATTGGCAAAGGGGGGAGGTACCCTAATATTTGTGCCACTAGAGAGATTTTTAAATTTTGGGTTTCAAGTAAATCCTGCATATTTTTATAGTTTGATTTCTGTGATATCAGGGATGCTAAAATTCAATACTCAGACTACAAAGATTTTTTTAATAGTGTTTACTGCCTGTTTTTACTGAGACATTAAAAAAATTAGGTAGGTTGAAGTTGGGAAAACAAGCAGGCCATACAGTGGATCTACTGCAGCCAATCCATTGCTCTGGTGGTGGTGTGATAAACTAATGTCTTTATTCTCAATTACATCTCCAATCTGTAATTATTTTCGAAGGTTGAATACCTGCTAAACATTAGTTTCAAACCTATATTTATTTAACAAAAGTTTTTGTTTTGGTCCCTTCTACTTCCCCAGAAAGTTGAGTAATGAATTTAGGAACATCCAATATATAAATGCATTATAAACCTGGAGCCTCATATTGCTCTACCTATGAAGATTTAAAAAACTTAATTGTGATTTTTAGTGAACTTTAAAAAGTAAGGATGTACCAATTTTTACTTCTGGATTTTTCACAGTCACAGGCAGAAATATGGGGTGTAGAGGATACATGAAAAGATGTTGATAAATAGAAGTTTTTGGAAACAGATTTTAGGTCTACCGATAGCATCACCAAATGTGTAGCCCATTCATTTAGGAACATCCAATATATAAATGCATTATAAACCTGGAGCCTCATATTGCTCTACCTATGAAGATTTAAAAAACTTGATTGTGATTTTTAGTGAACTTTAAAAAGTAAGGATGTACCAATTTTTACTTCTGGATTTTTCACAGTCACAGGCAGAAATATGGGGTGTAGAGGATGCATGAAAAGATGTTAATAAATAGAAGTTTTTGGAAACAGATTTTAGGTCTACCGATAGCATCACCAAATGGTGTAGCCCAGCTTGAATTAGGTAGGCATTCCAACAAGATAAAAATTATTACAAGAATTATGAAATACAAATGCAGAACTACCACATTGGAAAAGGATGACATTATTAAAGAATGTTTCAGTATCTAAGAGAAATGTAAGTGGAAAGGATTGTGGTATCTCAAAGTGCAGGACGTTTTGCGACAGATAGGTATGGGAAACTTATGGATAAATAAGGAATATAGAAACAGGATTTTGGGAAGAAATAAACCTAAGATTAGAAGATATTGAAAGGCAAGAAATATTTGGTAATATGAGAGAAAAGAGATGATTGAAACTTTATAGGGAAAAAAAATAGGTGGAATAGGGAAAAATATATAGACCAATGTGACAAGGCAGGCCGGAAAGTGTTTGCATGGGCTAGAACTGGAGTTAGGAATTTAAAAGGGTTAAGATATGATAAAGCTGTAGGAAAAATGTCCATTACATGGAGAAACAAATGCGGATTTTCATTGTTTATTATATTGCAAGCAAACAAAGTTATAGAGAGAACAGGCTTGGAAACAAAATAAACAAAACAATTTTGATGGAGAAATTTTAATTAGAAAGATTTTAACTGTAAAAGGAGAGAAGAATATAAAAATGATTGGGAACTATTTAGGCAAAGTTAGAGAGAAATGGATAAGAATGATTAAGAGGAAGATAGAAGGAAATGTAACCTTAGAATTGTAATAGGCCAGATAAGTGTAAATAAGGATAGGATAATACAATAATAAATATAATGGTCATCAATACACTAATAACCTGAATTGTGTGTATTGGGATCAGCCTGTTAACAAGCAGCTCTAGGAAGAAGAAATAATTCTGGATGCAAAGTTGAGTTGTGAAACATTTGGAACAGTCTGTATGGTTATTTCAGTTTTTAATACCTTAGAAATTTTACTTGGCCACTAAAGACTCTGATTTTCATACTTAAGCCTATGCAGTATAAAAATATACTGACAACATGGGGTTGTTTATTTAATGCATTTAAATTTTTGCATGTAAAAACATAAGTTGTACAGCATTGCAGGATACTTTGTATAGGGTAATATTTTAGATCAATCAGGATATTAAAAATAGCAGTTTTTTGTGCTACAAGAACAAGAATTCATAAGAAGACTCTGTTCTGTTATATACATTAAGAGGTCAATATTAGGTGACCCTACACCTATTTTATCAGCTAGCTAAAGTCTTTATAAACTACTAATTCCTTTATTTGTAATGCTCTATTTATTCACCCTCTAGAAAAAATATAGCATTATAGTAATTATACTGACCTCTTAATGTGTATAATTGATCAACTTCACTGTTTCAAACTTCTATTAAGTTTACTGTTATGTTATTGTAAATAGTATTAAAACTTAATAAGGAAAGTAGGCTGGTAATGATAATCATATTTGACAATATGTTTAGGATTATAAAACAATTTTTACCATCCTTCTTTGGTAATTCTGTTATTTAATATTAATGTTGGGCAGGCAAGTAATTCTTACATTGAAACTGCTACATATGGTATAATCATTTTGCCAATCACATTTTGATGTTTGTTAGCACTCTAGTTAAGGCATTTAAGGGTTGTACATGAAGGTTTAGTCTCTAGTTTGTAGAAGCAATTTTATTTTAAACCTAGTCTGTGATCGGTAATTCCATTTGACTAACTGCTGTAGAATGCTAAAGAGAAAGGCTTTGCTCAAATTTTTTAAATGTTGTGTACCTCTAGGTTCATATTGATGACATAACATGTCAGGTTTCAATGAGGTGCATTTTACCTACAGAAAAAAATGACTATACATATGAAGTGGCAACATTTTAAAAATACTGCTTTAAGATAAAGGAAAATGTTGGTGTTTTTCAAATATAATATGTCCACCATCCAAAAAGTATTCTGAGCAGTTCTAGGAAATATTTACTAAATTTCTTGATAGATGGTAAGATAATAAAAGATTTTACCTTGAACATAAAGTATAGGTTACACAACTGAAATGAGTAAATTGCTAATTCTTTTTCTAGTTCCTTGATGGATTATAAATGTTCCTGAGATGCAGTGTACATAGTTTTGGAAGGGAACTGATTAAAAGCAATTGGGTATTTATGAAATAATAATATGTAGCTGTCAATTTTGCTATCACATAGTAAAAATGTACAATGCGATCTTATCTTTTTATGCCTAAAAACATTTACTCCCCTCCCATCTACCAGACAGTTGTGTTTATAGTTAGTAATTTTGCAATGTTTACCTAATTTTCAATTTGATCTTTTGTCTCTTAGCTTGGGACATATTTTCTATTATGTAGCATGTTTGTTGTTTTGCAAAATCTATGGTTCCTTTTATCTCAGTTTAGTCTTAAACTGAAGGTTTTAGGCTTGAAAATTTGTAGTATTAATTCATTATTTCAGGCAGTAGAAATGTTAAAGTTCCAAAAGGATGACCTACAGTCTATATCTAGATGTAGAATTGACATGAAAACTATAGCTGTTAACCTTTGTAAAGTTAAAACATTTTACTTTAAGAAAATCTAAAATGCTCATCTTCTACTATAGAACACTGCATTAAATGCACAATTAAGTTACATATAGAGAGCAAAAGGAAGTATAAGGATGTAAACTTTTTTAACCAATCAGAATAATCTCTTTACTCATAACATGCACCACAGGTGAGTGTAATGGTGTTACACCATGAAGCCTTCATAGTCAATGCATTGTAGCATTGTATGCCAGTACAGTTGTGTTGGTAAACAATCTATGAGCCATCTTCCACATTTCAAATCTTCTAATTCGCTCACGAAGTGCTATTAAAATTTTTTTACAGCAGACCTGGTTAACAATCTGACCTTTAGGCCCTCAGTTTACCTGAATTATCGCTTGGATACTGAACTAAGCACTCATCATTGCTTTGAATTTTGACTTGCTCATTTATGCTTTCTTCTGTCTTGGAGAATTGGACTCTTCCAGTGCATGGATTGACACTTAGTTTCTGTGTCATGTCAATGAAAAAATCACAAGTTATCAAATTTGATAAAAAGCTAGGATCATTTTCAATAAGTTCAATGATCTTGATGCAAATGTTCAATTGAGTTTGCTCCTTCTTAAGACTCAGCACCATTTTAAGCCCAATTTTTTTCCTGTTAAATATGTGTAAAATATACTGAGCAATTTCTTTATCAATATTACCTAACTTAGCAATTGCTCAAATGCTCAGGCAACAATTTCTTCTTGCAATCTTGTTGAATTAAAAATAAAACTTCTAAAATCATGTCAGTATATTAAACTCTCTTGATGTTTCACATTAAAACTTTTTTTTTTATTAAAAAGTAAGTTGGGACTAGTTTCGTGAATCAGTTGCTTACATTGTCAACAAATTGACGACTGCAATTTCTTGCAATTTCTCTTTTCCCCCTCCTCCCCTGGTGAAAATTGTCTTGAATGTCTATCCCTCCCTCTTTAAATTTTTTTAGTCACTCATAAATTTGATTACAAGAAAAACACTGACTACCATAAACAAGCATCAACTTATCATATGTTTCTGTAGCTGATTATCCAAGTTTTGTGAGGATTTCATTTATATGCTGCTCCACCCTTACACTCAACATTTTTCCAATGCAGGCCAAATGCACAATCTACTGCAATCAAAGGCTACCACAGAACTGCTTGCCACATGGCCTTCATTATTTTAGGGTAGAAAGAAGAGTAAATGTAGGCCAATGACCTCTACTGCTCTCTGCTCTAAACATCACAGGAAACAAGCAAAAAATATTAGTCCAGTTATTTTATAGATGCACTTCATAATTTGTAAATAGTAAATGCACTTAACAATAGTAATAACGTTTCTTTTAAGAGTTAGCAGTTTAATCTGTTTGCCATTTAACTAAATTTATTATAAAATACTTATATAAATGTATCTTCTCAAGCCTCCTGACCTCTATTATTTTTTTTCTCGTGGATTTTTATATTTTATATTTAAAATTGTACAATGCTTGAGGAAGAGGCATATGCTTACTGGATAAAGAGAGCTAAAAAGTAACTTTTTGCATAGAAGCCTACTAAATAAGGCTTGAAGATTCCTTAGCAGTGATTCAAATAGCTTCTCTAAATTAAGATCATTGAGTCAAACAACACACTCTTATTGGTTCCACTTACATGTTTAAATTTAGTACATATTTTGCAAGCCATCATCTGCAGCAACCGCAGAAAACTCATTATTCTTTGGGGATGTATATTCTGCTCAGGTGGAAGTTTGATGAGCTTAAAATTTATTTTTCCATCCCCATAAGTGTCAAAATTCAATAATCTGTCTTTGTATATACAAATGTAGATTTTTTCCCATGTTGCTAATTTTGTAGGTCCTTTTACTTATTTTGTCTGTCCTGGTGGTCTAATGGTAACCACACTTGCCTCATAATGGATTTTTTAGGCGTAAAAAATCCTAAATATGGCTTTCTTTGGAAGGGAAGTAAAGGTGAGACCCATGTCTTAGATTTATGGCACACCAAGCCTGAAAGAAAAGGCCTGTGAGAAAATTTTTAAGCAATTTCACGCCCTGAATTGAATGGGACACCGATGACCTGAAATATTAAGAGTATCTGCAAATAAACCATGTCAATTTGTACTGATTTTCATAATTTTGCTTTTTGTACTATATCATGGTTTTCTATCCATAAATTGGTACTGCTAATTTTTCCATTTGTTTGTATTTTATGTTCCTGAAGTGTTCTTTTAACCATGCATCTATGTTTCTCATTGGTTTTCCAAGATAGACTTATTTGCATTCTGCACATCTTATTTGGTAAATACCTACTTTTTTCTCTGGTGGAATATAGTCATCAATATTGTCATTCAGGAAATTTGTAACATCAAATCTGTTTATAAGTGCCAATCTGATATTAAAATCGTTTAGAATATTTTGAAAATTTTTCGTAGCCCATGGATGGTATGAAAATTTTTAAAAATTATGTACTTTCTTGCTTAAAGTGTTGTGGTTTCTTTAGTTTCTGCCTCTTGAACTTCTGTACTTTTTTGTAAACTAGTTCTTAGCTAAATCCATTTTTAATTGCTGTTCTTTTTATTTGCTGTATTCTTTAGAGTATTCTTCCTTGTTAGGTTAACTAGCCTTTGTTTTAAAATGTTGATCACCGCATGTTTGTGTGTTTTGTGGTTAAATCCATCAGTTTTGATGTTATTGTTTGCATGCTTGTTTTTTCTGTAGGTTCCAAATTTCACTTTTCCTTGATGTTAAGGTCCATTAATGGTAACATGTTATCAATGATATGCTTTTATCTTGTATATTCAGAAGTTATCAATGTGTTTTTATTAAAGTATGGCAAATACATCATCAACGTGGCTGTACCAGATTTTAAAAATGTATGGGAATGCTGAGTTGATGTGTGTTTCACATCTGCTCATTTATAAACTTAAATGTATTATTTATAAACTATAAGTTCATCACACCTCCACCAAAGCAGAATATGCATCCCCAAAGCATAATGAATTGTCCATCAGTCGACAGCCGATGATGCTGATGATGGTCTGCGTAACATTTACTAAATTTAAACAAGTAAGCGGAACAAATAAGAGTGTGTAGTTTGACTCAATCATACAATGATCTTAATTATATGATTAGCTTAACTGTAAAAGTTCCAATTAGCATTTGAAGCTTCTCTCAAGTTTACAGCAGATGAATTCATCAAAGCCATCCAAGTATTTGGGGACTGATATATCTACGTCATCAGGAAATTGATATGCTGCCACTCATTGAACCTTAATTACATAATCTCAATGGGAGACTGCTATTTCATTTGTTTGTTCTATGTTTGCTTCCAAATCAAGAGGTCCTGGTTCGAATCCTGTAAGGTCAGTTGCCTGGTAAGATTTTTTCCAGAATTTTTCCTTATCCATAAAAGGGTGAATGCCAGGTAATTAAGCATTGCAAGCTCCAGGCTCATTTGCATACTGATTTCATCAGACATTCATCATCCTTTTAGCTATTAATGTTACAAGTGACATTAAACTCTAACAAAAAAAAATATTGATTTATCTTTGGCAAATGGTGGATTCATAGGCTGCACTCAATTGTGACCCATTCTGATTTATAAGATATCTTATTACATAGCTTTCTTTAATCTTCTTCTTCTTTTACTGTATTTACCCTCTATCACTTGTAAGGACTTACACAGGTTGCCTGGGTCGTTTACCTGTCACGGAGCTACATACTGATGCATGTAGACTACAGATCAACTGAGGGGCTGCCTGAATGGATGGCTAATCCTATGTCAGGGTCTCTGTAATGATATCAAAAACACAGACGATACAGACTCACACATACTTATATGGATGGAATGCAGATGAATGATGAAAGGAAAGGTGAATCCGTGACAAAGAAGTACTAACCTTTATTAAAAGGGACAGAGTAAAGCCCCAGAAAGCTCAGAGATTAGCCTGCTACAGAATTTGAACCTAGAACTTCCTAAATACAAATTTCAAGCATTACTACTTGAGCAATCTTCAATGGCTTTGTTTAATTTGTATTCTAAGCCGCACCGAGTTTTTATGTATTTAACCTTGTATTTGTATTTGTAAATGGTACATTAGCCACCCTAAATTTTTTCGTAATATATCAAGGAGATTAATTTTCACATTCCTGTATTACTTTGACTAGTATTTGTAGGAATGTATATATTTATTATTATTATTATTATTATTATTATTATTATTATTTTCATTTAATGAAATAAAAGCTCATTTTCACTAATGAGGCATCACAGGAAGCTGACACTGATGATAAAGATAGAAAGGGTATTTTTTATTCAAGGATGGAAGCATTCTAGGCCTAAGTTAGGATACCTCCATAGCATATTTGCCATTTATAATTGAGAAAAATCTGGGAGGATGATCCTGGCAGGAATCAAATCCTAGGCCTCCGGCTAAGTTCATACTTTAACAACCTCAGGCACCCTTGTCATTAGTAATAAGTGGCAGCAATGATAGTAGTGCTGCTACATGCATATCAATGTCATAATGTGAGAAACAAACCAGTTGATGTCTGCAACAATGCCTGACGAAATAAAATTATTCTGGAAAGCTACACCAGTGCCCTTATATCTTTTGTTATTATACAGGAATGCAATAGCCAAAATTTTATATTATCAAAAAAAGTAGTCATTAAAGAAAAGCCCACATAGAATGGATTTCAAAAGGTAAGAAACAGGCAAACTCATAACTTTTCAACTAGCTGAACTCCAAACTTTGTGGGGAGAATGAGTCCTTTATGATAGTAACCCAGCCATATTGAGTCATTGTATATAACTCAGGAATATCCATAAAAACTGTTAGCACTGTCAACCAGGAACTGAAATAGGAAAAATATCACATTTTAGAAATCCACTGCCATGATTCAGTTGCTGCATCTGCTTGTCATCTGATAGGCCTAAGTTTAATCTCTGATCTGGGTAAGGTTTTTTTTGCCCTGAAAAGATGAATACCAGGAACTTCAGACTCTCTGAACTCATTTGTGTCATTTTATTCATTCCATTATCTTGAAAGACCTTGGTAATTGGCAGGATGTTAAATGCTTTAAAGAAAAATTTGTGGGAAATTGTATGAGAATACCTACTGGAGAAAGGTGAATATTTATATTTTAGATAATATGTGTCTGTTTAGAATGAAAAAAGAATTGCAATTTACTGCAATGTATGGGATAAGATATTTTGAAAAATCATTTTCTAAATGCAAGGAAACTTTTTCCTAATGGATTCAAGATTGTTGTAGGGGGAAGTTTACTATTTGCTAGAAATGCTGTACAACCAAGCTGAAGTTCTAACTCAATCAATGGATAGTAATGCACAAGGCTTGAGTGCATTAAGATTATGCATCAAGACTGGTTTAGTCCCTATAAAGAGAATGTAATATTAAGAGGATTCATGCCATAAATTTCAGCAATGTTTCCATGAAATCTCAATACTGTTAATGATTTTGCATCTTTGGAATATGGGAAGGCAAGAGCATGTATTGCAGATGGTAACAGAAGAATGAGCATAGGCTATACCACCACAAAATTTTTAGTGAAGGCTATAGCTTATACAAAGAAATATTAAACAGGGCAAATTAAATTAAATTAGCCAGTAGAACTATTGATTTGGTGGCAGTTTATTGGTAGTTTTTATTTATATTTAAAAAGAGTTTTAACTGTGATGCTGGAAAATTTCAAGATTCATTGGATCACAGTTTTTGATGACTTTCATAAATTTATAGCTCTATTAATCATTATGTGATTAAAGTCATTCCATTTAAAGCTTTCCCAGATTCAATTCATCAATAAGATTATACTTAACTGAAATTGTGAATGCCTAGTGTGCCAAATTAGGGAAAGCACAAATATCTTGATGAATTCATCTGGTTGGAAGCCTGAAGGAAACTCAAAAATTCCACTATATATGAAATAATGTATATACTTAGAGTAACTACTATGACTTGGAAACTAATGGTAAATGTTTTTGCTCTTTGAAATGCCTTATGTCAACTAATTTTAGATGCAAGCAAACTGTTTGCTCATTTGCGCTGCCATTAGCTAATTGCATTGATTGCATGAACTTTCTTCTTGCACTGTCATATATTTATCATTATTTAGTTTAAACAGTCCTACCACTGCTCAACAAACTATAAATAACCTATTTGAAAATAAAACAGTTGATATGTTCTATTATAGAATAGACACAGCTCAAGCTAGTTACAAAGAAAGAACTAAACCTGTGGCTAGATTGATGCTTAAAATGTTGAGGACTTTTTGCATTTTTTGACTTGTTAACATTTATCAATTTCAGTTGTTCATATTAAATTTATACACCTGCCTTTCTGATTTAGCTAGTAATTAGTAAGAAAACATTTTTATAGTAAAAGTGCTGGGAGCAAGATTAATAAATTGTTATATATGAAAAATACTTGGCACTCAAGAGAAAATTATCATAATTTTACAGATTTATCCTTTTTTTTTTCTTTCTTTCCCACGTAGAATATAAAATGCTTTGCATTTCAGGAACTAATGGTAAATGTAATGAAAATGCAAACATGTCTTCATAACAATTTGCCACAGTCTTCCTTATAACACAACATTCCTAATTCATATAAAGTGCCATATTTTATCACATTTAAAAGATTAATTATCATACATGCAGAGAATAGTACCATGTATCCATACTAAAAACATAGTATTGTACTTTCTGTTGCATTTACCATAATAAAATTTAATAAAGAGCATACCATTAATAATAATAATAATAATAATAGACTAACCAAAATTCCAGAATACCTGTTCTAGAGAAAAATCATTTTTTAAAAAAAAAAAGTAAATTCTTAATAAGTAATCAAAAAAATGTCTTAAATATTTTCTCAGGTTACCGTTCATTGAAACTTAACATAGCAGTGAGGCAGAAGATAAAAGATTGTTTTATTTCAGAATTACATGTATCTTAAAATTTATTGTTTCCTATTAGAATCTCTCAGCATTTTTAGGAGTATGGTAGATATATAAGAGAAAAAGGGAAAGGTGATATGTTAAGAAAATGCACAGAAAGCAAAATAAATAAATAATAGAAACACATTCATTAATGAACGTAATGAGAATTATGATGGACATATGTTTTTTTGACAAAATTATAAGTGTAGTGTTAAGGTCATACAGTTAAGAATAAAACTTAGCAGGCATTGTGTTGAAATACATTCATGAGAGCAAAAATATCTTTTAATAACCTTCATGTATACTCCAGGAAATTTAATTCTGAATTCTCAAACATTTTTAGAAACTTGTTAATGTGCAAAAACTTCTTTTTACAAAATTCAAGCTTTTCAGGAGACATAGTGTTATTTTTCAGAGTAACATTCTTGGAACTTTTAGTATTAAAGATTATTTCTTAATAAGCAAAACTAATATAAATTGATTATATTGTTTACTGCCTTATTTATAAAGGTATCATTAAATATTTCATGTTTGTTGAAAAACATGAAATGTTTTTTATTATCTAACAGAAGTTTTACTTTTGGCATATCCTAAAGTATTAATTATTATTTTGAAAATTACCAAACTGCTGTACATTGAATATCTGTTTCATTTTTAAACATTCTCAAAGATTTTACTGAAATATCATATGTTTGATTGATACACACGATGAGGAAAATGTAAAATGTGATCATATGAACTCTGTTATATTTCATCCCCATATTTAACAACTATGCTTGTGTCTTCCAACCTATAAGTGGTTTGTCACAATGAAGATTGTAGGAATATAAATTAGCTATGTACAACCAGTAGCAAAAATTTCAGTTTTAATATCAATATTTATGCTATAAAACTTGAATTTGCAAATAACAAAAAAGCTCAGAACCTAAGGAAGTTGGTGATTCTATGCTACATTTGTAGTTCAGTTTTTTAATGATGCAGAACTTAATTTTAACTCTATTCACTGTGAAATTGACCTTAATAATAAACAAGTGAACACCATAACTCTGCCAGATGTGTGACCAGCTCACGTCTACAGATTATTGTTTTAGGGCACCAAACTGCTTAGGTCATTAGCACCCAACATCTACAAAGGTACAGGTTCAATAACCTAATCAGAAAATCTAAAATACTACTAAATTTTAAACTTTGCAACTTTGTCTAACAGAGTTATGTATAGATTAAGTTGCTTGAGGATTTGTTCTGGTATTTTTGATATATCCAGAAGTGAAGTGTAGGATACATTAAAAGTTTCTGGATCTGGTCTCAAGCAGTATGGATATCGATCATCTCCCTTAACAATTGTCAATACTCTTGAATATTTATTTAGTTGACTTTACTTGCTATCAATAGTACTAAAAGGAAGTGATTTGATCTTAAAATTTTCTGGTTTTCTATTTTAATTTAATAATTTATAAAAATTAAAAAGGCAGTCTGTTACTGGTATTAAAAGAAAAAAATGATTAGTGCCTGTATTTTAACTCTAGTTTTAATGCAGCTGCATTACTCAATTTTTAGTGCAGCAAAATTTCTGTCAATAAAATTTATAAAACTAGATTATGCTTTACTATCACTGTGCCCATATTAAAAGATATTGAATGCCATATTTATTATATAGCTGGAACCAATTATAAATTTACCGACACTTCTATGTAATTAAGTTAAAATGTTCTTTTATTCTAAAATAATCTTGAATTTATAAACTTTTTTTGCTTGTTCAGATAAGTTAAAAGTCTTTTATTATAATTACATACTTTATAGCAATATCAGTCATATTAAATACAAACATTAAATCATTTATTAGTAATTGAGTACAGATAATTTATAGAGAACAAGAAAACATTTCAATTTTAAACAATACCAATGTAAGTATAACTTAGCATGAACAATTGCTATGCTATTGCTAAAAGCTGTTTCATGCATGGTTGCAACAAAATTCAGTCTTACATAACATGTTTTAATCATTTTCATTTATTTAATTTTAATCTATATTTAAAAGGAATGTCTGCTTTTGTATAATTTGGATCTGACAGCTCTCAGAGCAATACAAAAAATAATGTTAAAGGTATATTTATTTAATTAAATAAATTGTACTTACGAAGCTGTAAACAATGGAGTGGTAATATACCCTTCACTTATGTAATTAACTTGTTTATACTCAGTCAGTCAACAACTGAAGAAAGGAGTAAGTTCTCTCAAAACATGTTTTAGTTTTATGTATGTAAGCGGAGTTTAGTTAGTTAGCCAACAGCTGATGATGGTAGCGGTTGCCTCTAAAATATGTCCTAATGATGTATAAGTGGAGTTGGTATACACATATTTAATAAATTCTAATAGGATATATTATCTTTCTATAGTTTATAGCTTCTTAAGTACAATTTTAAATTGTAGTTTATTTAGTAACAAGTTGAATACATAAGTATAGCATATTTGCTTGTTTTTAAAAAGCTATATATGAATAAACCTTTTCTTCTCGTGTGTATCAATTTTATTAGTTAAAAGTAGATAAAAAAAAACACATGCAGTTGCTTTTTGCAGGTGTTGATATTGATTAATGCTCCTGCCATGTTAAAAAACTTGTTATTGATAACCTTCCATAGCTAGTTGTACAAAAATATTTATTGTATATATTATGATAATTTGTGCAATTCAAGGATTAGGGAATGGGATGTCAAGTTAAAAGTTGTTATGAAAATCAGTATGAGTGCTATTGGAAATAAATTGTTTGAAAATATGTTTTACTTTTGTAATACTTGGGCACAAAAGTTTGGTTTTATACCTGTTGTAGCCTACTTAATTTAAATACCTTTCATTTTTTATACTCTATAAACCTCTGTTGTAAAATGCATATACAATGGTGTCCTGATTTAGAAATTTTAATAATATTGGGACAGTACACAATGAGCAAGAAATTGGGAACAAGCCCTTAGTTCTAGTTGTTGCAATACTTCCTAATGATCGTCATATTTTATTAGGTATATTGGTAACTAGTTAACTCTCTGATTTTAGCAAATTAAATATTACATATGAGAGGTCTCGGCCTGATTCAGAGAGGTTGCAAAGATGATCAAATTACTATAATTATTGTTAAGTATCATCCTTTAGATGTGCTATAAAGTATCAGATGGGTAAATGTAGTTGCTTGTTTATGATTATCGTGTAAACAAACTAGCATTAACATTTTCTATAAAAACTAAAATATGAGCTATAAAGTACATTTTGAAGGGTGTAATCCCAACAGAAATACAAAAGGAGTTGAACTCCACCTTAACGGATTCTTCCCCTTCATTTTTAATGGTTAATTTAATTTAAGCATATTCATACATCCATTCAAGATTATGAGTGCTCAGGGTGTCCTAAAACTGCAATGAATAACATACTCAATGATCGCCAATTGAGATATGTAAGTTGGCTGACATTGCAACGATCTCAAAAGGCTATGTCTACTACATTTTACATGAAGTTTTTGGTTTGAGAAGGCTTTCCACTTGATGGTTGTTGCCTTTGTTAATAATGGACCAAAATGCATTCAAATGAACATTTTACAAGAGTGTTTAGACTTGTTTAAACACAATTCCAGTGAGTTTCTCAGATTTTCATTACTGTAGATGAAACAGGGATTCAACACTACATGTCAGAGATGGAGCATTCCAAACAGTGGATGGCAATGGTGAAAGTGCACCAAAGCACAAAGTGGTTCCATCTGCAGGAAAATACATGGCTACAGTTTTCTGGGATTCTCATGGTGTGGTGCTTGTAGACTAACTCCAAAAGGGCTGAACCATCACTGGGGAATATTACATTTTATTACTGAACCAACTGAAGTATGCCATTTGGGCTAAATATTCACACTTTGCAAAAAGAAAGTTCTCTTTCATCACAATAATGTGCCTTCACAAAGGTTTGGGATTGTTGCTGCAAAACTTTGTGATCTTCACTTCCAAGTTTTTCTACATGCGCCTTATTTGGCTCCCAGCCATTACTTTTTGTTCCCAAACCTGAAGAAATCCAATGAGGTTGAAGCTGAGACAGATGATTATTTTTCACAGTTGGACAAATTTTATTTAACTAAGGGTATTAAACAGTTGGAAAATTGTTGGACAAGGTGACTATGTTGAAAAATAAAAAAACATTTCCCATAAGTCTTGTGCTTTCTTAGTCAGTCCGAGAACTTTTAGAACTCATGTACAATAAAATTAAAATTACAGATAATTAATTTCTTTCTCCCACATATCCATCTCATTTACAGATAGCAGAGATGTACTGAATTTTGTATAGCCTGCTTGGTCCCCCTTTCTAATTTTTAAACTGTTGGAAGCTCAGTAGTTGTTTCATTTATAAGCAAACACCAGAACATCCTATTACTACAAACTTTGAAATGTTTTACTAAGACATTTTCAATACTGCTGGGAAAAAGTAAGGACATAAATATGTGAGATTTGGGGGATAAACATGTGTCTGCTGGGTATTCCAGTAGAAAAACTACAGATGAGCTAGAGGCTTGGATTTTATCCAACAGTTACATTTTTTAGAGAAAAATATGTATCTTATATTCCAATAAGAAGCTAATAGCCAGAGATAATTTTGTGTGCTAATGGTTTGAGATACTCATTAATTGCATTATGATTGTTTATACTTTAAATTATAATTTGTTTTTTGTATTTAACTGAAAAGGTTTATACCAAATTTGGGCCAGGAAAGATGGGCTTCTCACATTTTCTTTATAGAACGTCAATAAATGCAATTACAGCATGTTCTAAATATTTACATTCAGAATAGATTATAATGCATGTTTCACTGTGTTCGATTCCAAATTGAATTAATATTGAAATTTAATTAAGTTCATATTAATAACGCTGCTCAGGGTGAACTAAAGTGATTACTTTTTCAGGGCCTTTTGAATTTTTGAATGGTGTTTAATGCCCATTTTTACTACTGAGGCACCACAGGCAGTAACACTGGTGATACATGAGATGAAATGATATATTGGGAAAGGATTTTTTTTAAGGAAGGAAACGTTCCAGGCCTAAGTTTAGGGTACCTCCCCGGCATTTGCCATATATGAGAACTGAGGAAAACCTGTGGAAAAAACCATCCTCAGGGAGGATGGTCCTGGTGGGATTCGAAACCCAGAACTCCTGCTCACAAGTCTGTGTCTTAATGACCTCGGCCATCCATGGCGGTATTTTCAGGGATCTGTTTTATAAATTTGACAAGGGTGACAGTTGTTTCATATAACTTACAAACATGTCATATGACAGGTGTAAAATTGTAACTTGTCACAAGGCAAATAGCTGTTTGATAAAGCTGAAAATTATGTAAAACCGAATTGTCAACAAATGACTTGTGTTACTACAATTACAGAAGCATTCATTAGCTGTACTCATTCAAGACTTTCCTATTTACCAAGCATTAATATTTACTTTCTTTGCATTGATATTATAATAGAAAAAGAAATTATATATTGTAATGTAAATTAAATCTGACATAATGCAATGTGTTTGACAACACTTATTCACTATGAATTACTATTAGCACATTATCATCTGTAATAATTTATATTAAAAAATGATCTCCGTCATCTTACAGCACATTTTATAATAAAATAAAACCACAATTGATAAGTTAGCTATGGCCAACAATGTTAAATCTACAAAATAAATGTAAAATAAGCTAAAGGAGCATTAAAAAAATCCAGCATAATCTTAATAATAAATCAATTTGGAATCGAACATATAAAACACCCATTAATAATCTCTTCTGAGTCAAATATTTAAAACACTCTTTATGGTTTCATTTAAATGAGATTTACTCAAGACATATGTTTCGTGCAAGAGCCTTCAATTAAGTTCACTATTGAAACAGAAAGAGATAATATGTTACCATTTTTGGATCTGAAGATAAAATGTAATAATAAATTTGAATTTGGCTTCTATAGAAAGGACACACATACAGACAACTATTTCAAAGCCCATGGTTCCAATCCAAGATCAAATAAGGATGATATACAGACTAATAAATATACTATTGAGCAAAGAAGAATACAAGAATGAATATTGTACTTATGAAGCTGTTGACAATGGAATCATAATATATCCTAAACTTAGGTATTCATTTTTTTACACTAAACTCCACTTACATAAAAATAAGATGCGTTTTTAAAAAGATGCCATTGTTTTGAGTAATGGCGGTTTAGTGAGCAACTGAAGATGGGAGAGATTCTCCCCTTATTTTTATATAAGTGGAGTTTAGTGTAAAAAATGAATACCTAAGTTTAGGATACAAGAATGAATATCTACACATAATAGAAGCAGCTAAATCCAATGGATTCTACAAACAGATGATTAACCAAAAAATCAAGATTCCAGAAACACAAAAGAATTAAACAAATAACAACTTAGAGTGATTTATAAAGGGAAAAAACATTTAAAAAGTTCACTTACCACCCATCAGCCAATAAGAAAGTACACCATCTTAGCACCTCAAAACTGATACAGTGTAAAAAATTTATTGAAATTAAACATAACAGATTCCAGGCTCAAAGAGAAAAAATCTGGTGTTTACCAGATTAATTGGAAGGATTGTGAAAAAATCTATGTAGGGAAGACAAAGAGAAATATAGGCATTAGGTTGAAGCAACATTGGAGAAACAAATTTGTTACAAACAAATAGATAAATCAGCTGTGGCAGCACATTTTTGTAATGATAACTATAAAATAGAAAAAGCATCAAGTTATTAAAAACCATTCAACAACCAAAAGAACCAAACATGTGGGAAAAGATTTATATAAAAAAACATGAGCATAACCCTATGAATTTTGACATCATGGAAGCAGACAGCATTTTATTTAAGTTTATCAGTAGACCATCAAAGTCAACCAAGATACCTACCTACGCAGCTCCTATGAATGATTCAACAGTTGTTTAACAGCTGATGATGTGGACAATAGTTCCACAAAACATATGTCCTAAGTAAATCTCATTTAAGTGAAACCATAAAGAGTGTTTTAAATATCTGACTCTACAGAGATTATTAACATAATAATCACTTCTTTCTACCATAAAGTTAATCATATAAAGAAGATCATTGTATGATTGAGTAGAACTACACACTCTTACTGGCTCCATTTGTTTTGCAGACAATGATCCACATCAACTAACCATTGATCGCTGGATAATTTGTTATGCTTTGAGAATGTATATTCTGCTGTGGTGAAGGTGTGATGAACTTAAATTTATGTTTTCATCCCTGGAAGTGTCAAAAGACCATTTATCTATCTCTGTATTTCTAAATGTAGATTTTCTCCTATGTTGCTAACTCTATAGGTCCTTGCAATAATCTTAATATTTTTTACTTATTCACTCTGTTGTCATTTTCTGTCCAGAAATGAAGTGCTACTGCTGATTTCTCTGTTTGAATATATACTTAATTTAAACAAGTAAGTGGAGCAAATAAGTGTGTAGTTCAATTCCATTATTAAGTGATCTTAATTATTGTATGTTTAGTATCTTATATCGCATTTAGGCTGAAATTATCAAATTGCATATTGCTCATCGCTGCTGCACATACTATGACAGTTAAATATTCTCCTGTCGAATTTGTTTGATTACAAATATGTGAAAATACTTCTGACATATTGTCATTTGTCATATTGAAATTTGTATGAAACAGAGTATGACAAATATGTCCCGACAATTTTGCAAATTTGTCTTGCTTTATGAAACAGAAACTTATCAAATTATTGAACTGTAAAAGAATTATCATCACCTTGTCAATTTTATGAAACATGCCCAAGGTTTATTTTACATTACTATGTGGAATAATCAAATATAGTTTTAATTTATTAAATATTTATTTATGAGTTTACCATTTACAAGTTAAATCAATGGAAAAAATATTTCTTCACCATACTGCAGTAGTATTTTAGTAGCCCCTGAAACACATGAAAACCAACATTTTAACTACTCTGAATGCACATTAAATAAAATGGCAGAAAATTATGCTTTATGCTTCGTTTCCTTCAAAATGTAAAACAAAAGCAGTCAATAAGAGTTTGAGCCAATTGCATTCATTATATACATAAATCAAATATTGCATCCGTCACTTACTTCACCATTAGTGCAACATCCCAATCAGAATCAAGATTCAATGGGCCATCCACAGTTACTCCTTCTTTAGTAATTGTGGCAATCTGATAACGAGGCCATGAACGTGCATCTCGGTAGAACAGTATTTGTAGGCACTTCACAAGCAGGTGCTGGGCTTCTCGCTTACTCATATTTGGGTTTTTCTCTTGTGCATTTCGCAGAATTGGTAATGCTAAGTATGCACCAAAACCTGTTGATATGTGCTTGTCAACGTAAGCTGTTCCAAGCTTATCTACTGTCCCAAGGAATCTGAAATAAAATCACAATTATTTTAGAAAACTACTAATAGTGTCAAATAATACTAAACACTTTGATAAGTGTCCAGCATGTTTTATGTGCTACTTATTAGTAAGACCTGAATTTTCAAGATGCACTTTGCCTTTGGAATCTCAAAGTATATGCCACCAAGTACCTATGAGTTAGTGAAAGAGATGCTTTTCATGATGACTAATATGTCACTTTTATTAATGCACAAAAGCTAAAGAAAACTATTAGAAGAAAGAAAAAAGTAAGAGATATGGTCGGAGTTAAGTGTTGCAAACCCCAATGACAAACCAGTCACCTCTATACCCAGGCTGCCAAAACATTGCATTTCACAGCATCAGAGCACACATGTTAGCTATGCTGCGGCTGCAACAAAGCAACAGCCACCACTGTTTTAATGATTGATATTGTAGACCTCTTAATTCTCAATATTAAGTGCATGTAATAATTACTTGACTTAGAATTATTTATAGATGCTGCACAGTAATGTAAGGTTAATAAAGGACAAACTTTTTCAGTGAGATAACTTCTATGTAGATCTTTGTTCACGATTTTAAAAAGCTTCGAGTCACTAGGAAAAACACTAAAATATGTGCCTTCTCTAAGAGCATTTCACATCACTGTAAAACCTCAACACAAAGGATTGGGTATTATTCCGTGAATCACACTGCAAATGAACTCTTTGGGACATTTTTTAACCACCAATAAGCCTGTTCAATTAATCACAATAACTCAATTGCATAATCAGAGCACACACAATAAGTAAAACTGGCAACAGAGCAACTTTCATGTCATGACTGACTGATCGATGAATAATGCTACATTGTGATTGGTTCAGAGGTTTAATGGAGAGCATTCTCATTTGTTAATCTGTAGTATTGCCAAATGCAAAGTTGCAATGCCCCAGGCATATGTCATGTGGTGATCCACTGATACCATAGAATTTGAAAAATTTAATGAAAATGCACACCAGGTCCAAAATATACCTGTGATGAATGATATGCTTGTAAATATAGTTAGGCTATTGTACCTCAACAATGAAGACTTTTAGATCTTTTATATTAAATCTCATCTTTATTGGTTCTAAATGAAAAGACCTTTTCCTAGTTATTAGAACAGTATAATTTGTGTGCCAAATTGTTTTGCAAATAATCCATTGGGGTTACTATCTCCTTTTAAAGTGTATTAACCCGTATTACATAATATGACATCATATAATGAACTAAAACCAAATTCATAATTAATTCTTGCAAAGTTTCTCATACCTTTGAACACTTCTTAATTATTAAGATAAAAATTTATTATTTCTGCAAGCCAGTAAATACAAAACTTACGGTTCACCATCTTGAAGACCACCCACTACAAAATTGTTCCAGAAGGGATCAAACTTTGAACGACGGTTATACATAACTCGTGTAAGCCAACAGTATAAGGACTTTGGTTTCAAGGAAAAACCATCATCTAGGCATTCTTCTTCCAGACTGAAACACGCACACACAAATAAGTAAATAAATAAAACTATTAATAAAATAAGAAAATTAATACATGTGTAAACCATTACTGATAATCTGCAATATTAGCTCAGCTTCATTTATACTCAGTTCTATTATATGACATGCTATGCAATCCATGGCTTTATCCAAAGATATTATTATTTGGTTTATTTATTGACATTCTTTAACATTTAAAGTCATCAGTATCCCATTCATTTATGGGCATGAAACTACCAATAAATTTTGTTCAGAGGATTCTTCTTTCCGGCTCAGGTTCTTTAACATGCCCTAAATCTACAACATGGAATCAATCACTTTATTTCCTTTTCAAAAGAAGCCATATTTAGGATTTTTAAGCCCTAAAAAAAATCATCGACCCTGGCTGGGATTGAATCCGCAGTCTTGTGTCTAATATGCAAGTGGTAACCACTAGACGACCTGGACTGACTCCAAAGATATTTGTTGCTAAGAGTATAGGAGAATTATGTAATAATCCTTATATATGGGGAACTGTAGAGAGATTTGCTTCATTGACCACATTCTGTTCAGATTAAGTTACACATATGTTTCATTGTTGCTTATTATTATTGTTACTATGTGTTATACAGTTATAAAATCACACTGAATAAGGCACAACAGGAGCCAATGAATCTCATATTTTACTACTGAATGCTTAAGACATTCTAATCGGAACTTTTTTGATTGATTGATTTATTTATGGATGCTCTTTAACATCTCAGGTCATCAGCGTCCCATTCAACTCGGGACATGAAACGGCCGACAAATTTTCCTCAGAGGCCTCTCTTTCAGGCTTGAGGTTCTTTTTCGAGCCGCAAATGTACGACACGGGACCCACAGCTTTACTTCCCTTCTGAAGTAAGCCATACTTAGGATTTTTACGCCCAAAAAATCCATCGGTCCTGGCCGAGTTCGAACCCGCGTTTTGGGTTTAGGAGGCAAGTATGGTAACCACTACACCACCAGGACCGACATAATCGGAACTGCATACTGAACAATAACATTCATAATTTGTAAATACTCTGGTACCAAAACTGTTTCAGAACAATAAAATCATTTGAGGATAAAATGGGATTAAATAATGTTGCAATGTACCTAAAAACTGTTTTGTAATAAGGAACGATATATTGTAATCAGAAAGCTGAAAACTGCTTATGCGTTATATTGTGTAGCTTGGGAACCAATTCTTGATCTTGGAATCACTAACTATTAAACTCTGCCCACAGTCCCCTCCCACCCTCCTAGGCAGTATATTTTATACAGTTCTTCCTACCAGTGATGACTGCATTCTCAACAGTACAGATATAAATGCGGGCAACATAACTGGGATTATAGTTATATTTTAGTAAGAACTTGGAAAAAAACATAATTCCTAATTAATTTGTATAAATACACAGTGACCTAAACCTAAACCAATTTCAGGTGAATCTAGAAACTGGGGGACTCAATGGTTTATTGCAGCTTGCCTCCTTTTCATAAACATAAATTGGTGGTTTATAATGTAACAAATTGATGCTGTTATGGTATTAAGTAAATAGTTGTAATAGTGGCAAAACTGTTTTAAATTCTGCAACACTATCAGGAAGGCATGCATAAAGCCATCAGCAGAACATAAACTTGACTTGGGCACTAGTGCAAAGGACCTATCATAAATGAAAATGGCAATTGCGCTTATGAAAATGTGCACTTCTGAGCAAAAAAAAGAAAACACAAAGTTGTTCTGGAGTGTTTAAATTATTGGAAATCAGTAATGTATGCTGTGTGAAATGTATACTCCCACATAATGGAAAGTGCAATAAATGGGTTTTATATAAAACATTGATTTCATATACCACCAAAACAAGTCATTAAAGTGAGGAAATACCTGATATTAGTGTAATTTTAAAATTAAACAATTAATTTGTAAACTTGCACACTGTTTTGCAATACAGTTATTTTTTTTTTCCCCTAATTCTCTGCGGTGAAAATGAACGGTTCTGGTGCAATAAGATTCAACGGTGATAAGATGAGATTGAAACATGCCTGAAAAACTCAAGTTTTATAATATAGAATGACACATTGCAGTAAGAAAGCTAAAAACGACATAATTTCATAGTTATAAATGTGTCACTTATCACGCGTTGATCTTATTGCAGATGAGCCAAATAAACATACTTTCTTACATTTTCTGCTCGATAACATCCTTCAAGTACTGAAAATCTGCATAGTCCCCTCCAGCTCCAAGAATTATGTTGTCATTCACCTTCATTACTCTTGAAAGATCTCGGAACCTTGCTAATGATCCGTAAGAACCAAGAATATCAGCTGCAATTGTAACTCCTCCGTCAAACACTAATCCAAGCACTGAAGTTCCAGTTGTTATAGGTGCTCTGCAGCCATAAGAAAAGAGAGGTTAATGTCACCCATGACATGCAAATTTCTATACCATTTATGTCATTTAATATTGCAACAGAAATACTTACTGAGATCTCTGCGAAAGATTTGCTTCATAATGCACGGAATTATTTCCTGGAAAATTGTACAGGCATCCTGGAGTTGGACCATTGGACCAAAGTGGTGGAGCACTAAACGTTTCCGCACTTCCAAACATCGCCATTTTCCAACAATTTAAGTTCAATATATCTTGATTTGTCACTTGTGATTTTCACTTTATGTTTAGAGGAAGCAAACTCAGTTCAGAGATTAAAGTTCGGAGTTTGGTATTGTCAAATAAAATGAAAAAATGTGTGATTTAAATGTTAATAAGAAATAAAAGCTTCAATTTAAAAATAAATAAACATTTCTTTATTCTTTTAGTCCTGGTGATAGAATAACTCGCTGGGTTTTTGTATTTATATGCAATAACGTAGTTACTATTTTCGCTAGGCAGTTGTCTCAAAGTCTTGTGCACATTCCGGGAACAGCAATGTTGATAGTATGAAATTGATAATGAATTAATTTTTGAAAAAGTGACAATTGATATTATTATTCTGGTTATATTTTGAGGCTCTTAGAGTTTTTGTTTTTCTTTTTAGAAAAGGTAAGCTTAGGTTAAACATGGATAGAATTTTTAAGTGACTCACCTAACCTATCAAGTATAAATTTGCGTTGCAAAATAATAAGGCAAACTGATGAAATTCGTCATGTATAGAGGAAAAAATTAATCAAATATATGTGAACTTAAGTATCAAACTATATGACGTTTATCATAGAGCTAGTTACAAAAATATACATTCATTGCACACGGTTGGAAGACAGAAAGTATTCCTGTTGCAAAATGATAAGACCAGGCTGAATACTTCATGACCTTTATATGTAAACGTCTTTCTGCAGCGGCATACGTGAGGAGTGAGCAGCCTTGTGTCTGTTGTATTTGTAAAGAGTGCAGATTAAATAAGTATGGGTTGGAAGGCAGGGCTGTCCGGCGTCAAATGAAGTCTGGTTAAAGCCTACAATGAAAAATGATTTTCGTCTCGGAAGTAGCAAGAAGACTTGGCAAGTCTCAAGTGTGATAAATAACTTCCAGAAGCGAGGACCGCCATGGGTGGCCGAGGTCGTTAAGGCGCGACTCGTGAGCGGGAGGTCTGGGGTTCGAATCCCGCCAGGACCGTCCTCCCTGACGTAGGTTTTTTCCAGATTTCCATCAGTCCTCATAAATGGCAAATGCCGGAGAGATACCCTAAAGTTAGGCCCTGAACGTTTCCTTCCTTTAAAAAAAATCCTTTCTATATACATATATAATTTCGTTTCATGTATCATCAGTGTCCACCGCCTGTGGTGCCTTAGTAGTAAAAACGGGCGTTAAACACTATTAAAAAAAAAGAGGAAATAATTATGGGATGAAAAAGTTACCTGGAAGACCTCAAAAACTCGCGCCTTGACAAAAGAGGCCAGTGATCAGAAAGTTGGATCATCGCTGGGACAACTTGCTCGTGGAAAAAAAAAAATAATAATAATAATAAAAAAAGAAAAGAAATAACAAAAAAGCACCTAATGGTCACCATTAACATAGATGGGTTGACTGAGCTAACGAATGCATCTTCCTGGAAGGAAGAATTAAAGCATATATTATTTAACAATAAAAAGAAATTCAATTTAGATGGTCCTGATGGTTGGGCGTACTACTGGCATGACCTCAAAAAAGATGGGACAGGAAGGAGGAAAGTCCCTGATAGTCTGGGGTGAATTCAGGTTTGGAGGGAGAGCACATGTTCCCTGCAGGTTGTATGAAAGTCGTGCACTATCAGACATTGCTTGAAGAGCACCTTTTACCGCGAAGATTGGAGTATAGAATAGGATATTTCAGAAGGACAATGCAATCATCTACATGCTAGATCCACAAGGGAGTGGTTTCGCTGCAAAAATTTAGTGTCATAAAATAGTCTGCTGGACCTAAATCCTTTGGAGAATGTATGGGAAATCTTATGCAGGTCAATTTATTGCATTGGAAAGAAATATGTCAGTGTGCAGGAATTAAAGACGTCTATTATATGTGCATGGGATGAACTTGAACTGTTTGTGTTACAGAAACTTGAAGAGGATATGACTGATCAAATAATTTAGTTAGTTCTGAGAAAGAGCTCATTTATTGGATATTAATGACAAGTGATCTTATTTTGATTTTTGTATTCAGCAGTCTCTGAAAGGAATGCATTTTTTTTGTAACTAATCATATGACAATAATTATATAATTTGATGTACTTAAGTTAAAATATATTTTATTTCAATTTTTCTCTTTACATGAATTTCAACAGCTTGTCTTATAATTTTGCAATGAACCTTAGTAGCTCTCATAGGTCGCTGTTTTTGCAAATAAGTTGTCTTTACATTTTCTGGTACGTGGGATGAAAAAAGTTTAAAATTGGTAATGTATAATTGGCAGTTGATAGTACTATTTTGCTTTATATAATTCTGAATTTTAGAACATTTTTATAGGTATTCATGGTATAATATTATAACTGTACAATATTTACTATATGTAATATTGTAATTTTACATGTTCAAAAGCAACCTGAAATGTGATATGTACTGCCCCAATGAAGAACATATGTTCAAGGAGTCTATATATTAATAAATAAATAATAATAATAAAAAAAGTGTCTTACTCATCTAACATATCAGATATACTAATTTGGTGCATATTGTTGTTTCCAGGTTTGGCATTATTCATCCTGTCTGAATGAACTTGGTGGGAAAATGCTGAGGCTTGCAAATTTAATTTTTCATCAAAATGAAAATGTATTGAAAAGAAAGATTTACAGGATAAGCAGAACATATCCAACATTAGCAGCACCCTTTTGTACTTTATCTCATTCAAGATTAGCACATGCAAAAGTGGTAACTAAAATATCAGAAACTTCCTCTAAGCTCATCATAAATGATCTAGTGGAAGGAAAAGAAATTGAAGGTTTTGTAGTGCATCAAGTAGCAGAGATTCCTGTATTTCACCTTAAAGCAATTAGACTAATTCATAAAAGCACTGGTGCACAGTACCTTCATATTCATCGTGCAGATTGTAACAATGTATTTTCGGTTGGCTTTAGAACAACTCCAAATAATTCTACTGGATTACCACATATCCTTGAGCACACAACACTCTGTGGAAGCAAGAAATATCCATGCAGGGATCCATTCTTTAAAATGTTGAATCGATCATTAGCAACATTTATGAATGCCATGACAGGACCAGACTATACTATGTATCCATTCTCCACTCAGAATGAAAAAGATTACAGAAATTTAATGTCTGTGTATCTTGATGCTGTCTACCATCCACAATTAAGAGAATTAGATTTTAGACAGGAAGGTTGGAGACTAGAACATAAAGAAGTGGATGATTCAAAATCTCCAATAATCCTCAAGGGAGTTGTGTTTAATGAGATGAAGGGAGTCTTTGCAGAAAACCAATCAGTGTTTGAACAGAACCTTTTGAACAACATTCTGCCAAGTCATACGTATGGTTTTGTATCAGGAGGGGATCCCCTACATATTCCTAGCTTGACTTATGGTGATTTAAAGGCATTTCACCAGAAATATTACAGTGCTAATAATTCACATATTTATTCATACGGGAATTTTCCTTTACAAGACCATCTAAAATATATAAATGAAAAGTATTTTGAGAATATAAAACATTTTTCTCTTGTTGAAGGAAAAGACACTTCAGTACCACCAGAAAAACGTTGGGATTCTCCTAGAAGTAAACACATTGCGTGTAGGCCAGATCCCTTAGCTGCAGATCCAGAAAAACAGTCAACCATTGCTGTAAGCACGCTCTGCTCAGATATCACAAATATCCAAGAAACCTTTGAGCTGCAGGTACTATCACAGCTTCTCATAAAGGGTCCCAATTCTCCAATGTATAAGAGTCTTGTGGAACCAAATATTGGAGCAGGATTTTCACCAACAACAGGATATGAAAGTCAAACAAGAGACACTATTTTCACTGTAGGGTTGCAAGGTGTTAGTCCAAAGGATTTTGACAAAATTGTAGATATTTATGATAAAACACTCTTAAATGCAATAGATACTGGGTTCGAATCAGAGCAGGTGGAGGCTATTTTGCATGAAATTGAACTTGGCATAAAACATCAATCAGCCAATTTTGGTTTGCACTTGCTGTTTGGTCTGACTTCCTTGTGGAATCATGATGGAGATGTGGTAAAGGCTCTTTGTATTGAAAAACAAGTAATGAATCTAAAGAAAAAGCTTGAGAATAATCCAAAGTATCTCCAGGATTTGGTGGTAAAACATATGAAGGAAAATTCCCATCGTTTGGTCCTCACAATGTCCCCTGAGGAAGACTATGAGACAAAGCTTGCAGAAGCAGAGCACCAGATACTTAAATCAAAACTAGAAACATTATCAGATAAGGATAAAGAGAGAATCTTCCAGGAAGGCTTGAAATTGAAGGAAGAACAGCAGAGGTTGGAAGATATTTCATCATTGCCAACTTTGCATGTAGAGGATTTAAAGAAAGAAATAGAACTCACGCCATTAAAGGACCTAGAATTCTCTTCAGTTCCTGTACAAGTGTGCCTTCAGCCTACCAATGGGATCACATATTTTAAAGGAATTCTGAACACAAAGGATCTAAATGATGACTTGAAGTTGTTGTTACCACTATTCTGCAGTGTAGCAAGCAAAATGGGTACCTCTAAACACAATTATCGTGAGTTTGACCAGTTGATTCAGCTCAAAACAGGAGGTTTGTCATTTAGTAACCATATAGCAGATGATACAATGGAAACAGTTTCTTATGAAGAAGGAATTTTATTTGCTTCACATTGTCTAGATAAAAATGTGAATGATATGTTTTTCTTGTGGACAGAGCTCTTTAATGGTGCAGCTTTTGAAGATATTAAGAGATTTGAGACATTAGTACGTGTGTGTGCAGCAGAACTTGTGAATGGCATAATGTACAGAGGACATCACTATGCAGTATCCAGTGCTTCTAGCTTTATAAATCCTTCTTCTGAAAAAAAAGAACTTCTTAGTGGACTTACACATGTTGCACAGATGAAGAAGATAGCACAAATGGAAGACTTATCACCTATACTAAATAAAATAAAAGAAATTGCCAAAGCAGTTTTAAACAAAAATCATATCCGTTGTGCTGTGAACTTGTGTCCCGAAAATGAAGCTCACATTTTGCAACAAGTTGAAAGTTTCATGTGCACAGCTCCAGGAAAACCAGGAGTTCCACAGCTGAAGACAAGTTTCCCAGAGTATTACCTTTCTCCAGCTGAGCCTAGAGCAATTCATCATGTTCATCCAATTGGTGTCAATTTTGCAGCAAAAGCTCTTTCTACTGTGTATTATTGCCATACACACTTTGCCTCTCTACGGGTATTGGCTCGACTTGTCTCTTCAAAGTATCTTCATCCACGAATTCGTGAGATGGGAGGTGCCTATGGATCAGGACTTTCCTTGTCTCCAAATGGTGTGTTGAGTTTCTATTCTTATCGCGATCCAAATTCTATAGAAACATTGCAAACTTTTGATAAAACACATTCATGGGTAATGAAAAACGCATTTGAGGATCGTGATATTGAGGAGGCAAAACTAGGTGTTTTTCAGTCAATTGATGCTCCTGTTCCACCAAGTTCAAAGGGCATGAATAAATTCTTGCATGGTATTGATGATCTTCTGCTTCAAATGCATAGATCAGCCCTTATGACAGTGTCCAGAGAAGATCTCTTAGAAGTAGCAGATGAATATCTGAGTGCTAAAAGTATGTCACGCTGTGGGTTTTCGCTTCTAGGTCCAGAAAATGAATCTCTGAGACAAAGAAAGGGATTCTGGTCATTTGTGGTTCATGAATGACATTATGTGAGACATAAGCATTGTGATAAATATTTATTTATAACTTTTTAGTAAATACTTCAGATTTTTGTGAAACTGTGACTATTACTGTTGAGTGATAATTCATCAGTTGATCAAGTGATGAGACAATGCATGTTTACTTGAGGATAATATGGGAAAATTATTGCAGTAACATTTTGCCTAGTAACTGTTATGTTTAAAAATTAAATTAAAGGTTTGAACTAGTTTAACCGATAATTTAAAACCATTATGTTCTTAATAGAAAATTAATGTACATAATTGTGCATTGTAGCTAATAATCTCCATTTCAACAGCTATTCTTTAATGTTTCACATGTATTTAATTTGAAGAAGTATTTCAGTGATAATGAAGCTGTGCTTCTGAAAACGTGTCATTCCTAACTCATCATGTGAATTTGCTATGTCCAAATTATGTGATTAAGATGATCTGGACTGATTCAGCTAGGTAATTTAGGGCATTAAATTTTTTGACAGGATTTCCCAGATATTTTTATAGCTACTCATCTTACTAGCTACTCAGTTTTCAACCTTATGTGCGTCGGTCCTGGTGGTGTAGTGGTTACCATACTTGCCTCCTATACCCAAGATCGCGGGTTCGAACCCGGCCAGGACTGATGGATTTTTTCGGCGTAAAAATCCTAAGTATGGCTTCCTTCGGAAGGGAAGTAAAGCCGTGGGTCCCGTGTCGTACATTTACGGCACGAAAAAGAACCTCAATCCTGAAAGAGAGGCCTCTGAGCAAAATTTGTCGGCCCTTTCACGCCCTGAGTTGAATGGGACGCTGATGACCTGAGATGTTAAAGAGCGTCCATAAATAAATCAATCAAAAAAAAAACCTTATGTGCAACTACCAGCATAATGAATTAGTATGTAAAGCTTGAAAATGCACTACAGTATTCAGCTTTGCCTGCAGACGGGGAAACCGATGTACCTATTAGCAAAACAAACTAGCATTAGACTCTCTCCCAAGCTATCAGATGTGTTAGATAAAGAATAATTTTGCATTAATAATAAGTTGAAGCAGTGAATAATTTTAATGTTTGCTAACATATAAATGCTTATTAGTTAAAATTTAACTCTTCACAGTAGGGAAATAAGATCCTTATCCACTACTTGAGGTACTGGGATCATTAGGTCTCATTTTCACATTTGGCAGTATGTTATAGGTACATGAGCTTTGTAGAAACATAAATAGTTGAAGCTTTCCCACCCATACACAAATGATGTCATTATTATGTAAATTGCATTTTTGCAATAGTTAACAAAAAAAATTACTCAATCTACAAGACAACATATTAAAATTCATAATGTAAATTGAAACTAACAACACTGTCCACTTCCTGAATATCAAAATTATCAAAAAACCACAATACATTGGAATTTGGCATTTTCAGAAAAGATAACCCACACAGGAAATAGCATTAAAAATAGCAGCCATAGTCCAAAACCATACAAACTAGCATTAATCAACATTGCCCACAGATTATTTACCCTATCATAAGCAAGACCAATTACAAATCAGAATACCATCAAATCATATATAGTGCAAAAAAATGATTTGGATGAGCAAGAAAATAGAACAATTTAAAAACCAAAACAATTCAGGAAATCTTCATGCTGCAAGATTGCAAGGGAACATACATATAAGAAATTGACATTCCATCAGTAAATCCCAAAAATTCCATCTAAAAACTAATACAAAGAACATAAATCAGTGCTGGCTAGGCATAGAAATATTACAAGAAATATAACTACATAGAACCAGCTTGTATTTGTATCAGAAGATATTTTAAGTGATGCTTAATTTGCTGTGTCTATACTAGTTTTGAAGAAGTTTGCTTTGTTGTATAAAAAGTATAATTTGTTTTCTGAGTGGAGAAAAAGTAGGCATGTATAAGGAGTTAACAAAGAAATTATACTGTCTTATCTTTTGAAAATAGTAAAAGGTTGTAGAAATCTTAATTTTAAAGATATATTTAGTCACTAATCCTTAATTTTATCTCAGCTGTGCAAAGTAAATTAAAATGTAATAAATAGAAAATGTTGGTAGAAATGATAATTTGACTGATGTGTTAACTAATTATTGTTTGTTTCATTTCCTTTTAGTTCTTAAGTACATGTTTCCCCAAATGTACACTTATTCTTCTCCGCTTTTCTTTAATTCAAAACTTATTTTGAGAAGTGAATAAATAAAGCCATTGTTTAGATTGCCAAGGATGAGAAATACAGTTCAGTTTAGTGCTAATGGTGGGAAAAAGTATTTCTTCCTTCAACAACTAAAGGGGTTGCTATAAAGTCTTTGCAGCCATTGTGTAGCCAAGGTTTCACTAGGGAAGCAAATTTGAGTGGCAACAAGAACTGTATGTCAAGCATATATTTATTATGTTCACTTAACCACCAAGACAAGCACACACTCCAAAGTCCAAACCTTAGCAATGGCAAGCGATTACCTGCTACAAAAGGAATGAATGTCAGAAATGTAGGCGTGCCAGTTTTCTCCTGTATGGTGCACATCATCTGAATGCAGAGAAATTTGTTGATGACCAGTTATAAGGGTTGCCCAAGTGAAACTAAAACTTTTGTTGTAGCATGATAATTATACAAAGCTTTGTGTTTGCTCTGGTATGTAAGAAAACAGATATTGTCTGACTGTATAGTATGCTGCTTACATGTGCAGAAGCATGTTCATAACAGAGATTGTCCAAACAGGGCCAGCAAGCAGTAATTAAATTTTTGAAGGCAGAAGGTGTTAGTGGAGCCAAAATTTATTGCCATATGAACAATGTGTATGGGAATATTTCTAGCTTACAGTACAGTGTTCGGAAAATGTGAATTTTGTGATGGACATGTACTCACTGAGAACATGCCTAGACCTGGTCCAGCCCACTTAACCATCACCGAGGAATCAATTGCAGCTGTTTGGTAGAATCACTGAATCACTATCAGAGAGATTGCAGAAACATTGTCACTTGGCAAGAGAACTGTTCACACCATTATCCGTCAACAGCTGTGATACCACAAGGTTCTTTCTGAGGAGCAGAAGGCTCAGCAAATGGGTGCTTGCATGGAGCATCTGTTTCATTATCAAGCAGAGGAGAGTTCATTTCTTTGAAGATTAGTTTTGCAGCCAACCATGTATATTCTTTGCTCAAAATATCCATAACCTTGTGAGATGCTGAGTCACTTACTTGAATAGACAAGGTGACTGTCTGTTGCACATATGTCACCGATGCATCACTCTTACTTCCTGTATGTTCATATATTCCAACCAACAAATCATTACAGAAAAAAAGTCTTTGGGCAAACCATATATTTATTAATATTCATTTAAAAGATAGATTGGCAAATGTTCAATACATGATTATGGCTATGACATATGGATGACAATTTGTATTATATGAAGCCTAAAATCCCATTTATTAATATTATTAAGGAAGTAAAACAGTGTTGCACTTCAATAAGTAAGATTTCATAACCTTAATGGATTAATTTTTTTTAAAATATGCATTTTTATTGGGCAATTACCTGAAAGAACTTTGCTTATAGATGTGACATGATTTAAATTTCCGATATGCAATGTTATACATTGCTCTAATTTCCTGTGGATTTAATCAGTAAAACTATAGCCTGACACTTGTATAAAAAGAGCACAGATTTATTTCACATATTGAATAAGAAGAACACAGTAGCATCGTGGTTCGTACAATTTTTATTACTCCTTACTAATATTACAGGTATGACCCAGTTCTCATGAACTTTAGTTCTGCAAAATATCACAGGATATAACAAATATACCTGTTAATTTATTTTGGACAAATTTAAGTACAGGTAAATTTATAATAAACTAGAAATATATTTGACAGCTTACAAAAACACACTGATTGAATTTTTACATTTTTTTAAGAACTACCAATGCATTTAGAGAACTCTTAGAAAACTCATCATTTTCATGGTTGTATCAGGTAATATTCCAATAATTTGTACAAGTGTTAAATATGAAATATCAACATTCTCTACTTTGAACTCATCTTCAGCAACATCACTTTTACTTCCCCATTTTCTTCTTTTCCCTGACAGGCACCAACTTATCTATATACATAGTTCCTCTTTCTTGTATCATTTTTTAATTCTGTTAAGACATAGGTTCCACATTAAGGATTTCAACTATAGGCCGTACCATAATTTCAATTTTTACTGCTGGTCCTTTTTCTTTTTCTTCATCAGTATCTATATTGCATTTTTTTTTTAGCATTAAATGGTTGGTATACAATGCACATTTCTAATCTTGATTTGTTCATCCAAAAAGTAGTTTATGTACATTAAGAATTATGGTGCAATGTTTTGAGTGTACCAATTTCTATTTCTCATTCAGGAATGTATTGGTTTGAGTGACAATTTCAGATGTTAAGACAGAGTCAAAAGGACAGTCAAATAATTATTTTGCATTTCCAACAACAGTATGCCCAGTCTTTACTTTCTTCTATACTATTCTTTTCACAACCCCATCAATGCCACCAACTTTTACATGTGCAGTTGCAAAAAATGTCCATTTCTTTACAACTGCTCCACTTCCAGCATAATGATGATAAATGTAAATTTATTCTTAAATTCTGTTGCCCAGCCATCTGAAAAGATAGTTCTCTCTTGGATATGTCTAAATTTTTATTTTAAAATGTTTGTTATTTCTGTCATGAATGTTCATACAGAGTATTTTGACATGAGACAGATCGTTGACAACCGCATAAGATCTTTTAACATCATTGTTAAGCCAGACTCAAGAAATGAAAATAGTCACTTGCTCAGGAGACCAATGAACCAATCCAATTTATTTCTTTCTCCTTTTTTTTTTTTTTTTTTAAACATATTATTTTAAAGACATCCTAGAAATTAAATAAAACCTAATGACAAATTTTACAAAATTGGGAAAAATATTTTTACTAAGTACTAAACAATTAGAAAATAATATATTTTGAAAGTTTAACTTTGTTGGTATAAACAGGCACATCTGAACATTTAAGTTTCAAATTAATCTCCCAACCATTTCTTTTTAATACAGGGGTGACAAAACTTGGACATTTATGATTATTAATTTATGATTTCAGGATTTACACATTTAACTGCCTTGTTAGTTTCCTCCCTAATGTTATTTCTAAGAATTTCTTTATCATTTAAGGAGTTACAGAAACTTTTTTGCATATTTTTCTTACAGATGTAACAGTAGAACATAATTTACTTCTAATGTATTAAATGTCATATTCACTTACTTGCAGAAAAAAAAAGCAAGATACATTTAAAAAAAAAAAGATATCAGTGTTCAACCTGAACTTTCACAACAATGCTAGAATTCAATAGAAGGTAACATAAAAGACTGCCAATGGTTGATTGATTTTCCAATAATATACCATCTTGACTCTTGGAACTTTAAACAGTAATTGTATTAATTAATTTATGAACATTGAAAATATTATCATTGTTTTCAAAAATACATGCAGTTTTCTAATGTCTGTGTAAAACCCTGCTCTTAGATATATTTAACATTGCACTCACAGGCTCAAGGTAGCGTGGAATTGCCCTTACAATTTATTGAATACATAAAATTAAAATAGAAAGGTGTGTGATATGACTAAAGAAACTTCATTTTTGCATTCAGTGTGTGTAGTTTACTTTAAAAAGAAATGAACATTTATATCAGTAAAATTGTTGTAGAATTGTTTGATTAATTAATTATTGTATAAACAACTTAACTTTTCCCATGCATGCTACTACCCGAAGAAAGAACAAAATTAATGTAGAACAGTCACTGTATTCACTGCTAATGGACATCTCACCGTGCCCATGAAACCTGTATAAACTCTTTATTGGTCTGTGTCATATAATGCAGCTCTTTAATTAAAAATCTCATAAAGTTTCAATCCTTCTGCTCTTTTTAAACTCTGTTTTAAATGTGATCTTTCTTAGCAATTAGTGGTTAGGTGTGTGAGAGTGTTGAGTCCCAAGCACTTAAACCATCAAGCTTATTGTGCCTACCTCATTCATCAAAAGGGGAGTAGCTAAAGAGCTCAGTCCCACCAACCAGATAAATAGCCTGCTTACAATTCCATCTGAAATTCTGCTTGTATGGAGCTAAGTTTTTCATGCAGATTCATAAAAGTTTCAGAAATAACCCAGGAATAGACATCTGCCGAGTCAAGAAGTCTTGCATATCTGGATAAAACTTTGTTCTGATGGGCATCAGGTATTTGCTCAGATTGCTAACATCTTAACAATTGGGAGCTTGGGTATACTTGCAGGCATCTTGGCATACTCACAAAATATGGACTCCTGAGGAATTGACTGTGATTTTAAATTTCTATCTCTGAAATATTCTTAGATTTTCTATGTCTATTTGAGTCGAGAGCCTCTGGTAAGGACCTTTAAAATGTTAAGAATAGTAAATAAACAATTTTCAGCCCAATTGTTTTTTCTATGTTAAAAAATACCTGAATAGCCTTGAGGAAAAAAATTCAAAAGTTTCATGGCCCTTATATAATTCAAACCTGTTTTGCTATCATTTTTAAATTTTTGTGCTTGATTTTTGAAGTCCTCTTAAATGCATGTAATTTCAATCTGAAATTCTCTATTTGTGTTAGATTTTCTTGGTAATGTTTTAATATTTGTGTTTAATTGACTGATTCATTGCTGCCAAACTGAATTGAAATAACTAATAGCATTGTTTCAGTGATGAGCTCTGATAAAGTTCAGACTAAAAGATCTCATCAGGTTCCATTGTAGATAAATTCAGGGAGCTATGTAGGAGGGTTGTATTATTGTTTACTGTTTTGATAAAGACAGCCCTGAGTTCCACTTCTAGAAAGCTAGGCATGAATTATGGTGCAAAACCTGCAAATAGTATGATGCGGCTGCAGCAGAAATTGTGTAGAAGATTGGAAGTACTTGGCTTCATATATTGTACCATGTTGTCTCATGGTGACAACAAGATGTTTTTGCATTTGTAAAACCAAAAAATTTATATTTCCATTGAATTGAATATGTGGCCAACAGATTAAAAAACTAGTTTACTTCAAATTGTAAAAACATATAAACTAGTAGAATGACATTTTCTACATTGGTACTAGAGAATGCCATAAGAAACAATAAAAGTATCCTACACTTATGTATTCAATTTGTTTACACTAAACTCCACTTAACATAAAAGTAAGACATGTTTCGGGAGCAATCACTCCCATCTTCAGTTTGTTGGTTTGTTGACCGACTGCTGTTACTTGAAATGGTGACTGGATACCCAGATGCTTCTGTGGCAGTGTCTGGTGGTTGTAGTAGGAACTTGCTGAGTTCATTCATAGGTGGATATTCAAAGTTCATTAGGTTTTCATAATTTTTATGATGAAAAATTTTTCCCAAGGGGGTAGTTCCATTGGGTTATGAGGTTGTTTAATGATTATTCTCTGGTTTAATTTAATGATTTTTGGTCCAAAAGTGAGCTGCTACTGCTGATTTGTTACTTTTGGACCAAAAATCATGAAATTAAACCGGAGATTAATCTGCTGAAAAAGCTTCAAACCCAATGGAACTATCCACTTTGGAAAAATTTTTCATCATATACTTTTGGACCAAAAATCATGAAATATATAAATGTATAAATTTATGAAACTTTAAAACTGTTTTTTCTCAATTTTTTATGGCTTGTATACTTAATATATACATATCACAGCATTTCCTGCACGGGGAAGATATATTTGGCACATGTTCTATAGTATGCAATTTTAAACCTTGATATTTATTTTATATTAGAATTGGTACATAATGTTATATATTTTTTATGCCTTGCATACTTAATATACATATATCTTAACATCCCCTGGATGAGAAGATGAAACTTTGACACATGTTTTACAGCATACCATCTATATTGGATTAGATTGGACTGTTTGGGGTGGAAGATGATAGGTACTTTAGCTCTGCCTATGGCTGTCAGTTTATGCTATGCCCAATGGTGGAACCTCCAGGAGGAAAAGATAGGTGAGGGAGACACTGGGCAGCCAGAATCCACAGGTGGTGACTGCATAGCTAAAGACAGAGTCCCTAGCATATTTCCAGATAAAACACATTGATGCCAATGGAGTTCCCCTTCAATGAGTTTGAGCACTTCAGAAGATGTGCTTTACAAACCAGATGCCAGGCAGAAATCTTTCGAATTCACAAGCAATCATCACACTGCACCAATCCACCTTACCCTGCCACTTTTGATTCTGTAATAGAACCAATGGAATGAAATGGGAGAGCAGAATATATTTGGAAAGTAAAATACTCAACCCAGAGTATGCCTAAGTGACCAAGAAAAACCATGAAAAAATCGAAGGTTAGTATGGACGGTCCCAAGGGTTTTGAATTTAAGTCCTAAATGCAAATCCCAAATATTAGTGCATGAGCCATCTTGTTCAGTCTGGGGTCTGTAAGTTTCAATATTTTTATTATATAATAATATATATGTATATATTAAAATCGATGAAATAGAGTGTTCTTGTGATAGTAAGAAATTGTTAACACACAATATCCTTATTTGCCACTTGAATTTTTTTTCAGCTTGAAATATTGTTTTATTGTATTTCTTTTAATTGTATGTTTACAATTTCTTACTATCACAAAAACACTGGTTCATTTATTTTAATGTAACTCATTGAAGGTAAACTGTTATTTTCATTTCTTTGAACCATAAACTGTAAGATTTTTTTTTCAGAAGTATTTATGGTAATCATAATATATATTTTAAAGAAAAAACCAAGAAGCTTATCAAAATAACCAGCTGTAGGTTCAAAAATAATCTCATTACTTACATTTTAAACACAAAATATTCACTTTACCTTTTGGATTGTTTTAAAAAATGTTTTTACTACATGATACAATTTTACAAATTTATATTTACATATTTAAAATGTTTAATATATTGATTTGAAACATGGGTCACTTATGTCTCACTGATACTATACTGTGGTAAAAGAATGTGATCAATATGTCAAAGATAGAAAATTCACAAACCCTTCCCTTGAGAGAAGAATAACTTAGCCCATGTGATGAGCTGTTTCATGTAGAAAACAATGCGGTTGGTATGAACAAACAGATCAGTAAATATACACACATGAGGATTATGTCTTTGCTAAACTTTGATAGACATATATCCAGTCATAACTACATGATTCAACTGAAAGATCACATAGATTTGTAAGAGAATAGAATACAGAATAAATGATGTTCCAGTAACATGAAATATTTAAGACCCTTTATCTTGCTAGTGAAGGTTTTATTGATACAAATGAAAGTCATTATTTTACGACAAATATAACAGAATGCCCTGCTATAGGCACAGGTATCATTATGGAACCATTTTTATTAGAAATTCAAATTATTACAGGAATAAGATTGCATGATTTATTAATATTAATGTACAGCAGTTTGTGATAAATTCCTATGCTTTTTCAAGCAAAAGAGCTGATGTGTAGATAAGGGTCCATTCCACCATATGCCAACATGTGGGAGTAGCTATCCAGTGTATAAACTGCTTTTTCAATAGGAAATCTGCCAACCATCTGTAACATTATATTCTTATTTAATGACCAATATTTGGAGAGAAAAAAAAATTATCATTGTAAATTAATTACAAACCGTGGGTGAAGAGGAAATCATGCCTTAACTTAGTCAGTCAAAGTCAATAAATGCAAATTTGGGCAGCAGGTAACCTTAACATGATTAGGCATTACAGCAGTCAAATTTCCTTTTACATGGAGTTTTGAAATGCATAGAGAAAATTAATCAATTGGATTATGGAGCCTCTATGAAGGGGCAGAATACAGAGGTATGGATATACTAAAGTTGTATTTTACAACAGTTGAAATAAGCAGTTCAAGTGTTCGTGCACCAAGAGCAGCTGTATGTGGCAATGTGTACTAATGTTTAAAAATATGGGGCTGTCAGTATGGTAGTTGTTTGGAGATGTAATAATCACGTTTATAATTATTTTTTACATTAGACTTATTCTAAAATCTTTTGATAATTTATGTTTGCACTGCTCTAAAGATGTGTTCATCAAGAAAAAAATTAAATCAAAGGAAGATTACTTTATTGGAAAAATGGGAACGAGCCAAGTTGAATTCAGTTTTTTGTTTAAACAATTTCAACATAAATGTGAGTAGAGCAATTTTATGCTTTATTCCATAATTCTGCTTTCTTCCTTATCCTCTAATACACACTGATGACCTGAGCTGTTAAAGAGAGTCCATAAATAAATCAAATCCTCTAATATTACAAAAATAATAGTATTTAAATTATTAAATTGCAATTTAATTTACTATATAAGATATAACAATCTTTCCTTAGGCTTCTCATTACATTTTAACAGCATGTATGAATCACAGTAGCTGCAATTAAAGGATAATGGTTATAAAAATTCTGATTATTCAAACTCATTTGTATGTATAGGTCATAGTATCATGTGAATTTGGTTTGTAATAACATGTCAGTAAACATGTTCAGTACTTACAAACCCCAAAGCATAAAAACAGAGAGGCAGATGGTAAAGGTAAAATGATGCCTATGAAAAATTTAGCTATTAGGTACCATCATTATGTTTTCACCACAAATAAGGTGAAATTCTGCAGGTGCCCCTGTTATATCATGCTTTTCAGACAATAGGGACTAGTTTAAAATGTATATTTCTGAAAGTCATTCCACATATTCTAATCATTTTATAATTTTCTTTCTATTTTGGAAGATTATTTTTATTTTTAGGCCAATGTTTTTGAGCTAAATTTTTTTATATTTGGCAAGAGTGTTAATTCAATTAAGAATTATAATTTTCAGAAATATAATATCATTCATAGTAGTGAATTCGTGCAGCAATGAAGAGAAATGCAATGATCAAGCATCCAAAAAAAATTCAATATTAAAGGGCAAGATAATAATGTTAGCGATCAGCTGTATGTCTAAGCTCATAAATATCTTGGCTAATAGGAGACCAGTCAGATATTTCAAAGATGGAGAATTTGAAAATGAGTGCATAAATGCTGCAGCAGAAGAACTGTGCCCTGAACAGTATAGGGTTTTCAGATTATTAGTTTGTCACCGATTGTTATGCAAAATATTGAGGATCGAGCCTGCAATGTTCATGAGTAGGTAATGGAGAAAGCTAAACATTGTGTTTGTTACTCCTTGGCCCTGGATGAGAGCATCTAAAATATATGTGATACTTCTCAGTTTGTAATATTTTTTAGAGTTGTGGAACTTTCTTTAGGCTTTCACAACCAGCGATGGTCATTGGTTTAAATGAAATTTAAAAACGAATGCTTTTGCTGTCTGTGGCCAGCATCATCAGTAGACTGAGTGATTGAACCAAGTGTCACTCAGGCTACTGACTAGGCTGCCTACAGTAGTAAGTAAACACTTTGATTTTAAAATTTCATTTTAGCCAATGCCCATTGTAAAGTAGCCTGATAATGATCAATTTTAAAAATAATTTACAGATCAAAGAACTGTTTGATTTAATTTCAGTGAGAGATACTATAATTGGTTTAGATATATTCAATTGTGCTGAGGAAACTATGGAAAATGCTGGTCTCTCTAGGGAAAAAACTTGCATGTGACAGATGGTGTTCCTTGTATGATAGGTAGAAGCTAAATTTAAGGGCCTTGATCTACACAATATTGTTGTGCTGTTGGCATATTGTCCACCAAGAGAATTTATGTGCCAAAGGCATGAAACTTAAACAGAATTCCATCATCAAAGGCATAAATTTATTTTTTTTCAAAGGATTGCATCATCACCAGTTTAAAGCATTCTGGATGAGTATAATAGTGAATATGATTATTCTTATTACCATGAGGTGATATGACTAAGAAATGGTAAACTTTTGGAAAATTATTTTTATTAAGAGAAGAAATAGTTCATTTGTAGAAGAAAGGGGTCTGCATACTCTTATACTTCAAAATGAAAGATAGTTTCATGATGTATTTTCTCTGTTGATATAACAAATCACCTCAATGCCCTTAGTACAATAACTCTTAAGTAGTACTCTATAGTCTGAAAATGTTTATTACTTTGGGAATAATTTTATTTTTTCAACATACATGTTTTTAAATTCTTCATTGAACTGTATTATTTTAACATTTGTTGAATGTTGTAGTAGGGCTGATAGATATTTTTTACCATAAAAATAATAGCCTAATAAATGGGTATATGTTTTTCCTTCTTTCACTTGCTTCCATATGGTCCGACTTTGGTCACAAATACTCTCAAATACTTTTGAAACAATGTACTCTTTTTGTTAGAGCAGAGCATCTTCACAAGACATCTCATTCTCATTTCTTTATCACCTTTGCATAGTTTATGTGAAGGAGAATGAATTAACCCAATCTTATGAGCACATCTTGCTAAACATCATGACCTGTCTAAATATATCAGCTAAGAATTTGCATAGTTCTGAGTTAGTAACAAATATTCTACGAGCTTAGCTTCTGCTTTACCAATGTTCTGTTTTCTTTGAGTTTGGTGGAATAGATTTTTAATAGTTGTTTTATTGAAAATTATTGAATTTCTCTTATTCTTAAACTCTTCTTCACCAAAATATATACAATTTCATTTGCCATTTACCACAGTGAGAGGGGAATCCAATGGAGTAATTAGAACTTTATTTAAATTCTTTAATTGGTGTATCATTTTTCTACATTCTTGTATTTCAAAATATTTTGTATGTAGCCATTCCATATGTTACTTGAGCAATAGCTCTAGAATAATCAGTATAAAGCTTTCTGGAAGTTATTTACTGTATATACTTCGGAGACCACCTCCTTGGGGTTAGCTTTGCTGACTGCTGGCCAGGAAGCCTGGATTCGATTCCCGGTACCTGCTTAGGAATTTTTGTAAGTTAGGGAGGTCTGGAAAGGGTCCTCCCAGCCTTGTGAGGATAATTGGGAAGCTGCCTGATGGAGAAGTGACATTCTTCAATCTAGGGAGTAGCATAAAATAGAAAACCTGTTGGGTGCCGGCATGTTGATCACATGCCTGCCTGCAACATTGCCCTCTATAATTGAAGATGTGAGTTGGAGGTAGAGGAAGCAGAGGTCACTGCAGCAGGCCAAGGCTTGCTTCGGAAAGTAGTGAATGTATACTTAAGTTTTCATAAGCTACATTAATTTCTTCAATCATATGATGAGAAAGGAAACAATGTACATTGCTATTTGAGAAATTCATAAGAATCCCCAGTGATACTAACTAGTCCTCCTACAGCAATGAATCAGTAGTCAGATTTAAGACCCAAGAGGCCTGATCCAAAAGGTTACAGAAATTAAAAACAAAACAAAAATGTAAACTACAACAATGAAGGACACTCTGGCCCTGCCATATAACCAAAATAACAGAATACTCACTCAGAAATAGATCACCACAGCACCTGCATCTAGAACTATTAAGAGGAAATATTAAAAAACTAATTGGCTGCATATGTTCACATGGCTCATCTCGGCACAACAAAGAAAGTTGGGACAGGAGTATTTAGCAGCATGTTTTTCTTCTATTCATCAGCAAGTTTTAGAAGAATAGCTTTTGATGTATTAAGACAGTTTGAATAGCTCAAGTTGATTGTGTGCACATGCAAAACATTTCAACATCATAAGTCATATTCATCAATTCCAAGCATGCAATTCAGGCTGAAGCATCTTATGACTTAACCAGAAAACCTGGTATCAATGAATGCCATCAGCATTACCACACTGAACATGAAAAGGCAGATATTCTTACAAAGAAAGGCAATTCTATTCAGGCAGAAAACTTGCTAAGTACAGAATTAAAAATTCTGAAAAATGCACACAAGAACATATCCCAATACACGTAAGACATAGGTGGAAAGATGAAGTTTTCATCACAACTGACAGCCCAAGAAGTGAAGCATCATTGATCTCATTAGAGGTCATGGCTTATTGAGCAAACACCTTCATTGCATTGAAATCTTGAAAGACCCATACAGCAGTCTTTGTAATAGATGGGAATATATAGACAGACACTGTACAGCACTCACCAAATCTACACAAGCAGTATCATATACAGAAGCACAAGGGCATCCAAAAGGGGGGCACAGAGGGGCAGTGCCCTCCTCTTAAGGTTTTTAAAATTAATACATTTCCATTTAATAGCCAGAACATTGATATTTTAAAATAAAGCATTTAAGGTAAACATAACTGTTTAACCTATATTTTCTTTGTTATATCAATTTTTAAAATTAGGCTGTTTAATTGATTTTTCAAACCTGATAAATTTTAATCACCATCTACTTTGAAAAATATGTTGCCCCTCCCTCAAAAACATTCTACAGACATACATGATACAGATACGGAAGCACAAGGTTTGTTACAAAGTCTAACACATTTTTTTCATTGTAACTTGTTACTGAAATAAATTATGAAGAATGGAGGCATATTATTCCAGATCTTGTTCCTGCTTTATGACATTAGGTATGCATCAGCATAAATTTGTAATTATTTTGTTTCTGAATATTTTTACTAAGATTATCCAAGGCTAAGGATTTCATTATTGATATTTGAACTTCAGATTTTTAAAAATATTTTGTTAAATATAAATTATATAATAGAATTAATGGAATCAGTTTGTTATTAAGGAAGACTTAAGAGTGAAGTCATTTTGAAATATGTTATTTGTTTGGATATTTGACACTGAAACTTAAATATTTTTTTTATATTCTGGACATGTTTTGAATGCATTTGTATTCATCATCAAAGTGTGTAACAAGGTTATAATTCATTTTATATGTTCCTGAACTATTTTTTGTTTCAGTTTTATTAAACTGTCGACCAGATTATATAAGTGTGTGTGTGTGTATATATATATATATATATATATATATATATAAAATTAATTGCAAATAATGTAAGCAGGTATGTAAAATTCAAATTTAGACCTAAAGACAAAAGAGGATTTCAGAAACATCATATACAAGGAAATAGAAAAATTTGCATTAGCTATACATTTTCGGTCCAAAAACAATGAAATAGACACAGAAACAAATTATTAAAAAATGCTACTAACCATTTGGTAGACAATTTTTAAATATAAAAACAAACAATGTGATAAATTTTGAAATTACACTTGATGCCTAATCAGGAATTTCATCAGACAACCATGAGAGGGAAAGGGAGATATCTGAGAATAAATGCAAGTGCATTTGAAATGTGTCCAGAAAGTATAAAAGTGAATAAAGTTAATGTCAAAAATCCAATCAAATATTGTAAATTTGGAGAATATTTCATTTCAGTTTTATTTTTCATACTGTTAGTACTGCATTTTAAGTTTGTTTAAAGGTGCTAATTTTTCCTAGTGATTCTTTGGTAAACTTACTAATTTTTCATATCATATCAAAGCCTGTTCTTCTAATTCCTTACCTGTTTTTTTGTTAAGATTATCTTAGTGTTGATTGGTGTTCTTTTTTCTGCTTCTGTAGTTAATAATGAAATCTTATTTTGTAGAAATTGTCAACTCAGATTTTGATATCATAACGTTTCTGCATAATATGTAATGACTGGTTTTACATAATTTTTGTATATGATGTAGCTCATACAAAACATGAGCTCCTTTTTTCTCTTATGACTCTTTAAGAATGGGGAGCCATCTGCTTGCTTTTTTTAGTAATGCAAACAATTCCAAAGTATATTGTGGCATATGTTTGATTTAAATTCTGATCATTAAAATTCGGTATTTTTACTTTTTATGAAATGTGATTTTCTCAAAATTTACCTTAATGTTATGAATGCATTAACTCAATAGTTCATTATAGTGCTATTACGTTAATGTACTGAAACTTCCCCTACACAAAAGAAATGCTACCTACCATTGTTAATACAGACACATACCATTTTGTCATTGATGCAGATGACCTCCACAGCTCCAGTGCCACTGCCCCCTGCCACCACAGTGTTGCCATAAGGATCTCCATCAAAGAACTGAGCTGTATATAGGAATTCTCCAGGTGGATTTGAAGGCCTGTTTATGGGTATTAAGTTCTCAAGTAATGTGTATGTTCTTAAATCCCATAGCTGTAAACTATACTTTTGTGTCCAGGACCCTGTCAGCATAATGTTGCTCTGTTAAAGATACAGTTACAGGTTAAAACATGTAACATGATAAAATATTGATTGTTATGTTCAGAGAAATAATTGGCAACTAATGAATTTAAATGTGTTATAAGGCACAGTTTCTCTTGTGACAATTGCTGGTTATATTATTAAGACCGAAGAGTTCTTGCTGAACAAGAAACAGGGAATTTCAGTAATGTTACTATTTTTGAAATAAACTGTTTCTCAGAATTAACATTTTACTGAAGAAAATCCTAAATATTTTTATGCGATTTCAATTTGCTGGCATAATCTGTATTTTAAGTTTCAGGCTAAAAGTATAGAACCTGCTTCACTAAAATACAAAAATATATTTATTTATGTATTTATTTATTTTAACGAATAGCAAATGTTGATGTTGGTCCAGGAGATATTGTAGATGCCAATAGCATTTGATTTATGCATTTGTATCAAAATTAATAACACTGCTCAACAAGAAATTTTTGCCAAAAAAAAAATAAGGAAGGTATTGATATGCTGCCTTCACTCTTGGTAAAATAACTTTAATTTGAAGTTATTGAAATGCTAAGAAAAAATACAAATACAAACTGCAAAGAGGCCTCCACCTATCTAGCCCAAGCCATTTTAGGTACAATCCCTCATAATCACAAAAAATTTAAATGCAATAATTCATTTTCACCTTTGCCTAAATTCTAATATAATTAAACAAAATACAATATTTCCACCTTGATTGCATCAGTGAAAAATAACTTACATTGAAATCACAAAGGCATACCAGAAACTGCACCAATTGTATTTTGGCTGTGTACTTGGAGATCCAGATAAAGCTGGAGCTGTGCATATTTTTTGTAATCTTTTTCAACATGATTAGGATATTGGGCGCAAAAAAAAAAATAAAATAAAATATAAAAATAAAAGAGGTCAATGCCATTTGCCCTTCCAATGATATGGCAGGAACTGAAAATCATTATTTTTATTCTGTCGATATCAAGAGAAACAAGCATAAAATTATATACTCCAGTCTTGAATCTGCAATGAGATTTGTTCCCCATGACAATCACTTGTCAGTTCCAAATCCTTCAGAAAATGAAATGGAAATTTTTGAGAAATGGATAATGAAACTAATGCTGTTTATGAACTGTCAAAATGCTTTGTAACTGAAGGCAGACATAGGAGGTCTAGTCCTGAACCACAAATGTTACATAATCTGAACTGAATGTTCTTTTAAGAGGTCTTTCACTTTCCAAAGAACTACTGGTTTCTGGACTAAAGGAAAAACATCTTCTTGAGGAAATGTGTCAGAATTTTCCATTACAGTACATGGAACACAATTTTAGAAATAATAATTTCCTATAGAGAGTTCAATGCTTTTCTGTAATAATGTGAATGACCTCTTTGAGAAGCTGAAATAGCAATATAATGCATCAGATTGGAGACTGTTTATTGCCTCTTCTCAGAGAAATAAGAAAGCAGCTCTTCTGTATAATTGAAATTTAAATCCTTCTGTACCCATTTCCTATTTTATTCATTTGAAAGAATAAATTTGAAGCAGTTTAATAGTTTTCAGATAGTGGTAAATCTGTTGAAATTTAAGTCATTGGATACATAGGTGGGTTTACAAAACTCTGCTGCTTCCTATGTCTATAAGTCATACAGTTATATAAGATGTGACTTGGGAAAAGGCGTACTAACAGTTCAGGAGAAGATAATATTCAGCACATCCCATTGGTTGACTCAACAAATGTTATGCTCCTATCTCTTTATATTAATCCTGGATTAGCTAAAAACTTCTTGAAAGCACTTGGTGGGACAAATTTAAAAATACTTAAATATCTGAGTGAAAATTGTTGTAATATCTTAGCTGCAAAAAATAGGAAAATATTTTAGTGGGACAACAGTTAAGGGAGTATGCAGGAAAATGATAATGAAGTGAAAGTATGAAAAAGCGTAAAATTGCTTTATATGAACTTCCTGTGTAAAACAAAATGTCCTGACTACAGATAAGGATGCAGAAATTGTTGGATGCCTATAAAGAAATTAGTTATCACATGTCACTCAATCTCTAATTCTCATACTCCTATTTGGATTTTTTTCCCTGCCAATCTTGTAGATATCAGCGATGAGATAGGTAAAATATTTCACCAAGACATTAAATTGATAGGAAAACATTAAAGAATCCAGATCATTGTTGGATATTATATTGCAGTAATTCAAATTAATGTACAAAAGAAAATCATATGATAAGCATTCCTAACTTTCAATCCTGTATTAAATTTAACTTAGATGCCAAGTTCTAAATGATATTATAAGTGGTACAATTCATCATATTTATGTTAAAGCTTTTTATGTACATAAATGTTTGGTGATAAATCAGTGCCATATATGTAAGAGTATCTTGATAAATTTAATGTACAAGTTTAATTTAAACTCTATATCTGATGGAGATGTGAATATATTTCTGAAATCAGCATTAAAAATTAGATTAGGTCAGTATAATTTCATCTCCAGTAATTAAAATCAATTAATTTTGTTGAACAGTGTAATAATTCTTTGAACTATACCTGATAGGAAGTCTGGACCTACTGCATGACTGCTTATCTTCTGTCTCAACTAGCAACATCATTAACATTGTGCAGTTGTATGGGGATATGTGATCAACATACAGTAGATCTACAGGCAAGTACTTATTTTTAACCTTAATATACCAAGGGTGCCAAAAAAATGTATACACACTTTCATAGTAGATATCTTTTTAATATATTTCAAAGTTGAACTGAAAAACAACAGTAATGTGTAGTATGATGTTCTGTGACTCACATACATTATGATAGCATTGCTATATGACAGGTAAATCAACAATGAACAAATGAAGCCAAGATTATTGTAAATCAACATTGAACAAATGAAGCCAAGATTATCATGTGATGTTCTGTAAACAAATGTGACTTACATTATGATTGCTACAACAAAATAAAGCCAAGATTACGTTTGAACAGCAGAAAACAATTTTGAAGTGGTACTGGAAAATCAATTTCTTATGAAGGAACAGTAATTGGCCCAGTGCACCTGAACATGATATGCACATCTGTCTTACCTTCATTCATACACTCTATGGAAATGAGGAATTTTACTTCCAACAGCATGGTGCACCACCACACTATCATCGAGACATACGTACATATCTTGATGACAATCTTCCAAGGAACTGGATAGGATTAAGAGGTCCGATTGAGTTTCCACTGCATTCTCCAGATCTAACTCCATTGAACTTCTACCTATTGAAAACTATTAAAGATGTTGCATACCGTAGAAAACCATCTATACTGGCAGCACTTTGGGAAGAAATTGAAACGGCACATGCTGCAATTGCTGAGGACACTTTCACAAACATTGCTCAATCAGCAGTTCAACGTACTCAGAAGTATATTGATGCCAATAGTGGGCATTTTGAGCAACTATTGTAACTGTGAAAGTTTAAGATGATTAGTGCTCATCATTTTCTGTTTGTGTGAATCCAGTTTTGTTATGTTAATACAGTTTTTTCTTTGCTTGAAGTGTATATACATTTTTTTGACATCCTCTGTATATGATGAAGAAAATAACAATATTTATGTTTTGGAGCATTTAATGCTTAAAATTTGTAGTTTTATGGTGTATATAAATCTCTATTTTGACTTTAGTGCCTAATCCTTAGTTTTGTGCTTAAAATATGTATATTTATATATAAAACTCCAAACACAGTCCAATCATTATTATCTTTAAGATGACAGACTAAATTTAGTCTCGCTGAAAGTGAGAACTCAGGTATGGCAAAATGTTTTTGTGTTTATGTGCAGTGCCAAATATTTTTACTGGAAACAAAACTGAATTTGACTGTGCTGTTGATCTTATGCATGTGCCAAAGATGAAATATACTCTAGTGACATCTGTTGCAGTGAGAAAATCTTTTTCTACCTTCAAACTTATACTTACACACAAAGAAAATTGGTGGAATATTTGGAAAAGACACTTGTAATATTATTTATTGGTAGGCTAATTACAGGGACTATGAATGAATTTTATTTCAGCAAACAATATTACAATTAAATTTACATAAGAAAACAAAATATATAGCTAACTAGTTTCATAACTTCCTATTTAACTAATCACTGAACTCTTATCTTCGGCTCATTGGCAGTTTTCTACTGAAATATCTGGAAGACTTGGATCCAGGTCTTCTATTGAAATTGAAATCTATTGTAAATATACCCCTACAAATTACATCTACATATATCTATATATAAAATATTTATAACATAATTAACATAAAAGCCAATTAAAATATAACAAATAGGAGTGGTGCCTTCAGCAATTCTGAAAGACACTAGGTCGCAATAAAATCTGATAACCCATATTTTTAGCAAATTTTTAGCAAATTATAATCACTATACTTCACTACCCTAAGTTGCTGCATTTCGTGGGGTCTGATATATCAAAAATAAGAAATAAGTGATTAATGTTAAACAGCTTGCTTAGTATAGATTTAAGTAGTGGGTATTTTCACAGTGAAATATAGTATAATATAACAAATTATTTATGAGGAATTCACTGAAATTTCACTAGTTTTGTTCCACTTAATTGAACAGTTCCAAAGGCTGTTGCCTTTATTATCAGCATGGTTCAAATATCAGCTTCCCAACGTGGTATTAAGGTGTTGCTATGTGGATTTTGTGAGCTTTGTGATTAAATCACCTGCTCTTGCTAATTCTGACATTTGGCACCTCACCAACTAATAGACTTTGGCAAGTTTGTATTGACTGAAAGAACTTCATCCTGTGCATGCTCTCTTGCTAATTCTCAACATTTGAACAAGCAACCAATATTGTAGGTGGCTCAGTACTAGTAGAATGGGCCTTACAGTTTAGTAGGATGTTTAATTTATTAAGGTGGGTAAGGAGAATATCATGGTCCATCAACATAATAAAAATAGCACAGTTGTTTATCACAAGTTTCATAGAGGACCTACTGTGGTCAAACATTATCTACTCTTTACACTTACTACATACAAATATTGTTGTTAAATCTAATTTCTCATGGTCTGCTGTATATGTGCTTTGTAGACAACAGGGTCACCTTCAGGATAGGTTGAGGAACATTGTTCTAGTTATACTGACTTTTCATTATCTGCAATAAAGATCCATTGCAATCAAATGTCTAACCATTTAGTAGCTTGAAATGATCTAGTGTCAGATCACTTGGATACTTTTGTCTCCATTTTTCTAAAGTAGGCCAAAAGTCAGTCAGGAAGGTCTCCTTTTCCTCAGTTAACAATTTTCAATTTCTCAGCAGCAGCACTCCAGTCACACATGTGAAACCCTTTCCTGCAATCTCCCCTTCAGAATAGCTGGATGTCCCTATTGCCACAATGCTGTAAGAAAGGTGGCAATAATAATCAGTTCCAGTTTTACTAGTGATCCAAATGTGTAGATATGGAACCAATCTTTTTCTGGAAATAAATTTCTTGTTCTTGTACTGAAAATTTGAAGGGCAGTTTTTCTTAACTTGACATCCTGCTACAAATTGACTTGGAGCAGGTTATGGAAGATGAAGATGGTCCTAGTAGCAGGGTTCTGGAATTGATTCTGTATGTTTATGCTAAAAGTTTCATAGTTTGACTAGTGTCCTTTCGTTCTTCAACCTTCTACTGATACCTCAATAGTTCTTCCAAAAGTTAGCACGTACTTTTAATCTTATTTTGATTTAAAGTAAAACACTAAAAATCATGTCGTCACATTAAAACTCTCTTTAAGTTTCACAAACACACTTATAAAAGTAATTTTGGTACATGTTTCGTGAGGTACATTCCTCACATTGTCAACCAAAACGACGACTGAGGAGCCAATTTCAGCAAAGTATGTATGTTACTATGCTTGCTCTGGTGGTCTGTTAATGAACTTAAACAATATGTTGTCTGCTTCCGGTATATCAAAATTCATAAGTTTGTATTCATATTTTTTTATGTAAATTTTTTCCCATATATTAAGTTCTTTCGGATGTTGAATTGTTTTTAGTAATGTTATGTCCTTCTCTATTTCATGATTCTCATTCCAAAAATGTGCAGCCACTGCTGATTTTTCTACTTGTTTGTGTCTAATATTTCTCCAGTGTTCCTTTAATCTTATCCCCAGATTTCTCTTTGTTTTTCCTATGTATATTTTGTCACAATCCTTGCAATTAATTCTATATATACCTGAATGTTCTTCTTTCTTCTTTTTTTGTTTAATTTTATTTAGATTTAATAGTTTACCAACACTATATCTGTTTATTGGTGCTAGAGTAATTAGTAATGTTATGTCCTTCTCTATTTCATGATTCTCATTCCAAAAATGTGCAGCCACTGCTGATTTTTCTACTTGTTTGTGTCTAATATTTCTCCAGTGTTCCTTTAATCTTATCCCCAGATTTCTCTTTGTTTTTCCTATGTATATTTTGTCACAATCCTTGCAATTAATTCTATATATACCTGAATGTTCTTCTTTCTTCTTTTTTTGTTTAATTTTATTAGCACCAATAAACAGATATAGTGTTGGTAAACTATTAAATCTAAATAAAATTAAACAAAAAAAGAAGAAAGAAGAACATTCAGGTATATATAGAATTAATTGCAAGGATTGTGACAAAATATACATAGGAAAAACAAAGAGAAATCTGGGGATAAGATTAAAGGAACACTGGAGAAATATTAGACACAAACAAGTAGAAAAATCAGCAGTGGCTGCACATTTTTGGAATGAGAATCATGAAATAGAGAAGGACATAACATTACTAAAAACAATTCAACATCCGAAAGAACTTAATATATGGGAAAAAATTTACATAAAAAAATATGAATACAAACTTATGAATTTTGATATACCGGAAGCAGACAACATATTGTTTAAGTTCATTAACAGACCACCAGAGCAAGCATAGTAACATACATACTTTGCTGAAATTGGCTCCTCAGTCGTCGTTTTGGTTGACAATGTGAGGAATGTACCTCACGAAACATGTACCAAAATTACTTTTATAAGTGTGTTTGTGAAACTTAAAGAGAGTTTTAATGTGACGACATGATTTTTAGTGTTTTACTTTAAATCAAAATAAGATTAACAAAAGTTTCACTGTGTGGATTCCCAAATTCCGTAAACGTACTTTTAAGTTTTATTCACAGAGTTTTAGGCAAACTTTATCTTGATAGGCATATAATAGTTCAGTTTTGATTGCAGCTTCAATGCTACTATTGGAGTGGATTTTACTCCTTTGGTAATACTTCATAATGCTGCAGAAATTTACAAGCACTCATCCCATTCAGTGCTTCATTCCTCTGTGACCTTAGGTTTTTGGCAATGGTGAACAAAAACAATTACATGAACCAGATACTACAAAACTAATTCAAACAAAACAATGTCAGGAGTAGTTTTATGGTTATAAAAATGGTCTTGTAATTTCATATTTGAAGTTCACTAATAGTAGAGTGTGGTTTTGTACAAGTTTATAAATATTTTAATAACAGTATAGTTTCATATTTATCATATTGAAAATGTTATAATAAGTATTTCATTAATACTAATTATCATAATCTGTTTCATGCAAATAATAATGAAACCTATTTGATGCAGCCTGTCAGGAGATTGCAACCTATCAGCTGAAAAATGCTATTTAAAGATATGATTGCCAGTTTCAATTAATGCAGGAGCAGGAGCAGCAGCAGCAGCAGTAGCAGCAGCAACAACAACAACAAAAATAACAATAATAATAACAACAAACAACAACAGCAACAGCAACCCATTCTAATTTTCAAATTTTTTCATTTTAAGTCTTGTTTAGTATGCAACTTACTCTAATGTCAATGGAATTTCCACATATGTGAGGACCCCTTATGAACCCCACACATCCTTCAGGAACTCGTAAATCCCATACCTGTAACATGGTAATTAAAATTTTACTCTATGGTTATATTTCTATAAGACAGATGGAAAAAGGGATATGTTTAATAATTTACGCACAGCAAATAAATTGTTACATGCAGTTATATTCTCTGTGCTGCATCTAGATAGAGCAAAATACCATAAAATTACAAGACATTGCCATTCTGTTGTGTATCGATTATGCTTGCATCTGTGCCTAGTTATGAAAAGAGAATTGAAAATAAGCTGTTTGATCATCAGATTTAAATTGACAATCTAAGAAAAGATTCTTAACTGCTATTAAATATTTACCTTGACAGTGTTATCCCAGCCACCACTGACAAAAGTATTTGGCAAAGCATGGTGGTTACAGATAGCAAAGATCTTCAAAGTGTGAAACCTTATATTTTCAGACTGATCAAAAGGAACTCGACTATATTCATGAACTATCTGGGGAAGAAGAAACAAAAAGAAAAAATCCTGCATAAGTACTGCAAGATAGAGGAAAGGTTACATAAAGCATCAACATGATTAAGGCAGCTATGTGTAAGGGGTAAAGAAAAACAAAGCTCTGGAAGTCTGTTTATTAGATCCAAAATGTCTATTTAAATGTTAATATAAACTTCAGTTATCGATGCCTAAAATAAAGCATCTGGATTCAGTCAAAATGAGCAATCAAATTACATATTAAAGGCAAACTCAACATTAATCAAGAATCAAATATAAACAATAACATATGTAACCTGAGTTTACATAAGTTTAAAAAAATCAAGATTAATGGGTATCCCACATATACATATACATGTACCGATAAACAGTTCAAGCCCCCCTCGCACTTCAGTCTGCACTTACCTTTTTCCGGATACCAAACAGTTAGATAATCATTAAAGCTTATACCTGACATAAATCAACAATATCTAATTCTTTTAAGCATTAAATGTCACATACTGACTGCTATATTCTTTAATATAGTAGGGTGAATTAATGATTGTGAAAATGAGCCCAGAGTTTGTCAGTAGCTAAAGTAAACTGGTATTTGCATTTTCAATATTAGAGAAGAAAGCCCATCAGGAAACATGGTTATACTAAAAATTTATGCTGCATTACCGATTTATAATCTAAGCCATGGTAGTGGAAAAACTTCAGTCAAAGTTAATAAACAAACAGAATGGGAAATGATTCAGTCACCCAAATGCTCTGTAATGCAGTAAAGTAAAAGAAAAATGTACTAAAGTGAATCTTATTGTGAAAGGATGAAACAAGACTACGTTTTAACATCTGTTTTGGATTTATGGCACAAAAGGTAACAAGATCACTTGCAGGAATATCACCAGCTTAAGACATGCTATCAAGACACTCTAATGGTGGAGAACAAGACAGATCTTAAACTGTTATATTAAAATTGAAAGTTACAAAACAAAATTATAGTTAATATAATTAAAATTAAATTATGGTATATGCAGGGGCAGTTCATGTCTAGAGCCAGGATAAAATGACTCTAGCATAACACTTTCTGACTTCTGAATTTTAATGACTGACTTAACTACCAAGAGTGCCAAAAAATGTATACACACTTTCACAGTAGATACCTATTTAATATATTTCAAAGTTGGACTGAAAAACAACAGTAATGTGTAGTATGGTTTTCTGTAAACAGATGTAACTCACATTATACCATGCTAGCGTTGCTACAACAAAATGGAGCCAAGATTATCATTTAAACAGTGGAAAGCAATTTTGAAATGATATTGGAAAACCGAGAATGTTATTGAAGTTCAAAGGCAATGGAGATATGTATACTGCATTCTCCAGATCTAACTCTGTTGGACATCTACCTATGGGGAACTCTTTAAGGATGTTGTATACCATAGAAAACCAGCTACAGTGGCAGCACTTTGTGAAGAAATTGAAATGGTATATGCTGCAATTGCTGAGGACACTTTTGCAAATTGTTGTTCAATGTACTCAGAAGTATATCAATGCCAATGGTGGGCATTTTAAGCAACTGTTGTAACTGTAAAAGTTTGAGATGATTAATGCTTATCATTTTCTGTTTGTGTGAATTCAGTTTTGTTATGTTAACACAGTTTTTTCTTTGCTTAAAGTGTGTATACATTTTTTTGGCATCCTCTGTATTTACTAAACTATCTCAATATCATATTTGTAGCAGTTATATTGATAAAATTTGAATCTTAGCTCTTTCTAGGCATTTTATACTTTCTTCTATGTTACATTTTTGTTCTTTGTAGATATGAAATAATGGTTTACTGAATCTAATGGAAGCCCTTCCAGTTTTGACCTCTAAAACTTCCTGTGGATAAATGATGATGAAGGAACTAAAAACAAGTAAATAGAGAACAAATAACTAAGACAACTGAATGCAGCTTCTTATATTAATAATGAAAAAATAACTTCAAGAAAGAATAGATATTTTTTAGAGAAAGATATCCATAATCAGAGTGGCAAAATAAATTAGAGTCTAGAGTTTAAGACAGCTAAGGGTACGATCTTCACACCACATGACCACCACAGTGGACATCCTCACACTGTAGACTCTTACTTCTGATGTTACATCAATGTACAATATTCATATGAATGATATTGAGCACTTCAAAAGAGAGCATCAGAAAAATTGTTTTCTAAAACACTGATGTGTTTAGTCACATATGGCTAGGACTGAGGTATCAATTAGATGTGTGTAAGCCACAAACAGAAGCTAGATTAAATTATACTAAAAATGTAAAAAATACTTTATGAATTTTTCTCTTATTTAGCATGTATTTGAAATAGTTACACTAATGTATTTGGTTATGTTTTATGGTTATATCAATAAATAGTTTTGAATCCCCATCATGACTTTATGGTATACTACATCTGTATACCTAATGCACATGATTCAAGAATTTTTTTTAATTCCTTAGAACTTCTTTATATACAATTTTCTTCAATATTTTTTTTTTTATTGTTAATTTTTTCGGATTATCTTATGGTAGTACATAATTGAGGGTGTAAATTCTCCTTTGAACTCAAGGTTCATGAATTCAAATCCAGTTGATAGATATTTCAGGGTCCTCCGGGAGGGACTGAAAGTCAAGGATCCTGTGTCATAGATTTACAGTACATTAGAGAACTTCATACCAGAAAAAGAGGTCTCTGGACAAAATGATGATCATTTCATGTCCAAGTAATAACTTTATTCCCTGCTCTATGGCAGTAGAGACAATGTGCTTACCACCTGTTTCGGTAGACAAATAAGTGTAACTGGTCAGCTCTTGTATTACATATTATCTATATTATAAGGCATTATTTTTCCTAAACAGAAATTCATTGGAACATACTCCTATTGTTAGCTTTTCAGTATATGTAGCAAAGGAACAGCTCAAAAGCAGTCTGTTAATTTTAAATTTATTTTACAATTACATCTCTCTCACACTAATAGCCAGCTAGGCAGCCATACACCAGTGCAGAATTTGGTTTTCTCAGTTTTGCAAGATTGAAATTTAAGAGCATAAAGACTAATCTCTGCATTAGTCCCAGTTATTTACCTTACTGGTGTTTACATCGTATATCCTGATAGCTGTGTCCTTGCCACCAGTCATCATCTTAGTGCCATCTGAACTTAAATCGAGGGCATTAACCTCATTGTCTTTCTCTGGAAAAATTGAATGTGAGACACTAGGAAATTGTTGCAATAGTTGGCCAGATACAAATTTTATTTAATTATCATCCTTTTCTGACTATTCCCCCCCCCCCCTTTACCGCAAAAAAAGAAAGAAATGAAATCAGCTGTTTTAATGAAATAGTCGCTTTGCAAATGTCTTTATAAACGAAACAGCAAAATGGCTTAGGTAAGAACACGCAGTTTTTAAATGTTAATATTTGCACATTTTGAACTTGATGTTATCCGCCGGGCTGAAAACACTCAATTGCTGCTGCTAGTGTTAAGTACCCATACCCCCGAGCACTTGAGTTACCCGGAGAGCTAAAAGCACTCGACTGCTACTGCCTGTAACGCCAAGTTAGGTACTCTTGTACCCGAGGGCCTAACCATATCCGAGCGACAGCGGAGAGAGCCGAAGGTAGTGTGGCACATCTATTAGCTAGATTATAACACTTCAGGATCAACAGTGCAATATCGTAGACGGTTAGAGCGTCAGGTTACACATGGGAAGATAGATTAGTCGGTTCGAATATGCCATCTCATGTTTTTTTTTTTTTCCTTCCCCTGCCGGAGTTAAAGGAGGTTTGCCACAATTACAATGATATACTCGTTAAAACTCTGGATCCATATATTTCTCGGATTTGCCTGAGGTTAGCCGACAGATTAGGTTAGTGTGTGTGTATATATATGAATTAGTTGCGAATTGGAATAAGAGCTCATTTCCCACCGTTACAATATTTCACCCGCCTAATAATGCCCGCATTACACTGATTTACCGGTCCCTGTCCATGTACGAAGTAAAGTGCGTGTGGATAAGTTCCGCTCTCTCCGCTGTCGCTTGCTTCTGGCTAGCCGCTCCGTTACTTACGCAATAGTACCAGCAGTAGCTGCTGAGCAGTTGAGTGCTTTCAGCCTTGCGTGTAACATCAAGTGATTTTGACGCCAGGACCCAAAGTCCCATTGCGTTTAAGGCATTAAGTTTTGATCAGTTTTAACCTTTAGAATCTGCAGGTTCTTCCAGCGGCGGTATAATTCAAGGTACATACTTTAACTAATATTGAATATGCAACAGAGAGAAAAAGAAAAGTTTAGTGAAATTATCTCAGTAATGCACATTTTTAAATAAGAAAATCCCATTCTTCTAGTTTTCATGGCGCAAGTTTTGTCAACGATCCTTTGATTAAAGTCTGTAGGATGAAGTTTGTCTCTATAGAAAGATTTCATACTTCCTTGTTTTGAAATCACAATTTTATTCACAATGATAATTGGAGCTCGTATACCCAATTTTTAGTTTCAGTATTCTCTTCTAAAAATCGCACAGAAAGTGCATAGAATGTAAGTTTTGCATAGTGCTTATTTTTTACACATTCATTGGTAAACGAATGTATTTCGTTTTGTAGCAGCTACTTTAGGGAATCTTCACTAGCTCAAGGCCGACTCGAATCGGTGCTGACTACCTGTCATTTAGCAACAGCCTGCTAAAAAAATACTGATTACCGCTGATGGAGAATGTCTATACGGAAACATGTTCCTTCAAATGTAATGTTAATATTTAAATAATTGCTAGTTTTCTCATATTTAATATACTTTTATATTTCCAGGTATTGCTGAATATCACGCTAATGAAGTTTCGTGAATTGGTGAAGTAGTTGCTGTATTTCCTTTGGTGTTAAACGAATGTGTAGAAAATGGATGGACACTATGCAAAATTTTAACATTCTAAGTGTTTTTCTTTGCGATTATTGGAAGAAAATGCTGAAATTAAAAAAACAGGTGGACCAGTTCCAAGTATTAATTCCACTGACTTTAATGGGTCGTAAGGTGACATTTCAGTGGTGCATATGCATAATGGCGCTTATGGGCAAGAGGCTCCTCCTACAATTCCTCTCACCTCTTTCACTCAAAATACTCCTAGAGTTTATCGGACGTTGGTTTGCACTGCAAATTTAAAGTTCCCTAGAGATGACAACCGAAAATACAGAAGCCCCTAAAGATATTTTACTAATATAAACGCATTAAGCTATAGTTAGAGGGAAATGAACTAATTTGGGGGCTGGCGTAAACCAGCACGCTCCTGAGCCCTTGTAGATATACCGCAAAAGAAAACCATGTCAAAACAAAAACTGCAAATTAGAAAAGATAAATATAATTTGGAATAAAGACAAAAGCGGAAGAATATTGATTACATTTCTCAATTTTAAAGATGACATTTATGTTTGTTCTCGAAAATTTATAATGAATGAAGGCTTGTTTCCACTTACCAAACGCGAACCTGAACATCTCGCAATGTTCAGAGTCACATTGAAGAATGGAACCATCGGCACAGCTGACATAGAAGATGGTGGTCTTTTTGGGATGGAAACGGCAAGACATGGCGGCCATGTTCAATTCCATACTTGACCTCAGTGTGGCTTTCGGTTCTCCGCTATCGGGATCCCTCACCTACCAAAGAAGATTTTCTTTTAGAGAGAGGAACTAGAGAAAGGAAGGAAAAGAAAAAGAAGATTACTGCACCTGGATAGTGCCTAATCCGAAACCAGTAGCTAGAGCGTCGCCAGTAGGCGAGTAGCGCAAGAAAAATATGCCACCTAAGCTATCTGGAAAGTGGGCTTTATAAAGTTCCCTGCAGTGAACACCTCTGCGGCGTAACATATGCTGACTGCTACGAGCTCCATGCAGCCATAACTGTCGCCTCAAGTTCTCTTCCTCAGACACGCGGTGTTCCCCTAAGAAGGCCAAGGTTCGCTTATCCCTGCCCTCTCGGTCAGTCCGAGACTCCATCAGCTGCAAAATTCGTAGCCAAGAAATGTAAATGCGTCTAAAGTAAGGCCATTTTAATCATTAAGAAAAATACGCGTTTCTATTGCACATGAGAGCTGTTATTTCTTGTTTACGGAGCGATAGATCGCCATCGAGTCATCAACTACATGGCTCAACGTTTCCTATATCCATCGCTAATGGTTATACATTTTACTTACCAAATATGAAATTAGAAGCTCACTCTGTCGATCATCTAGTTAATTAAACCATATTGCCGCACATATAATTAATGTTTCCACAAGTATTGCGGAAATTTCTTGCATTTACTGCATACTTTTAAATTTAAATATTGAGCTTCTTACAGCCCCGTGTTGCTTGCATAACAAGAAGCAAAACATAGGACTGTACTTAACATTATGGGAAATATTAAACAAACGAGTTGAGTGCACCACATTCAAAGATTACCAATTTTTTATCTAATCTTTGGCGCCAGAACTGAATATGCGATGGGAAGTCTTTATTGGAAACCTCCAGTGACAGAAAAAACACAAAACAAGGCTATAATAAGGTATCATGCCATTATTAAGCCCCTGTGGTCATTTAAGAGTGTTTATAAAAATCATATGATGCAAATTTTTAAATCTAAAGCTATTTTTTCGCCAAGCGCTGCGCTGGAGAGCAAGTTTTTATGGTGCGTATAAGGACCAATTAAAACTTGGCTGTCGAGGGCACAAAAAGCAAACTTTTAAGGCGTACAAGGGTGTCCATAGGAGCTGGGAACACAAAAAAGTAAATGATACTTTTCTGCAAAACCTCGTAAGTAATGCTGTGCTTTCCAACAAATGCGCACCATTCTATTGGCCTTCTTTACGTTAAAGATCTACCCTAAAACCAACGGTAATCCAAGGACCAAAAATATTAATTGCAATTTGGATGTATAAATTACTTTGTCTATCACGAAAAATTCTACGGATGCTTTGTTTATCCCCATCTCAATAGCGGAGACGAACTTTTAAAATGTAAAGCTTGCTTGAGTAATAAAACGCGGTACTTTCTTGAGCGTACATTGTTCCAAAACTTGCATTTGTATTCCGCGATGCACTTGTTTTAAAAATATTTTCCGCTACCAAAGCAACATTTTATTTCTCATGCAAGCTGCGGTTAATCAGCTTTTGATACACGTTTTAATATTTCATATTTTTTTTTATGGTATACGCAACTGACACCATTTAAATGCATCATTAGTATGCAAGAAGACTTGGTTCTACATAAAGCGGTAATATATTTTTTGGTTAAGTTTTTTTTATTGTTATAACTAATCTCAAGCTGATTAGGTGATTGTTTACAGTGCAGCTTAGAAGACCAGGATTGTATAAACAGTGCCTCAGAGTCTGGTTCTGACATCGACTTGCTAAATTGCAAGTATGTATATTTTGTAAGTACAAAATTACAATAGGCGATTACAGAAAAGTATGAGATAATTTCTTTTTCGATCATGCAAACATTTATAGCACACCTTGAATGGAAACTATGATTCAAGCTTCTACTGTCTTAGTTTTCTAGATATATTTTGAATTCGGTTCGTATACAGGATGATTAAAAATAACACAGATAACGTTTAGGAGGTATGTTGTGCTGAGCGGAAAACTTAATCGTTTTTCAAGAGGGAACTCGTGTTCGGAAATACATGGTTTGGGCGCTGTGAGCGTCAAAGCATAACAACATTTCAGAAATGATGAAGGGCTCCATGTTTTGTCAAGAAACCTTCACCAACCTCAACAAGAATATATCTTGTATTTAACTACAAAAGGGATTCGAATTGTTCATCTCTAACATGATTATAGGGCCAACATCGGTGATGTAGAATTGTTGCACATGGTCAAAGACTTGTGGTAGTATACGAAGTATTTCACACGATGCATGAATGTGTGACTAGGATCTCCGCTGATGTAACAGGAGTCTCGAGGCGGCATCGTGAATTTGCACAACCTGCATATATGGGAGGAAGAAAACTCGAAAGCGCAAGTGGCTTACAGTAATCAACATAATACTTCGCAAACAAACACAAGTTTTTGGTCGTTGAGCCAATCTCTGCACCCCAATGTACACTCTGTAATCAGGTCAACAATTCAAACCCATTTTTAGTTAAATGCACTTTATGATGCTCTTGTTGGGTTGTGTTGACAAAATATGGAACGCACACACATTACTATATCCAAAGGGTTGTCATACTTTGACGACCCACAACGCCCAAACCGATATGGGTCACCTCTTGAAAAGTTATCACTTTGCCGTCCCACACAGAGTATATATATAAAATAACAATAATTAAGGAACTGAAGAAGAAGTGTTCTTCAAAGACAACATTCGATATGTATTTTTACCACCTTTGCTTGTTTTCTTGCCTTTGAAGAACATTAGGTTCGACATATAGCGAGCGATAATTCTGTGTATATAATTCTGTGTTTGATTCTTTTTCTGATTCTTTATTTACTGTTATTTTAGTCACCCTATTTTTAATTTATAATTATATGGCTGATAATGCTCTAGCGACCGCAATTTTTGTTTTTCTCAATGAAACTCTGCATATAACGATCAATTAACAAAGGTTTCATTGAGGTCAAAAACCAGCAAAATAGGAGCATAAGGAGTGGGAATTAACCTAAAGCTATGCCAGACACACACATACATATTGTGTGCGTGAATTAACGTTCTGGTAGCCGAAATTTTTATTTTTTTCTCAATGAAACTCAGCATATAATGATCAATTAACAAAACTATTTATTGAGTTCATTAACCAGAAAAATTGGATCATTGGGGTTGGGGGGTTAACCTAAAGCAAAATTTTAAATATCGCTCTACTGGCTGCAATTTTTTTTTTAAAATCAACTGAACTGGTATATGACTTTGAAATGAAATAAAAAAAAAAATAGTTTCTGAAAATCAGTGAAATCAGACTATTAGGAGTGGGAGTATTCCTGAAAACCTAAATGAAAAACACACTCTAGTAGCACCAATTGCTCGACTCTAGCATTCTGTAATACCATTCACAAATTCGATTTGCTGAGGAATTCCCTTTGTTTATGCACCTCCTGCATGATAGACTTTTTTTTATTATAGGTTATACATACAATAATTTATAATAAGAAGCTGCATAAAATGTTTGATGTTAGGAATATATCTTAAGATTGAGCAATATTAATAATATATTTTAAAATACCATTTAGAGTTAGTACTTTATTTATTTATTTCATTATTTTAATTTTCCAGAAGTGAAACTGACACTTATATTTCCAATAGTACGCTGCCAATACTAGTCAACAGGAAAAGCAGCCAACAAAGCTGTTGCAAAGGTATACATATGTTATAGATAACAGATTTATGAATAAAACAAAATTACCATTAAATAAACAAAAAGGAAATGTAATGATACATTAGAAACACTGAATTTTCCAGTTCTTGAGAACCTAGTCATTATGATGGATTAGAGGGGCTTTAAAATGTAACTGCATAAACACTAATGAAACTATTATGACAAAGTAAACACCAACATACACAATAATTGTGAAAGTTTTGAATTATTTCAAAGATGTTTATTGTTTATTTTTTGTGCTATGTTCAAAGCATTGCCACTCAAGGGTACTTGTAGTAAACTGCAGATGTAAACGAGTGTATAGTTAATTTCATATTCCATAGACAACTAAAATCTTTAAATTGCACATATATCATTGGGTAATTCCTGTATTCTGCTCAAAAGCGATGTTGAACTGTGATTATGAACTTAGTCACATGGAATTCCAGCACAAAAAAGGCCTTCCTCGCTACTGTGACCATTTCCAGCAAACACCATCTGGTGGCAAATATTAAAATTTGTTCATCTATGGCAGTTAATAATTGTGTTTAATGCCCCTTTTTATTATTGAGGCACCATAGGTGGTGGACACTGATAATACATGAAATGAAATCATATATTGGGAAATGTTTTTTTTTTTAAGGAAGGAAACATTCCAGGTCTAAGTTTAGGGTACTTCCCCAGCATTTGCCATTTATGAGGACTGAGGAAAACTTGGAAAAAACCTCAGTTATGGAGGATGGTCCTGGAGGGATTCGAACCCCAGACCTCCCGCTCACAAGTCTGCACCTTAACGGCCTTGACCATCCATGGCAGTATAAATAGAGATTTCAGAATTTCTTTGTGCCACTGTATAATATATATTAAGAACATGCCAGTATTCAGAAAGTACCCCATGTTTTCAACCTTCGGAGATCTATTTAATTAGCCATGAAAGTACATATCCATTTGTTCAGATGGTCCATTGCTAGACAGTAGCGGAGGGTGTGCTAGTAATTGCCAGCAGATGTTTATTATTATTATTATTATTATTATTATTATTATTATTATTATTATTATTATTATTATTAATGAAAAAGCAACCACTTCTGCAACATTAATTATGCATATTATGACCGAAGTTAAACAAGTAACTTCTAGAATTGTTATTGCTCACATTATATGCTTTTTGACACATTTTATGATCATGGCACTGGGGCTTTAAGCTTTATTGCACCAAATGGATGATAGATGATAATTTGGCCAAATGAGTTCAGGGGACTTGTGACCTACATTTCCTAGACATTCGCCTAAAGAACTGAAAATCCCCAATCAGGAAACTAGTTCAACTGAAAATCAAGCCCAGGCCCGTCACATGAACAGTGCAAACATTGCCGCTAGTGATTTTTTTAATGCTTACTAAGGAACTGTAAATCACTCACTGCAATTTGAGCATTGGAAAACATTTCACAAGCATGTTCATGATGAGAAATTGTTTATATTATCATACATTTTGTAGAGCTTATTTTTTTATGAGGGTTACAGATATGTACATTTTGAGATACTCAGGTGTGTATACAATGCTTCTTTTTCTGGAATCATATGTATGACATTCATTTTCCAGTACTGCAGATGATTCCTCTTCATAGGCTGCAACTACTTCTTAAGAGCTGGAAAAATGCAAACCTTGATGGGGTTCTTTGCGGTAGGAAAAATGAAAAAGTCACATGGTGCTACAAAATGCTTCCTAGCTTGGCTCTTGGCAGCCCTTCATGTATTTTGTTGAATTGTGGGAAGGCAGACTTCAGTATAGTACTTCACAGTAATTGTTTTCTGATATTCTAAAACAATGGTTGTAACATGATCAATTGTTGGGAAGAAAGTGGCAATCAGTTTCTTTCCAGCACTCCTTGCCCTTTTGAATTAAGGGTAGAAGAAGACCCAGATGGAATACTGGCACTTGATTTCCAAATAATTCTGGCTGATTCAAGTTTAATTTTCCTAACAATGTCAAATATGTGTCAAGATCCACCATTGTGATATTTGAAACAATTCTTGGACCATTTCACTATGCAGAATTTTTGCTTTTTGGCTAAACTGTGTGGCACCCATCTTGAATAAAATTTTGTACTTCTTCATGAAAAATGTAGAAATACTGGATGGATTGATCCTTAAAGCAAACTTTGGATCTTCTCTAATCATTTGTTTGAAATTACTTTCTTTAGTCACCACTGTTTCTGGTCTGTTGCTCCTCTCTTCATCTCCAAAAGACTGTTATCCCCTCAAATTTGCCAAAACAAATGGAATAATTTTACATGTAAGGCAGTAAGAATTGCAAAAAACTAGCATAGATGTTGAAGTGACTGTCTTGTAAAAAATTATAACTCAAAATCTTTCAATTTCCATAACTTTATTTGGGATGCATCTAACAGATTTTAGACCTTACTTATATGAAAAATAATGATTGGAAAAAATTTAAAACTGTAATATCAATAATGTACAAAAATGGATAATTTCTACTTAATGACAATTTATAGTCAAGGGTGCCCAGTCTTTATTATATTAAAACTTATTTAGTGATCCTTACATAAAAATTACAGAAATACTAGCAATTGACAGGCACCATTTTAAGAATATTAAAAAATAAAGTAAAAATAAAGTCTTCTCTGAAATGCTATAAAGCATGACTGCCAATGCTTATTCATAACTCAGATATCTGGACCACCATAGAGAAAAATGCAAACAATAAATTCTTCCGAAATGAAATTTTTGAGAGGCATAGCTGCGTACTCATTGTATATAGATGAAATGAAGTGTAAGTAAAAAATAACTAAGAAATGATTTCAGACTATAGAGAAAATTTACTGCCTCTTTTAGATTTAGATTGATGATGGAGTATGTAAATTATAGATACACCTTGGCACTTGAGCCACATTGTGCACTCCTTCAAACCTAATTTTGTAGCATCAGATCTACAGCTTCAGTGGGCTCTAGAATCTTTACTATAAGCTTAAGAATTACACCTCCTAGAGGATGTTGTATCCCAAAAAATTTGTTTTTGTTTTTTTCCTTTGCAGAGCTACATACTCTAGTAAGATGTATTTTGCAGTCTCATCAGATTGTTCACTTAGATGGCACATGGGATTTCCATTATGGAGTCCCATAGTCATTATTTCCAGAATGGCCAATTTCCAGTAATTAATTATTCCAATAGCTTTTCTGGTGTGCTTCCTATACCTGTTCATGGGTCTTTAGTCAGGGTATTATTAGATATTTTAATAAGAATTTTATCCAGTTCTCAACCCGAGAAGTTATTCCATCTTATTTTATGTTCTTTATTAGTTCATTAATATATTGAGGTTCTAGCAGCTGCCTTGCTAATGTCACAGAAATGTTTTGGTCCTATGAAGTCAATTTCAGTTCTTTCTTTAGGCAGTTTATCTGCTACTTCTATTCCCTTATGTATAGGCACCCAAAAAGTACTAATTGATTCTTTATGGAAAGATTAATGAGAGCTTGGGGAAGTCTAGCACTTCTTGATGAGATTTGAATGCACCATGTGTAGCTTGACTGTCTGTGAAAAAGAATATGTATTGGCTAATACACTTTCTTGTATTTAGAACCCTTCCATGAAACCTGTTCTTTTCAGGATCATGAGATCATTGTTCTTTCATCACATTCATTTTATATGATTACTGCCATGGGTGGCCGAGGTCGTTAAGGCACAGACTCGTGAGCGGGAGGTCTGCGGTTCGAATCCCGCCAGGACCGTCCTCCCTGACTGGGTTTTTTCCAGGTTTTCCTCAGTCTTCATAACAGGCAAATGCCGGGGAGGTACCTAAACTTAGGCCTGGAATGCTTCCTTCCTTAAAAAATATCCTTTCCCAATTTATCATTTCATCTCATGTATCATCAGTGTCCACCGCCTGAGGTGCCTCAGTAGTAAAAACGGGCGTTAAACACTACTCAAAAAAAAAATTATATGATTGTAACTTCCAAAATATAGTAGTCTTTTTCACTGAAGCATATGAAATAGGTACTTATTTATTTTTTTTGCAAAAGATCCGGAAAATATTTTAGAAGAATTTTCCAACATCCAAAATTTTCTCTTTGATCACTTTTTTCCAAAATTAGGTTTTTTATTTTGTACACTGAATATCTATTGAAATTAATTTTACAAAGTTATGTATCATAGCACAATTTATAATCTAATGTTGTAGATTTTTCCTTCTATTTTACTTTGTTTACATTAATGTGTCAAGATAGTTGTAAAAAGCTAAGGTTTCAGCACAAGAAAGTATGCCCCGGACTGAATAGCCATGGCTTGGTGCATAAATAGCATGGCCAAGTCCAACAGTGTCAGTTCCATGTGCCATAAATCTATTAAAAATATCAGTGAACTGTAATAGCCAATACAAAGAAAACAAAACCATATATTTAAGCAGTTAATATTTTAATAACTTTCAGAATCTGGCATCTGCCAAAGAATATGTGTACTGGAAGAAATCAGTCATCAAGAGTGTATAATGCATTTGCAGGTAACAGCTTGCTATTAGTTTGAGGGAGGCTTTGTCGGCAAGTGGTTGTGTGCTAATGTATTACTTTCACAACGTGTAAATTATTTGTTCTTTTTTTTTAGTTATGCTCCTATACATAGTTTTGAAGTTTGGGTTTTTATATTAATACATATGTGAAAACAGATTCTTGTAGTTTGCAAGAAATATCTTGGTGACTGTGTTCCAGGTAGAGAAATTGCTCACCAACTTCTTAAAAAGTTATGAGACAGGATCTTTCAATGACAAAAATGTCTTCTGGACAATCATGTTCTTGCAGAAGAAAAATTAGATAAAATACAGGAATTTTCTATGCAGATGCTGGCAATGTATTGCCATTGAGGTGCATCATTTTCAACATCCCATATAATAAAGTTATATTTATTATTATCAGTTTTAAATTTTTATCACATATGCTTTCAGTAAAAATATAAATACTAAAATAAAGATATTAAATTATATCTCCCTTTTTCCAGTTGTGGCAGATGCACTTCCCCAATAAGCAGTCACACTCAGGAGGCCTGTAACTCATATAACTTTACTGTATTATGCTATAGAATATACTTAATTAGTATATATGTAACATTAAATTTTTATTTTCTTTAAAGCTGCTTATCAAAACAGCTTTATACATTAACAGCTGAGGATGTGGACAATTGTTCCACAAAACATGTTGTGAGTGAATCTCATGCTTGAGAGCAGGTTCATAAATTTCAGGCCTAACCATTTTCTAGACATGATAAAGAAAATAACTATATTTCACTTTTCAATATAGTTACCCTTTAATGCAATGCACTTCTCACATCTTTGAATTAACATTTCAACCGATAGTCAGAATTCTTGACTGCAAAATGGGCATAAATAACATCCATCACTTCTTCGTCACACTTAAATTTCCTTCCTCAAAGATCCTTCTTGAGTTTTGAGAAGAGGAAATAGTCACTTGGAGCTAGATTTGGGCTGTAGGATGAATGATCCATCTCCTTGAAGCCAAATTTCTTCATAGCTTCCTTTGCAACAAGAGCTGTGTGCACAGGCACATTGTCATGAAGAAAGTGCAAACAACCGCTCAGCTTTCCTCTTCTTTTCTCTTTGATGGAAGTATGTAGGCCAGCATAGTATTCCCCATTTACTGTGGTGTTCCTCTCCTTGAAGTCATTAAGAATCTTCCTTCACAGTCCCAAAAGATTGAGGCCATGGTCTTCTTGATTATGTAGCCTTGGCCTTTAGAGGCGTTGCTTCACCAGGTTTACATCGCTCTATTGATTCTCTTTTGGAAAATGGATCATAGTAGAGGACCATAGTTTCATCTCCTGTAACAATGGTTTGCAAAACTTCTCTCTTGTTGCCACAGCAGAGCTACAAAAATCCTGACAACCAATGACTCATTGCTGCTTTTGGACTGAGGAAAGAAGTCTAGGCACCTATCTTGCACTAACCTTATTCATATTTAAATGTTCATGAATAATTCAAAGGACTATTTTTTTAGAAAGGCCCAACCTTGCTGTTATTTTTTTAACTTTGAGTCACTGGTGTTCCATAATTTCTCCTTCCACAAGAGCGATGTTTTCAGGAGTGAGCACCTCCAAGGTGCATGCACTTTGTCTTCAATGCTTTCTCAACCCATTCGAAAAAGTTAGGCCCATTATTTTATAGTAGAATATGAGGTGGATGCTTCCCATATACATTGTCTAATCACTGTATAATTTCATTTGGAGTAAGTCTTCTTTTGTGAGGAACTTAATAAGAGCTCAATACTCCATTTTGAACATGTCACAAACTTGTGCACATAGCCTTCTTTATGCAACTATACCTGAACAACTGAACACAGTGGAGTAGAAGTTACAGCTGCAATTATTTACTTAACAAATAAGATATGACACCAGATAAAGATTTTGTGAGTCAATAATTCTTATCGATAAGATTGGAAACTTATGGAAACTTACCCTCATAAGTAAAACTATAAAGCATGTTCTAATTATTTTGACTCAGAAGAGATTATTAATGCATTTTTCACTGTGTTCAATTCCAAATTGAATTAATATTGAAGCCTTACATTTGTTATCAGAATGTAATAAAAGACCAAGTATGACTTTATTTTAGACATTTTTATTATAAGTTACTCTGGTAGAAATGTTTGGCTGTTTATAAACTCTAAGGAAGTTCTGAATTATTTTTCTGAAATATTTAGTCACATTCAAAAATTGGGTAAAGCATCCTGTTCTGAGCTATAATCATTTTGAAAATAATAGCTGTATGCATAGTTAAATATATACAAAATTATGGTTCTGTTTTTATGTGATATTTTAAACAATTATAAATCCTAAATTGTCTATATGTCTCTTTCTAGGCCAGAACTACAGCTATGGTGAGCCTAAAATAACATTTCAGCAGTCCTCTCCTATAAACACAAGGTTAGTTTCTTCTTATAGCTCGTTTCATCTCTTGGAATGATGTTTTCATCTGCCCCCTAAATAATTCTTTTAAAACTGAGGTATTCTAGATATTAAATTAAAAATTAAAATTTTTATAATATTATTGCTTCAAGCTATTAATGCAACCATATTTTCTGTGTAACAACTATTAGTTAAGGATTGAATTTAAATTTCAAGAAATTTTTCAATATCGAAGGTCAATTTCTATCCTTGTGTAACATAGAATATATACTGCTGAACATATCCTAATTCTAAACATTATGATGGTATCTTTGTGAATAATTCTGTGAACATTGTAGCTTGTAAAGATTGCTTGTGCTTTATCATTGGAGATAGCTAGAATTTGGATTCCTAGTATAAAAGAGATTAATTAATTTTATCTTGCCAGAAAGATTGATCACTCAAGAGACGAACACTGCCAATCATCTTCAAGACACAGTTATAAGGTGAGAATCCCAATTCATACAGTTATCTGTATCTGGTTTATAAACCACTTCAATAAAAAATGTGTTTAAACTAGAAAAATAACTAAACTTTACTGCAGAAATTTTTAAGTTTATCCTTATCAATAGCTTGGAAACAGTTTAGAATGCCAACTGCCAAGGTTAAGGTATGAATATTTGCTTATTAACTGGTAGGTCTAGGTTTTTGGTGATATACCACCTGAGTTAGGTTTGTTTATTCTGCAATAGTCCCTTACATGAGCAAATTACCATTATGTATCTGAAATGCAAGATTTACACCAAAATCGGAGCCAATTTGTTCAATGAAATTTTATTTCTATGAAACAAATGTTTTTCCTCTCATTTGTATTAAAAATTATCTTTTCTAATGATGTGTAAGAATATTCAGGACCATGTAGCCATTTCTGTGTAAAAACAATATATTACTATGAAACAAAATTCCTTTGACAAGCTGCATTAACAGATTAAACATACATTTCTGATACAAAATTTGTGTAAGCTCTGTTCCACACATACTTGTAAAATTATTGCATTCACTTTGCTTGACTAAAAGCAGATTTTTCAATGATTCAGTTTTTAAGTTAAATCTATTCCCTACATTTGTTCACTGAGCAGATATCAAAAAAATACTTTTTCTACTTTCACAATGCTCATGCCCCCTTTCATTAGCGATTTTATCAAGTTTTAGACTTATTTTTAAGTGATAAAATATATTGCAAAAGCTAATTTTTTTGTTTTATTTGCCAAAAACCAAATTTTCTTTTTTTTTCTCTGAAACTATTGATTGATATCAAGTATTTAGAATTTTGTTTATTGTGACTGAATGATAAGGGGCATTATCCATCATTACTATACTTTCCTCTTCTGAATATTTTAGGAAACCATTAAAAAACTACTCTTTAAATGTTGAAATTGTCATTTCTTCATGATAGAAGTTGTTTAGAAGTAAATACCCATTTGCCCTCTGGTACAAACTCTGTTTTAACTGATCCTACATAGTAAATGATAAATCTGCTGCCATTTCCTAAAAATACCTTCAGTCCACCATTATTAATTAGAAGAGTTTTGCCAAATAGAATTTGCTGAGGGATGTGAGTTTGGCAGAATTAGGAAGAGTAGGAAGGAAAGTTATGATAGTGTAGAGAATCTTGAAATATTGACACAGATTTTTGAAATTAGATAATAACAATGTACTATAAAAATGTCTTACATATCAAAGAGATGTACTGGAAAGAGAGTGTTGGTTTGGGGAGGTGGAGAAACTACTAGAAGAAATTGGAATGACAGATGTATGGTGATTAGGTGAAAGTTATGTCAGTGGATTTTGGAAAGAAGTGAGATAGAGGGTAGAAGATATAGAGAAGCAACAAATTTGGGCCAGCTTAGAGGATAAAAGTTCTTTAGAGTTATATAAAGTAGTGAAAAGAAATTGGGGACAGGAGAAATATATAGATAATTGTGATCAATTAGAAAGAATGGGTCTTGCATGGATGCTTAAAGAGGAGTTCTCTATGTTTTTGAGGTGACACAAACATCAGAGAACTACTAGAGTCAGATCTTTTGACCTCAACACAAATGCATGGACACAGTATTTTTAAATACTCTACATGTCTCTGCTGTTAGGCTTTGACACTTTTTAAAATCAAAGTTTTGTGTCTCTTCTTTTTCTGAATATTTTTTTTAAAAATTTCTACATTTCTACATTCTTTCGCATCTGGTTTCTTATGCTACTATTTTTAGAACTAGTGACACTTGTACTTGATACGCTGTATAACATGATTAATGCAATCATGCACTATTCCCTTCCACATTCACTTGTCAGTCTGTCTACTAGCAAATGAACTAACTGAGTAAGCAGAAAGAAAGATATATTTGTTAGACTGGTATTTTATGGCCCTACAAACATATTATTGACAGATGTTGCTGTTGTATTTACATCTATGCATTAATACCTTGAGTAATATGAACATGTTATCATTGTGTATATATTGGAAAGTCTCATAACAACACTGGGATAGTCAGCTATTGTGCATGCGAAATAAGAACAGTAGTAAAATTAGAGGTACTGAAGATAAAAAGACATTTGCATGTACATGCCCACAAAAATGTTCTCTACAAGATAGGTAATTTATGTGATATAGAAACATTTCAAACCCAGCACTAGGGACACATATGTTGAGCCTCTTTTCTGGACTGATACATGGTATTGCTTAAGGTTGGAGAAGGTCAAACCCTTTCCCTTTCCCACTATAGTGTACAGTTTCTAGGACATCATGTACATAAATACAAACTATCTATAGGAAGAACTTTTAATATTTTAAAATATTCTCTATAAGTGTATGTTTTGCCATTATTCAAATAGCTCTTTCACATTTTGAATGCTGCAGTGCTACCTGTTGAATTTTCTCAAATCAGAATACCACATATGCATAAATGAAAATATGCAAAAACAAAGTTTCCTTACTGAATACTATGATCCTAAGTATTCCATTGCATTTCATGTTGCAAAGCAAATATGACTGAATTTGTGTGTTAACACATTTGTGTGTAGGTACTAGTCAGTTATATTTAAATCTAGAAACTTTACATTAAGAATATATTTTAGGGTGTGTCTTTCAGCCTGATTTATGGATATTCAACATTCTATTTTTACTGATGATGAGAAAGCATTACCATTTTTTTTTTTTTGTTGATCATTAAATTGTTATTTAAAAACCAGTAAACAAATTTTCTTGTTGTTTCATTTAAGTTAAAATGTTCTGTGTTTGAATATTTCTGAAATGAAAGCAGCCATATTGTAAACAAATAATACTGGTTTACCAAGCTCAATTTGCAAGGGTAATTACTTATATTTATTAAGGATAATATTGATAATAGACCATCTTCTTGATCTAGTGGTTAGTGTTGCTGACTGCTGGCTGGGAGGTCTGGGTTTGATTCCTGGTACTTACTTAGGAATTTTATAAGTTAGGAAGATCTGAAATGGGGCCCACCCAGCCTCTTGAGGAAACTGGAAAGCTACCTGGAGATGTGGCACTCTTTGAACCTGCTGCATGATAAGTGACCTGCGGGGTACCAGCATCTGATCACATACAATACTGCCCTCTATCAATGAAGTTGTAAGATGGAGGTAGAGGAAGCAGAGTTCACCATGGCAAGCCAAGGCTCACACCGGGCTTGTGTCAAATGAAAAGCAGAAGAATATTGATAATAAGTATAATATTGAACCAAATGGAGGACCCTGCTGTGCATCATATTTTGTTTGTGTCTTCTGTGATAAAATGTTGCAAACTATCCCTTTTTTAATATGCATAATCTCCAGCACTTGCTCACTCCCAGATCAGAAAATGCTTGGAAATTATGGGTCGATTTGAGTAGTTTATTTGTTTAGTTGAAGTAAATGTATATTTATTTTTAATAATGTGTTATGGCATTAGTTGATCATTCGCAAATGAGAAAGCTTCATTGCTGTACATGCTGGCAGGTCCAATCAGTGTCAGTTCCTGAATCTATCACCATATATTCTATATGCTGTTTTCAAAATTTTATCATTCAAAATAGGGGACTATGCCTGATATTTCACATATACTTGATTAAGGCAGCTTATAAACAGTTCAGAAATTCTGAATAAACTTTTGTAGTCAAAATTTAGGTGTCATAGTACTGCATTTTGTTTCTCCTTGAACAATAACAAAACATCACTTATAATGTATATAATCAACTACTTTTCGTCTAAACACTCTTATGCTTCACATTATTTAGAGTGTTTAGACGACAAGTAGTTGATTATATACATTTCAAAAGCTTCACTGTGTTTAGTTCCAATTAGAATTGTCGAATTTGGGTAATTTCGATAGTTCTTAAATCACTTATAATGTTTGCAGAACGAGAGCTGCAGTGGCTGCCAATGTTTGGAAACATTCTCATTTTCTAACACAGAGACAGTCAGAACTGGTAAAAGAGAACCATCACCTCCAATAACTACTATCTCAGAGCAATGTTGTTGGAAGACAGTAGATGGGGGACATCATAGAATGTTTAGCAGCCACATTAATGGAAAATCAGCATCAGTATTTCCATTCCAGGCTACATCCAGTGGTAATTTAAAGATTATTCCAAAACAGGTATTGCTTTTAGTATTTACTTCTTTTCCTGTTTTCTTGTTTCCATTGCTCATAGTTTTATTTTCTTGTTTTTGTATCATATTTCTACTGAAAACATAAGGACAATGATTAGTTTCTATTTTGAGCTTTTTTTTCAAGGGAGGTATTATTAAGTCTTCTCTTCAAATTCTCTGTATACTGTCCTCATTATTTCTTAAACTTTAGTGTTATACTGTTGTTAGTTGTTATTTAGTGCCAGGTGATTCCTCCTCTTACATTTTAATGTTTGTTATAAATGTTAAATAGTTAGACAAAAGAAAGACACTGATTTCTGAGATGCAAGTAAAAGGGGAAATAAAAATATCTTAATCTTAATAATGAGAAATATTCCAGTGGAAAAGAACTCACCATGCTTGAACTCAAGGCATTCAAAATTTAGTATAACACTGCAGCTTAATAACAATAATGCCATCTATGGGAAGTAGCTAGCCCATTCTTTGTTTATCACACAGGTGGCCAAGGTCATTAAGGCACAGACTTATGAGCTGGAGGTCTATGGTTCGATTCCACAGTACTGTCCTCCCTGACTGATGTTTTTCCAGGTTTTCCTCAGTCCTCATAAATGGCAAATGCCAGGTAGTTACCCTAAACTTAGGCTTGGAACCCTTTCTCCCTTATAAAAAAATCCTTTCCCAGTTGAAAATTTCTTCTCATGTATCATCAGTGTCCACTACCTGTGATGCCTCAGTAGTTAAAATGGGCAATAAACACAATTAAAAAAAGAGAAAAAATTGTTTGTTTATTGCCCACTCATCTGTTAATTTCTTTAATGCACTGGGAGTAATGTTAGCAATACACATATTCATCCAACATCAAAAATGGAAGTGAGTAATGAAGAGCAGACAGTTGTGGTTTGCTTTTTATTGCTACTTTGCTGGAGGAGGTTAATAGTGCTCTTTGTGTATGGCAAACATTGCATATCACATTGATGTGTTAGAGTGACACAAAAGATTCTGAGATCTGAGATCTGAGCTTATCATTGCATCTAGTGCAGAATGAATATTCTCCCATCAAAATAGTCCAAAACTATCCATTCAAATTTTTGGAAATTAATAATGATGTTCTACAACATTTGGCAGAAAGCAAGGTATGCCATAAGTAAAAATGCTCTGAAATGCTATTAAATGATATTATTCTTCTCCATGATAATATCCACATCCACTTTTCCCAACTGATGAGGCATACCCTTCTGATATTTGGCTGGGAAATACTTCAACATCCCCTCTCTAGCCTATTTTTCCTCATTTTTGTCAACCTGAAGAGAGATATTATTAGTGGAAATTTGTTTGAAAGGGATGAGGATGTGTACAACTGGGTAAGGCTGTGAATCCTTTAACAGTCTAAAAGCTGTTATCTGAAGGGAAAATGCTTAAGTTTCTAATTTGTAAATATTCTGTCTATTTATTAGCATCTATAAACAATGAATTACAAGGGTAGGTTCATAAGTTTCTGGCCTAAACTTTTTCTAGTTATGATAAAGACAAAAACTATATTTCACTTTTCAACATTACCCCTCATTGCAATACATTTCTCACAACTTTGAATTAATTTTTCAATTCCCTCCCCGAAATAGTCAGAAGTCTTGTCTGCAAAATAGGTATAAATGGCATCCATCACTTCTTCTGCACACTTAAATTTCCTTCCTTGAAGGTCCTTCTTGAATTTTGAGAAGAGGAAATAATCACTGGAAGCTAGAATTGGTCTGTAGGGTGGATGATCAATCTCCTTGAAGCCACATTTCTTCACAGCTTCCTTTGCAACAAGAGCTTTGTGCACAGGCATGTTTTTGTGAAGAAGGCTTGCACCATCACTCAGCTTTCCTCTCCCTTACTCTTTGATGGAAGCACATAGCTGTACAGTAGGCCAGCATTTACTCTGATGTTACTTTCCTTGAAGTCAATAAGGAGTATTCCTTCATAGTCCCAAAAGATTGTGGCATTATCTTCTTGGTTCACTGAATGACCTTTAGAGGCTTTGCAGGTTTATGCCACTCCATTGATTCTCTTTTGGACAAGGGATCATAGTAGAGGACCATTGTCTCATCTCCTGTAACAATGGTTTGCAGACCTTCTTTCCTTTGCTTGGCAGAGCTCCAAAAATGCCTGACAACAGACGACTTGTTACTGCTTTTGGACTGATGATAGATGTCACAGATTATATGGCTACAAGTATGTGCTTTTTGCCATTTTGTAATAATGTTCAATTAAACTGAGGAAAGAAGTCTAGGCACCCATCTTGCACTAATCTTATTCATGTTTAAATGATCATGAATAATTAAAAGGACTGTTATTTTAGAAAGACCCAACCTTTCTGCTGTTTCTGTAACTTTGAGCTGCCAGTCTTCCATAATTCCTCCTTCCACAAGAGCGATGTTTTCAGGAGTGAGCACCTCCAAGGATCAACCTGCACACTCTTTGTCTTCATTGCTTTCTTAATGCATTTAAAAAAGTTTGACTCATTCTTTTATGGTAGAATATGAGGAGGATGGTTTCCTATACACACCGTCCAATCGCTGTTTAATTTCATTTGGAGTAAGTCCTTGTTTTGTGAGGAACTTAATAAGAGTTTGATACTCCATTTAGAACATGTCACAATCTTGTACACATAGCCTTCTTTATGCAACTATATCTGAACAACTGAACACGGTGAAGAAAAAGTGACAGGTGCAATTATTTACTTAACAGATAAGGTATGACACCAGATAAGGGTATTATCAAGGAATAATTCTTATCAGTGAGGCCAGAAACTTATTGACCTACCCTCATGAATTAAAATGAACTATATGTACATTTAATTGAACACTTATTGATGCATTACCAACTCATGTCCCTGAACGTTACCTCAGAAATTGAGAGATGAGGACTCACTGATGTCACAAAAGACTTGGAAAAACTAACTGTCAATTTCAGTAAGGATGATCATGTTGTAATTGTTGGTGGTGCAGGAAATAGCCTTGAGAAAGTTAATTATTATCAGATTGAGCAAGATCTTGGTGACATCAGCGCTAAAGCAGGCATACAAATATGAAGTTTCTGGGACTGTTAGATAGGCCTCAGCTTTATAGGAGGGTGTGGAGTATGAATCTGAGGCTTGAGCATGCATTGATGACACCCACAAACTACCACATTTGTATGATAGATGTGAATCACCTAAATAGAGTTTACTTTACTGTACATGGTCTGCACTTTAATTCTAGAAGCAAAAAGCATTGGTCCTTATTGCTGACAGAATCAAGGGTAAGATTCCTGTTGTTATCAGTAGTTCAAGGTCCTATTTTTTAGGGATAAAGACACCTGATCCAGGCCAGAAATTCATCAAGCCAAACTTAATAGAGTTAATGTTAATCAAATGACAATCATATCAATGATAATGGTTGCACAGAAAATGAAGAAAAATTGAAGAATATTCAGCAAGCAAAAAACTTTTTTTTTATTTGGTTTATTTATGGATGCTCTTTAACATCTCAGGTCATCAGCATCCCATTTTCAAGGCGTGAAATGGCCAACAAATTTTGCTCAGAGGCCTCTTCTTTCAGGCTTGAGGTTCTTTTTCGTGCCATAAATGTACGACATGGGACCACGGCTTTACTTCCCTTCTGAAGGAAGCCATACTTAAGAATTTTACGCCCAAAAAAATCCATCGGTCCTGGCCAGGTTTGAACCTGCAACCTTGGGTTTAGGAGGCAAGTATGGTTACCACTACACCACCAGGACCGACAGCAAGCAATAAATAATCTTTATATAGTTCATTAGAATATTAGAGGGCTGAAAAGTAAAACAGATGAATTATTAAACAGCTTAACTTATGACAATATAAAACCACATATTATCTGCCTGTCTGAACATCATTTGAAACAAAACAACAGGAATTATCACAATTACCATTACATGGTTAGTGTTTGGGAACAGAAGCTTCAAAGAAAAAACTAAATAATGGAGGAGTTTGCATTTATGTCAGGCTGGATGCACCATATAAAACATTAGATATATGAAATTTTAATTTAGAACAGGACATTGAATTATGCACAATCCAATTGGATAGGAAAAATACAAAAATAGTTGTAATAGCTATTTATTGCTCATGTTAGGAAACTTTGAAACTTTCTTGATGAAACTTGAAGATACCTTAAAGTTTTTCTTTAAGCCTAAGCATGAAGTAATTATATATGCGGACATATATATTGATTACTTAATGCCAAGTGTTAGAATGAATCGATTGAATTCCCTTCTTACTGCATATAATATGGTGTATACAATTAACTTTCCCACCAGGATTGATAAAACTCTAACACAGCAATAGATAATATATTTGTAAATTCAGACAAACTGTCATCATATTCTGTGTCTCCATTGATCAATGGTCTCTTTGGCCATGATGATCAAGTAATAGTGAAAAAGAATTCTACAATAAAACTCAAAAAATGTTATAGATATATAAAATATAAAGATATTAATGATGTAAACCTCAGTAAAATGGTGGGGACACTTCAACAAGAATCGTGGAATAGTGTCTTTAGTGCAAGTGATGTCAACAGTAAATTCAACCATTTTTTTACACATTTTAAGTAGCATTTTGAAGCATATTTTCCACTAAGAATTAAAAAAAAAGTTATAATATGAGCAGGGAATGGTCAACCCAAGGAATTAAAAAATCTTGTCAACATAAAAGATAATTATATAATGAGCTAAAGCTTAGTAAAAACCCTAAATTAAAAATACATTTTAAAAAGTATTGTAAGATATTTAGGAAAGTCATAAAAGCATTATTATCATTATCAAACACTTATCAGTCAATCAAAAAACAAAATAAAAACTACTTGGAATATAATAAAAAACAAGAAACAGACAAAAATTTGCAACAAAATGATGCAATAATCATAAGCATTAACAATCAAGAGATACAACACCCTGCAGATGTAGCAAATGTGTTTAATGATTACTTTTTTAATGTAACAAAACATTTAAATTTATACTCTGGTGATAAAAGAGATCACTAAAGGATTTAATAATCATCAATTCCCAATCAAAATAATGAATTCAAACCATGTACCACTACTCCACTAGAAATTAGTAATATCATTAGAAAACTAAAATCAAAAAATCTTCTGGTTATGTTGAGATCAACAGCAAAGTCATAAAGACCTATGCAAAGGGAATTAGAACACCCCTTAGTCACTTGTGTGTGGGTCTTTAACATTGGGTGCATTTCCTGGGAGGTTAAAATATTCAATAGTGAAGCCTCTGTTCTAAAAGGGAGAAAAGATAAATGTCTCTAATTATAGACCTAAATCTATTTCACCTACATTCTCTAAGGTGTATCAGAAAGTAATGTTCAATAGGCTTTACCATTACCTAGAAAGTAACAATATTCTAGTTAATGATCAGTTTGTCTATAGAAAAGGAATTTTAACAGAAAATGCAATAACTCACTAATGAAATGTGAACTGCATTTAATGAAAGAGTACATGTAGGAAGAATATTTTGTGACTTAGCATAGGCTTTTGATTGTGTCGATCATGAAATTCTGATAGATAAATTAGCTTTCTATGGAATAAAAAACCAATATTTAAAATGGTTTATATCCTACCTTGATGAAAGGAAACAAAAAGCAGTAATAAATTTTCCCTTTAAAAATATAAACAATGCATCAGAGGGGGGAATGATTAACCATGGAGTGCCTCAAGGATCTGTTCTGGGCTCTCTTCTTTTTCTGATATATATAAATGATCGCTCCTTATCTATTCCAGATGTGTTCTATTTGCAGATGACACAAGCATATTGATAAATGGAGATCCCTTAATGATTGTGCCATTAAACTAAATCTGGTTCTAAGTTCTTTATGTGTATGGTTCAAAGCAAACAAATTGTCTCTAAATCTAGATAAAACAAATTTTGTGAAATTCATCACTCACAGATCTCCAGATTCACAATTACAGATAGGATAATATAACAGTGTGCTTCTACAGACCAAATATAATAATTGATAAACATCTGAATGGGAAAGATCACTTCGATCTTATCATACCAAAACTTAGCAGTGCATGCTATGCAATATATGCATTAGTAATGTTGGAGCCAATTAAGACTTTAAAACTACTTTATTTTGCTTATTTCAACTCAATAATGAAATATGGTTAATATTTTGGGGAAATTCAGTTAAAAGTGAAATGTGTCTTCCTATTATGGAAAACATTCATATGAAAATAACTGGTACACATAGCAGACATTCATGCAGAAATCTCTTTAGAAAATTTGAAATTTTAACTCTTCCTTGTGAATATATATTATCCCTCATTAACTTTTATATAAGCAATAAAGAAAATTTTGTTCAAAATCAAAATATACATGACAAGAATACCAGACAAAAAACAAATCTACATAGACTGACTTCATCATTTTCCTGCCATCAAAAAGGCATTTATTATGAATGCATTTTAATACAAAATGCTCTTCCCTCTAGCCTAAAAGCCTTAATAAACAATGATAATTCCTTTAAATCTGCTCTTAGAAAATAACTATGTAAAAAGGCCTATTATTCTGTAAAGGAATATATGAGTGACAATATTATACTGAGTTATAACTACTTCACTGATTTTATATCAATGCATATGTAAACATGTATATAGTAAAATTTGTATGCTTAAGTGACTTGTCTGTTTTTGTTGTTTGGTTGAGTTGTTCTAGGTGTTCTTTTTCATTTTTATTATAAGTCTTTATGTAGATGTATACAATTTTTTTGTAAATGTAGATTGTGTACTACTGTGGTAATTGTTTATGCCAAGTTCTATGTTCGTAGATCTGTGTGACTGCTTTGCAAACTCACTGAATGCTCCAGGAACTAAACAACTAAATGACAATTTGATTTCAGATTTTCATGTTTATAAATACAAGAAATGTGCTTCAGCTAAATGCATTTAAAAATCACTGTAATAAGTTCAATTTCTATGTGCATTTAGACATTCTGTAACATTACTTGTTCTGCTTGTGAAAACAAAATACATTTTTAAATTTTGCATTTAGTTTAGAGGCAAACATGTTAGAAATTCTTATGTATAACTAACCTATTTCATCATTTTATTTTTCTATGTTCTTAGACTTGTAGCAATAAGTGTTGTATTTTGGATGAAAGCTTTTAAATCTTCCACATTAACCTAATTAGTATTAGACAAATATTATAATTATCTAAATATTTTATTTATACTGTATATTATATTTATTAAACTGAAGGTACAAAATAAATTTGAATGAAAAATAATAAATACTAAATAAGAAAATAATTTGAAACTTAAGGTCAGGTTAAGCTAAATTAAGTATGTATACATAATTATATTTTTCTTCATTTGTATTTATTTATCTTTCTTTTTCTAATTTGTAAATTGGCATAGAATTTTCCAAGTTTTTCGTACTTTTCAAAATATAACTTATTCTTTTGTAAACAGGTGGTGTTTGAATCTAAGAAAGTAAGTGTGTTGGTTACAAATCCTGATAATACAAGAATAAATGTTAAGGCAGATTTTGATGAGCCAAAAAAGTTGGTGAGTATAATTGTTGAGCAGATGGGATATGTCCTTGTGAGGAAAGAGGTTCTTATCCATTTTCCTGATATATTTTTTCCACTGTTGCAGCTGAAGTCCATGGAGGGTGAGCAGTGCAGTTGGTTTAGTGCCACCAAGTTGCAGAGAGAGGAAATTACATCTGACAGTGACTCTCATTGTGAACTCTATTTACACTCGTAAGTAACAACAGACCGATCAAGATCAGGCAGACTGAAAAGGGTAGGTCATATTGCAATCCATGGAACTTGTATTTGGAAGGTCCCATGTTCAAATCCTGTGGCCAATTTTCCATAGTTTTCCTCATTTCATTTTTAGAAAAGGTAAATACCGGGTGAGTATTTCTCTGCCATGGATTCACTTTCCACTTCATCATTCATTTTTATTCCATCTCTTTGTGTTCGTCTTCATCTTCATGTTTGTGATGTTTTATGTCAGTTCTGACATTTGATTGACCACCCACAGTGTGCATGTATAATAAGATCCAGAGATAAATCTCTGAAAGCTGACTGAATGGGCTTAGACTTTAAAGTTTTAGGAGGAATAAGTTCTAATATTAGATGATAAATGGTTAAAGAACAAAAAAGAGAAGGAAAATAACAACTGAAGTCACACTCAGTATTTTAAAGTAATTGGATAAATGCGGAAACAATTTTGTGAATAAGTGTGTTTTTAATACATAAATTTTTTATGGCATGTTCCATTGCAATATTAATTACATGCATTTTGTTTCTTTGTATGCTATTTACATTTACATGTTAATATTGTATGATCATTAAGTTTCTAGCCTATGAGTTGATTATTTTACAATATGTTGCAGTTTATCAAAATTTATATTATTAACAAAAGACTGGAATTATTTTATAAATTTGTACATGAGTTCATTATTGTCTACTGACCATTTTCTTCCTAAATATTCTAAATTTTCCGAAATGTTTAACTAATTTGCGCTCTCACAATGTGTGTCTGTGTGTATGTGTGGGGGGAGGGGGTACTTGTGTGCATTATTTTAGAAATGTAAAATCCTAAGGAGATTAAATTTTCAAACAATATAAAACCTGCATGCATTTTAAGATGAAAAAGTGAATTGAAGGACTAATGAAAATAGTGAGCCACTATAATTTTTTCTGAATACAGTGAAAATAAATGCTGCGATAAGATTTTTTTTATATAGCAGTTGCAACAATGTCAGCACTCCCTATTAGTGCTACTTAATTTTAGCTCTTTTCTTTAAGGAAGCTTACTGGAGTTACTAAGTCTCCATGATTTGACCGTGGAAAATATATGGAAAAGAACAAAATTTCTAAAAAAGTATTCTCTAATTTATTGAACTTGTATTAAGATATTAACAATTTAGCAAATACACTCTTCAAATAAATAAATTATTGTATAAAATATAACATCTGGCAGTGCACATTAATGTGATTACAATAAATTTTTAAATTTAGCAATGTAGCAAAGACTAATAAAAATTAATAACAAAATTTCTTCATATTATGATATCAAATAACTGTAATAAAAACTTGATTGTAATATAATTAATCAAAGGATTTACCCAAATATTTAACATCTGCAATACTTACCCTGATATCTGGTACCTATACCAGGATGTATTACTCCAGTTTCTTTATTTCTGTTTCATTACATATTTTATATTAATTTTTTTTAATAGTTAGGAGTACAGATCTATATAACTGAATAACTAGATTAAACTAACAAACTATACTAAAACTACAGCAGCACAATTTTACCCAAGGTACTGGTAACCAATGTTACCAGTAAATAGTCTACTACAACCACTGGCATCCAGCAGTAGTTTAAGTTTAAATGTACATAGCATTATATAATACAATATGTTTATATTTATATGGTTGCCTATTGGAGGGTGTTTCGATTTGAAATATGTAATGTTTAATGTGCTGTCTCCTTCTTCACCTGTATGCACTTCAGCTATCGCTTGGCAATCAGGCTGTTCCTCACTGGAACCCCACACTGGACATCAGATAGGTAGCTGCCAGTCTCAAACTTAAGCTGAAAATTGCTTCCTTATCAGTTGCACTTACATGTTCTGTATTCTGATGATGTTCTTCAATTCTTTTCATGTAGTCCTGGTGTTGTTCTCCCTTGTATTCTTCTTCTTTTGCCTTCTTTCTGCCTACCAATGGTCTGTCAATATATTTTATTCAGTAGATTGTTTCTTCCTATTCAGTTTTGATGTTGCTAACCACTTCTATCATTATGCTTGGGGTTGAATTCATTTCTTAATCTCTTTCTATAAGTCTTAGTGATCTTCTTAATTGAACACTTTTTGACTCATCTTCTGTTGTTTTCCTTCCACTATTATATTTTTTTGTGTTTCTATAATTTTCCATCCTATCAGATATTTTTTGTAGAATTTGGAACTCTTCTTTATTTCTTATTATGTTATTTGTATTTTTTCCTGCCAATAATTTTCTTTCATGGTTGACCAGCTGTTGGTAACTGGGACATTCAAATATAGCATGCTCCGGTGTATCTTCCATTTTGTAATTGTCACAATTGCTACTGGATTACAATTTCATTCTTTCAAGATAAACTTGATAAGGATCATGCCCCATAAAGAAGTGTACTAAACTTTTGGCAGGTTGAATGTGTTTTAATTTTATTCTTTCTTTTATTGGTGGAAGTATTTTGTGGATTCTTCTTCCCTTGTCAATCCTGTCTCACTCCTCCTGTCATTTCTACATAGAAGCTTCTTTTATTTGACATTTATTGGTACAGCTTCAACTGATTATCTCTCTTACATTTTGATAATTCTGTTCTTTTTAGTGAATAATTCACTGCCCTTTGTCTAATCTGAAAATCTACTGCCCAGATGGCCAATGTTACTAAAGAGCCCCAGCGTTGTAGTTGTTGACATTGCTCCTATGCATCTAATAAAATTTTTCTTTGTGACCTTCATACCAGTCTCTTGATGAAGACTTCTCTGTTTTTTTCCCCCAGACTCCTGCTCTGTATGTTAATATTGTTGCAAAAAGATTTGTGTGATATATGTGCATAGCCTCAATTGGTAATTTAAATTGGTTTTGACCTATATTTGCTATTTTGAACATGATGTTCTCCACCTTGTTCCACATGTCTTCAGTGTGTTTTTTGAAATTAATTTTTTCTTCTAATTGGATACCTAGACATTTAGTCTCTTACGATCTTTTTATGTTTTTGCCATTTATTTTTATTGATGCATCCCTCTTTAATTTTCCTTTTAATAATATATATGAAGATTTTGCTGAGACTATTTCAAGCTTGTACTCAATTCACCAGTTACTTACAACACTGTTTAATAAGTTCCCTTTGTTTTCTAATTCCTGTTGGCTTTTCCCTTCAACTATGATAAGGAGGTCATCAGAATATGCAATTGTCTCATTTTTGTTTTCATTCATTTCTAATTTCTCCAAAATACTTTCTAATAGAATATCCCATAATAAAGACCTAATAATGACCCTCATGGACATCCCTTAATGATTTACCTAGTTATTTTTCTATTGACACCAGTAATATGTACCTTTTTGTTTTGGCAGTAATGTTTTAAAGTATTATATATTTATAAAAAAAAAAAAAAAAAAAAAAAAATATTATATAGGCATTTAGAAAAGTTTTTCTCTCTCAAAATTTTGAAAAGTGCTGGCTTGCCCCAATACCCAAATCAGATGGCTCCCAAGCTAATGATTAACACCCAATGTCAGCTGAGATAGGCAGGCAGACAGACTGGTAGAGAAGCAGGCAGGCAGCCAGGTAGAGGAGATGATGCCACATGTTTTAACCATTCAATAATAATTAATTTAAATCTGCTATATATTCTAACCAATTAGTGATAAACACTTTTGAGGAGATTCCAAAATGTAGGCATCATAAAAAAAAGCAGAAACAGAAAAACAAAGACAGATATTAACATACATATTCATGCACAGTATACAGTATCTGAATAACAAAGATAAAGAAAATAGAAAGGAAGTCAATCTAAACAAAACACAGTTATTTGTAGTACTATACATTGCTAGTATTTGATGTGGAATCCATTAATTACACATTAGTGCAAAAAAACTCTAACTTTTCGTATACAGTGCTAATGTCTCAGGTTATCATAATTATTCAGATTTGTAGACTTAAGATATTCGTTCTTTTTCTTAATCATTACATGCACTGTAATGCAACAAGATTTGAAAAATCTAGTTCTTTGATCTCAAGGTCATGAATAAGCTAAACTGTTTTATAAATGTGTGTAGCTAAAATAACCAGAACTAGAGAAGGAGAAATTGATAAAATGCTTATATGGTAACAAAAATATTATGTGTGTGTGTGTGTACACACACACATATTGTACCAATGGCATATATATATATATACGCGCACACACACAGAGAGTGTTAATGAACTACACCAAAATAATTTCAAAGAGTGTAGAGATGTCATATGTAAGCAATTTGAGATATGCAATGTATGATCCACAACTAAACATAATATAGTTTTATTGTCTTAAACATTTTTGCATCAGATGGTCATAAGTCCTTTTAAAACCAAAGTGGATGAAAAATTGATTTAGAATGTTTTTAAAACTTCCTTGCGAGCATAGAAATGTTTATTTTCTCCAGCTTGTTATCAGCATTTTTAAGATTTAGTGCCATAAAAATCCCTCAAATCTCAAACTAATCATTTGACAGTGTGACACTGAACATTTATTAACTGCCTTCTTGCATTATGTAGCACCTCTATAGACGGTGCTCTTTAACTACTTGCATGGCATAATGCATGATGCAAGAGCTGATGTTCCGCAGGCCATGGGTTCAACTCTTTGTCATGCCATTGAATATTTTTTATTTAATATGAAATGCTGCGATACCCATACTAAAGAATTATGAGTGATTTTTACTTGATGCTTTCAAGTTTTATTCTCTTTCTCAACAATGAATGTATTACTGGCATACAATGGCTAATAAGCATACTAACTAACTTGATTCCTAAAACTTAATTTACTTTGCACATACTTAACTGCATTCTTGCATTATGTAGCCTACTCTAGAGGGAGTTCTTTAACTGCTTGTGTGATATAATGCATAAAGCAAAAGGTAATGTTCCACAGGCTCTATTCTTGTAATACCATTATTATTTTTTTTATTTAATATGAAGTGCTGCAATATGCATACTACAGAATTATAAATGAAATGTAGCTAATATGTGAATATACACCACCGAACTCATCAAATTACCCATAATTCTACCTTTGGTAAGTAGGGGTTGTAATTATATGAACTGGTATGTTAAGATTTAAATGTATAAATTGAAACATCAACTTAAAATGTAGGCTAAAAGCTGTATTATTAAGTCCTAGTCAGAAAATGACAGGAAAAAGTGATGAATGATACTTGAAAACAAATGACCACCTCTTATTTGAAAGCTAATGTCATAACCATGGCACTGAGTGATATGTTCAAAAACCTCCCATTGTTATTGTGTGTTATGCTTTTGAGGGGCATCTTCATTAACCAATGGCATAATGGCACTTTAGAAACTTATTGCCAGAGCTTCAAAATTTGGACAGATAGGCCATATACTTTCTATCCCAAATTGATTATATACAACATCTGTACACTCTCTGAAATTATTTAGGTATAATTCATTAACACCCTGTGTATACATTTATAAGAAACTTTAAGAAAATCAGCCTATTAGGCAATTCAAACTTGTTAAGAACTAGAACATTATGCTTGTGCACATATACTATCTATAAAAGAAAAAGATCCAATGTGTGATATATTTCATATTTGGCATTGTATTTTGGAATGGGAAAAGGAAAATTATGGAGAGAAGATTTTCTTTTACCAAAGTGGGATAAATAGCTGACAAATGTAAGAGGCAGAGAAATTTTAAATATATGATCAGATATGAATATAGAAAAAGTAGGAAACTCGTATACAGGGAAAGTAAATAAAAAAAATTAATAAAAAGGTGGGCAGATTTAATGAAAGTGATAATGAAATTCATTTACTTTATTTATATTGGTTTATTATGCGAAGTCTTTAACATCTCAGGCCATCAGCATCCCATTTAATGTGAAACAGATGATAAATTTTGCATAATAACCTCTTCTTTCTGGTTTAGAGTTCTTTTATATGCCATATATCTATGACAAAAAATCCACAGCTTTACTTCCCTTCCAAAGGCAACCATGCTTAGGATTTTTACACCTGAAAATCGATCTTGGCCAGAATTGCACCTACAATCTGAAATGGAAAATTTCAATATAAGATCCGAAACACTCATTAATAGCAGTTGTTTAACGATATTATTTTAATAAGTTCAATTTCATTATGTAAAGGCTGTAATACTCGATATAAAGCCACAACATTTAATAGTAATAGCTATTTAGCTATGTTAATTTAAGAAGTTCATTTACCTATGTTATTACATAAGATAAAGGCTATAATATTTGATTTGAAATCAAAGCATTCATTGATATGGTTGTAATTATATGAATTATATGAATAAATTCATTTACACATGTTTATATATTACATAAAGGCTATAATGCTCAATATAAAGCCACAAACATTTAATAGTAATAACTATTTAGCTATGTTAATTTAAGAAGTTCATTTACCTATGTTATTATGTAAGATACAGGCTATAATATTTGATTTGAAATCAAAACATTCATTGATATTTTTTTTAATTTTATTAATTAAAAAAGTGCATTTGCATATGTTTTTATATTATATAAAGGCTATAATGCTCAATATAAAGTACAAACATTTAACAGTAATAGCTATTTAGTTATGTTAATTTAAGAAGTTCATTTACTTATGTTGGTATGTAAGATAAAGACTATAACATTTGATTTGAAACTCAAAATATTCATTAATGTTTTTAATTATATTAATTTAATAAGTTCATTTGCACATGTTTTAATGTTAGGCAATGGCTTTAATTTTCAGTTCAAATAAACATTCAATGGTAATACCTTTTAAATCATATAAATCTAGTAAGCTCATTTGTAAAGATTTCATATATCAGATAAGGCTATTACAATGTATGTCTTAATGTTTGTTTGTTGGCCTTTATGATAATAACGAATTAGAAAAATGTAACAACTCAAAGGAACACATACATAGCCAAGAATATGAAAAGATTAAAACTACAGATAAGAAAATTGTAATACTAAGTGAATCAATCAATGACAAGCGTAATAACATTAATAATGTGTACCAAGAATGAAACATGGGATAGACAGCTTTATTGTGACTAAAGAGAAATTAACGAATTTCTTTCGCTTAGTATGTTAAAAATATAATGCATTGTAATGTATAGTATCATTCAATTCTATTATAATAAGTGAAGTTTTTTTCCCATAATTAGTTATGTTTTGGATTCCATCAAGAGAAGCTGTATTTTAAATTCCATTAGCAGAAATCATGATTTTTACTGTGCATAAAGAAACAGTATCTTAGCATTATGTAAAAATAAGTGGTGATTAACATTTTGTGGAAGAAATTACAAAATTATTAAATATGGTAACTGATAGGAGTAACGAATTTGAATTAATATCCATATAGGAAAATTGTGTACGGGTTACAACAGGACAAAAAGTAAGGTTTGGGAATGAAACATAAATTATAACACGTCTGTCTCATATTCAGTCTGCATATAATATTCTCAGAGTATATCGTAATCAGAAAAGTGTACTGTTGTATGATAATAACAAAACATTAAATAAACTGTATATTTCTATCCATTGTGATTTTGCTATAATTAAAATCATGCTCCGTTCACCCCAGAAGCATCAAACGTCAATGGCGGCATCCCCTGTATTTGCCATTTAAAAAAATTTGGTCCCCCAATGTGTTGGCATCTACATTGACGGCGACGTCAATTATTTCCGCTACAAATCTTGGGTCTAACAGGCAAATATGACTACCACTAGACCACCATAACCAATATAATGAAACTTAAAATTACATAAGAATCATATGAATTAATGAATATGTGAATGTTTGCAATTATTTAAATGTATCCCTCTTACATATACAACCACAATGTTAATGGTAGAGAGGAATTAAAGAAATGCAGGTCCATAACTTGTTAGTTTCTTATCTAAATAATATTGTATCTGTTGATTATTAATAAACATTATTACTAGTATTATTATTAGTTTATATTTGTATAGTAATTTGTATGTTTTTATTGTATTTTCTTATCTGATAAATTTTTATATTTCACTTTATATAAAATAATATTTAGGTATAGCTGAGCCAAAGTCTTCTGGATATTCCAGTGAGAAATTGCTGATAATGTGAAGTCACAGGCTTAACAGTTAATTAAGTAAAGTTATAGAATTGAAATATTAATAAATTTGGGACCGAACACAGTGAAACATGCATTAATATTCTCTTCTGAATGGAAATATTTAGAACACTCTATGATTTCACTTACATGTTGAATATTTCGACTCAGAAGAGATTAAAGTTATAGAAATTGAAATTGAAATTAATTAATTCTTCATTCACTTATGTATATGATATATATTTATTTATATCTTTATTTCAGATTGGGATTTGGCAAATACGAACCCATTAATTGGAGCAAGACGCTGTTGCCACAGAAATCAGATCTGCCCAGCCAACTTCTTCATCGCATTGTTAATAGCATGTAAGTGGCACAAAAATTTCCATTCAGTCAGCAACAAAAGTAAATATTTACTGAACTGTTAATAATGTAAAATAAAGGGTGTTTAAAAAATAACACAGAATTTAAATTGTGTGCTATTTTTTCTATTGCATTCACAATGCTCTCTGAAGTATTTGTAGTAATCACATTCCTTCCAGTTAGCTGTGGTAATGAGTTATCTTGATGGAAAAATACACATGACTTGAGCGCATAACTATCATGAAAACATATTACAAATAGAAATAGTGTTGTGCTGAAATCATGCCAAATTACATTGTATATTTGGGTGGAAAAAAGTGTCAAATGAAACGACTGTAAAATCACTGGTTCAAAAGGTTTGAACAAATAGGTTTGGTGGGGGAAACAAAAGAAGTGGGTGTTCTCATACCTGCCCCTGTAGGCATTAATGTCATTGAGTTTGAGAACACCAATTTACCGGGGGTCTCTTGAGACATTTCGAGAAGCATTGTGCAGCGGATTATGGCAAAAGATCTACATGTGCACCCACACAAGATTCAGGTGACTCAATAGCTTAAATTGAACTACCATGTGAAGTGATGGGCAATCTTCTATTGGGTTCTGGAGAATGGATGGTGATTTTCCTAAGAAAATCATCTCAGTGATGAGGTGCATTTACATTTGGATGGGTATGTAAATAAGTAGAATTCTGGCATTTGGGGCTGGAAAATCCTCATGTTATTGAAGAAAGGCTAATTTATTCCCCATTGACTATGTGGTGTTCATTTTGGTGTGGTAAAACTATTGGGCCATACTTTTTCATAAAAACCGTCTGGAAATGAAGTAAATGTCAATGGTGTACATTATCACGAGATAACAGTATTTTTGTGGCATCAATTGGAAACCATGGACTTTAGCTATGATGTTGATGAGATGTTGTTCCAGCAGGATGGTGCCAAGCGTCATGCAGCGTGTGATACCATTGCGTTGTTACAGCAGAAATTTCATAGTTTCAGGCAATAGTCACCAAGGTCTTGCGATCTTACACAAGTAACTTTTGATCTTTGGGAATTTGTGGAGTCCAAGGTTTACAGCAAATGCATACAAATCATTTCTGAACTTAAAGAAGAAATCTGACGTGCTATTATAACAATTGACCCACTAGTCTGCAAAAATGTGATTGCAGATTTTGTCAAAAGGGTGCACAGGTATCTAATGAGACATGGAGGGCATTTTCTGGTTATTATTTTCCATATTTAATCAGAGTGTTTACTCTTTCAGAGTATGATACAACTTTGCCAATTCATGTATAAATGAAGATTATTTGTAAATTTAAATCCTGTGTTACTTTTGGACCATCCTTTATAATGTTAAACATGAAATATAATACAAATACATTATAGTTTTTCTGTTCTATTGATGTATAATAACATCTACTGGAGTACAAAATTAAGATCTAGTGAATAAAATGCACCTCATTACTTCAATTTAATCTATTTTAATCATTAAGGTTCATGAAAGCATATTTCCTGATAACTTTGGAATCTGTGGAAAAGATATGAGGTGATACCATTGTTCTAAAATAGTAATGTGCCTGTTTACTGTTTTTCATGGTATTTATGTTTGCTGGTTCATATAAACTTAATTGTGAATGTATAAGTTGTTTAGTTCTGAGGTTATGGTTATGACCCTGCATTTTATCTCAAATAACAGCCCAAGAAAAAAGTTGAGATGTTATCTGATCTGGCATCAATATGTGGTGTTTCTATGAGAATTAATCTTTAAAATCACCAAAATAGTTATGAATGTTTGAGGAAATTACAGCAATTGCAATGCATAGTTTGTGAACATTTTCATTTAGCAGTAATATGAAGATTTTTATTTTATACTTCTTCTTAATAAATATACAGTGGATGACATTTGCATGAGCATCCAATGGTAATGCAGCTTGAAATTTACATCTAAGTCTAATGGTTTAAGCCCACTGTTGAAATTTTAGTAATAAACTCCATGATCACATTTCTTTTATATAAAGTGTTAGGAGCATGTGCCATACAGGTATCCATGAACAGCATGATCTTTCAACCTCTCTTCTTCAATTTTGTATCCATTGCATGCAAAGCCAGTTCTTCAAACATTTATCCATGATTTGCTGTTATTGCATACTTTTTGGGAGCATTGCAACATTTTTAAAACACTTTTTTCACAAATTTCCTTGTAGTTAGCGGGGCAGCTCAGTAATGAGTTCTACAGCAATTAGTTAGTTTTTTTATCGCAGCATTGACTGGCAGATAGAAATAACCTCAACTTTATGCTGGAACCATGTAACAAGCATTCTTTCAGGCACCCATATGTACTTTTTGCTCTGAATGTATGATTGTTTACTTATATTTCTAAACACATAAGCTTGCTCTTCAGTCTCTTTTGCTTTGGCAATGATAAAATTACATGGAGTAATCCCACTTCCCTGGACCCTATATTAGCTTCAAGTCACTTATCCATCCTGCACTGAAGAGCAGTTTCTAAGAAAAGTTCCACATACACACATTATTATTGAGGAAATCACTCAATTTATACTAATTTTCACAAAATTAGTAAAATTTATCTGAACCAAACCAAAATTTGTATCAATCAAACCTACTTCAGAGGCAGATACACAAAAGAAGTGTTTAACAATGGGAAACCCACTCTCACCATTCTTGGCAGATATGTACTTGAGTTCTTGGAAAAAAAATTAAATGTAACTTTTCCATATATACACAATTGTTGGTACTGTTATGTTGATGATGTCTTTGCAATAGTAAATGAAAAATGGAAAGAGGATGCAATAAAACTACTCAACTTACAAGAGAGAAATGTTAAATTTACAATGGAAATAGAAAACAAAAAGGTTCTTCCCTTCTTGGATATAAATTTTTATAAAAAATGGCAATAATCTGGAATTTGGCATATTCAGAAAAGATATCCACACAGATAATTATATATAACCAACAGCCACAATCCAAAACAACATAAACTCACCATAATCAATATTCTCACATTCAGATTATCCTACCAATAAGCAAGACAGAATATAATTCAGAGTACCATAAAATCATAGATATAGCACAGAAAAATGACTGCATTTATGAAATCAGTTGCAAAGACTGCAATATAAAATACATAGGCAAAACAAAAAGAAATATTATCTACGGTTTAAGGAACATGTGAGAAATGTAAAATATAACATACAGAAAAATCAGCAATAGCAGACCATTTCTGGCAAAAGAACCAGGAATTCCAGAATGAACAAGAACTCCTAAAAGCTCATCAAAAATCCATAGAATTAACAGTGTGGGAAAATATATTCATAAACAAAAATTGATAAATTTTGATCTCCCAAACAACAGTAACCTCATCACTAAGTTCATAAAATTTACAGAGTAACATCTTAATACCATGCTGGGAAGCAGACATTGGAGCCACACTGAAGACAAAGACAACAGCCTTTGAAACATGTCCAAGTAAGTGGAACAAAATTAGTGAAATTTGAGTGATTTCCTCAATAATAATTTATTATATTATACTATAATTCACTATGAACCCCCTATTCAAAACAAAGTATGGTTTGTTTAAAAAATTTGAGCTCAGACACAGATTAAGAAACTTACAAGACAAAGTCAGCAACAATATTTAAAAGAATGAGTGATGCTCTGTGCTTCTAGAGGCTTCAAAAATGAAATAAATTAATATTCAAAGTACAGGAATTTTTCTTAGATCTTCAAGGAAAAAATGAGTTGTGTAAAAAATGTATAGGCATGAAACATATAAAAAGTTTTGCTTTAATTGATAAACTGAAATAATAAAGCACTAACATACATTTATTGAATTTACCAGCACAATATAGAAAACATTCTTAATTTTATTAATGTTAATCAATATTATAGCTATCTCCTTAATGAATTTCAGACTCTTAATGTTCAGCTCATTTAATCTTTTAGTAATCCAGATACCATAGTCCATGTGGGAAATGAAAAATTTCATTGCCATCTTCTAGTTCTGCAGTGCTACTCAACATATTTTAATAAATGCTGTTGTGGAGAACTTAAACTGCCAGAGGTCAGTATGTATTATTTTAGATGCATTTAAAATTAATATTAAAAATTAAGCATTTAGGGGTGCATTTATAAACTACTTATGAATATATGAATACTGCACATTTAGCATATGCCACATAACTCAAAAACAAATTTATGAAACAACCACTAAGAGACTATGGGAAATCCTAAAACAAGAACTTTATGAATAAAGATAGGCAACTGTAAAACAGATAGGAAAAAAAATATTAAAGTCTTCAGCAGTATATCAAATAGCATTCAACAACTAGCCAGAAAATTCACAATAGCTCTATTTCATGTAAAAACTGGTCATACTTGTATGTCACAAACTAATCTGTGAGCAACAGTCCAGACAATGTTGTGGTAAATAAAATCACCTTCTGGACTGAAAATATTTCAACCTTGCTAAGCAGAAGAAAGTAATGTAGTAGCAGTACATAAATATTGGATGTTAAATTTAATTAAATAGGCAGAAAATAATTTCTTATATCATTTCACAATAAAACTATAACTATACCAGAAGCATATTGAAGAACAAGTTGATTATTTATCCAAGCTAATTGCTTCTCAGCTTTGCTTTAATTTTAATAGATTGAATGTTCATGTCTACTCAATAGCTCTATGAAAAAATTTTATGTTTTAATTTAATTTATTAAATCTTATTATTATTATTTATACTGATTAATATACATTTTCTTGCTGAATAACCAAGTACAAAGAGAGAGAAAAAAAAAGTGAGACTGCTGTTGTAATATTTTATTTTAAAATTCCAATGGCAAGCTTTAGAAGTAATTCTTGCTTGCTTTTGGTAGATGGTATAAATTAGGTTCTGATCTTTTATGTGGATCTATTGCAGTGCATTGAAGAAGATGTTCATAATGGTAGCTGAGTTTCTTCATATGGTGCATTCAAGTAAACTTTTAATTTTATGTAGGTGGCCAGCCACATAGTCATTGTGCATGTTGAATCTGGACATTGTTACTGTATCCTTTCTTTCTGCTTATGAGTATATTTATTCCAGGTGCTCTTTATCTGTTCCCATAATTTATAATTTGATTTGGTTTTTCCTTTTGTTCTATCTGTGTTTGTATTTCTTTTGAAGGAATGATATAAGACTATAGGAGGATAGTTTGGTCCCATTTTGCTGTAGGGCTGTTCCTTTCTTTGCCATCATCTGCCCTTTATATTTCCTAACAGGCTCATGTGGAATGTTATCCACTGAAGGTTTATGATCTTATCTATTTTTCTGAGCTGTAAGATTGATTTGCATATTTCCAATATTTTGTTATTTTTTGGTGTTTTATTTGATGTTGTAGCTGCAATAGTACATTTTGAATCTGTCAATAGAACTGCTTTTTGTTCTGAACATTCGATTTTTCACTCTATGCTCTTCTATTTCAGCATCAAAACTGGTAATTTTTTGATCTACTGGTAAATAGTGGGAAAAATTAAGATTATTGTATGATTGAGTTGAACTACACACTCTTATTGCTCCACTTACTTGTTTATATGTAGAATTAGTTTCATGAACCCTTTTATTCACATCCTCAGCTAACCTTGGCTTGACAGTTAGCTGAGGATGTGAACAAAAGGGTTCATGAAACAGTTCTACCTATTATAAACAAGTAAGTGGAGCAATAAGAGTGTGTAGCTCGACTCAATCATACAATAATCTTAATTATATGATTAGCTTCACTGTATAATTAACATTTTTAGTAAGTGAGAAAAATTTTTACAGTGTATTAGATCACGTTCTTGTCAAGCACCCTGAATAATACCAAATGCTCTACAAAATAAGGCAAAAATATAGCAACTATTGTAACTTTCAATTGGAACTATTCAATGTAGAAATGACTATCGTCTTTTGCAAAATAACCATATTAGCAGAAATGCATTTGTATCATGTACCCTGAACTTTTTTTTTTAATATTTAATGCCTGTTTCTATTGAGGTATCACAGGCTTGGACAATGATGATATTTGAGATTAAATAAAAGTTGGAAAGGAATTTTGTTTGAGATTGAAGCATTGTAAAATTAAGTTAAGGATATCTTCCATTCATTCTTTTCCAGGTTTTCCTTCCTCATTAACGGAAAATGCCAGCGAGGTACCCTAAACTTAGGACTGGAATCCTTCCTTTTCCCCAAAGAAACAATTATTTCTCATATAAACAATGTAGTACAGTTTTTTCATTTTTTTTTTTATCGGGAGTGATACCTCCTGAAACATATGTCCAGATTTTTATGTAAGTGAATGGAGTTAATGTGAAAAAACTGTACTACATTGTTTATATGTATACTACTCCATTGTCAACAGCTTCGTAAGTACATTTAATTATTTCTCAGTTCTTAGTTTTATCTTATATATCATCAGTGTCCATTGCCTCTATGAAAATGGGCATTAAATACTGTAACAAAAAATGAACAAATGAGGAACCCACCTCATGTCTCACAGGCAAATGTTAATGTAAATTTACATGAGCACTATCTTGAGTAGACAGTGGACTTGTAGATATTAAAAAGAATCATTTTTGGTGCCTAAACTAAGCTTTAAAAAATAACAAATATACTCTATAAAACTGAAAATGAACGTTACAAATATATTTTAAAATAATTTTTTTAAGAAAAATTACTTAAAAATTTGAGGTAAGCCCATAATTAATTGCTCTTTAAATTTCATATACATAATCTCTATTTTATTAATGCACCATTTTCAAGTAAAAAATAATTATAATAGATTTTAAAAGTACATTATTTAAGCTAATACAACTAATAATCATTCCAAAAAATTCATTAAATATGGTATCGGAAAAACAATTAGAAAATATTAATAAGAAAATATTGTTTTCATCATAAGAGAAAACTGATATGGTATATGTTTAATTTTTCCAAGTAAACTAAAAAATAACTTTTCGAAGTAAAGCTTAAATGAGAACATGATCAAGTTTAGATAACTAGAAAAAATAATGATCATACTGTTTAACATTAGTTACTTATTTCTCATAAATTATCTCTCAATAAATAATATAAAAAGTGCCTTTTCCAAATTTTTCATCAAAATACAACAAATTATTATTGAGGAAATAACTCAAATTTCACTAATTTTGTTCCACTAACTTGGACACATTTCAAAGGCTGTTGCTTTTATCATCATCATCAAGGTTCCACCTTCAGCTTCCCAGCAATGATATTAAGATGACACTCTATGGATTTTATGAACTTAGTGATACGATTGTTGTTGTTTGGGAGATTAAAGTTAACCATATTTTCCTTGTTTTTGTTTATGAATATATTTTCTCCCACTGTTAATTATATGGGGTTTTGAAGAAATTTTAAGAGTTTTGATTCCTTTTGGAATTCATGGTTCTTTGCCAGAAATGGAGTGCTTTGGTCACTCACTAAAAAAATGGTGGTCTTTTCAAATACTACTACTATTTTTATCTAAGTTACTTTCTTGCCTCAATAAGTCATTATTTGTCAAAGCCTTCCTAAAAAGAATACTCTCAAAGAATTATCATTTCTGCTCATTTTCTCAATGTGTGTGAGCAGAAAATATTTCTAAAGTTTAAAATTAAACATTTATTATTATTATTATTATTATTATTATTATTATTATTATTATTATTAATTATTATTATTATTATTACTAATTATTATTATTATTATTATTATTATTATTTTGTTACTCACTTTATTAATATAAAGAACAATATGTTAATTATGCAGTAAAGTATTTATAAATTTTTATTTACTATATATGTTGCAGAAAAAAGTGACACCAAGAGCATTTGCTACAATATACAAATGGATGACCTGTGCACAATCTGACAGTTATCAGTTTTTACAAAGGGAAAATATTCTTGAAGTTCTGAATGTAGCACAATTCCTTGGCATCAGAGGTAACCTTTATGATATGTAGATACAAAATAATGATTTGGCCGAGTCATCAACCAACCAATCAATCAATCAATTCAATTAATTCCTTGTGGAACACAGGATCTCAACAAAATTTCTCCAGCACTCTATACCTTGCCAAAACTTTTACTCCTCTCCAGCTATTTTTTGCTTCCTTCAGTTCCCTCTCAATTGTACTCCTTGGTCTGCCTATCATTCTGCTTCCTTGCAGATTCCATTCCAAGGCCTATCTAACTATGTATTCCTGTTTTTTATGTAACATATGTCCCATTCATTTGCACTCTTAATCTATTCTACAATTAATCCATTCTATTCTACTACTCTGATTTGTAATTCTCCAAAGTTCTTCATTTAAGATTTTGTTTGGCAACCAAATTCTTATGATATATCCAGCATCTATTCACAGATGTCTGTAGATTCTTTATAGTATATTTTTTTTACTTTTCATGTTTCACATCCATATAAGAGGACATATTTTATATTTGTTTCAAATATCCTTAGTTTCTGAAAAATTAATTTCATCGCCATATTGAATGTAACTGGGCAAAGGGTCCCTAACTTTATTCACACATTTCTAAACATCAATATCTGCACTTCCATCTTGGCTCATCATATTGGTGAGATATGAAATTCTGGCACTTTCTATTTTTGATCCCACCAGTATCAATTTAGAGTTATTTTTCTGGAGTTATTTGATGCACATCTTCTTTGTTTTCCTGGAATTAATTTTAAAGTTGATATCCTTGTCTTCTACTTTCAATAAATTTAATTTCCTCTCCATTTCATCTAGACTCTGGGCAAGGAGGCATGGTCATGTGTAAAATTAGCTCCTCTAATGAGGAATTAAGTCTCCACTACATACCACAATTGCAATCAGCTGCTCTATGAAGCATCTTATCCAGAGTCATGATAAATAGAATTGCTGATAAGAGGTATTCTTGTTTAACCCCAATTTTTATCAGTAGTGGTTTGTGAAAAGCTTTCCTTGATGTTCTACATGACACATATATCCTTCATACATATTTTGTGCTAATCAAGTGATCTTTACAGGGATGCCAAATATTGCCATTGCCTTCCACATTTTCCCCTATTACCTATTTGGGTCAAATGCTTCTCAAAGTCAATGAAGAGCAAATATAGTGCACTTTGACATTCAGCTGACTGTTTAACTTGTCTGAGTACAGATAAAAAATATCCATTGCTAAGAATATAAAGATCTTATTCCAAGGATTATCTTCTTATAAAACATACTATGTTTGTTGATGCATACCATATTAAATTGCAAATTATTATAGTTGAAAGAAAAAAAAAGAAATAATGCTTTTATATTGAAGTGTGTTTTCTTTTGCAGAAATACAAAATTAACATAATATGCCCCTTTATTTTCAAAGAAAAATGCATAAATATACTGTTTTCATTTAAGACAAGAAAAGACCAAAGAAAGAGCCCTGAGAAGCAATGTTCAGCCTAATTCTGTTGTTTCATCTTTTTATATTTGCCAGTTTTTGCCCTAACAACATAGATGGTTGAGGTCATTAAGGTATGGAACCCTGAGTGGGACGTCTGGGGTTTGATTCCTGCCAAGGTCATCTTTTATGAATGAGATTTTGTCCAGGTTTTCCTTAATCATCATCAGTGGCAAATGCCAGGAAGGTAGCCTAATTCTTTCTTACCCTGTAAGTCCTTACTCATTTGATCATTTTATCTCATGTATCGCCAGTTTTCATTGCCTATTATGCCTCAGAAGCAAAAATTAAACATAATTAAAACAAAAAATAAAATACCTTTGCAAGCTAAACAGCTGGGGTTGTCACTTGTCATATATTTCAGGTTAAAATTACATGTGCCACATTATAAGTGGTTGCGCCATAAAATAATGGCTGTGTTATTTTTTAGATTTTTCATTTTCTAATTACTGAACAGGAGGTGTGAAATCCATATTTAAATAACATGGCAGGCTGGATTTATATTTTTGAAGTTAATGTTCATTTGCTCACTGACTAATCAATGAATGTCGATAGTACATTGCTCACATAATTTGTAACTACTATTATTTCACCCACTACTGCCCTCAGTAGAAAAATTTCTCACTTACTTCAGCAGTAAACTGCTGATCAGATCCGATTAGTCGTTAAATGGTTGACAATGTGAGCGAGTACCTCATGAAACATGTCCCAGTTTACTTTTAAATAAGTTTTTAAAAAGTGGAACATCAAAAGAGTTTTGATGTGATGACATGATTTTAAGTAGTTTTACTTTTAGTCTAAATCAGATTTTATAATAGTTTCACTGTGTTGATTCCTACATTCAGTTTTAATTAAAGTAAACTGCTTACCTAAGCAACAATGTGCATATCAGTGAAGCAGGCAGAGAAATGGACTGAGTGAAATATTAAAAAGTAATCTAAATAATTCAACAAAAGCAATAGCTAAAATGTTGGATTCTAATGATATTTCTATTAAAACTCCATCCAAAAAGGAAATTTAAATGTATAACATCATGTCAAGTAAATTGGGAATCTTCATGTACATGGGTTAAGCTTATGATAGGAAACTGCTACAAGGCTAAACACATTATCTTTGCATATGATTTCTCCATGTCTGATGGTAATGAATCAGATCTTAAACAACATGAAAGATTTAAAAAGCATAAAGTTAATATTAGATCATAATCAAAATCAAAGTATTTTACTTCATATTTTGGCAGGCATACAAGTCCTTAACTGCAGCAAGATAAAATTACAGCTTTAGAATTAACTCTTGTGTTCCATGCTGTGAAACACAACCTGAGCTAGGCAAATTCTAACGAATTAATATGCGATGTTTTTGAAGATTCCAGCACCACTAGTGGCATTTCAAGTGGGAGAACTAGGGGTGAAACTTTTATAACAAATATATTAGGACAAAAATGTTTAAAAAATATAGTTTCTGACACTGCTTTGTTAGTTGCAATTGATGCAGGCTGTTAAGGAAATTGTAAAATATTTTTCTGTGTATGATGTACAAGTTTGGCCATGAATCGGGTGATTTTGCAACAGTGCTTTCTTTAATTTGACATGAGTGAGGAGGGGGAGTGAGATGGAGCTGCCTCCAACTTGTAAAGCGTTATATAGTACTACTAATTACTATAGTAATGAAGCATGCAGTAAATAAAGAAGATTAAAAAAAAATACACACTCACATACATAGGGCAGCTGTTATACAGCTATTGATTGGAGCTCAGCCTGTTGGTGTCTTGAGTTAAGGAGTGCCCTTGCAATGAACTTGATTAAAGAGCTATCTGCTTCTGGGATGTCAAAATTCATTCAAATTTGCTAATATATTTTTATGTTAATCCTTTCCAAACTTTTTGTTTATTTATTTAGATTTTTTTTAACCATCTTTACAACTTGATGTTAATTCTATCTTGGCACATTTTTGAAAAAAACACGAGATAGAAAGAAATATCAAGTGATTAAGGGTGGTTCAAAAAACAAAAGAATTAAGCATCTGGGAAAACACTACCATAAAAAAAATAGAGCAACTTTAATGAATTTTGACATCCTGGAAGCAGACAGCTTGATAATCAAGTTCATCTTGAGGCCATCAGACAGGAATAGGCACAGCTCCAATCAAAGATGTGGACAAAGGTCCATGGAACATCTCCTGATTAAATCTTGAATAAGTGAAGCTAGGAAGAGTAATTTTTAAATAGTACTACTCACTTTCTATTGAATTTCTAGATTTGGAAGACCAATGCTGGTCATTCATTAATAATGAGGAATTATTCTCAGAGGATAAGGCATTCATGTTATATCTACAAGCAAAGAAAATGGGTAACATAGCTGTCATGGAATTGATGGTATCTCGCATCATGCAGTTCTTTCTGATTCTTGTTAGCTCCAGAGATTTTCTAGAGCTTTCATTGGATGAACTTTGTACCCTTCTACAATCTAGTTACATCTGCATCCACAGGTATATAAATGAATACACATTATTTATCTACAATTTTAAAGATATTTAAAAATGGAGAATTTCTTAGATGTAAGTGTATATAATACGTTTAATAATTACTGGATAAGATACAACACCAAATTTGGAAAGATGAACAAAGCAGAGGCTTAATATAAAAGGAAAAATGTATGTGTTAAAGATGCATATTGGATTTTTAGATTGAGTAAAACACAATAAAAGATGCCAAAAAAGATTGAATACAAAGAAACTATATTTAGCAATCAAGAATATTACAAAGATATTTTTACATTTATGAGCTGCAATATAAACAGAAGATAAAAGTAGCAAAATAGATGCAGCAAATAATTTGTAGCGAATTACAACAAGGCTGCAACATACATGCAGGCACAATGAAAAGGGTAAACTATAAATAACAATATTTAAACAATAAGGTTTAAAGATGGTGAATTATAAAATAATAATAATAATAATAACAATAATAATAATTATAATAATAGTTGTCATTTAAGAGAATGTAAATTGGTTGAGAGAAAGAGAGGGCAATAAAATTGAAAGAGAAAAATTTTGGGAAAATTTAATGGCATTCACAATAAGACTTGTTGAAAAGATTTTTTTGTGATTGATGATTATTGATTACTAAATATACTTGGTTTATCCCACTTATGTATTCAACTTGTTTACATTAAACACTCCACTTATTTACATAAAACTAAGACATGTATCGGGAGCACTCAAGCCCATCTTCAGTCATTGAACGACTGAAGATGGGAGTGAGTGCTCCAGAAACAGGTCTTAGTTTTATATAAGTGGAGTTTAGTGTGAACAAGTTGAATACATAAGTATAAGATATATGACCACTCCATTGTCTACAGCCTCGTAAGTACAATTTATTTAAGTGCTGGTTTACTTATATCAATGTTAAATTTTATAATTTGTAACTTAGCATTAACTATGAACATTCAAAAGAATGGAAAGCATTAATATGTGGCATATTTTTTTTAAAGTGGTACTGTTAGGAAATAAAACCTATAAATAAATGTGTAAAAAGCTGTATCACACCACCTGATATAAGTCATATTTAATAATAACTATAATCTGAAGTGAATGCAGATATTACCAAATATATATGCTATATGTATGTCATATTGATATATAAGATTTCTCATAAATACCTCTTTTGAGTATATACTGGTTGCAAACTAAAAAGATAAGTAAGTTTATTTCTTCCTTATACTGCAGAAGAGCCTAACAGGCTTGAATAAGTAAGTCATTTTCTTCCTTTTGAAGAAAGTCTTCTTGACTTTGAAGAACTCAAGAAGTTTGAAATATAGTGAGTGATAATCTGTGAATATCTAAATGTTTTATCCTTTTTCTGCTTCTTTAGTTATTGTTATTTTATATATACCTATATATAAATGAAAAATAAAGTAACACTTTGAATAATATAACTAATAACAATAACTAAAGAGGCAGAAAAAAATATATGTATATAAATTCAATTGTTTATTTATGTAAATTCTATAGATATGTCCATTACATTTGTACAATGATAGTGGGTGTTTAATCCTATTTTGGATTTGTTGGTCAGGTGGTACATTGTTCGTTAATGAATTTGTCCCAAAAGAGTAATCATGTACAATACCCATTTGTTTGTTATTTATTCTTTTAATCTTGTTATTAAGAATGATCAATAGTATAAGACAACTTATTGTATAACTCTGTACTATGTATACTTTTGTCAAATTGTGTATGACACTGACATTTGTAATGCTCCAAATGAACATAGGATCCTCTACAAGAATTAATAAATTAAATTAAAAAATCAGGAAATAAACATATTATTATTATTAAAATAATTCCATGTCATTCAACCTAACTTTATTTTAACTAAATTAAGCCTAATTTACTTTTAACTAAAACGAGATTCTATTCATAACATTTCAGTATACAATTACATTGGTTTTTTTGTTATGGTGCTGAATAGTAAAAGAGATGAAGACTTAGAAGTTTACACTAAAGTTTATTTGACTTAATCCAAATATAAATTGAAACAAGCCTTAAAAATGTAGTCTTATTCTGAGTTAAACCTAACATAATTTTGGTTTACATAAAATGCAGTCCAGTAACATTACGGAATATGCATATAGAACTTGCTATTAGTTTTCCATTGGGATAGTGCATAGTTAACTATATCATACAATAAAAGTGTTACCCCAGCTTATAATAAACTAACTTAAAATAATATTCATCAATCTTACATAAATTACTCCACTATGATAAATCTAACCTAATCTAAACCTAAATATACTCAACACCACTTAGACAATCCACATAGTGAAAACCATTAACCTGAATTAGACTTAACTTTGCCTAAAATGTAATGCAAAGAGCAATATTACAGCACAAACTGGGTTTGATTCCTGATTGAGTTAGTTTTCTGACTAAGGGTTTTTCAGGATTTTTTCAGGTTTTTCAGGTCTTAAGATGAATGCCAGGGAAACGCAGGTCATGAACTTCCCTGAGATCATTGGGCTGAATTATTATCCCCCTGGTAACTATCCTTGGGATGCTGTAGCTGTAACTTCCAGGCACTCCTACCTCAGAAGTTGACTACACTCTTGCCAGGCTGAGGGAGCATCCCAAAGTCAGAATGGACAATGTTGGCACTGAAAAAAATATTAAAGCAAAAAGATATTGTCATCAGTATTTTTCTGTCCTGATGCTAATAATATAATGTGAATTGAACACAAATACTTAATCTAACTTAATCTTACTGTGTAAATCTAACATAAAGTTAATCTAAAATGGAATTTTATTCAAAACTTTCATTATACACAACTTACAGTGACTCTCTGCTATAGTATTGAATGGCAAAATGAATGAAACTGTATAAATTACATTTAAATCTACACAAAATCATGTAGATTCCCACATATCTAAATTAAAACTATTCCTGCTTTGCTTAATAAATAATCATAATAATTAACAGCAACAATGCCCTCAAATGGAAACTTTTACTTTAAGTGTTGAGCCAAGAAATTCACTAACATTTAATAATATAGTCCGAATGGTAAAGTATTTTGTAAAGGATAGTGAAATGTATATTTTGAAAATAATGTTTCCTTTGCAATGCTTTATTTTCAAATCCATGGTGAAGGTGGCCTGAAATGCCATAATGAGCATGATTTATAGGAATGGAGAAGAAGCTCTTTTTAGTAATTTACATAAATTTTAATTTCATTGAATTAAAATACAATTAATTTCTATGAAATATTTTCTTATCAAAGTTGTATAACAAATTAACACTATATAGGATCTGAAGTAACACTTATTCAGCTTATAAGTCTGTAATATTAATAATATGTACATTATTATTTTTAGTGAAATAGAAGTATTTATGTCAGCAGTGAGATGGCTTATGTCTGATTGGGATCATCGGCAAAAGCATGTGTATGAAGTTATGAAATGTGTGAGATTTGGACTCATTGCCCCATGGCAGCTAGTTGATATTCGACGTAATCCCGAGAATCCTGAGTTCTTGGAGGTAACATCATTTCCTGATATACAGCAAATGATTGAAGATGGTTTGGCGTGAGTAGTTCTTCTATAGTAATTATATATTACCAATGATATTAAAATAAGATTTTAAATATGATATTTTGGACTTTTTCATAGCACATTGCTCATTTCATAACTCAAGCACACTTTAGGAATTTCATAAAACTTAAATAAAATCTATTTAAAATGGTCAAAACCAAGTCACTTTAGACACTAGGATTCAAAACACAATTATTAATTTAATTAATATGATAAACAACTTGTCATGTGAAAAAGGCATAAAATTTATTCATATCATTAGCTGATGAACCTCAATGATTGGTCCCAATTACTCTGTAAACAATTAAGGGAAAACAATGATTGCGTGGAAAATTATCAATTTCTTAAAAGATATAAACTTACAGATTAACCCTCAAAAAAGTAAATTAATTCTGTTTGAAAATTACCCATTTACATAAAGAGACAGATATTGCAGCATACTTATATAGTTCAAAAATAAAAGGTAATAGCTACAATTTCTTAGGATAAAGCTCGGATGACTGACTAACTTGGGATTCCCATGTTGAATGTACATGTAAAAAAATTAGTTCAAGCTTATATGTATTGAGATATCTATCTTTGTATCTAGATGATAATGTACTATTAATTGTATTTTATGGCATACTTTATCTATTTTTATCAGATGGTATAGAAGTCTGGGGATTGGCATTACCAATATGAATAGAATTTTAGTTTTGCAAAAAAATGCCTATAATGTATATATATATGGGTAAGCTAGCATGGATGAATGCAAAAGTGTTTTTAGGGCAAAGGATATTGTTACAGTGATTGAATTATATGCACAGGGTAAGCCCATAAGTTTCTAGTCTAACCGTTTTATAGATATGATAAAGGCAAAAGCTATATTTCACTTTTCACTATAGTTACCCCTCATTGCAATACACTTCTCACACCTTTGAATTAACATTTCAATCCCCCCCATTAAATAGGCAGAAGTCTTGACTGCAAAATGGGCATAAACAGCACCATCACTTCTTCATCACACTTAAATTTCCTTCCTCGAAGGCTTTTCTTGAGTTTTAAGAAGAAGAAATAGTCGCTGGGAGCTAGATCTGGGCTGTAGGGTGGATAGTCGATCTCCTTGAAGCCACATTTCTTCACAGCTTCCTTTGCAACAAGAGTTGTGTGCACAGGCTCATTGTTATGAAAAAGGTGCACACCACCACTCAGCTTTCCTCGCCTTTATCTTTGATGGAAGCATGTAGCTTTGCAGTTGGTCAGCACAGCACTCCCCATTTACTGTGATGTTCCTCTCCTTGAAGTCAATGAAGAATATTCATTCAGTTCCTAAAGATTATGGCCAGATCTTCTTGGTTGACTGAGTGACCTTGGCCTTTGGAGGAGGTGCTTTGCCAGGTTTACGCTACTCCAATGATTCACATTTGAACAAGGGATCATAGTAGAGGACCATAGTTTCATCTCCTATAACAATGGTTTGCAGAACTTCTCTCTCGTTGCAAAAATACCTGACAGCAGATGACTCATTGCTGCTTTTGGATTGAGGAAAGAAGTCTAAGCACCCATCTTGCACCAACCTTATTATGTTTAAATGTTCATGAATAATTTGAAGGACTGTTGTTTTAGAAAGGCCCAACCTTTCTGCTGTTTCTGTAACTTTGAGTCACCGGTCTTCCATAATTCCTCCTTCTATAAGAGCGATGTTTTCAGGAGTGAGCACCTCCAATAGTCCACCTACATGCTCCTTGTCTTCAATGCTTTCTTAATGCATTTGAGAAAGTAAGGCCCATTCTTTTACATTACAATATGAGGAGGATGGTTACCCATATAAACCGTCTAATCACTATTTAATTTCAATTGGAGTAAATCCTTCTTTTATGAAGAACTTAATAAGAGCTTGTTACTCCATTTTGAACATGTCACAATCTTGTACACACAGCCTTCTTTATGCAACTATATCTGAACAACTGAACACAGTGGAGCAAAAGTGACAGGTACAATTATTTACTTAACAGATTATGAATGGCACCAAATAAGGAATTTGTGAAGGTGATAATCTTTATTGGTGAGGTGGGAAACTTATGAACCTACCCTTGTATATAAGGTAATTTTAATAGCCTTGAAGAAGGGAATCAATGAATTATAATTAGTGACATGCATAATTATAATACTAGAGGTAAGAATAACTTCCATAGAATTCATGTAAATTTATATCAACTTATAAAAATTTTTTAATAAAAGTTTTGATTGTGTATAATAAATTACCAATACCAATTAAGGTGCATAAAGGAAATAAAGTAAATGTGAATTAAAAAGTGCCTAATATATGGATGTATATATGGGTTAGATGAACTATATGTATTAAGGGACTATTTTATTGTATGTATTTTGTGAATCATTTGTATTTTATGAATCATTTTTGATAATGCCAGACACTTGTAACGAGCTATTGAGAGCAAATAAATTATTATTAAAAATTCATTATTCATTCATTATCTCTCTCCATCCATTCATCATTAATAGAAATGTTGTAGCAAATATTATATTTTTCATAATTGTGTAATACTCATTAATATTTCAAAATATGTTATATTTTTAAGAATAATATAGCATATCCCATTTAATTTTTACATCTTTCTTCACAATGTCATCACATATAATTTGTCTTGACTTTTGGGTTTTGCCAATCTTAGCAATTAAGATTCTTGTTAACATTTTGCACATCCCATGTTGTGCTTCTTAGAGCTTATTCTGATGTAAAAAAATTAGTTCTCTTGTGGTGAGTTACTAACAGTTAGAAACTTGTAGAATAATTCTTCATCTAAATTTGTATATCAGATACATAAATGGCAAATAACCCAGCTGCATAACTATAATTACTTTCCCCTTCAGAAAAGAGTTTTTATAAATCATTTTCAGTGTTCATTACATGTATGTATGCCTACCTGCCATACAGAAATAGTATTTTAGACAAAATTGCAAGATTATTAAAAAATAATTAAATCAGAACATATTATAAAACTACATCAGTACTTCAATTTTGTTTTTTTTTAATTTTTTTATGGACGCTCTTTAACATCTCAGGTCATCAGCATCCCATTAAATTCAGGGCATGAAACGGCCAACAAATTTTGCTAAGAGCTCTTCTTTCAGACTTGAGATTCTTTTTTGTGCCATAAATGTATGATGCAGACCCACGACTTTACTTCCCTTCTGGAGGAAGCTGTACTTAGGATTTTTATGCCCAAAAAAATCAATCGATCCTGGCCTGGTATGAACCCACAATCTTGGGTTTAGAAGGCAAGTATGGTTACTAGTACATCACCAAGATCAATTAGTACTTTGGTAGTGATATACATGGCTGAGGTCGTTAAGGTGCAGACTCGTGAGTGGGAGATCTGGGATTCGAATGCCACCAAAGCCGTTCTCCCTGACTGAGGTTTTTCCAGGTTTTCCTCAGTCCTCATAAATGGCAGATGCCAGGGAGATACCCTAAACTTAGATCTGGAATGTTTCCTTCCTTAAAAAAAATCCTTTCCCAATATATCAATTCATTTCATGTATCAGCAATGTCCACTGCCTGTGGTGCCTCAGTAGTAAAAATGAGGGGTTAAACACTATTAAAAAAAAATAAAAACCATAAATAAATTGCTGTAAGGGTTGTTTTGTCAGTTTGTTGTATATTTTATTAAGAATGTTACAAGTGTAATTTATGATCTCTATGGTGGAAGGAGATTCATTTAAGTAACATATTTATTAAAATCCAATATCCAAGATGCAAAAGAGAGAGAAACACACAAACTGTACCGACTGAATGGTCAGGAAAAAAAAAATTGCTGTTTAGATGACTAGAAATAATAGTTTAATTTTTAATGTATCAATTATTTGCTTTAATGTGACATAATGACATATGTTGTATTCTTTTCACTTTTGTATATATACTCTACAGCTGCTATTTTTAATTTTACTCTTCTAAGTTTTGCATATATTTTTAATAATTACCATAGAAGTGCAAAATAGAGGTTCAGCTGTACTTTCAGAAAGGTATTCAGTGTATCACAGTTTCATTTTTGGCTTAATAGGTGTTACAAAATCAATAATGATTATTCTATTTACAGATATGCCATTATCAAGTACTGGTATGGAAATCAGACAGAAGATTATTACCATTGGATTGATTTGCTTGGTCTTACAGAGCCATGTGGTAGAAGCTGGTGTGGAGAGCCAAAGGTATCATCATCATTTACATGATTTCATTAATGATCTCTTCTGAGTCAAACTATTTAAACACATTATTTTTGACTTCACTTACTGGAGATTTACTCAAGACATGTGTCTTGGATCCTTGTTCACATCCTTAACTGTTAAGCTAGATCGTTCATTGAAGTTGGGTTGGTAGTGTCTAGGTTGAATCTGTGGTCTTGAGATAAACTTGAGTAAAGAGGTGCCTGCTTCTGGGATGTTGCAATTCATTAAGTTTTGCTAATGTTTTTATAATAAAAATTCTTTCCCATATGTTTAATTCCGTTGTTTGTAGAACTGTTTTTAATAGCTTGATGCTTTTTTCTACCTCATGGTTTTTATTCCAAAAGTGCAAGACCACCACTGCTTTTTCTATTTACTTGTAAAGGATGTTTCTCCAATGTTCCTTCAACCTTATACCTATATTCCTCTATGTTTTTCCTACGTAGATATTTTCATAACCCTTACAATCTGGTAAATGTCTTCTCTGTGGGCCTGGAATCGTTTTGCTTAATGTCAATAAATTTTTCACACTGTATCAGCTTTCAGGTGCTAAGATGATATTGTACTGTTTGAAACTATTTTCAAACTTCTTATTGGCAACTGGGTGGAGGTGAACTTTTACCCTGCTAAATCACTCAGAGTTGTGACTTGTTAAATTCTTTTCTGTTTTTGGAATTTTCAAATTGTTTTGTTAATCATTACTTTGCTGAATCCATTTGACAGCAGCTTTTAATATGTGAAGATACTCATTCTTGTATTCTTCTTTGTTCAGTGGTATATTTATTAGTCTGTATGCCATGCTGTGGAATGCTGCTTCTTTGTGTTATCCATTATCAAAATTAGGTGCTTTGATTAATTGTCTGTATGCATGTCTTTTCTTTAGATGCCGAATTCAAGTTTATTATTACATTTTATTATATTCATATCTAAAAATTGCAATATATTTTCTGTTTCAGTTTTGATGGTGAATTTAATTGTAGGCTCCTGTAGGTTTAAAAGTTTTCAAACATTTTCCACATACTTTTTGTTTATTGTGGCAAGCACTTATATCTGTATCAAACTATAAAAATATGGTGAAAGCCTTAACGATGTGCATTTCATAATATCTCATTAATGGGTTGGCTAGTAAAGGTGATAATATACTGCCCATTACTAGCCCTGCTTTTTGTTGAATTATTTTGCCATCAAACACACAAAAAAGAAAGAAAGAAAGAAAGAAAGAACGAAAGAAAGAAACAAACAAATAAAAATTAAGCACATTTTAGTTATTTTGATGTATTATTTGATGAATTATTCTGTTTTTATGACTTATAGTGACAAGTTTTTTAAAAAATCTAATAATTTATTTCATGACATACTGAGAAACAAAGCCTTGACATCAAATGAAACCAATGTGTCATTCGATGATAATTCTTGGTCTTTAATCTTGTTTATCAGGTCCACGGAGTTTTTTAAACTTAAGCTATCAAATTTAAGTAGTGAATAAAAATGTTTTTATAACCAATTTGCTATACAGTAGGGTGGGGTATATTATTTGTTAATAATTGGCCTCTTACTTCTTCTATATTTGTGGATGAAAGACAATCCATCTGACTGAAGATTGATTATGGACCTTAATTTCATATAGGTCTGTTTTTGGAATAAGGTTACTATTTTTCAGGGCTTCATCTGTGGATTTAATGCATTTATTAAATGGGTCTATTTTAACTTTGACAAATTCCTAAGTATTTAATAATTCCTGCAGCCTTTACTTGTAATATTATTTATCAAAAATAACAATTTTGTTTCCCTTATCAACATTTATGTGGTGCATAATTTTTTTTAGAAACACATCTGAAAAAATATAAAAGGAAATAAAAAATAATATTTTTAGCCCAAGATCTTATTAAAAACCAACAAAGGCTCCAAATAAAAAAACCAGTGATTTACACAAAAACATGTGGAAGATGTTTCAAAATTTTACCTTCAAGAGCCTACATTAAATTCACCATCAAAACTGAAACAGAAAATATGTTGCAATTTTTAGATCTGAATATAATAAAATGTAATAATAAACTTGAACTTGGCATCTAAAGAAAAGACATGCATACAGACAATTAATCAAAGCACCTAATTTTGATAATGGATAACACAAAGAATCAGCATTCCACAGCATGGCATACAGACTAATAAATATACCACTGAACAAAGAAGAATACAAGAATGAGTATCTTCACATATTAAAAGCTGCTGTCAAATGGATTCAGCAAAGAAATGATTAACAAAAAAATTTGAAAATTCCAAAAACAGAAAAGAATTTAACAAGTCACAACTCTGAGTGATTTAGCAGGGTAAAAGTTCACCTCCACCCAGTTGCCAATAAGAAGTTTGAAAATAGTTTCAAACAGTACAATATCATCTTAGCACCTGAAAGCTGATACAGTGTGAAAAATTTATTGACATTAAGCAAAACGATTCCAGGCCCACAGAGAAGACATTTACCAGATTGTAAGGGTTATGAAAATATCTACGTAGGAAAAACATAGAGGAATATAGGTATAAGGTTGAAGGAAAATTGGAGAAACATCCTTTACAAGTAAATAGAAAAAGCATTGGTGGTCTTGCACTTTTGGAATAAAAACCATGAGGTAGAAAAAAGCATCAAGCTATTAGAAACAGTTCTATAAACAAAGGAATTAAACATATGGGAAAGAATTTTTATTATAAAAACATTAGCAAAACTTAATGAATTGCAACATCCCAGAAGCAGGCACCTCTTTACTCAAGTTTATCTCAAGACCACAGATTCAACCTAGACACTACCAACCCAACTTCAATGAATGATCTAGCTTAACAGTTAAGGATGAGAACAAGGATCCAAGACACGTGTCTTGAGTAAATCTCCAGTAAGTGAAGCCAAAATAATGTGTTTAAGTAGTTAGAATAGATTATTAATGTGCTTCACTGTGTTATATTCCATAGTTAAATAATAATGAGAGGATTTCTTAAATTAATCAGTACAGTTCCTCCCTTACACAGTTTCTTCCTTCTTTCAGAATTATGTAACATATAGAGAGTTTTTGAAGGATCTGGATGGTTATAGGGAGCAACAATTACTAGAAAGGAAGAGCAGAAAGAAAGAATTTCAGAGTCTTGCATCACAGGCTAGGCCAACTCTCATGAATCAAACAAAGGGTACAGGTGACAAAGCTAACCCAGAATCTATTCCAAACTTAGATGCTGTGATACCCTCAGCTGTAGCTCATTGCATTGCTGATCAGTCACATCTTGGACCAGATGAATGTAAAACAAAATTACCACCAGCTGTAGAACAGTTTCTTACACAAAGAAGGACACAAGTAAGTAACAACAATGATACAAATTAATTCTAACCTGCAAACAGAAAGTAGATAGACTAGTTTTTAGTTATAATACTTCTTAGGCTTTCACGGCCGGTGTTATCATTAAAACAGTTAAATCTTCTGGGCTGTTTTGCCGTGGTCCATGGTTTGAGTTACTACCATAGCTTTCACCAACTACTCCGGTTGGCTGTCTGGTTGGCTGTTGACTTGTCTTTGTCTTACAGCCAGACAGAGATGGATCAATACTGTCATCGTGTTAAGAGTTAGGTGTTAATTTTCGTCCACTGAAGATGCCAACCAGATTAGTTGGTGAAAGCTATGGTAGTAACTTAAACCATGGACCACGGCAAAACAACCCGGAAAATTTTAATTGTTTTAATATAGTTTTTATTTACCATCTGAAATTTCTGAGTACATATTAAATGTATACCCCATTAGCTTCATATTAGTGTTTATCTGAATAATACAATATATAAATATTGTACTTAGGAAGCTGTTGACAATGGAGTGGCAATATAACCTAAACTTAGGTATTCATTTTTTACACTAAACTCACTTTTGTGTAAATGAATGGAGTTTAGTGTAAAAAATGAATATCTAAGTTTAGGTTATAATACAATATATGTTAATAAGTATGAGGACTATTTAATAAGTAAAGTAAATGAAGCCTAAGTAGTAGCACTGCAAATGAAAATTATACTCCATAATTTTTCCCTTTGTTGTTGCAAGTACATGTAAAGTTTCAACTGTTTTTCTTGATTTGTTTTTTATTTATTTTCTAAATTGTCATAATGTGCTTTGTGCATAATTTAATTAAAAATAGAAACAAAAAAGTCATGCAGGGGCTGCATAAACTAAGCAAATTCCTATCAAATTGAATAATTTTAAAATAAAATATAAAATCCAAATTATGGCCTTATTAATTAATTAAGTTATGGCATTACTGTGTGTTAATTAGCATGACAAACTTTAAAGTTAACTAATAAAAGAAAAACTGAACCATAATACATTATTTAACTAGGTTTGTCTGTTTTTTCCTTCAAAATCATTTGAAAAGGAAATTGCTCTAATTTACAAAAGTAAGGGGATCAAAATTAGAATTCCTGCAATCTATAACTATTACAAAATATAAATCACCTTTTATCATCATCATCATCATCATCATCATCATCATCATCTTTATTATAATGGATCAATTATATAATCACTATTATTAACACAAAAGAAAATTTAAATCTCTTTTCCTAGCAGCGTTTATTAAGATAACATCTAATTAGATGAAATAACAATTCACTGGTTATAAATTGAATTATTTAGTTTTTATAATAATGATTTAATCACTATTATTAACACATAAGAAAGATTCAATCTACTTTTCTAGAAGCTTTTATTAACATAACATCTTATTAGATAGAATAATAATTCAATGGTTAGAAATTTAATTATTTAGTTAAATGTAATAATCTAATAATAATAATAATAATAATAATAATAATAAAAGGTAATTAAAATAATAATAATAATTATTATTGTTGTTGTTGTTGTTGAGATTAAACCACAAAAATTAATGATTATTAAATGATATACACGTCCATTGTCCACTGATAGATAAAGCTATATTTTTTTAACATTTTTAAACATAACCATGATTATGAACTCAGCCCTTGGATATCTTCTTTACTTTCACTAAAATAGAGATAAATAACAGAAAGAAATTTTTTGTATTTAAGAAGAAGAAGTGTGTCAATAAAATAAAAACATGCTATTATTTAAAAACAATTACAATGTACACATAAAATGCATATTCAACAATAAATAATCAAAATTCCATGAACTTATGCTAATGTTAAAAATTGGTTAAAATCCTTAGATCTACAGGCACAAGAAATTGAAGACTTGATAAAACTTACTAACATTTGCATTGATCAAAATTTCTTCATTTTCAACAAAAAATACTACCAACAGGTCTCAGGACTAGCTATGGGAAAAACCCTATCTCCATTTCTAGCAGATTTTTTTATGAGTTCGTTTGAAATGCATATCACCAATGCCTTCCCTCTAATCTTCAAAACATGGTATAGGTATGTGGATGACATATTTGCAATAATTCCTAAAAACATCCAACAGATGCACTAAAACTTCTGAATTTGCAACACAAATCTATAAATTTCACCATAGAGGAAGAAAGAAATGGATATCTCCCCTTCCTAGATGTAAAAATCATAAGAAATGAAGACTATCTTACCTTTGGAATTCATAGAAAAGATACGCACATAGAAAATTACATAAAAATGTCAGTTTTAACCCCATTCTACATAAATATGCAGTGTTTTATAGTTTAGCACACAGATTAATTAATATCCCATACAGTAACACAGTACAATTTGGAATACCAACAAATCATAAAGATAGCAGAAACTAATGGGTACAGCAGACACAGAAATAAAAATCATCAATAAAATCAAAAAACAAAACAAATAAGGAATGTTTCCACACTTAAAAGTGCAAAAGAAAAGTATAAATTCAAAATTTTCACATACCACCCAATTTGCCACAATAAATTCAAACAAATATTCAAAGAACAAGGAATTATGTCAGCCCCAAAGAACCTAATATAAAGAACTTTAAAGAACTTATTAGGTTGCAGAGTACATGACAACATGCCAACAGAACAAAAGTCGGGTATTTATGAAATAAAATGTGCAGAGTGCGATAAAAAATACATTGGAAAAACAAAGAGGAATTTGGAAATCCAGAAAAAAGAACACTTTAGAAATATTTGCTTAAAACAAATTGATAAATCAGTGATAGCAGCACACTTTTGGAATAAAAATCATGAAATTAAACCAGAGACAAAACTACTGAAACTTCACAATGCAATAGAACTTTCCACTTGGGAAAAAATTTTCATAAAAACAAGGAAAACTTAATGAATTTTGACTTCCCTCCAATGGACGAAATCAGCAAGTTCCTAATAGAACCAACAGATGCTGCCACAAGAACATCAAGAGACCCAACCACTACTTCTAACAACAGTTTGTCTACAGGCTGAAGATGGGAGGGATCACTCCCGAAACATATGTCCAATTTTTACGCAAGTGAATGGAGTTAGTGTGAAAAAAATTTTGTACATTGGTTATATATATATATATATATATACTACTCCTTTGTCAACAGCTTCGTAAGTGCATTTAATTGAGAATATAACTCTTTTTAATTTTAAAACATCTGTATATACAAGCATCATCTGAAAAGTTTGCATCTTGTAATGAAAGAATTGCAGTATGATTATTTTAATGCCAGGTTATTTTTCCATGTTACCACTTTCAATAACAGTCAACTGCATATCAGAAAGCAGAAACAGAGAACCTTTATTTGCCTTTCTTTCCTTTCTTTCCTTCCTTTCTTTCTTTCTTTCTTTCTTTCTTTCTTTCTTTCTTTCTTTCTTTCTTTCTTTCCTTTTTTTTTTTTTTTTTTTTTTTATCATTGCTATGATTGCAGTCTTAACTCATGATAGTAATATACCAAAGTTTTGTCCATAATCATAAATTGGCAGATTGAAATGAATTATATCTCTCTAAAAATGATTCTACAATTCTTGGAAATTTTCACTTAAATGCATTAATTTTATTCAATAGTCAGTAAATGTGGTACTTATTTCTTCCTGCCCAAATGTTCTATTAAGATACAATGTGCACTTCATCTGAAAAGCCTATAGTGTTTGCAATTCAGATACTTTCTCTTAATGACTATGTATAACAATATCATGCATTTTATTATTAACTTTTTTAAGTTGATTCAGTATCCACTATGCAGGCTATCTTAAGTTATATGAATAAGATTAAATTCAGCAGTTCACTTCCTTATGTTGTACACAAAAATATATTTTTTCTCAGCACATATTTTGCTACATTACTGTCTTCTTTAGTTATTAGCTTTAAGGAATTTAAACACAGCATTTTTGTTTTCAAAAAACTAAAATTATAAACTTTATTTAAATAGCTGCAAAAGAAATTATGCAGTATACTGAAAATAGTGTGGTTCTTTCATATATGTTGCTTTATAGCTAGATGTAATATTTTACCTACTACAGTATCTAAATGTTAGGCTATAGACTTTTGAAATGATACTCATATAAAAACATCAACATGAAATATCCTTTTTTAGATTCTTAAATTAAATTCAAAATTGCTACTTCATTATTTTGAAATTTATAGTTATAGTAAAAGAAATGAGGATAGAAAAGAAAGCTCATAAAACAAATACTTGTATTTAATTTCTACTTTGGAATATTGTTTTTATAATTCAGATGGGTCCTGAAAATGGAAATTGTGCCTTATGTAGAGCAGAAGGAGATTTTCACAGATGCAGTACTCCAGCTAAAGAAATGCAATCAATCAAAGAAAAAATAAAATGTTCTGCCTCTGTAAGTGATCTAATGTATTATTATATTAATATTTCACTATTTTAATGAAAAAGTAAAGTCTAAATGATTATGTTTCTTCTTACACTTGCCTAGAGAGAATGACAAAATTATTTCATACATTGGTAAATAAAAGGAAAATGACATTTATTTATAGCCTTTAACTGCAATTGCAATTGGATCGGTAGGGACAAAGGAGGAAATTTTGGTACTTCAGCATGCTCATCATCTGGCCACTTTAGCTACATCTCTGGGAAGAAGGGATGAAATGAGGGATACACTGGGCAGCCAGGATCCAGGGGAAGTAAGCCATGGACATAAATTAGGTCTCTAACATTATTTCCAGATAGAGCACCAGCTCACCTGACACTTTCAATCCTGCAACAGAACCAATGGAATGAAATGAGAGAACAGAACATTTGTGAAAAAGAAAGATTCATCCCAGCATTTGCCTAAACAATCAGAGGAAATGGTTAAAAAATCAAAGGTCAGAATGGCCAGACCAAGTGATTTGAACTACAGACCTCCCAAATGCTAGTCCCAACTGTTACCACCTGAGATACTACACTTAATTAATAGCTTAATTTGGATTTCACCAAAACTTTGGTTCATTACACAAATGGATAAAATAAAAATAAGAAACATGTTATCTAGCATATATTTTGTATTATAATTATTGAAGTGATTATAATATTTTTTCATGTAATTCTTCCCTTTTGTTTTATACCTGTGCTTGTAGGAAGTGAGTCTATCTATTCTTAGGGAATTTGGTGAACATCCTTGTTGCCATTTTGACACTTTTGTCTCATTACAAATTATTTTGTCACAATCCTCTTTAATCATACCAACAATTGGTAATTGAGTACAATTATGCAAAGGGACAAAATAATAATAATAATAATAATAATAATAATAATAATAATAATAATAACAACAACAACAACAACAACAACAACAACAGCAATTTATTTATTTATATACATATATTTATTTATTTATTTATTTACAGCCAATAGACTTTAATACAAGTTTTGACATTGTCAAATGTAAGATTACAATATTATACAAAATATGACTTACAATTCATCCAATGAGTATAAATTTCTAATTATGAAATATATCAGTCTTCAACTGATAATTAAATTTTGATTTTTCTAGAGATTTGATCTCCATAGTAAATTATTATATAAAAGGGTACCCATTATATTTACATCCTTACATATTGTTTGTTTATTATAAGCACACCTACGATAATCTTTGCTGTTTCTGGTATTATAACTATGAATATAAAATTCTTTGTTTTATTACATAATATATAGCCTTATACTCATGAAGAGAGTAGACAGTTAACATTTCATATTTTATAAATGCATCCTTACAAGACTCTCTATATTCTAATTTAGAAATTAATCTAATACATTTTTCCTGTAATGTAAATAATCTGTCCATGTGCACTTTTGCCGCAGCCCCCCAGATCTCAATACCATAATGTAAATGAGGGTAAATTATACCATAATAAATCATTTTAACTCATAGGAGTCAAACACATCTTTAAAAAATCTGAACAGATTTTTATTAATATTAAATTTAAATGGGTACTAGTTACAATTGTTTCACAGGCTCAATAAAATCAAGCTGGTATTTGCCCTGAATTATGACTTTTTGGCATTTTATTCTGATGGTTTGCTTCAAATGATTGCATAGCATATCTGAATATGTAGCACTTGTGTCCCATTAGGCATTATGATTGAGTACTGAATAATTTAACCTTTATGGATTCTTGAGTTAAAATTGTTTTCTATAAATATAACTAGAAATATCTTCCAGGCTATAATGCCAGCTGGAGATGAGAGTTCTAGATGTTTCGTCCACAAATGTGACAGATATTTTTAATGACATGGACAAAGTCTCCTTTGAGAAGGTATCACTACATCTGATGCATTGGATTGGATAATATTGTTTATTAACAAATATTCTGCTGTGGCCTTACAAATTTTGACCTATCAGGAATCATTTATATTTTTAAATAATTTACTAATACTATTTTTACAATTGAATATTTTTTAAATAACCCATACATGTCACAAGGTTGTGAGGAACAGTTTTCTTAAGTAGGATGATGTATCCAGTGTCCCTACATTTGTACTGTGAGCGCCCCCTGATTGGTCTGAGATGGGCAGAGGTTGGGCAACTGGTGGGAGGGGCCTGGCCTCTGCTATGCTGTAGGTCTCTTCTGACTGGATCACTATGTTTTCTCGTGTTGTATGCTGTATTTCACTTTCAATTACTGGATGCCAGTTGCTGCTTAGTTTTAGAGCCTCTTCTTTTTATTGAAATTATTTTATTAATGTTTGTAAATTTTGATAGCTTCCCATTTTAGTTAGGCATGGTAGCTTATTATGGATGAAAAGATGCTCGTATCATGGATTTTGATGATGTGTTTGCCCACCACTTCGAAGGCATGTTCAGCAACTGCAGACTTTTCTATTTGGCTCAGATGGGAACTTCTTTTGTATTCCAGTCTGATGTTAATGCTGGAGCTCTCATCTCTAGTAGACCACAGCATAACAGTCCAGAAGATATTTCTAGTTATATTTGCATCTCTGGGGGTGAAAGCCTATGTTCCTTCAAGTATTCTGCAATATGCATTAAATTGTTTTCATCTTTCTGGAAACTTCAGCACAGGAATGAATGAATTTTTATTGGTACAAATCTGTGAACCATAAATATACCTGTAGATCCGTGAGAAATGCTAAATACTTGAATAAGTACTTGAACAAGCATCGACATCCTTATCTAATTACAATCAAGCATCTGAATGTTTTTTTTATTTATTTGGTTTATTTACAGAAGCTCTTTAACATCTCAGGTCATCAGTGTCCCATTCTATTTAGGGTGTGAAACGGCTGACAAATTTTGCTCAGAAGCCTCTTTTTTCAGGCTTGAGGTTCTTTTTCATGCAGTAAATGTATGAAATGGGACCCATAGCTTTACTTCCCTTCTAAAGGAAGCCATAATTATGATTTTTACGCCCGAAAACATCTGTCGATCCTAACCAGGATCGAACCCACGATCTTGGGTTTAGGAGGCAAGTATGGTAACCACTACACCACCAGGACAAACAATCATCTGAATGTATATTTATTGAACACTCACATACAGTGACAGCAAAAAAAGTGAAAAACATATTTTATAATATTCATACATTCTGTATATTATTATCTATTCAATTGTTACGAATATAATTACTTATGAACTACAAAGGAATGTATCCTATTTTAATAATTTTTCAAATTTAGTTGTAAGATTTCTTGTTTGCTTAAAGATGAAATGCTTCGAACATCTGTCTCTAGGGCAAAATATTGGAAAATGGCAATTTACTACATCATATTAATGCAAAACAACATCAACAACCTGTTGCATTGAATCATTTGCATGAAGAGCAAAAATCCATAGCTATTGAAAAGTTCCTGGAGCAAACTAATAACTCATTAATGCCCTCATATTCATCAAGATCTGCTATTCCCAGTTCAGTGACCTGCAAAATCAATGCTGTTCAAGGACCATCAACACTTAATGTCTTAAAGACTTGTTCCAGTGTCTCTAAAGAACAGATGAATGTGTAAGTATATATTTCGGGAATAGAATATAATATTTATTTTACTCTGTCATTACAAAAAGTTTAACAAATGCTTTTACATTTCCACCATTGTTCCCAGAGTACACATTTCTGGGATCCTACACACTGAACACCCTGGATATATATGAATTAGATCCCACCCTTCCCAGTTCCTTTCCTATCTGTTACCAGTTCCAAAAATGTTTAGTAACACAATTACTATCTGTAAATTATCCCATTTCTTAATCCATATATCTTCTCTCCATTCTTTTGCTTGTGAACATTCAATTATACATGAAAATACTTCTCTATTTTTCCACATAGTGGGCACTCTTCCTTTTTTACTTATAATCACTTAACCCTAATATATCTGCTCTACCCCAAATAAATCCCTCCCCTCCCCTTTTGTTACAAATATCTACATATTTTTACCACCACCATTCTTTCTTAAATTACCTATAATGTTTCAAGGTACTCTTGTCTTGTAAATTACTCCATATTTCATACTTTCCAATATTATCTATCCTTTGTTTCACTTTATTCCTTAGTCCTTGTTTATTCATTAACTGTTGTTCCTTCACTTCTCCTATTCCAAACCTCTTGGACTATTCTCTTTAGTTGAGCTAACCAACTTCTTTCCCCTCTAACTTTTTCTTGTATCTGTATACAGTCTTTGACTATGCCTCCTTCTTCCCTTGATGCTGTCTTATACCAATATTTCAAAATAAATTTAACTACCTTACCTTTCCTGCTAACTCTTCCCAATTTCACCAATGCTACCTCATTTGGAGTTGCCCTCGGTAATCCTAACACCATTTTACAAAATGCTCTGTGAATATGGTTGACATGCTCCCACCCTTTCTCTGTACCCCACATTTCAATTCCACTCATAATTTTTTATTTAACCATCACTGAATAAATTCTCTTGAGCCTTGTTACATGCATGCTTGGAATCTTTGTTAAACAGGTTCTTATAAAAAGTATTTGTTAAACTTTTTGTAATGATAGAGTGAAATAAATATTCTATTCTATTGTATATTTGGGGAGTGAAATATTTTATTTTAGAATTTATTGCTTTATTTGGGAAGTTTATAGTAATATGCACTCTGTTCATGAAATAAATTACTCTCTTTTTGCATACAGGCAGCAAGTTGCAAATGCCTTAGGACCAGTTTATAAAAACTACATCACAGAGACCTCACTATTTTTCACAGATCGCGAATCTGTGCTGCTTTTTGGGGGAGTAGGTCCTCTTAGCTCTTACAATATACACCACAGCACTGGTAAGGCCATATATCAGTATCACCCAGAAAATGATAGCTGGCAACTTGCTGGAGAATTGCCTGAGCCAAGACATCATCATGGTGTGGCATTCCTTAAAGGCCATGTATACATTGTAGGTAAGTTAAATTTAATATATACCTGATAGTTACTCATAAACAATTTTTATGTATCCCTAATTGGAATTCCATAAGGTAAGATGTGTTGCAAAATGATAGGACCAACTGATGAAACCCATCATGTATACAGAAAAAATTAAATCAACATATGTGAACTTAAGTACATAAAATTGTATTACCTTTATCATAGGCTAGTTACAAGTATGTGCATTTATTGCACACAGGTTGGAAGACAGTAAATAGTCCTGTTGCAAAATGATAAAAACAGATTGAATACTTATACTTCATATCTTTATACACAAACAATGTTCTGCAGCTATGAGTGAGCAGCCTTGTGTTTGTTGTGTTCGTGAAGAATGCACAAAAGTAAGTATGAGTTGAAAGGCATGTTTGTCCAGCTTTGAAAAAGGCTAGGTTAAAGCCTACAAAGAAGAAGGATTTTCATCTTGAGAAGGCTTGGCAGGACACCACAAGTGATAAATAACTTTCTGAAACTAAGAAATAATTATGGAATAAAAATGTTGTCTGGAAGACCTCAAAAACTTACACCTTAAAAGAGGAAAGTATTCATAAAGCTCAGTGGTGGTGATACGAAATAAACCATATCCTCCTAGTAGATCATTGCTAGGACAACTTATTTTATGATCCCACTGTCAATATTCATAATCAAAGCCCAGGCTAGTCAGACAATTGAAATAGAAGAAAAAACAGAAATGGGTTGACCAGGGCTAAGGAACACATCATCTGGCAGTAAGAATGGAAGCGTATAATATTCACCAAGGAAAATAAATTTGGATGATTCTAATGGTTGGGCATACTACTGATATACCTCAGGAAAGAAGAGGAAGAGTTTTCAAAGAGGCAGCAAGGAGGAAAGTCTTTGATGGTCTGGGGTGGATTCGTGTATGGAAGGAAAGCACATTTTGCATTCCCTGCAGGTCATATGAAAGCAATATATTATCAGACACTTCTTGAAGAGTGCCTTTTACCTCTAGTAAAATCTTATAAAATCTTGAGGATTAGAACAGGGAATTTGATATTTCAGTAGAACAGTACAGCCATCCATACTACCATATCCACAAGGAACAGGTTTCACCACTAAAGTATTAGTGCCATGAAATGGTTTGTCAATTCCCCAGACCTGAACGCTATAGAGAATGTATGGGGAATCTTATGCAGATCAGTTTATCATGATGAGAAGCAGTATGCCACTGTGCAGAAATTAAAAGCCCTGTATTATATATATCTGTATTAATGATCTTGAACTCTCTGTGTAACAGATGTTTGGAGAGGGTATAATGGATTGCTTGATTCAGATTGTTCTGGAAAATGGTTCATTTATAGGATGTTAAGGACAAATGCTCTTATCATTTTGCAACAGTGTTTTTTTTTTTTGTATCCAGCAATGTCTGAGAGGAATACATTTGTTTGTAACTATTCATATGAATAACTTTACGTATTTAATTTCAAATATATTTTGATTTCAATTTTTCTCTTTCCATGATGAGTTTGTCAATTGGTCTAATCAATTTCCAATGCACCTTATATCTGTATGTTTAATAGTTGAATATCAATGTGGATTCTGCTCTAATAAGACATAACAGACTAGCCATTTATCATACAGCAGATAATGTAAAAATCCTATGAACATGGATTGGATTAGCATTTATTGTTCATGTATTTTAGACATACAGTTGACAGTATTAATAGAAAGGAACTTTTTTTTCTTGAATGGTGTTTAACACCCATTTATGAGAAAGGGACTGTATGAGGCAGTAACTTATATAAAAATTCCATGGAAATTAAGATTGGTAAAAATTACTATGGAAAATACCAAAGCAAAAGTTAAGATTGATAACAAAATAAGTGAATATTTTGAATTTAATAAAAGAGTGAAACAAGGGAATAAATTATCCACCACATTGTTTGCTTTAGCTCTACACTATGACATAAAAGATTTGGATCAAAGTGGTGCAATTGTCAACAGGTTGAGCTAGATATGAGCATTTTCTGGGGATGTAGCCAGTGTAGCAAAGTTCAGGAAAACATTATACAGGTCTGTGAAGAAATGGAGAAGATAGGACTGAAGGTGAACACAGAAGAAATAAATACATGGTTATATCAGCCTCAGAAAATTCAAAAGTGAGACAAAATGTGTTTGAAGGAGTATCAAAATTTAAATGTCAGGAGTTGATAATGGAGCCAAAATGAGCAATACTATCACAGATAGAGTCCAGGCAGGAAGTAAAGCATATTATGCAAATATGAGCCTATTGAAAAGTAAACTGCTAACTAAAAGAACAAAAATACTATAAGTAAATCACTAATAAGACTGGTGGTCACATATGGAGGCTGAAGCTTATACAATTACCATTGCTGAGCCTGAAATACTGAGGAATAATAAGGAAATTCAAAAGCAAAATAATTAGAAGAATTTATGGACCAATAAAAGAACATGCTGAATGAAGAATTAGGTATAATCATGAAATCAATTGAATAATGAAAAGGAAGGATATACTAAGAGTTATAAATGCAAGAAGACTACAATGGTTCAGTCATTTATGGAAAAAAAGCAGCATGCCCAAAAGAAAATTCAATGCAAGAATTTACTTGGCAAAAAGGAGAGGAAAGCCCAAAATAATGTCCTGCAAATCTAAATATTATGGGGGGCAATAAGAGGGAGTGAGAAAGCAAGAGACAAGTTAGAATAGAGACTGATTGTGAAGGAGGCCTAGGCCCACCCAGGACTGTGGCACTGTTGATGATATATGTATGTTTGTAGGAAAAATTTAAAATACAGTAATTAATAACACTTATAGCACATTGTAATGTAGAAAAATCTGAATTAAGTGCACATTAACAAAAATTGCTTAAATGAAAATACAATTTAAGCTCAGATCATTTTCAGAAAATGTTTCATAAAGAATTAAAATATTAGGACAGCAGTTTGCAAAACATCATCTAATATGATATCGCTATGAATGGCCGAGGTTGTTAAGGTGTGGATTCATGAGTCTGGGGTTTGATTCCCTCCAGGACCATCCTGTCTGACTGAGGTTTTTTCCAAGTTTTTCTCAGTCCTCATAAATGGAAGATGCCAGGTAGGTCCCTAAACTTAGGTGTGGAACATTTCTTTCCATACAAAAAATCCTTTCCCAATTTATCATTCCATCTCATGCATCACCATTGTCCGCCACCTGTGATGCCTCAGCAATAAAAATGGATATTAAATACTATTGAATGATGATGGTGGTGGTGGTGGTGGTGGTGGTGGTGGTGGTGATGATGATGATGATGATGATCTAACATGATGTCACACAAAATGTAACTTACCATACACAAAAAGGGTAGGTGGTTATAGTGATATGTTAGGGCCTAGGGAAAAAGGGAACACTGTACCTTACATTGTGTGATGGTGGATTGATATTTATTCATTTTAAGTGATATCTTCACATTATACTAATAGATTTAGAATTATTTCTCAGTGCTTTTAATGAGATTGTGAAATCAGGAACTCCATCATAAGTTGCAAGTTTAATTGTTCAAATAATGTTCATCTATCAGCTGGAAGCATGCTGAGGATTTCAGTTTTGAAAATAAATTGCTCACACAATACATACAAGTTAAACCAAATGTTGAAAAAATACTAGCAGAAAAAGACTTAAGAAGGGATATTTTGACTTATAGAGACAAATATATTCTATAATGATTCTTTATATCTAAGAGTATAAGAAATATTTTATATTTTCTCCCTCTGGACAGCAAAAGAATAATTCCCTCTATTCTTCTTGAAATGTTTGTTTTTGTGCCCTATTTAATTGTTTGGAAAAATACATGTTGAATAAGTGATTGCCAGCAACTCTATTGTTTGCTTTGCTGCATATTCCTGTGCTGAATACTGTCTTAAAGGAGTCAAGTAGTGGTATGCACTGAAGTTAGCTTATTCTTGCAGAAAGTTACATCATTGATGTATGGCCCACATTTCCAATTACTGTATTAGGATTTATGTTAATTTACCATGAATGAACTGTTGCAAATACAATGTCAAGTATGTATTAATTCAAAAATAGTTTAATTGTTATTCATTCATCAAAGCATATTTATTTATAAATGTGTTAGAAAATGACAGAGCAAATAATAGTGAAATATAAGAATTCAAACATTGCTATAAGATTGTGTGCACAAACTAAAAGCTACAAATTTTATATCAATATCCACCTTGGATTGGATTTATAGGGGCAGAGAAGAAAATTTCTCTACTTCAGCTGTGCTCAAGAGTTGTGTCTATGCCTCCAATTACGGCACATTCTGAAGGAAGGAATAAGATGAGGGAGATACCAGGTAGCCAGCCTCCAGTAGTGGTGAAGTACAGACATAGATGAGGTGTCTCCAATAATATTTCCAGAAAGAGCATCTGGATGCCAGCAGGGCACTTTCTCAAGGAGTTTGAGCCGCTCAGAAGGGCTACTACTACACGATATGCCAAGAAAGAAACCTTTCCAAAGCCCAAGCCTCCATCATGCCTTACACAGTACCAGCCCACCTCACCTTTTGCCCCTGTGACAGAACTAATGGAATGAAGTGAGGGAGTGGAAAATTCATGGAAAGTAAAATTCCAAGCATTCACCCAAGTGGCCAGGGGAAACCACGATATAACCCAACATCAGGATTACTAGCTCCAAGGAAATTGAACCCAGGACCTCCCAAATGCAAGTGCCAAGCATTACTGCCTAAATCAGCCCACTTACTAGCATGTTGGATTAGTTAGTCTTTAATTAGGATAAATCAGAAGTTTAATTTTAAAGATTATAAATATATATCAGTCAAAGGTGTGATCATTAGTATTAGTAGAGAACAGGAGATAAGGAATTAGAACTGCTCTCTGTAACTTTTGGCTTGACTTAAGTCTTAAGTCTTAAGTCTCTTAACTAGAGTCTTAGTGCCATTCTTAGGATGTTAATCAAGTTTTTGCTTTTTCTTTAGCATTTCCATACTCCAGAGGAAACTGCAAGAAAAGAGTGAACATAGTCTATAAGTTATTATAAAAATCCCTATCTGCTTCACAGAAATTTACTTCCTGTAGTAGACATCCCTTATTATCAGAGTTTTGATATATATTTCTATTTTTAGGTGGTGTGGATCCTCGTAACAATGATAAGCAGGAGAAATCCACTGCAATTGACACAGTATGGAGCATTGATCCTGTCTCATGCACATGGTATAGTGAAACCAGCTTGTTAACAGCTCGACAGAATTTTGGACTTGCTGTGAGCAATGGCAAATTGTATGTGATTGGAGGACAAGATAAACATGGGCGGTATTTCTGTAGAGCATAATTATTATACATAGAAGCTTACTATGTTTTAATCTCTTTAATATCTTCCTAATGGTACACCATAATGCATTTTAAGGATAATAATAAGGCACCTAATTTTGGAGGTAGAATCAATGCTTTTATATTCCAGTAGCTGGAGATGCTTAAATCAGTAAGTGGGATGGGAGGAAGGCACCCAAATACTTCAGTAAAGTTATAGACCAGATCAAGTTAAATTGTTTATAACTTTCATACAGTTTCAGGGATTTTAAGGAAGAGTCACAATATGTGAAATAAGTTATAGTTATTAATTTTGGTTGAACATTAATGTTGGAAGATAGCTTATGTATAGCATTTATACATGATAGCACATACCAAGCTTGTATTGCCATAGAAGAATTAAATTAACCACTTACTTATCATTCCTGGCTTTAGCCATTTCAGTGTGAAGAGAAAATTTTTGTGGGAAAATTAGTTCATCTGTTGATAATACAGATGCTCAGTATTTTAGCCATATTATTGGACATAACTGCATTCTCAGATAAAATACTACCTCATTACTTGCAGTGTTTTAAAATTGTTGTATCGATATTTCACTATACTGATAATTTAGGTTAGATTAGATTGGGTGTGTGTAAAGCAGTCTCAAATATTTTGTCCAATAGGTCCATTGACATGGGTGGCTGAGTGAACAGGAGGTTTGAATATGATTCCTGATAGAACAATCCTTTTTCTTATCTTATTAATGGCAAATGCCAGAAAGCTATATAAATTTAGGCCTGGAATGCTTCCTTCCCAAATTATCATTTTATTTCATGTATCATTAATGTCCACCATCCGTGATGCTTCTAGGGTGTTAATGGGTGACAATGTTAAAAAAAAATCAGGTCTATTGTGCCTATCTCTCATTGAAAGGCAGAGAGCTAAAGAAATCAGCTTCTCTGACCGTACTGAGCAGCCGCTCACAATATCTTCCAAAAATCTGCTGTATAAAGCTAAGTTATAGTTATAAGCTCATAGAAATCACATGAACAGTCAGGAAATAGACAGTCTACTCAGGCTAAGGCTTTGGAAGTGCTTAGGCACTCTAGAGGCTCTGTCAAATGTGATGCATCCTTTTGGCATGGATTGCTTAACATCTTAGGGCTGACAAAGTGACTCACATACCTTGGGATGGCTATTTGCCCTGAGTAGATATGGATAATTTAATGCTCATTCAAATAAGCTTTGCACGGAAAGTTAGATACTTCAGTAAGCACCTTATATCTAGATATGAGCTATACATAAGGTGGTATTTGTATGAGGCCTAAAATGTATGAGTTAGAATGTTGCATGTATTGCTAAGACTTAGCTCCAAAATGCCTAGTTCACCTCGGCTAATCTTATTATTTTTTTTTCTCCTTTAGATTTTCAAATGCTTTCAACATATTTCTCATTTACTCAAAATAAGACCCTCTTAATGTTTGGAGTAAATTTTCTTAAACCTTTTGGTGTATCAAATTTAGATTTGTGAGACTTTGTAGTTTAATCTAATTCTAAATAAATTAAAAATTCACTTTTTTCAGAATAATGACTTTACAGGAATGTTATTAGTGTGGCCCAACTCTTATGTAACAATGGAAGGCAAGAAGTTGATCTTTACTCTCATACAGCCTCTACTCTTTCTGCTTCCAAAATTTGTGCAATCAGTAAAGCAATAATTTCTTAATAAGCTGAATATTCGATATATCTTTTATGTTGGTATCCTAGGTGGGGAATGGAACTTGTGGATAAACTTGTTGGTTTTATTTAAGCTGGATGTTATTAAATTTTTTGAAAAGAATGAAGCACAGGCTGCAAGGTGGTGGTTTTCTAAGTAACATAACATGATAAAATAAAAGAGGAATCAAAAATCCAAATTATAACAAAAAAAGAAATAAACTCAAGATTTTCAGAGTTGAATAAAAAAGGATATCTATTGATAGCAAATTGGTTGTTATGGAGTGAGTAGAAACAAATAAAAAAAAAACAGATTAAGATATTTTTATTTTATTCTTATTTTTTCTTCTGTAAGTTAAGCATCTGAGTTCATCACATCAATATGTATATTGTTGTATGTATATTCACATCAATATTTATAATTTTTGACAATTATATAACAGTTATATAATTACATATTTTGTTCTCATTTTGCTTTTTCATGAGTTCACATACTCATTTTTAAAACAGGACATGAATGCAAGATACACAAAATTTTAGAACACAAATCTTGGAGGGAGGGGATAAGGGCCTTATTTTTGAGTAAGTATAATATTTTGTATGAAGATATGAAAACTAAAGGGAATTTGCAATAGGTGTTTAAGTCTAATAAGTATTACAAAAATAGAGAAACTGTAGTTTACTGAAGACAGCCATTTTTGGAAGTAGTATAGCACCATTTCTTTCCACTTTGCACTTTTTTTGTGAAACTAAATGTTTAATATTTAATATGATTAGATACTATTGAAGTGAAGCAACTGAAATATTCTAAATTGGATGTTTCCAAATGTTAACATACACTCCACTTACAGGGTTTTTAATTAGAACATATTTCAGGAAGCATCATTTTCATTTTCAGCAGTTGACTGACTGCTTGGTAGGTTTTGGGTTGCTTGATGTGGATCCAAGCTGCTACTCTGTCAAAATCTTTTGGCTGGAATAGGAATGCTGAATCCCTATCTTCCTCTCACAAAAACAGAATACAAAAAATAATTACAATAAATATTCAATACAATAATAATCAATGGATACAGCACTAACACAATAGTTAAATGGTTAACAAATGTAAAAGACAAAAATCCATTAAAGATATTTATACACTTAAAAAGATCAAAGAAAATTACAAATACAACAGAATCACTTATTATCCAGAATATCTTCACAAGTTTGAGATGATCTTAAAAAAAATGGCATAAAACCAGCATTACAAAATAAATAAAATATTCAAAACTTTTTAGGTTCTTCATTGAAAGATAGCATAGCACCAGAGAAAAAAAATCAGGCATATATGCAATAAAATGCTTAGGTTGCAATTTAAAATATATAGGAAAAATGAAAAGAAATTTGGAAACTAGGAAAAAAGAGCTGTTTAGAAATGTTGAATAAAGCAATAGGAAAATTTGCAGTAGCAACTTGCTTTTAGGAACACATCCATTAAATTAAACACAAAATAATTTTGTTAAAAGAAACCTACGCTTCTACAGAATTATCCATTTAGAAAAATTTCTTCATTCTCAAAAATGGAGAAAAATTGATGAATTTCAACTTCCCACCTCTGAAAAAATCCAGTAAATTCTCATTCCAGTGAACAGATAATAGCTTGCATTCAGTAATGACGATAATCAAATTACTGAAAACCTACAAATGAGTCAGTCAATAGCTGAAGGTGTGAATGATGGTTCCCAAAAATGTTCCTAATTAAAAACCCTGTAAGTGAAGTTTGTGTTAACATTTGTAAACATTCAACTTTAATGTTTAACTTAAAGTTTATTGATTTTTTTCTTCTCTACAGGATATTGTCTTCAGTTGAAAGATTTGATCCCAAAACAGGTGTTTGGGAATATGTAGCCCCACTTGAAGTAGGTCGCATGGGCATTGCTGTAGCTAAGTATCGAGAATTTATCTGGGTTGCAGGAGGAATGAGTGCCACCAAGAAAGCTCCAGTCTGCCAGAGCGTGGAATGCTATGATACCAGGCGTAACATGTATGTATATGCTAGAATTCTTTCAGTGACAAAATCTTTTTTTTCAAAATGAATACCAAAATATTAGATATATCAAGTTTATCATTACCTGAACATTTTGAATATGATGGATAACAAGATATACTATATCCTATAAGATCACTATTCTCAATGACCAGTTTAAATTTATGTGAATGGAATATATCTGATGTTGATTCTGGTTTTCAGCTGGGTATCAAACTCACCTCTGAGGTTTCCTAGATGCTTCAGTTGCCTTTTTGTGATGAATGACAGTTTATACTTGGTTGGTGGGGCTGGAGGATTTGAAAAGGAAGTTCATAATATCCACAGTGTAAGAGACATTGACATTTGGGACTCTGGGAGTAAGAAATGGTGTTTACTGACAGAAATGGCAAATGCTCGGCATGCTCACACAACTGCTTACCTTGGTAAGTGGATTCCTTTAAATATTATGATTCTTTTGAACTCACAACAGATGACTGAGGTCACTAAGGCATGAACTCATAAATGGGAGCTCTGGAGTTTGATTCCCACTTGAATCTTCCTTCCTGACTCAAGTATTTTCCAGGTTTCTCTGGGTAATTATCTGCGGAGATACCCTAAACTTTGGTCTAGAACACTTCATTTTCATAAAATATAGTGATGGCTCCCGAAACTAGTCTTCCATTTTATTGAATTTTAGTGGTGTGTATGTTACAATTTCGACTCAATTTTTTTAAAAATGTTAATACTTCATTTTCAATCAAAAAAAACATTTATGTCCTGATTTATAATTTCATTTTATATATCATTAGGCCCATTGCCTATGAAGCGTAGTAGTGAAAACTATTAAATATAATCTCTGAACACATTAAACTTAAAAAGCACAGAAATATGTTTATGTCAAAATATGCTGCTGGAAAACTAGAAGAACTAACAAACAAAGTTTCAGACTTTTCTGATTATTTATGTACTATGTACTATGTACCATTTCTAAATCTCATGCCCATGCCCTCTGCTGACAACATATGGAACTTCAGCAGCTCAGACATATTAGTGGCATTAAACTTTGTGATCATCATTATTTCTTACTATAATTTTTTTGATGACATATTTATCAATGCATGTGAAATGAAACAAAAAAAATGTTATCTACTAGTGTTGTCAATTTAGAATACAGAAAAAATTTAGATAGCATGTTGTTATGTCCACATTGGCCAAATAGTTATCTTGAGATTGCAGTTTGAATTTTGTTCCCATCTCAATCTCTTAACAGATAATCCATACAGTACAGAAGATAAATTTCTGTGGAGAATTTATTTCCCAGAATATCTAAGGCATATGAGATGCTATGATTCTTAAACTTCAGTAAACTCAATGACAATTGCATTTCTGAAATAGAAAAAATAATCTGTTTACATTATTTTGCATATAACATTTTCAGATGAACAACAGCTCAAACAAGAAATTGCAACCATAATTAAATGGTGAATGAATGCTTGAGATTAGTGAAGCAAAATTTTAATGTTTAAGAAATAAGAAAAGGGAAACGAAAGGGCAAAAGGACTGCTCTTCCTTGCTTCCCTCCCCCCCAAAAAACCATTATGCCTTCTAAACCCATGATTGTAAGTTAAATCTCAGCCAGGATCGATGGATTTTTTCACACATAAAAATCCTAAGTATAGCTTCCTTCAGAAGGGAAATAAAGCTGTGGGTCCCATGCTGTAGATTTATGGCATGTTAAAGAACCTCTGAAAGAAGAGACCTCTATTCAATTTATCAAAATGGAATAGGATGCTGATGATCTGAGATGTTAAAGAGCATCCATAAATAAATGAAAAATCCCCCCCCCCCCCAAAAGCTGTTCATGGAGTACATATAATTAAATGACACATACTAAGCAGTATTTCTTCATTTCATATAAAATGATCCCATTTGATCATAAATAATGGCTCAGGGAGGCATACCTTGTAGTACTACATTAATTTCATGAAATTTATTAATGACAAGCTTGTTATCTTTTCTTCAGATTATTCCAAATGTTGAACTTATCTGATAGTTTATTTAAAGGTAACTTAATAATTGTAATGCTTACTAAAATGTAAAAAATTAAGTACCACAAGTTAATCCTATGCACAATTTTGAACTTCATAGAATTTTGTATCTTAGCTGGGAGATGGATTTAGGGTAAGTGGGTAACTATTGCTTCAACCAATATTGCAGGAGTTCATCTCCATCTTAGTGTAAACAATAAAAATGTTTTGTTTAATCTGATGCTAATTTTGAAAAAATATATTTATAATAGTTTTTACTCAATTTATTAATGATGAAAACACTGCAAAGCTTACAAAATAATACACTATATGCCCCTGTATCATACTGAAGGAAGAACCTGCTTTTCCCAAGGAAAAAGAGATGCTGAAAAATTAAATATTAACTAATAAAGGAATGCTAATAAAATGAGATTTAATTTAAAACTTAAACTCTGAAATGTTACCAGAATCACAAATGCTTATCATTGGAGGAGTGACAACAGATACAATGAAGGTTTTGACAAGTGTTGAGCGTTATTGTTGCCAGACTAACAGATGGATGCAAGGAATTGGCAATCTTCCAGCTAACCTCTCTGGACATGGATGTGTTACACTGCCTCCAGCTTCACTCATGTAAATACTGTTATAATAAAAAATTAGTTGAAGCCTGTTGCATCTTTAATTTAAAATATATATTTATTTTCCTTTTATAAATATTTATTTTTCATATTTTAGAAAACCAGGCCTAAGGAACACTTTAATAAATATACATTTTTGGATTAAAATACTGAAGAACATATGTAGCAAAAATGTTGTTAAACATTATAAACTGAAATGTATGTAAAGTAATATACCTGTCAATCTACAAATAGGGTATTATGACCAGATCTAGTTTTGGTAATAACTAACATTCAGAAATAAATTACTTTAAAGTAATATTTCATGTTTATATATATTACCCAGTGGCAACTCATGGCCCTTGTAGAAGGCTGGGTCAGGGGCATAACTACATGACAGGAAAATCTCTTTTATCAAGATCTCTTTTATACTCCTCCCTGACATTCCTCATAACTGCAGCACCATCATTTGTGCTATAACTTCTGGTTTATATGGAACTCTTCTAATTCAGCTGTTAAAGTATGCCTTAAGCCTTCTACAGTCAATTGAGAAACTGCAATGAATTTTATAAATCTTTCAACTGGTTTACCCCCACTGATGTATTGTAATATCACAACAAATTGAGACATGTATGTAATATCTGTTGTTTTGTCCCCTGTATAGAAATGAAATTTGCCCTTTCTATTTCTTTTCTAATTTCATTCCTATAGACAAGATATGTTCCTCATTTCAGGCGCTGTCAGCAAGATGTCTTTTCAAACCATAAAAAACCTTCTTAAATTTTGCCATCTTGCTGAGAAAATTTCTATAGCTTTCGGTTGATGAGGTCCAAATCATTTCACTTCCAACTTAACATTTAAATTTAGATGCAAAATTAAAGTCTACAATAAAACTTCTATTTTATGCATTGCACAAAACAGAAACCTTTTTTGTTACTTAACAGTTAACACTCAAAGTTAACTTGCTGCTGGTAAACAGTGAAAGCTACCAATTTCAAACAAAGTGCATAAAGTGCATAACAATCCCTAATCATAATCTTAAAAGAAGTTAGGAACAGTGAAGTTGTTACATATACATCTGAGTCAGTATTAGGTGACACTAAAACTTCACTAACTGATTAATTCTTCAGAACATGTTTCAAGAGCATTCGCTCTCATCTTCATCATCTTCAAGTCAGTCCCCAGCTGAAGATGAGAGCAAATGCTCTTGAAACATGTTGTGAAGAATTAATCAGTTAGTGAAGTTTTAGTGTCACCTAATACTGACTCAGTTGTATATATAAATCCCTAATCAGTTATACATGGTGCCAGTAACCCCTCAACATTTGGTTCCTAAGAAAAAAGAGAAAATACCAAGTACTGGCCATGGGCCGTCTTCCTGCTGGCCCAAGAGAGTGCAGAAATAAGCAGGAGAAAGGCTAACCCATCAAGGAGGAAGATAAATATAAGTCCTTGTAAATCTTTGCTGGCCCATGAAGGTACAAGTTTAAAGCATAAAATTTTCCGGGCTGGCCCATAGGCTTCCCTCCCAGGGGACCTGCAACCTACAGCTGGTACAGTAAAGAGAAAAGCACTTATTGCATAAGATACAATTAAGAACCTATTGGTTATACATCACTGTTTTCATGCATTTTTTGTTTTAAAATTGAGTAGGGCAAGAGAAAATGGTAATTACAGCATTTTCTTTGAAGGGAGCCCTGCTATTTCTGTAATTAATTATATTTTAACCATTTAACATGGCATTTTAGTAAGCTGCATATGGCAAAAAACTGTCACAAATTTTTTCAAAATATAAAAAAAACAAAGAAATATATTGTCATCAGTATCCTTCATATACCAAGACCTTAATGGCTTATAATGTCATAATTTATTTTCTTTTTTGCTCATAGACTTTCCTTTGTTTCCTGATAACTTAGAATAGGTTTCAATATTTTCAGTGCTTCAACACTTTTTCTTTTATATTTGTGACTGCTTTCTAATGGAAAAATTAACAAATTAGAAATGTTACCATTTCTGACTTCTTGAAGAGGAGGGAAAAGAGCAAGATTATCAGTCCATAAAAAGTATAAATTTTAGATTTCAAAAACTATCGAGGTATATCATCACTGAGCATACCTATAAAATTCTCTCCATTTTATTTATTTATGTTTATTTGCATGCATAGTAACAAAAGTAGGAGTATATCAATATGGTTTCTGAATGGGCAAATACATAACAGATCTATTATAATAAGACAGGTTTTGGGAAAGGTATAAGAAAGAAGAATATATATATATATATATATATATTCCTCTAGTGTCCTGAGTCTACTTTTGAACGTTAATATTATTGTTATTATTATTTATATCATGTAAGAACATGCTAGAGTAAAAAGGCAAATATTGGTGAGGAACAAAAAAGAAACGGGGAAAAAAGTGCATTTATTTGTTTGTTTGCCTTTAAATTTTGTAAACTAGTGATGAACTGCTTTAGAAAAAAAAATTATATGTGTATACCTATATAGGATGCAAACTTAGGATTTAAACTTAAGTTAAATTTAAGGGGTTTGCAGCAAGTTATATTAAAGGGGTTACTTGGAGGCAGTTTGAGAAACACTGATTTAGAGAATGTGTGTAATTGTTGATATGCAGTGTGAATATTATTATATCATCTGCATATACTGAGTGGAATAGCTCAGGCAGTAATGGTTGGGACTTGCATTCCATAGGTCTCAGGTTCCAATTCCTTGGGGCTGGTCATCTTGATCTTTATCATGGTTTCCCCATGTCACTTAGATAAGTGCTGGGATGGATCTTTGCTTTCCACAAATGTTCTATTCTTCCATTTCATATTATTTCATTCCATTGATTCTGTTACAAGTTCAAAAATTCCAGGGTAAGGTGAGCTGGTATGATGTAATGGTGGCTTGTGCTTTAGAAGATTTTCTTTTCCATTATCTGATATGGTTTGACCAAGGGATTTGAACTACCTGGAGGTTGGGCTCTATTGATGTCAAAATGTTCTATCTGAAAACAATGTCAGGAACCCCACCTGTAACTATGCCTAGCCACCCAAAGATCCTGCCTGCTTAATGTCTTCCACACTTCAACCCTTTCTCTCTCAGAGATTCTTAATTGGAGGAATAGGCACAAACAGCCAGCCATTGAGCAAGGTAGGTATATTGAAATATCATTCTCCATTGTTAACAACCAATCCAATCATCTGCATATAGACCACGTAAACAATTCAGAGAAGCTGGTAAGACCACCGTCAAGGCTGAGGTTGTAATAAGGCACAGACTTTGAGGGGAGATCTGGGGTTTGATTCCCACCAAGACTGTCCTCCCTGACTAAGATTTTTTTTCCAGGTTTTCCTCAGTCATTAATGGCAAATGCCAGACAGGTATTCTAACATAAATTCACCATTCTCTAAGATATCATAATGGCATGTTGTATCAAAAGCTTGTTCAGTATTTAATATTAGAAGAATCTGATATACCTAGAACAGTGGAAAGTGGTCATTATGATCCCCCACCATGTAAACATGCAAAATGTTATTATTTTATGTATTAATAGCTTTATTTGAATTTACAAGCTTTTAGAACAATAAACAAGAGGATATTAAATTATACTTAAATATTTAACTTGAAAAGGTTATATATTATTCTTAAACTGAAAATTTAGCATTTGCTTTTCAGTTCATGATTATTGCACCTACTAGTTTTTCTCATTTAAATACATTTACTTGAAGGGTTATAACATTTTTTTCTGAGCCACCTATATAAAATTTGGACAGGTGATCTGTATTTTTTGTGCACATTTTCCACAATTTTAGATAGGGTTCATTATAAACATTTAGTGTTTCTCATAAAAATCATTTGTCTTGTTTCCTTTACACAGACTGATTTGGCATTTTACTTTTTTAGAAAACTTATATTCTTCATCCCCTTCCTCCTGTTGCTCTTCTTATGCTTTCCTCCCTTTCAGTTTATCCACCAGCTAAACTTCCTTTTTATCTTTCTGTTCTTTACCTCACTGTAGATGAACCATGCATTGATTCTTGCAATGTCCAGGATATTGTAGAAAATGAGCTTTGGCCTACCTTCTACAGGCTGCTTTAGTTAAATATTTATGAGTCATCTGTCAATAATATCTACCCCATATTTGGTTATTATAGAAGGTTATATTTTCTGGTTTCTTCTTATCTTCTTTGCTCACTGCCAAGTCAGAATACAGTATACTGAGGAGGAGGATATTCTTATTAAAATTCTTAGGATATTCTTATTTTTCTTTGCTTGGTCTCTACCATAAGTTTATCGCAAGATGTTGGTATAGTGGAGTGTTGCATTTGCCTTTTTACCTCATTAGCAATTCCATGATGAATTTTGTTCACTGTTCTTCTCAATTATGTTTTCTTATGTTGGAGCTTCTTAGCACGTGGAAGAGATGTAAAGAAGTAGTCTGTCGTCATGTTTCTTTCTTGATTTACAAATGGCTTCACTAGACATAAAACGACGTATTCCCCTAGAGGTTGATTCTCCAGATGTGCATCATGCTTACCTAGGTATGGTATGGCATTACATATATATTTTGATGCTACATTTGCTGAGATCCAGAATTTCAGACCATACTAGTTAGGTTTGTTGGGCATAAATTTGGTAAACCTACACCCTGTTTTGCTTGGAAGTAATTGCTCATCAATAGTTATATTTTCACTTGGATGTTCAACAGAGACAGTTTTCCACAAATTTACTCCAAATTTCAGATAGAAGAGTGAGCTTATCAGTTCAGAATCTTTTAGCTAGAGTTTGATTTCTTATCAAATCAGAGAAATGTGAGCAACTCCTGAAATTTATCCTATAACATTGTGTCCTTGATGAATGTAGTTTGCCAGGAACGGGACCAAAGATCATCTACCGACATGTCTTTCATACAAATTACATGATGGCAATTATCTTCTCCATTTCCTGGAATGAAACAGTCCACTGTGTTTTAGTCCCAATTGAGGATTGGATTCTGTATACTTCTTTATGAGACGAAGCATTGATTAATCAAAGAGTAGATAAAATGCACTGATCCACTTGTTGGAAAGCATATGTAGCAGAGTCTCCTCACTATTTTAGGGCATTTACAGCAACTCATCTCCTTCATGAAGATGATTATATATTTCTTATATTAATAACCTCCCATAGATCCTCTTGTCTATAGCCATCATTTTCACTATGGAGGAATTTCATGGAGCCAGGCCCTGTTGAAATGACTGAGGCAATGGTTGAGAAAAATTAGCACTCGCACCCACTCCGGATAAGGAATCCTCACTAACATTAATATCACTGTCACTGGTTTTTGGCATAAACTCACTATCCAAATCTGATAATCAATTTCTGATGCAACGTAGGAACTCTCTAAAACATGCACAAAATGTCATCATCTGAAAGTCTCCTCTGGTAATTAATGATTCAAGACGACCATCTTGAACACACAACATCAACTAAATGGGAATGTAATATTTACAGATAAAAGCTGATAGTATATACACATACTGAGTCCAAAAAATGAGCCATTATTTCTCTCTGCACATTGTTGATTACTGTAAATGTATTGTTGGCCATTTGTCAAAAGTTTTACTGCGCAGTTATGCTATACATTTATAGGGGTCAAATTGACCCCTCTCGCTGTTCTAGGTATAGGGAGGGCATCAAAAATTAAAGAAAAAATAAAATATTTTTATGTACAAATGTAACAACTAAAAGAGGAAGAAAATTGAATCAAAATCATGATGTTTGGTAGAAAAATATGAATACCTGATGAAACTGTTAAACAATAAATTTAGTCAGGAGTCATTTTGACCCTTCTGCATTTTTAGTATTAAGAATGTAGTAACAGTGTGCTGTTTATGTTATAACTCCTCTTGTATATATGCAGAAAGTTGACAAGTGCTTCCTTTGTACTATGTAGAGATTAAAGACGTTGTGTGTATTTGATCCATTTTTAGTTTACCAATTGGATTATGATTGCAACTTTCCAGGGAGTGGGAAAATATCTGTACTTTAAAACATGCATTAAACATTTCTATTAGGTGAATTATTGTTTTCTAGGAATATTTATCAAAATTGTTGCTATTTTATTGGGTCCAGGTGCTTTATTTATTGACAGTTTATGAATTACTTTTTGTACTCCCTCCAGCATAAAATAAATAATGCTTTCAATGGGCAGTATATTGATTTTCTGATGTACATAATAGTTTCTCTTGTGAGGATAAGATTAGAAGACTGAAATGATGTTTCAGCCTTAATTGAAGGGGACTGGTTAAGATATCAGTTTTCAATTGAGGATCATATTTGATTTCTGATTGAAGTGGGTTTGCAGAACATTCATTTAGTTAAAGTGCAGAAATCTTGGTAGACTTCATCGATATTTATAATTTGGTTTTTTTACCATTGCCATTCTACTGTTCTTGTTGTATGGGACAAGCCTTAATGGCATTTTTTTTTTTACTGGAACTGAGATTACCTGTGTTACAATGATATAATGTACATGAGGAATGAGGTACATTAGAATTCACTAAGGAAATGAACTTTGTAATATCACTGTAAGCTCATTCAACACATGGTTAATATTAACAGAGATTAGGCATGGAAGTATAAGTAAATAAATATTCATTTATTGTTTATTAATTTAGATACCCTTAGATGTTTTTAATAATACGATAAATAGAAAATATACAGAATATTCTGATCATCATTTCACAATCAAGCAAAGTTTACATGGATGCATTCCTCATTTATGCCTCTTTTTGCTTATCTTGTAGTCAAAGCAATGACTCAGAAACTATGTGTGCACCTTGTGTTCCATTGACAAGTGCGCATACCCATGCTTTCAGTATTGGTATCTTTTTTAAAAATTATTTATTAATTTTTATATGTACACACAGTTCCATTTAATCCCCATACACACCGTCAATGCTTTTTCTTATCTTATTAATTCTGATCTGAAAAGATGGGAGTCAATCCTTTCTTTAATTTGAAAGTAGGGTAGATGGTGTTGGCAATATTTGTGGATCTCCTGCAAGGATAGTATTTCATGGTTCACAGAGGAGAATTGAGCACTTAGGCCCTAAATGGATCCTTTGTACATATGTTCCCAAGAGGGATTTTCCAGGACAAAGGGATGAGATGCAGGATATACCAGGCTGTCAGAAATATGAGGAGGTGATGCATGAGTGCAGACGAGGTCCCTAACTTTCCACAGATGACAAATACAGAAGCCAGCATTTCCCAGTCTTCTCTGAGGAGCCCGAGGAGACCCCATACAAAGTCCTCAGACATAGATCAGAAACGTTTCCAGAAATCAAGCCACAATACAAGGCATCAATCCGCCTCACCTGTAACCGATGCTATGAAATTATATTAAAAGAAACTGGGACAATGGAACATATGTGAATACTCGTTCTAGTATTCGCCAAATTGACCAGGGAAACCAGAAAAACCCAAGGTCAACATGGCCGTCAACACGAATGAATCCGAGACCTTCAGAATGCGAGTCCTAAGTATTACTATAAGAGGTTAGGCTCATAAGTATTCGGCCTCACCGATAAGGATTATCGCAAATCTTTACAAAAGCCTTATCTGGTGTCATACCTTATCTGTTAAGTAAATAATTGCAGGTGTAACTTTCTCTCCGCTGTGTTCATTTGTTCAGATATAGTTGCATAAAGAAGGCTACGTGTACAAGATTGTGAGTGTTCAAAATGGAGTTTCGAATTGTTATTAAGTTCTTCACAAAAGGACTTACTCCAAATGAAACTAAACAGCGTTTGGACGATGTATATGGGGAAACATCTCCCTCATATTCTACCGTAAAAGAATGGGCCAAACTTTTTCGAATGGGTCGAGAAAGCATTGAAGACGAAGAGCGTGCAGGTCGACCCTGGAGGTGCTCACTCCTGAAAATATCGCTCTTGTGGAAGAAGAAATTATGGAAGACCGGCGGCTCAAAGTTGCAGAAATAGCAGTAAGATTGGGAATTAATGAATGAATAGTGTTTAACGCCCGTTTTTGATACAGAGGCACCACAGGCAATGGATACTGATGATACCTGAGATAAAATGATATATTGGGAAAGGATTTATTTTTAAGGAAAGAATCGTTCCAGGTCTAGGTTTAGGGTACCTCCCCGGCATTTGCCATTTATGAGGACTGAGGAAAATCTGAAAAAAAAACTCAGTCAGGGAGGACGGTCCTGGCGGGATTTGAACCCAGATCTCCCGCTCACAAGTCCGCGCCTTAACGACCTCGGCCACTCTTGGCAGTAGCAAGATTGGGCCTTTCTAAAACAACAGTCCTTCGAATTATTCATGAATATTTAAACATGAATAAGGTTAGTGCAAGATGGGGGCCTAGACTTCTTTCCTCAGTCAAAAGCAGCAACGGGTGATCTGTTGTCAGGCATTTTGTAGCTATGCCGTGGCAACGAGAGAGCAGTTCTGCAAAGCACTGTTACAGGAGATGAGACTATGGTCCTCTACTATGGTCCCTTGTCCAAAAGAGAATCAATGTAGTGACGCAAACATGGCGAAGCACCGCCTCTTAAAGCCAAGGTCACTCAGTCAACCAAGAAGATCATGGCCACAATCTTTTGGGACTGTAAAGGAATACTCTTCATTGACTTCAAGGAGAGGATCGCCACAGTAAAGGTGAAGTACTGTGCTGGCCTACTGCAAAGCCACGTGCTTCCATCAAAGAGAAAAGGCACACCACCATGCTAAATGGTGGTGTGCGCCTTCTTCATGACAACGCGCCTATGCACATAGTTCTTGTTGCAAAGAAAGCTATGAAAAAATATGGCTTCAAGGAAATCGACCATCCACCCTATGGCCCATATCTAGTTCCCAGTGACTATTTCCTCTTCTCAAAACTCAAGAAGGACCTTCAAGGCAGGAAATTTAAGTGTGACGAAGAAGTGATGGATGCTGTTTATGCCCATTTTGCAGGCAAGAACTTCTGACCACTTTATGGGGGGGATTGAAATGTTAATTCAGAGACGTGAGATGTGTGTTGCAATAAAGGGTAACTATATTAAAAGTGAAATATAGTTTTTGTCTTTATCGTACATAGAAAATGGTTATGCCGGAAACTTATGGACTACCCCCGTACTTGACGTTACAAACTGAACCGTTCTGCGGCTGGAATCCCAAGGGGTAAGTGGCGAATTGTAGCAAAGAAAGCCGAATGGTTACAATTTCACACGTTCTTGTATTAGCGCCAAATTGTTAAATGTTTTGGAATAAAATGTATACAGTGATTTGTGAATAGAAAATGTAAGTATTATATGTGGTTAATTAATTTTTGCTCATAATGAGTAGATGAAAACAGTTCTTTTGCATGGGTTGTGGGAAGGAGTATTACTGCGATAAAAATCTAAGAAAGCATGTTTCTAAAGTACACCTGGAAAAGTTGGATGTTATTGCAGCTGTTCAATTTCAATTTAGCGAGATTACTCAGGCGAGGGATCAGCAAGAAAGCAATGACGTGTAGCTTATGTAGTAATGAAGCAACAACGGAATGTCTTTTATTTGAGTATTTAGAATCACTACATGAAATAAAAGTAAAATCGGAAGAACTAAGTTCTCATTTTTGACCATTTTAAAAACTGGAAGTAGGGAATTGAGGAGAAAACGGGGTCAATGTTTGTAAAATATCTTGGTTCTCGCACAGCTTATGCCAATATTATTAGGCATTATTATGTGTGCCTTCGTTCAGTCAATATTGTTTCTAAAAGTAAATGTGTCCGACACTTATGTATCTCTGCCTGCATTTGTTGCGCACTACAACTATTAACTAACGATTTGCACCTCTCTCCGCATGGCTTCTTCTGCGGTAGTTCGGAACGCAGAAATTCGGCATTTTCTGCTGTACTTCGGCCGCAGGACGGTTCATGTTGAAAGGTCAAGTGGAGTTGTAGTGTGACTTTACGAACGGCAGCGGACGATGCAGAAAAGTTGTAGTGTGACTTCAACAAATACAGGTGGATATAACAGTCGTAAAGCCAAAAGTAATTTTGTAGGACGCATGTTAGGGTTAATCACATTTACAGCGAAATAAAATGTGATACTGTAATGTAGCAATGTACACAACCGTGTATTGGTAATTATATGGGAAAAGCATGCGTTTTTAACACTATAATTTTTACATGTATTCCGAACTGTATAAGTGAGATATTTGAATTGGGGCTAATGACTTCTTTTCAATCTTGCAGCAAAGCATACACTATGATGTTGGCTTCCGTTGTATCCGATTTGGCAAGGGAAACGCAATGAAAAAATGTCCCCCTTTCCTTTCTTTTTTGTGTAGTAAAGGGTCTTATGTGTGTTAAAATGTTCCTCTTTTGGGACATTTCTTTAGTTTTGGGCATGGACACTTGTTAATATTGGTTTACTAACTGCGGCTAATGTTGCCTTTATGGATGTCCTGTGTTTCTTCACTTCCAAGTTCTGCATGCATTTACTGCAGGTCATAGTTTGCATAAAATATATCTCGGCCACTTTAGATGAGGATGGGATCTTTCTTAATAATGATGCCCTTGTTTATTTTGCTGGTCAGTTTTCCCTTAACAAACACAATGATATTAGAGCAAATATTGTATCCAGACGTTTCACATATTTTCCTTGCAATAGAATATTTCAGCATGTGATGCATTTGTCCTATACGCATGTTAGAATCCAGCAAGCAATCTGTGACAGTAAGCCCAGTATTTTGCATTACTAATGTTGTTTTTTTTTTTGGGGGGGAGTATGAAGCGAACTCAGAGGTGTCAGAGTCACATTTCAATTTATCTATAACAGTATATATACATATATAAAATAAAAATAAAGTAACACTATTAACAATGTAACAAATTAACAGTAATTATATATATATGTATATATTGGTTTGGTTTATTTACGGACGCTCTGTAACATCACAGGTCATCAGCGTCTCATTCAATTCAGGGCTTGAAATGGCCGATAAGGACTCTTCTTTCAGGCTTGAGGTTCTTTTTCGTGCCGTAAATGTACGACACGGGACCCATGGCTTTACTTCCCTTCCTAAGGAAGCCATACTTAGAATTTGTACGCCTGAGAATATCTACGGGTCCTGGCCGGGATTGAACGCATGATCTTGGGTTTAGAAGTCAAGTATGGTTACCACTACACCATTAGGACGATAACATTACCTCAAATGAGTAGCATCTCTCTCTTCCAGTAATGTTCTTACAATCTTGTAAACATTTGCTTTTTGGAGGGGTCTTTGACTTTGTTTATATTTTTTCTCCGGATTTTGTCTATATGCGATGTACAATAGTCTCATTGTGGCGCTTCCATTGATGAAATCCAAGCACAGAAGGACTCTACTGAATCTGACTTAAAATTTTTAGGGAAAATATTTTTAACTTCCGAATTTATGCACTAGAAAAATATGGACAACACCTGAAAATCACTCCTGTTATAGAAGGAAGGCTCCTAGGAACCCTTGCCTCATGTCTTCTAGTATTAGCAATGTTATAAGTTCGAGACCATTGCTATCAAGTCTGCGTTCCGTCAATACATACACAGTCATTTCCATACTTTTTAATAGCTCGCCCTGCGCGTTGTTCATTACTAATACTAAGGAGGTGACTTAACGAAGCTTTCGGTTTTCTCCGACGTCGTCCCCTGCCGCTCATAAAAGGAAGCGACTCCTGCAATAGAACGGTTCAGAGTGTACGGGTAAATGTTTTGGTTCTAGTGGTTCTCCTAATGGAATCCGCTCTGGGAAATACGAAAGAAAGCAAATAACCTTAAACTTATTAAAAGGAAAAATACGGTTATCACAAATTAAAGAGGGCACACAAATCAGACGTATTTCATCCTCCTTTACGTTCCTGTTTTCCTAATGAAAAATAGCTCTCCGGCCGTCTGTGGATTCCAAACGTTCTCGAACGCTATGGAGATATAGCACCGTATCTGTGATATAGTTCTGTTATCCTAATTTAAAATTCACCGGCCGCGTACGCAGCACAGAAATGGTCACGTGGTGGGCCGTGTAGGAAAGTTTTCTCCTAGGGCCGCAGAACTATTACAGAGGTATGTCTGCCTTGAATCTCTTTATTAATCCTGTTATCCTAATAAATGTTCCCTGCACTTGGCCCGCAAAAGCGTCGGCAGAGGATAGCGACTACACCCTGTGGGATGCGGCTACCTTCTCACTAGATTAGCTTTCCTAATATAAATTTCCTTATGTTGAATGATGCTGGTCGTGTGATTCCAAAACATCTTTGACATCTGTGGTGGGTAATCTTTGAATAATACGGCACCTTATTTATTCGTTCCATCCACCAATGATCAGGTAATCTGTGCCACGATGCATGAGTGAAATGAAAGTGTGTGTTCGTGAAATAGGAAATGGAAAACGGGATAAAATTTTACGAAATTCCATGGTAGTGTATTTTCCGTAAGGTACTTCCATAAGTACTTAGTAATCTGTAATACCTACTGTAGAGAACTAATTTTTAAATGATATGATTAATATACGATGCAAATTCAGAAAGGTTCAAAGCATTTACTTTATCATTTTAAGTCATTCCAGTGGTAACCTTTGAAATATAAAACAAATGAGTTGGGTGCACCATATTCAAAAATTGCCCAGGAGTCTTCCAACAAAATGTGCAATGTAATGCACCAGCGGATATAATGTATCATTAGACTAAACTAAATTTAAGTTTGTTATATATCGATATGGGACGGGGTAATGATTGCAAATAGATAATTTGTGATTGCAACTAAAATCGTTAAATATTGAATACAGATAACCTATATGATTAGTAAAATTAATTTATTTATTGCATCTTTATAACTTAACAAGTCGGTACCAAAATAAAACATAAAAGCGAAATATATACTGTATAAATTAAAACAAATATGTATGCATCGATTTTGTTTTCAGTAATGCAGCAGGCTAGAAAAATAAAATACAATATATTACGTATACATTAAATTTTCAAAAGTCCTTGAATTCATCAATGCTGTAAAAAAATAAACCAACAGTTAGATACATAAAATGATTTAAGTATCCTCCTTAGTTCATTAACGAATTATTTGAGCTGTGTGAATTTCATTTTACAATACATCAAACCAATATAGGTTATGTTTGATCAGTAAGTTCGCTGTGATTGTAGAAGGTATTTATCTCTATTTCTTGAAGTACTACATAAACGAATATTTTATTATTTTTTTTTTATAATCCTTTGAATTTTAACAAAAAGTTATATATTGCTGAAGTATTGGCAATCATGACAAACTCGGTGTTTGTAAGTCTCTGTGACTGCTTCACGAACTAACTGAATGCTCCAGGAACTAAATAAACCATAGTGTTTAGTGTTTACTGAATATGAAAGTATACAGCATCTAAATTGAATTTCATTGAAAACAAAATAGATATGCCATATAATATTTATATGTAATTATAAATGCTAGGCTATTTTAGATATTGGAGAAAGTGCAATTTTCAATTTTGAATAACTCTTCATTTCTGGTTACTATCAACGTGAATCAGAAGGAGTAGAAATTTGAAGTCAGCACTATGTCATTTGGCACAATTCTCAGAATACTGAGAACCATAGATAAATGGACATTCATAACATGTGCCAAAAAATACAAGCATTGAAAAATTAATTAAGTGTAATATATGTGTTTTTTCAGTTGATCATATGAAATACTACACTGAGATGGACGTGACAACTGATAATGTACTCATAGCATGTAACCAAGGACAAGTATGTGTAATTCACATTAAAGAGCTCATGTTGGAAATAATGAAAATCCTGTGTACTATGATGGTTAGTTGAATAAGGTTAACTTTTTGCATTTCACTGTTTTTGATCTAATTACAAAAAAAACTTATTGAATATAATTGCTTCTATTTTCTTTTTTTCAGCCAAATGACAAATACAGAAGCAGCCTATTAAAGGAGTATTTAACAATAATTCAGCAAAAATTCCATTACCTGAAAATCTTCTACAATATTTGTCAATCTGATATGCAAAGTGCATATTTCATGGATCTAGAGGTATGTCCACCAAACTTTAATTTGAATACAGTGCATCAACATTTTCACTGAATATTTTCATGGAATGGATATTATAAGTTTTTAAAATTCAGTATTTACACTTATCAAAGTCCATTTCTCATACCTCATAATGATTTTAATAACAAGGTTTAGCAGCAAATGGTGTAGTGAGCAAAATTATTGTTAATATTTTCTATCTAAACTGTATTTCGATGAGTTCATTGGTTATTAATTTTCAAAGCAATGTTACTAATTCTCTGATCAGATGTAGAAATTACATATATGGAAGTGACTTGGTGATAGTAGACTGCCCAAGATGAACATTTTCTATGTGCTTGTGTGGCAGAAAGAAAATGGGAATCAAACCAAAGTTTATTGAGCAAGAATTGGCCTATTTAACCTTGTGGCAGGTGTACATTATAAAATTTACAACATGGATGTTTTTAAGTAATAAATAACAATACAGTTTTGGGGAAGTTGGATAATATAATATAATGAAAGAAACAGTTTACATGCATTGTTGTAAGATGCAAATTTGTTATTTGAGATTGCTCAAATTTAGTTATTTGAGTTCTTGATTGCACCAGTTTGTTCCATTATTCTGAGAAGTGCTCACTTCCATCATACCTTTCACAGACAACTTGACTTTTTTGTGTGCGTTTTGCAAGCAAAGATTTTGCATCTGTCACATTTAACTGGCACCGCCATGGGTGGCTGAGGTCGTTAAGTCGCGGACTTGTGAGTGGGAGGTCTGAGTTCGAATACCGCCAGGACCATCCTCCCTGACTGAGGATTTTTCCAAGTTTTCCTCAGTCCTCATAAATGGCAAATGCCGGGGAGGTACCCTAAACTTAGGCCTGGAATGATTCCTTCCTTAAAAATAAAATCCTTTCCCAATATATCATTTCATCTCAGGTATCATCAGTGTCCATCGCCTGTGGTGCCTCTGTAGCAAAAAGGGGCATTAAACACTATTCATTCATTCATTACATTTAATTGAAGTAGATGAATTTCTTTGATGTCCACATAAGTGCACATCTGTCGTTTCTTCGTCAGAGGTTCATGGATTGGATCTTCAGAGCTGTTGATTCAACATAGAACAATATATGAAATATTGTGAGATCAACTGGCAAGGATTTGAGTTTTTCTCTAGATATGAGCTGTTCTTTCAAAAGACCTTGTGCTAGCTGCTGGAGATAAATGAATCTTCTTCAAGCTGCCTCCCGTTTCATGAAAGAATATAATATAAGTGAATTGATGCCTGAAATGTTCAAAAATATGAAAAATAGAACCAGTGATCTTCTTATTAAACAGAGTAAGAGGCGCACATTTTGTCAAATTTTGTTATGTTGTAATCAACAATGTTCCTTCATCAATTACTGCCATGTTATGTATGGTAGACAGAAGGATGACAGCTCAGTTTTTATACTAGGCACATATGAAACTAAAGTCTTAGAAATCCAAACAATTATTTTCCAATTTCTCTTTTCTTGCTAGTTAGAAATTCCAGAATTTATCTGCTTTTCCTCATTGTTCCATCACAGGTGATTTTTTTTTTTGCAGCCAATATTCAGAAAGGGAGTAGGTTGTGTATCAATTGTCAGTTGTTAGGTGTCTCTTAGTATTTTCAGTTGGCTACAAATCTTTTCACCATGTCATCAAGAGCGTTATGTATGGTTGCATACTGCAATAAACGTCCAGGTTACTGCAGTAAAACATTTTTGCATCACATAATGCAAACATTTTTGCCCATATTTGGCTGGTTTGCTGGACATCATACTGTATCCATCCACAGCAGCTTCTGAAAGGGTAAAGCATTCCATCCCCCTGGTAAATTCAATTATGCTGTAAGAGTTCGTACAGTAGTAACAAAAGCCTCGAACACAGTACGAATTGAAGCCAAATGTTCCAGGGTTAACTTACAGAAGCTAAAAATTTCTTTTCAGAGTGGCACTTATGTTTCCTCGGCTAATGGTAGCATGGCAATGAATCTTCTCACGGAGTCATATGAATGACATTTTTTGCCTTTCTATTGCTGTATTTACCTTCTAGCAAGCTTAGTATAAATGTCATACTTACAAAAAACAGGAACTGATGTGACATAAACATGGAACTCTTCACTTCACTAACATAGAAATAAAATATTGCAGTAAATATTATTTTCTTGATAGTAACACCAAAAACGTAAGTTATTGCTAACTTTTAAACACAGTTGCTGAACATGATCTTACTGTGGTCTTTGCATACCTATTGCTTGCATTTTACACATGAAAGTTTTGTTCTCCTGTCCAGGTTTCTTGGTCATATGTAACACCTGTTTCTTCTTGTTCTTGTTCTTGGATAAAACTGAATGCAAGTCTTCTCAAATAGTTCCATCTAGTTTGAGTGAGTTCCATATTAGCCTGGGTGAAAATTTGCCAAGTTATTCCACTGATATTTGACTTTAAATAAAATATGGGAGGCCAGAGATTACTTTTTTTAGATAGAGAATGTCATCCACTGTAATCTAAATCTCCTTTACTTTAAAGGATTATTATTTTGGTTTTTTCGCTTCTCCAAATTCGTTGTCACTTGCACTTTGTGATGTATTGTAGATATTGCAAGAACCACTTTTCTTTTTGGGGACTGCATTATCTCTGAAAGGAATATGCTACTGTATCCTTTTTATTTTTTATGTGTAGGAATTCTGGAGAGATTTTCTTTTTATTTTTCCTCTCTGTACAAACAGTTGTAATTTTATGACTTCTGAGTTACTATCCCGTTAATGGGATACTGGTTAACCAATTGTCAAAATAGACTGTAGATCAATCTTTGAAATTGGTTCAATTAGTGTTTTTGCAACATTTCCAGCAAAGCCTTTATTAGGGCTGAAAATCTATCTTTATGTTCCTTACAACTCATAATAAATAAATTCATTGCTATATTCAAAGTGAATAAAAATAACACAACTAATAACTCTTCAGGTTCTCTAAAGCAGAACATAACCTTACTGGAACAATAGAAATATACTAGACTAGGAGCACACAATAGACAACAGGAGAACTGGAATGGGGTATTTCCTGCACTCCTTCCAGCACAGTGTTACAAGTACATTGTTTTCTAGGAATATGCAATCTGCACTCTTGTGTTAATGATCTCTAACAAAAGGCAAAATGCAAGGAAAGGTAAGAGGTGGGTAAGTTCAATATTACTTGCTTCTACAGCATGCAAGTAAAATTTGAAGGGAGCATAAAATACCCCATTAAGAGTTAAGACATAATTTAAATGAATGTAAAGTAATAGTTTTTAAGAGGGGTTGTAAGTTTAGGATAGATGTGAACTGACATTAGCAAGGGAAGAACTTTACCAACTTTAATCATGTAACTAGCAGTATCAGTTATAAATAGCAATACATTTTTATATTGGATGCAATTAGGTCATATTAGGTTAGAATCCGCAATAAGCACTTGGAAACTGTTGAGCTATTTATGACTTGTAATTGCTCTACTGCAAGAAGATATAAGAAGTTCATTCTTATCAAGGGATCCAAGAAGTTGAGAGACTTCTCTCAGCTAGGAATTCAAAAACGTCGGGGTGACTTCATAATTTCCAATAAGGTATATAAGATTGGGGCTAGGACATTCAGTAGGTAGACAAAAACTCTTTCCCCATCTTATTGCTGTGGTTAGTTTGCAAGAAGTGGAGTTAGTGTGAACTATATTGAATGAATGAAATTTATTAATGTGCTAAGAACAAGTATAAAAAATAGCGTTTCATTGAATTATTATTCGTTCCGGCCAGAAGTTCATTTATTGCTGTTGTTTTTATGGCACCTGTTATCAGTCTTAAACATTGATTTTGGCATTTCTCAATCTTATTAATTTTTTCTTCTGTTGCTGTTAATAGTAGCTCATATCCATGTTTTAGTACTGGTTTTATATATCTATTATATGTTTTATTTAAAACTTCCATTCAGCTGCCCCATTTAGATCCAGCTAATCTTTTCAATATGTTATTTCACTTTATGGCTTTTTGTGTGATATTTTGTACATGGTCTTTCATTTTTAATTTCCTGTCCACTGCTATTCCCAAATATTTGATTTCTTCTGCATATTCTATTTGACTTCTGTTAATTTCAAGTTTTAAGTTTTTTCCCCTTTCTTCAAAGTGTTTCATAGTGTAGACTTGATATTTAGTTTGGCTGCATTAATGGTCTTATTATTTAATTTTGCCCAATTTTCTAGTTTATCTAAGATATTTTTTAGCATTGAAACACAAGCGGCACAATTATACATAAAGTTAAAAACAAACCCAAGTAGACATCATTGGTTTCATCAACTACCCAAAGAACTAAAAACAGATCACAGGTCACAAACAAAGCTTACTTAGAGAATAATTACAATTATTTAAACCTGGCAGAGAACATCCCATATCCCTCAAGAATTAATCCAATGGATTATATTAAGATAGTAACAGATAAAAAACTGACAGAACAATTAAATAAACAAGGCTCAACATAGGTATGCAGAACTATAGCACTTGAACATTTACACAACCAATTCCCCGAAACAGAGTGGCTTAGAATTTACACAGATGGATCTGCAGACAAACAGAGAAATAATGTTGGAGATGGTATATATTGTAAATATTTCTCACATTATTTCATACTGCCTAGACAATCCACAAGTTATGAGGGTGAAATGGTGGCAATACAACGAGCGTTGGAACAGATATACCATAGGACTGATACAAAAGAAAATAAAGTAGTGATTCGTACAGATTCAGCTTCTATTATACAAGCTATAGAATGATATGATAGTTCATATGAATCTTACAATGTAAGGGACATGAGATCTTATTATAGATTACTCCAAAGAAAATTTCAACAAATAATACTATTGTGGATACCAGCACATGGGGGAGTGATAGGTAACGAGAATGCAGACTTTCTGGCCAAAAAGGAGGCAGTGCTATATTCAAAACCAATAAAGCCCTGTGGATTAAGTGTAAAATTAAAAAATATCAAAACGACCATAGAACAAAACTATCAACATAATATTCAAGTGCAAATATCTAATAAAAAGTATTCTAATATAAAAGAAACAGTACAAAAAATAAAAAAATCTATCAAGGAAGGAAGCAGTTGCTCATTTTAGACTGGCAACTGGACATGATTGTCTGGCATAACATCTACACAGATTTGGTTTTATGAATGATAACACATGTAAGATCTGCAATACTGACGGGAAAATACACAAATTATATTGGCTGGCAAGGGAAAACTGATGGTTCAAAATCCTGCACATTAGATCAACAACAACAATAACAACAGGTTTTATACTATCATCTATTATCTAAGTTCTATAATATAATTAAACAAATACAATATTTCCACCCTGAATGCATGTCTCCGGATCCTTTTTTTTTTTTTTTTATTGTAGTGTTTAATGCGTTTTTACTACTGTGACACCATAGGTGGTGGACACTGATGATAAATGAGATGAAATATAAATAGGAAAAGGATATTTTTTTAAGGGAGGTAACATTCCAGGCCTAAGTAAAGGGTACCTCCTTGGCATTTGCCATTTATGAGAACTGAGGAAAACCCGGAAAAAACCTCAGTCAGGGAGGACGGTCCTGGTGGAATTCGAATCCCAGACCTTCCGCTCACAAGTTTGCACCTTAACGACCTCAGCCATCCGTGGTGGTCTCTCTCCAGTCCCTGGTTCATCAGCAGCAGCCTACTGGAATTCCAGGGCACTAGGCTCCAAGGTTCCAAATAAAAAATATTCCATTATTCTACCAACACCATTATTTTGTTAGCTAGCTAGCTACAGCCTCTACAAACTACTAATGCCCTTATTTCTCAAATGCATACTGAATGCTACATTTATTCATTTTCCAGTCCCAAGCTCAATAATTTAATCAAATTTAATAAAAATTTAATCTACTCCCAGCCATAATCACCTTTGTGTAAATCCAAATATAATTAAACACATGCAATCCTTTAAGTTATTTGATATACTTCCCTTCTTAGTACCCAACTCCATTTATTTTTAACTTTGCTCAGGAACTCCCCTATATTCCTGTTATCTTTAGCTAAAGATTTTCATTAAGGCTATTGTTCTATCTAATTTAAACCATTTCTCATTTATAAACTTTCCTCTAGAGTCCTGTCCCTTTGCACTCAAATACTATATATTCCGTATCTTCCTTTCCCCCAAATATTGGACACTGATTCTGAGGAAACCCTTTCCTTATTCCGTTTAATCTGTACACTCCTGTTCTTAACCATTCAATGCCCTCTCTTTGTTATTTATCTGATTTATCATATACATCTCTCTTTCCCATTTATTTTTTATTGGTACATAAAATACTAAAGATCTTTTACTTGCGAACTTGGTAAACAATTTTTGTAAATACTTCTTCCAATATCTTTCTTGCAACTTTCCAGAAACCTTTTACATTGTCCTCCTTCCTCCTTCATATGTCTCCCATTCCATTTTCTCCAAAATTATCCTAAAACTATTGCTCCATCCATTGCTCCTTAGACTCTTTTCTTGAAATTCTAAGTATTTCCTAAACAAATTTCTTTCATCTAAGTTTAGGACTCTAAACCAATATGTGAGAGCTCTTTTCATAATCACACCTTTCCTTGCCAATCTTCCCATTTCAATTTGTGCAATTTCCTTTGCTGTTGTACTTGGTATACCTAAAATTTCTCTACAAAATGTCCTATGCACACCATCCACAATTTCCCATCCTCGTTCCAGTCCCCGTATTTCAATACCATACAACATATTTGCCTCACCCACGATACTATATATTTTTTCTAACCACTTAACATTTATATTTCGTATTTTATATTTACAACCTCTAATTGCTGTCATTACTCCTTTCCATTTGCCAAAACTAATTTTTTCTGCTTCTCCCATTTGCGAACCCCATCTATTTTAACTCCTAGATATATGCAATCTCTAACAATCTTATATTCTTTATCTCCTTTCCTCCACTTCTCAATTTTGCTCCTTTCTTGAATACTACTAATTGCCTCTTCCCCTGATTTACCTTCCAGTTTCAATCATTACAGTATTTGTCTATTTGCTGCAAGAATTGCTTTAAACCAATTATTGAGATGGATCCAACAACTAAGTCATCTGCAAATAATAATCCTAGGATTGTGACATTATTTATAAAAGGCAATGAAAGGCAACTCTTTCCTACCTCTGTTAAAATGTCATCAATAAACAATTAAATAGCACTGGGCTTAACTTATACCCTTGCCTTAACCCCTTCTCTTGAATTATTTCTCTTGTTAATATTCCTTTCCCTGCTTTCATACAGAAAGTTTCTTTTACTTTAAAAATATTCAACATATGATAACTGCTAATTAATCCAGTAACAATTGTAATTCTATGCAATCATACACTTTCTCTAAGTCAACAAATGCCATGTGCAGTTTTCCTCTCTTATCTTTTAAATATTTGTCATCCACTAATGTTTTTATAATGAATATATTATCCATTGTGAGTCTCCCCGTATGAAATCCCATTTGGAATTCCAAAATAATTTTATATTCCTCAACCCAATTTTGTAGCCAATTTGTCAAAATGGCTATAAAATCTTTTCCAACATTTGATAATAGTGGAATACCTCTATAATTTTTTGGCATATCTACACTTCCCTTCAGAGGTGGCTATGCAGGTGAAGAGAGTAAAGTGCCACCTGATCATCATTTTCTTAAAAAACAATTATTTAATTTTCCTTCTGTAATGAAAGTATTTATATGAAGAACAAGCCAGCGAGGCCGCGTGTACTTTAACTTGTTAGTAGTACTCACAATCCTAGATGGCAAGGCTATTGCCGCAATGTAATACAGTAAAACAGTTAAGACACATTGCTGTGAGATAAGCCCTTGAAGGCAAGTTGTTATTTGTCTGTTGCCATTAAAAACTGATGTCAGTGCTGACGTCTTTAAGGACCATTTATAATAGTCACATAACTGAGGTGAGGAGCTTGCTTGTCTTTTCAGCATATCTTGTTCAGTGCGGTTTAAGCTGATGGAAGTTGGCAATGTAACTAACACATTTTTTCTTTAGGGTTGAAGCCTGTATTTGTTTCCCAGCAAATAAAGTTACATGTGTTGAAATTGTTATTGATGAACAGTGGTGGTTTTGCATGTGTATTATGTTTCCAGTGAAAAACACAATATCAATTTTATTAGAAACTCCCTACAGAAGGTGGATTGACAAAGACAAAAGAGATTTATTAAATTGTAGATGCCCAAAGGACTTGATAGAACTTTCAATCAAAAAGAAGTCAAGAAAAGCGATAAATCCTATAGCCTTCATTGTAAGGAATCTTGGTTCGAAAATGGTTGTGCAGTAATTCTATTCTTCAACTGTTCTGTTGACCTTGCTTACCTTTTAATAACAGAAGTGGTATCTGGAATAACAAGGTTTCTGTGATCAAAACATTACTTGTGGATTAAATAAACACAAAGACAGTGAGGAATATTTGAAGTACCAGTTATGACTAGGAACATTTTGAAAAAATAGAAACATAATATCGGATGCTTTAATGGAAAATTCAAGAATCAGATATAATGAGAATGTAACTTCAAACAGGTAGATTCTGAGACTTGTTACTAGGGTTGTTCTATATTTAAGTTTATAGAAACTTCCTTTTAGAGGGCATGATGAGAGTGATACCTCTTTAAACCTTGGGAACTTTGAGGAATTATTTAAAATATTGACATCTGAAAAGCCCTTAGATCTTCAAAACCATTATCAGAAAATAAAAAAATGTGTTTATTGGTTACTTAAGAACTATTCAAAATGAAACAACTGACATAATATCAGAATACATCACTAATCACATTAAGAATGAACTTCATAATGCTACATTTTTTTCCTCCCAAATTGATGACACAACAGACATTTGTCAACAACCACAGTGTTCTGTTAGATTTGTAAATAATGAGGGTATCCCTGTGGAAAGATTTTTATGATTTTATGTGAGTGAAGATAGATCAGCACAAATATTTGTTCGAGCTATTGGATGGTATATTGAAAGAATATTCTTATGAAAGTAAGTTGGTTGCATAGTGTTATGATAGCTCATCTGTAATGTCAGGGAATGTAAATGTTTAGCCAAAACAGATTAAAGATAAGACTCCTCAAGTTGCATTCATTCATTGTGTGGCTCATTGCCTCAAGTTGCAGAGTTGTAACAAAATTTCCAAATGTAGGATATTTTTCAGTAGTGCGAGTGAAATCCCAGAAATTTTTCATCAGTAGATGAAAAGAACACTCCCCTTGTTACTAGGAAAATTTCCACTGTTATGGAAACTCACGGGTCATCAAACTCAAGACTCCTACAAGATATTGTAGAAGATTGGGACAGTTTAAAGCAATATTTGAGGAACTTATGAATGATGAAACAAGCAATGAAAATAAAATTAACTTTTGTAAAGGGTTTCTGAAAGACTTCAATGATTTTGAATTTTCATTTCTAGCATTGGTATTCAAAGATATTTTTGATTTGACAGATGCTGTTTGATATATTACAGAAAAAAATGTTGGTTATTAATTATTGTGTAGTCAATGTTAAAAACATGCTGGTTATACTAACAAATAAAAAGAATGCACACAATTTTGGTGAGCTTTTTGAAAGAAGTAGGCAGTTGACCAACATAAACACCCAAAGGGGATATAGTGACTTGGCTTTAGAAGATGTATGTCTAGAATATTGTGTCTTCTATTATGAAATAAATGGCACTATCTTGATGGAGATACATGACTGTGTTAGATTACAATACTTAAATGTTTTTGAATTCACCAATTTTTAGCTATTTACTAAATAGTTTTCAGTTACAGCCTTACAGAACTTTTAACAGAGCTACCCATATATATTCAGCAATATCCCACATTTAAGAAACAAATTGTCATTATTTTATGCTATGAATCCTGCAGGACACAAAAGTTGAGACAAATTCTACAAGAACTTCAGGAGAACAAAGAAATTTTTGAAGATACTTACAAGCTTTTTTCTTTGGTACTGACAATACCGTCTACAAGTGCATCTGTAGAATGCAGTTTTTCTTATTTGAAAAGACTCAAAATCTTTACAAGAAACATGATATCACAGTGTAGACTTACATCATTGGCAGTCATCTCCATAAATTGTGAATTGCATTGCAGCTGATTAAAAATTAACTCTTCTATGAGGACATCATAAACAAGTTTGCAAACCTCATCGAAAGGAAAATTGATTTGATCTATTAAAAAAATTACAAATCGGTGAATTTGACAATTATGAGAGCATGTATTTTACATTTACACTTGGTTATGTGTTATGCTTATTAGGTGTTAAAATATATATATGAAAAATTAATGTGCCAATATTGTAAATGTAAATATTATGATTGATTAATTGAAACTGCTTGAATGGAGCTTTACCTACTTTTCCATCCATGAGCTGCCACTGCTTCCCTTGCCTTTATATATTGGGTAAATGATTGCTTGCCTTTATATATTGGGTAAATGATTGCTTTCCTCCAGCTTTCTGGTACTCTTTCCTTTGCCATAATGAAGTTAAACAGTCCTGTGAGTTATCTTAACTCTGTTTACATCACAACACCATTCTTTTATAAATTCTGGTGAGATACCATCCATTCCTGTTGCTTTATTCTTTTTCATTAATTTCACTTGTTTAAACTACTACTTCATCCCTCAATTCACTATCCAACACTTCTGTATAGCCCATTCTTACTTCTAACCCAGGTGTTGCTTTTAAACCACTATGTTCACCAGAAAGAGTTCTAAAATAGCTTATCTTCCCCTGGATTTATGTTGTATTTTAAGTTATTTTTGAATGGCAGGAATTTTCACAGTGAAATATAGTATAATGTAACAATTTATTATTATTGAGGAAATCACTCAAATTTCACTAATTTTGTTCCACTTACTTGGACAAGTTTCAAAGGCTGTTGCCTTCATCTTCAACATGGTTCCACTGTCTGCTTCCCAGCTTGGTATTAAGATGTTGCTTTGCAAATTTTATGAACTTAGTGATGAGGTTACTATTGTTTGCGAGATCAAAATTAACCAAATTTTCCTTGTTTTTGTTTATGAACATATTTTCCCACACTGTTAAATCTATGGGTTTTTGAAGAGCTTTTAAGATTTTTTGTTCCTTTTGGAATTCATGGTTCTTTTGTCAGAAATGGTCTTCTATTGCTGATTTTTCCTTGTTTATAAGTAAAATGTAAAATATAAAATATAAACAGGGAAAAGTCGGCAAGAGCAGACTATTTCTGGCAAAAAAAACTGCGAATTTCAAAAGGAACCAAAACTGTTCACAGCTCTTCTAAAACCCATAGAATTAACAGTGTGGGAAAATATATTCATAAACAAAAACAAGGAAAATTTGGTTAATTTTGATCTTGTAAACAATAGTGACATCATCACTAAATTTGTAAAATCTACAGAGGGACATCTTAATACCACTCTGAGAAGCAGACAGTGGGACCATGCTGAAGATGAAGACAGCAGCCTTTGAAACATGTCCAAGTAAGTGGAACAAAATTAGTGAAATTCGAGTGATTTCCTCAGTAAAATTTGTTATATTGTTATAAGTTACCTTTAACATTTTCCATATCCTACTAATATTTCTTTCACTTAATATCCTGATTAAATTCTACTCATTTTTCCTTTTCCATTCATGTTTCTTCCTATCAACGAGTTATAAAATATTTTCCTCTCTAAATAATCTTTCTTCGACTCCTCATCTCTCCATTTTATCAGCATTTGTTTCAACACTTATTTTTGTTACTTTACATTCAGCATTATACCACTCTTCACTCCTTTTCTTAACTTCTATCCCCTTTTTCATTGTCTCCAACTCTGCATTAATGTATTTATGTTATGGTTGCCTTCTGTACTTCATTATTTTTACCATATAACTTATTCCATTTTGGTATATTTGACCATACTTTTATTGGAGAGTCTGTTTAAATTTATTTCTCTGATCCCTCTTCCATTTAAATGTATACATTGCATAGTCCCATTCTTCCCTTCCCCTGAATTATCCACTACATACTCTGATTGAATTTTATATCCACTACCAGCAGAAAATGATCATTACTTGAGTTAAAATTAAGTATCTTTAAATTACTTACATTATGCTATGTTGACTGACCATAATATCTAATCAATAATGATGTGGCCATTATTATTAATAAAAGTGAATTCCCCCAATACATCTTCATACATTTATCATTCAGAATATCTAGTATTTATGTCACAAACTTTAATAAATTTTTCACTACCTCTAACACTGTACTTACCTTTGCTATGCCTTACTGTATCTTTTTTAATCATTATTTCATTGTCCCATACCATATCAGTTCCAACTTCCATGCCTCCTTTATCTACTGTGATGTTGAAATGCTCAATTACTATAATCTCTGCATTCATATACTTCCCTCTTAAATTCTCAGTATCACTTTCCAGTTGCTTAAACAGATCAAGATTGTGGTACTGCGAGGATCCTGGTTGATTATACACTACTCCTAGGCATTTAACATTTTCATTTATCAATTTATCATCCTTTACAACCCACAAAGCATTTTCTGACCTTGCTAATGTTTCTTTTATTACTTTTCTCAACAATTTCCTAACAAAAATGCCAAAGTCTCAAGTTTAATACATGAATGTAGGATATATTAGCGCTTCATTGTCTACAGCTTCAAAGGTACAGTTTATTTAATTATACAAGATCTACAAGTCTACAGAATCAAAATCGACCACATGTGTTTTTTAGAATATAAATGGCAAATCCAAAAGCAAAAAATTTCACTACATTGTATAATTTGGACTGTAGTAAATCGAAACCAGATATAAAAAGTTTTTTTGAAATTACAAATTAGAAAAAGAATCATTGCAGCTAACATTAACATCTTGAAATTATGTCTAATAATAAAGTCACTCTCAAGTTCATAAGGGAAACAGGTTAAATAGGCAATAGCATAGATCAAAAAGCAGCAGAGAAAAAAAGTAATTGAAATAGAAAAAGGTCTACAAAAAAAAAAGATAAATGATATCGATTTAAAAATATATGGATTACATCTAACTTTCAAAATCATTAGAGTTCCATGTTTGGGAAAACTTCCAGCACCATTTGCACCAAAATGTAAATCATGAAAAATAAAAATCAGAAACTGAAAAAAAAACTTTGCAATTTACTAGATGCCAAAACAAAACTTTACTGGCGCCAAGTGCACAAACAGAAAAAAATGTAAATTTCCTCTCTAACACAACTTTTTCCAACAAAGACATTTTTTTTATTAGACAAAGGCTCTCAAAACCTATGTGAAATTTTCAGGGAATATATAAGAGTATATAGTGAACATTAATATAGCCATCCACTGCCTAAATGAAGGAGGAAAAAATATTAGTTAAAATGAAATGCAGCAAAATTTTGGATAACCCAAAATTCGAAAGAAATTCAATAATTACAAAAGTACATTAAAACAGTTAAAAGATAAACCACTGATGTACACAAAGGTAAATAAAGGAAATAAAAGAGCTATTTTGGACAAAAATGATTACATAAACAAAATGTAAGTAAGTGGATTTAGTGTGAACTATGCTTAATACATGAATGTAGGATATATTACCACACCATTGTCTACAGCTTTGTAAGTACAATTTATTTAATTTTTAAGGGTTTGAAATTAATTTATTAAAATTTATAATCAAATTGAAGTATTAGTTATCAAGAAGATTCAGTTCAAACTCAAATGTTTTTCAATTAATATTTATTGGAAAGACTTATTTCTTATTAATGGCTTCATATTTATATAGCATTTTATTTTCATTTTTATAGACCTATATACAATCTACAATGAATGACCCACAAAAGAGCCAGCAAGGGAGTAAAAATGTGGAGGCATGTATGGAACGAGATACTATTATAAAGGTATATATCCCTTATTTTTAACATTTTATTATATTTTCTGTAAAGAAATATCTACAGTTTGAGCTATATTGCCTAAGAATAATTGTATTTCGTAGAAGTTAATATGATAAACTTTGTAGTGCTTATACATATAAGGTTCAGTCCAAAAGTTTCTAGCTTAACCAGGTTAATATAAAGGTTTAATTTTTTAATATAATCTCCATTCACTTAAATATAATTCTATATCTGTGTATTAATATTTCAATCATCCTAAAAATGTTTTGTCAGCAAATTGTTTGAAATTCAGCATTCTTTATTTCTTATGTTTTATGAATTTGTGTCCTCGTAGAGCAGGTTTAATTTTTGAAAACATATTTTAGTCACTGGGGATGAGTTTTGGACTGTATGTTGGATGATCAAGTCCATGAACCTTATAGTACACACATTTTCATGCAGCAAACATACTCTCCAAATGAACATCACGTGACTCTTTTCTTGCCCAATTTATATAAAAGCTCAGTTTGGTACTCCCCAGTCATCCTAGAATTCCTGTCCTTGAAGTCTATCATCAGAATTCAGCTATAGTACAACCCTTCCTTTCCGTAATCTGCCAGTCTAAAAACCCAGATAATTGGTACTAAAAATTTGTTAAAGGAAAATTATCAAAGAAATTTCGGAGTAAAATGACCGTGTATTACACATTACCATAGAACATCAGATGCACTATAAAAATAATGCAATACAATATGTAATTACAGTACAGATCAACAGATTTAATAATCAACAAATTTAATAATGAAGATTAAACAATACAGTATTTTACATCACTCATTGTTACACAAAAATTCAGTTACTTTCTGCTCATGCAAAGAGGAAAATCTTTATGCATAAACATTATGTCCACTAAGTAAAAAGTAAAAATTAAGTAAAAATTGTACTTACGAAGCTGTAGACAATGGAGTGGTAATATATGTTACATTAATGCTTTCAGTTGTTAACACTAACTCCACTTACTTATTTAAAACTTTGGACTAGTTTCGGGAGAGGTTCCTCCCATCATCGGCTGCTGTTGACTGAGTGCCGTTGTTCGAAACGGGGGATGGACGCCCGTTCGCCCCTGTGGTGGTATCTCGTGGCTCTAATAGAAACTTGCTGAGTTCATCCAGCGGCGGAAAATCAAAATTCATTAAGTTGTTCTTATTTTTTAAAATGAAAATTCTCTCCCATGTGGATAGTTCTATTGGTTTGCGAAGTTGTTTCAATAATTTAATTTCTGGTTTTATTTCATGATTTTTGTTCCAAAAATGAGCTGCTATAGCTGATTTGTCTATCTGTTTCAATCTAATGTTCCTAAAATGTTCTTTTCTTCGAATTTCTAAATTTCTTTTTGTTTTCCCAATGTAGCTCTGTTCACAATCTGCACATTTAATCTCATATATTCCTGATTTTTGTTCTGTGGGAATGGTATCTTTCATTGTGCAGTCTACTAAATTTTTTATATTGTATTTGTTCTTTGGGGCTAACATAATTCCATGCTCTTTGAATATCTTCTTAAATTTGTTGTGGTAAGTTGGGTGGTATGTGAAACTTTTGAATTTATATCTGTCTTGGGTGTTTTTAAGTGTGGAGACTTCCTTAATCGATTTTTGTCTTTTAGCTTTTTTGATGATTTTTGTTATTGAGTCTGTGTTGACTCAACACAGACTCAATAACAAAAATCATCAAAAAAGCTAAAAGACAAAAATCGATTAAGGAAGTCTCCACACTTAAAAACACCCAAGACAGATATAAATTCAAAAGTTTCACATACCACCCAACTTACCACAACAAATTTAAGAAGATATTCAAAGAGCATGGAATTATGTTAGCCCCAAAGAACAAATACAATATAAAAAATTTAGTAGACTGCACAATGAAAGATACCATTCCCACAGAACAAAAATCAGGAATATATGAGATTAAATGTGCAGATTGTGAACAGAGCTACATTGGGAAAACAAAAAGAAATTTAGAAATTCGAAGAAAAGAACATTTTAGGAACATTAGATTGAAACAGATAGACAAATCAGCTATAGCAGCTCATTTTTGGAACAAAAATCATGAAATAAAACCAGAAATTAAATTATTGAAACAACTTCGCAAACCAATAGAACTATCCACATGGGAGAGAATTTTCATTTTAAAAAATAAGAACAACTTAATGAATTTTGATTTTCCGCCGCTGGATGAACTCAGCAAGTTTCTATTAGAGCCACGAGATACCACCACAGGGGCGAACGGGCGTCCATCCCCCGTTTCGAACAACGGCACTCAGTCAACAGCAGCCGATGATGGGAGGAACCTCTCCCGAAACTAGTCCAAAGTTTTAAATAAGTAAGTGGAGTTAGTGTTAACAACTGAAAGCATTAATGTAACATATATTATGTCCACTGCTGTAGCATTGGAGTGTTGCTCTATGTACTTGAGGGATTCTCCACTGATATGATTCCCCGATGATAGATAACTGTCTATTCCATGCCTCCTTTTCCATTGCTCCAGCCCATTACTTGCAGTAATTTGGAATCACTATTTATAAGCTTACTAAGCTGAAGTGCTTTTTCTTGGATTACAGAACCAATCATGGAGCACCTATCTGTCTTTCTTGTGATAAGCAAACATCAACGACTTCATCGACTTTGCCGAAGTCTGAAATTTTTTATGTATGGCCTACCTTGATTACCTTCTCAGTCACAGTTTCATAAAATTGTTCTATATTGACTTGATTTTTCTTCTGATCACTTATCATTGATTTTCTGGTACTAAATTCACCTGCTAAGTTTGTCCCACTTTTGCCTTTATCCAAGCATTTTAAAACTTCAAATTTATCTTTTAATAAACAAGAACTTATGTTTTTGCTTGTGTACCATTTCTAATCAAACAGCAAAACACTTCACTGGATTAAAAACACAACTGAGCAAGATATATTGTAAATCCACTAAAAGCATTCGTGACGTTTTGTGATTGATACTGTATCTGCAATACAACTGAACTCAGAACAAACATAATGGATCGAGCTCTCAAATCCTAGTTCCAGGAAGATGAACAAAATACCCATGAATCATACGGTCAAGTGCAAATGACCTTCACGAGCTCGCTTTCAACAATGGCATTAATGTCACAAGAATAACACATCATGTTATAACAACCAAGTACAATTAATCTGTTGATTTCATATACATATACATATGCTAAATTACATTGTTTATAAATCTTGTTAATCCAAATTTTTGCCAATCCGAACAGGCTTCGGTCCCAATTAGTTTGAACTGATGGGATTATACTGTATTTCTTGTCTTCAGACACCAATCACCTAGAATTTCTTCCTTGACAAGGCTGATGTTTTCTTGTGCTAATACACACTGTATTATGTAACATGTCTGATTCCAATGAGCTTCTCTATCCAACTGAAAAGGTGAAAAGAAATGTAATATTTACATTCCTGAAAGATGGAGGTGAAGCAAAATGCATGGTATGTTTACACCTGTTAACTCAGCATTGCTGTCATTTGTTTATTCCAGGATTATTGCTGTTTCACATATAATGAATCACTAGCCTCTTCAGGTACGCTTTCCAAGCATTTGTTTTCAGAGTAACTCATTTCACATTTTGGTGATGTTCAGTGGCTCTTCAGATTACTGCAGCTAGCTCAAAGTGAGTGTTTTTTTTTCACTGCTGCTAAACAACTGAGGAACTGCAGGCAGCTGAAATTGAAGCCATTACGTTGAACGTATATGGGCAGCTTTAAGGTCCAGCTAGAGAATTGTGAAATGAAGGAAACAGCACTTACAGGATGTTATTTTTAAGAAGTAAAGTGTCACTGGCATTAACAAAAATTGCACATTGTACCCCTGGTTTTTAAAAACCGCGCGGGTGTGTGTGTGCGTGTGTGTGCGTGCGTGCGAGAGAGAGAGAACACGGGTAATAATTTTATAATGAGCTGTTCTTTTTGTACATTTTCATCCACACTATAGTATCTTTCTCTCAGAAATGAATTATGTCTTTTATGTGACAGCCAGAAACTTATGGACTGCACCTTGTGCTGTATCAAGATGAAGCCATATGTGAAATCTCAGCAAATGAGATTTTCTTCTTATTGGAGCTGCAGCCCAGGGTGAGCCCTGAAAAGAGGAATGGTTGACTCCATTCCTAAATTTAAAAATCATAAGAAATGGAGATTGTTTAAGCTTCGGAATTCACAGAAAAGAAACACACATAAAATTACATAAAAAATTATATTATAACCCCATTCCACATAAACATGCAGTGTTTCATGGTTTGGCACAAAGACTAACCAACGTCCCTCTCACAGAAACAGAATACAAAATGGATACCAACAGATAATAAAGACAGCTATAACCATTGGTTAAAAAAAGGACACAGTAATTAAAATTATCAATAAATTTAAAAGACAAAAATCGACAAGAGAAGTTCCTACAGTAAAGAATACCAAAGAAAAATACAAATACAAGTTGAACATACCATCCAACTTACCACAACAAATTTAAGAAGATTTTCAAAGAACATGGAATAATGTTAGCCCCAAAGAAGAAATATAATATCAAGAATTTATCAGGTTGCACAGACAGAACAAAAATCAGGCACTTATGAAATCAAATGTGCTTTTTTTTTTATTCATTTTATTTAAGGACGCTCTTTAACATCTCAGGTCATCAGCATCCCATTCAATTCTGGGCGTGAAGTGGCCAACAAATTTTGCTCAGAGGCCTCTTCTTTCAGGCTTGAGGTTCTTTTTTGTGCTGTAAGTGTATGACACAGGACTCACGGCTTTACTCCCCTTCCGAAGGAAGCCATACTTCGCCCGAAAAAAATCCATCGATTGTGGCCGGGTTTGAATCTGCGACCTTGGGTTTAGAAGGCAAGTATGGTTACCACTAGACCACCAGGACTGACAAATCAAATGTGTAGATTGTGATCAGAGGTACATTGGAAAAATGAAGAGAAGTTTAGAAATTCGGAGAAAAGAACACTTTAGGAATATTCAGTTTAAGTAGGCTGATAAATCAAGAATAGCAGCTCACTTTTGGACCAAAAATCATGAAATTAAATCAGAGATTAATCTGCTGAAACAGCTTTACAACCCAATGGAACTATCCACTTGCGAAAAAAATTTCATCATAAAAAATAAAGAAAATTTAATGAACTTTGATTTTCCTCCTATGGATGAACTCTGCAAGTTCCTACTACAACCACCAGACACTGCTACAGAAGCATCTGGGTATCCAGCCACCATTTGGTATAACAGTAATCGGTCAACAAACTGAAGATGGGAGTAATTACTCCTGAAACATGTCTTAGTTTTATGTAAGTGGAGTTTAGTGTAAACAAGTTCAATACAAATTGTACGATAACAAAATGAAATTTATTTTTTCTGGCAGAACAGCAATATCCTTGTCATGCAAACATTTTTGTTCATATTATAACCTTTCTCCACACAGATTGTCAGAATCAACATTTAGTTCAGTTTTAGTCAGTCATGGCTCATTGGATTAAGTTTTGGGAAGGCTGCAAATTCTGACATTTTCAGGAGATTGTCTGGGATTCATTTGTTTACATTACTACCTCTATAGTATTATTGTTAATATTGTTTTAATGTTTTTGTTTTATACTTTGTTTATTATTAATAATTTAATACTATTACTAGAATATAAAACACAAATGTTGTAAAATAATTTTTCCATATTATGTATTTTAAAAATTGTTGAAGTGTTTAAATTAGACAATCCCCTACTAATGTCTATGAGCTCTATGTTGTCAGACATAGAGAGGAATACTCACCATTTCTCTCTACGGCGATGCATATACCCAATCCAAAACCATTGTGCATTAGTGGCTGATTGATCATGTTCTGAATGTTCATCAAAGTTGCTTGAAATTTCAGATAAATCTTGATCCTCATGTTTATCTTCTGATTCTTCTAAATCGATTATCAGCTTGTCAGTAATTTCATCAACAAATCTGTCTTTTTTTGCAGTAAAATTGTTCAATATTTTTTACATGTTTGCATGCTTTCTCCAATTTTCTGCAGTCATATTTTCAATTGCATTATCAAAAAATACTTTCACAGGCACCTGTAGATGGAACTACAGATGTCTGTGGCCGTCATGTGGCAAAATTTCTTGTAGGGAAACTATACTTGATTGCTTGTTGGGTTTTAGAAAAAACAAATCATTCTACAATTGCTTGCTTCGTGAATGCTGCTGTGGAATTACTTTTGCCAGAAGGAGAGAGTGAATACAAATTTTGAGTTCTGCTTTCAGATGCTGCAATGTACATGTTAAAAGCTACTTCAGCATTAAAAGTATTTTTCCTCCAACTCATTCATGTTATGTGTATTGTGCATGCACTTCATAAAGTAGTGAAAGCACTAAGGGAAAGTTTTTCCTGATGTGAACAGTTTAATATCCAGCACCATGAAGATATTTGTTAAAGCCCCATCAAGATTTAGTGCTTTCAAAGAAAAATGTCCATACCTCCCATTACCCCCAGAGTCAACAATTACTCGTTGGGATATTCAGTTCAGGTATTTTCAATGCTGTTAAAGAATTTGTTAGTACTCTGAATATAATTGATGATTTGTCAATTCAAATATTTTTAATAGTGGGTGTTCACACAAATCAAGGCACATTTCAAAGTTATAGCTGAAACCACAAAAATACTTGAAAAAATCTGGTTTGTCTGTACATAAACCTTTATCAATTCTCAATGAGGCTCAGAGCAAACTTGAGAGTGCTCCTTTAAAATATACAGGAAAATTAAGCGGTAAATTGTGCTGTGTTTTAGGAAGAAAGCCTGACATTAAAATTTTGTACTCTCTGGATAAATATCTTCAAGGTGAAAATGTTGTGCTTCCTGAAGAAATTTTCCCAGAGTTAGCAAGTGCTTTCAAATTTTACCAAATAGACGTGGAAAAATCTTTCTCAGCACACAAACTTGTGTTAACCGATAAATGTCATAAACTTACATCTGAGTTTTTGGAGATAAAGGTCATTGTATACTACAAATCAAATTACAATGACAGAATGATGTCTAAGAAAGAATGCATATTTTAAGTACTAAAAAGTATGAGCCTAAAGTTAACACTTTTTGCATGCTTAGTGCATATTTTTAAAATTATAGAGCAAACATTTTGACAGCATAAATAAGTATGCATATTTTAGATTTGTTTTACTGCCAATGTCTAGTAATAAACTACCTAGCTAATTAAAAAATTGAATACTTAAGTCCTTTAAAAAGCATTAAGGAAAACACTCATAAAGAATGTTTTAGCATAACTGATTTTATGAGTGAAACACCTAAAAGTTCAAGCCACACTTATCACACTTTTGGCATATTTCTCTACATCATAATCCTAATGAAATTTTATTTTAATTGCTAATAAATAGTCTTATTTTTAGCGTCCTGAATCCTTAACCCAACTTTACTCCAAAACCCTTGCATATTATTACAATTAATGATGAATGTAAGAATTCACACAGTGAAATGATCATAAAATTAGGTAGATTAAAAGTAAAAATACTTAAAATCATGTGAACACATTAAAAACACTCTTGACGTTCCACTCTTAAAACTTTTAAAATTAAAACTGGGACATGTTTCCTGAGACCTTGCTCATATTGTCAACCATAGAACGATTTTAAGTAGTTTTTCTTTTAATTTAACTAACCCTTGCATATTATTAACTTTGTTATTCCCTTATATTTCCTATATCAATTTCCTTTAATTACTTTTTGATCTGTAAAGACCATTAACTTGCTTTTTTGCCCTTCAATGTGCAACAAGATATTGTTTTACAATATTACCCTTCTTTAATGCTTTAATGTAAACCACTATTTAACATAATTTTGTGCAACTCTCCCTTGGTCCCTCTCAAACAATTTCAAGTGAAACTACTTTGTCAGGTTGCTGCACTAGTGGGCCTCAAAATCAATTTGAAAAATGTTAAGCTAAATGTGTTTCCATTCAACTTCCATCCTCCAAATCTGTACTTAATAAACATTCTTTCATCAGTGTTTAGTTAGTTAATGACAGAGTTTTTTTAATTTTCTAGGAGTTGATTATGAAAAATGCACATTTAGCAGACATCATTACACATTTAAGGAGGACACTATTTGAGATAAATAGTATGCAGTCATGTGTAATTGGTTGCAATCAAGGTGCACTTTAACAGTATTTGATATTGTGAATAAACAATGAAAACAGATGATAAAGTTACACTCAGTCAGTTCCAATGAAGACTATAGTTTTACAGATATATTGTGGAAGCTGAGTAAGGCTTGGTGATGATTTGTGCAAAATAGTGTAAGGTGGGACAGCATATGAGGTGAAGATGAGCTGGAGCACATGAATTTAGGACATGGACCTGTCATTGAAGATATTTCATAAACAAGAAATTGTATCATATTAAGAATTATGCAATAGACTTCCCATAATGGACATATTCCTAAACTAGCAGAATTTGCTACAGATGGCTTGCTGCTATAGCAGAGTTAATGCAAGGGATATATATATTATGTGATACAATCTAAAACAAAGTAATTTGTATTATTTAAAAAATAAGCATAGCATATATATCTTTTTTCAAATGAGATGAACAACTGAAAAATAGGAATAACTTCTTAACATAAACTATAATTGGAACTGTCACAGTGATTTGACATATTTATTAAAATGTTGTGAATTGAACTAAACACTCTTGCAGCTTCACTGACTTATTATTTCATTAGAACATGTTTTGTGGACATTTATGTGCTTTATTAGTTACTTGTCCACCGTCTGAAGGGCTGTCGTAATCCTTGGAGAAAGTACTGTTTGGCTCTTGCAGATATCTGATGAAACTGAAATTAGTGTTTTAAATTAAAGATCATTCGAATTTGTAAATATAAATTTTTTTCCATGTGTTCAGTTCTATATGTAGTTCTACTGCCTTTAACAATTGTACCTTTTCTTCAACTTCATGATTTCTTGCCCAAAAATGAACTGTCACAGCGGATTTCTCTATTTGCTTATACTTTATGTTCCTGCTGTGCTCTTTCTGTCAGGTACTTATGTTTCTTTTTGTAATATATATTTTATTGCAGTCTGCACAATTTATACAGCTTTCCACATAAAAATTATACTGCACCTACAGTGTTTTGAACCTGTCGACGGTGTGACATGCCCAACCATTGAAAATCAAACACCCCATGTGCGGGATAGTTTTTACATGAAAGTCCTGTATAATAGATTCCTGATTTGTTTTCTGGTGGTATACTATCTAGCTGTATGTTTTCTATGATATTTTTTATGTTAATTTAGTTCCTTGGTGCCAATGTAAAAGTTAACTTCCTTGAAAACCTTCGGAATATGTAGTCCAAAGATGACAAGTAAATTTAAAAAATAAATGTTTTCTTTTACTGCCAAGAGAGTCAATATTACTTTTAGCTTAAATTTCATGAATTTAACTTTATATTTTTAACTTAATCATGTTCTACACTGAAAATTGATAATTATTTGTGAAAATGAGCCAAATGCACTTTCTCTGTCTTCTTCTTTACTAATTGAAATTAATTTATGTAAAAATAATCTTTAAAGCTTCACCTGTAAATTGTAGAAGCTTTTCTTTACTTATTAATTCAGCTAGCCACAATGTTGCTATTTTTATTAGTTTCTGCTGTTTACAATTTCTTAATTCAGAAAACCATACTTATTTGCATAGAACAACCTAACACTTGCGGGCTAAAGACGAACCTTCCTTGGTTTGTTTTCTTGTTCAGATTGCCTATCAGAGGAAATCTATTATATTTATTTTTCAAAGAGAGGTTAGTTGATTCTATTCTTTTTATTATATATTTTGTAAAATTCTGATTATTTGAAGTTAAATATTAGTTTAGATTCTGTAATTTAACTGTAATCTTGCAAAATTATTTATAAATCATGTCACTCTCTCTTTGAAGCTACAAAAATTATTAATGTAATAACTAGAGAATGGAAAAATATATGCAAAATTTTGACAACATATTACATTTTTTGAAAAAAATGTATGACAACTAAAAGAATGACATAATGTTTTAATACACATTAATTATAATACATAAAATATTACAATATATTAATTAGAACCTTGCAGCACTATTTTCGCAATACAAACTTTTTTTTTTATGTTTACTGGCAAGAGATTATATGCCATCTTTCAGTGAGAATGTTTTTGTACAATAACTGTAACTGCACTGTTATATGGCATATAATAGGAGCAATTGTGTATTGTTCTACATTTATGTTTGATGGAATAGATTTTACCTTACCTTCTAGTCATAAGTGTTTTATCTAGTCCAGAAATATGAACTTCAAACATCTTATGTTCTTACATCACATGATTTCATTGTTGCATTTGTTAAAAGCAGGTGCATTTTATACAAGAATTCTGCCAACAAAGCAATATTTATTATTTATGTATTATTAATTTTGCAAATTATTTATATTATGATGTAATTTTACGGCACTCAGAACAATTTGCATATTGGTAATATGCAATATTTTCCATTAGAATAACTTTCCTTCATCCAACTTACTAATTAATTAACCTGCTTATTACAATATTTGCATATCAAGATTTTCTCAAAGTAGCACTTGAATATTGAGCATCAATCTTTTTTATTTCGGCACCTTGATTAAGACTGGCCATGTGAAACAAAATTGTATAGGAAGAAGGATAAGTGGTTAATGTCTATACTATATACTGGCTCTGCTATTTCTGATTTGCCAATTCCAGAATATACTAGAGCAAAGATGTAGGATTGCATGCTATTAGAGTATGACTAGTCCTACCAGTATATTTGTAAATGCATAATTTTATTTGTTAAAATTCTTTTCTAGCTAAAGCCTTAATTTTCCCCATAATTTTAAAAAATAAAACTCATATGTCTCTGATTATTTTTAAATAATGCAAATGTATGTTTTAGAAAATAAACTCAAAATACAATTATTTATGTTCAGATTCAGTAAGTGACATTTAAAAAGCATCAAAGTTCAATCTACTTCCAAATCTCATCAGCAAGTTGAACACATCAAAAGAGGAAGTATTTGTAATTCCTTGCAGCTGAATGCTAACAATGTTAGTAAGGGAATAGAAAGTACACAATACACGAGTTTGAGCTGAAAGAATTTTATATCATTTGGGTTTTCACATTGTTGGCAAATTCATTGAAGAATGTGAAATAAAACCTTGCAAAAAATTTTAAAACCATAAAATAAAACCTAAATGAAGTTAAAATAAATAAAATTGAAAAAGTTAAGCAAAGCTTAAGATATTTTTAAAATATGAAATAAAGTCATGTTTATTGGGTTCTGCAAATTCTAAAATATAAAAATTGTGTTTTTTATTATTCTGCAATTAATGGTCTAAAATATGAAATTACATATTTTTCTGCTCTCTGGTTACAGGCTTCAGTTTTGTAATGTTGTCATGTTTCCTGAGCATAAGCCTGCTTTCTTATGTAAAGTTTTTTCAATATTTGAAATCAAAGTATTTTTAATACCTAAACAGTGATTAATTATTTTATCCTCAGACTTCCCATCCTCATTTACGGAAAGAATATTGAGAGAAAGAAGAGTATTTAATGACTAGTTTCAAGAAGTACAGGCAGCTTTTTATCTGCTCTGTAGATCTTTCAAGTTCAGTATGTCCATTTTTTAGGGATTCTTGGGGTCAATTTGATATCCATTCAATATTAAATATGTTTACATTGTGCACACAACTGTAACATCTATTTATGTTGCATCAATTCTTTCCCCGAAGTGAAAATTAGTGTTAATTTTTGAGGTGCAGTTTTACCTTCATTTGTGTGAAAAATGCTGGGAATAGGATGCTTCTGAGATTATTCTTCCACTCATTTGGTTCATGACAAAACTTTTGAGCTAGTGTCACAATTGATGGCTTTGAGGTTTGGTACCTTATTACTGTAAGAGATATGCATTATGTAGCAATTTTGGTACATTCTGTTAATTGCACTGAACAGATGATAATACTGAATGCATCAGAGGCTGTTGTGATACCATAAGTTCAGGCATCTAGATGCAAAATATGCCAAGTGCATTTTTTAAAATATTTTAGCTATGTATGTGCATAATGAAGAGCTTATACTTTTGTTTTGCTAATATCATGCAAAACTCACTGTTTGAGAAAGTTGTTATGTTGAAATATAGCATGAAATGCAAAAACTGCAAGCAACAAATGCTAAGTCCATGACAACCAGTAAAGGCCTATGATTACATCATGTGACATGTTGACTACATATCCCATTATCTTCCACAGCTGTTACTGGTCATTGGATTATAAGAGACAACAGTGAATAATAGTGCAGTAAATTTTCAAAATATGGGTGATTCTGTTATTAAAATTATTCCATGTCATTTGACTGCCAAAAAAATATATCAATGCTTAAAACTCTGTAGAAGGCTTAATATTACAGTAGACAGTTTAATTCAGATAAGAAATTTTATCACATTAGAGGACTTATCCCAAATCAAAATTGAACAAAACAAATGCACACATGGTCACAAGTGGAAGTAATGAAACTGCTATTAAAATAGTATCTGTAATTTATTATAGGCTGATAAATAATAACTGGACAAATTGATTAGTTAAAATGGATATGGGGGGTCAAAATAATGTGCTTATGATATCAATGTGTTCGAATTGACTCTTTGAATCAACCCCTGATGGTATTGAGAGCCTTGAAATTGTGTGTCCTGTGACCAGGTACTAATTTCTACCAGCTGATAGGGTATTTGTTCAAATTGAAATAGTTTTCAAGAAAAAAACTGGTATAATTTTCGCTCCAGAGTATCATAACATCTACGCAATGTTTGGAAATGTTTATTTAGTTAACGATGTGTGTTGCAAAGCTGACAACTGTCCATTCAAGGTGATCAGAATCAGAGTAAAGTAAACAAGATAGATATTAAGTGGTGCAGTGCATGCATTTAGAATGCCAAATCAAAACCAGCAAATAAGCCAAGAAAACGTGTATTTAATAAGGCATGAGAGGATAAAGATAAGTCTTATCTTCTGTGCTCAACACTTCTTTGAAGTGTACCTACATTGTAGTAACACAAAACGATAGTTGTCAACAATGAAATTAGAGGTAAGACCAGTGATGTAAATAGTATTTAAGTGAATTACTAATTATTTTTCAAGCAAGAGATCTTGGTTTTAGATTTATTTACACACTTTAAGGGTTGATCTATAATCAGTAGGTATATATCCATTAATAGATAATTATAAATGAACAATTTAAGGGCTGAACATGTTGTATAGCTTCATTAGCTGAAAAACGAAAATGTCATTAAAGCAGAGTTCTCTGATAACACTGCCAAACATATTCTGTGTTCAAATTTAAATAGGATTTTATATCTCTTCACGACATAGTTATGTTTGCCGAGCATAATATAAGCCAGTAATCTAACTATTCCTTTCTGCGTGTATTTTCTTTTGTTTCAAAGAACTAAGCAAGAGTTTTATGCTTTTATTTTATTATCTTTATTACACAATTTTAATGTCTTCCAACTTCTATGGTATTATAATCACACCATTATAATATAAAAACAATATGCTTTTATTACTGACATGATGCACTGAAAATAGTGAATTTAAACAATATAATTTGGTTTAAAGAAAATCATTTAGTTTTAATTTTAACTTGAAATTAACTTATTTGTTAAGAATTTTGTAAGAGTTTAAATTATTTTTTGAAGGCAAAAATGATTCTAAATCATTGAAATTATGGCCAATATGCCAGGAATTCATTCACATGCTCAGTATCACTCTCCTCCTCTACCAAAACTGTTCTGCAGTAACTTTCAAGTATAAATTTATAATGTTCTTTTGTCTCACTCATGAAATCATTAAGAAATATTTATAAAAGTTTAATGAAGCTTTTTCACAATAAAACATGGATGGCATTCATTTATTAGTTCAAATGATGAAACAAAAGAACAGTATCTGATGTTTAAAAAAAAAAAAAAGACATGGCCTATATCATTTATCTGCTATCTAATATTGTATAAAATGGAGTTCCATTTAAAATTAAACATGGGGAATATTATATTATGATATTGATTTACAAAGTTGAATATACTTAATTGTGTAAGTAAATGTAAAAATCACGAAATTGCTTCGTTTGTATCTTAAACAAATACAATAATTGCTTTGCATTATAGTCGAGTTTTTTTGTATGCCAGAATTATAAAACTATTAATCAAATAAATATTAATGCAACTTTATAATGAATTACTCTAAAGTCAATGCTTTCTTTTATTATATTTATGACGTCATTGTATCCATGGAGATTATTTAGTTCGTTTGTCTATTATTGTTGTTAGCGAAAATGACTTTACCGTAAGAAATTTTAGCCCAAGTTGAAAAGGGTGAGTAGAAATTACGCTTTCTGCAATAAAAACGAATGAATTGATTCTACTTTCAGTAATATATAAATTGTTTCCTTAATATAATCGTAGCATTTTAGCAATAAAACAATTTAATTACGTGATTGTTACTATGGTAGCTATGAAACTAGTGTAAGTAGTGGTAGTTTTTTTTAATAACGCTTTTGACCAAGAATAAAATTGTTTATAATTCTGGTATACAAAAAGAAGCTACAATATGATAAATGCGTTGCTTGGGAGATTGCAATATCCTTGAAACCATTTTCATGCGTAGAATTTGTTAAATGAAATTCAACCATTTCACAGCTTTCTCCGTAGCACTAGACGAGCAATTCGGGTAGTGATAGATTTCTATGTGCACCAAAAAAAAAAAAAAAAAAAAAAAAAAAAAATCGATCGCGCAGGAGCAGCGTAAACTAACTCGAGTTCTTCACTAAGTTGATTTTAAAAATTAACATAAAATCCAAATTATGTCCCTATTAATTAATGAAGTAAGTAAGTTATGGCATTACTGTGAGTATTAGGGGAACAAAATTAGAATTCTTGCAATCTAAAAATATTACAAAAGATACGCCACATTTTTAGAATTATTAAATTATTCTTGAGATTTAACCATGGAAATTAATGGTATACTGATATACAAAGTTTACAGTAAGGGCATTTTTAAACAATAAATGTATCCATGTTTATGAACTGAGCATTTATATCATCTTTACATTCACTAAAATAGAGAAAAATAACATTTAGAGTTATATTGTGTATTTAATGTTCATATATTTCAATAAAAGCATTTTGATATAAAACAATTACAATGTACTAAGCAAATACACAATCAACAATATTCAATCAAAAGTTTCATATGCTTTGAAATTTGAAATTTAACACAAATGTTATTGTAGTAAAAACGCAAACGTTTAAAGTTATAACATAACAAATAGAATTAATATTAAATTAATAATTTGCTTTTGCTATCTTCACGACGATGCTTGGTTAAATGTAAAATATACGCATCGCTATAAACAGTTTTTATGATGAATTAATTTGTTCATTTATTTTAAACAATAGAGAAAAAAAATTAAACGCAAGAGTACTTTTTAAATTTTGGTTTTCAAGTATATCCCTATTTCTAATGGTCCGATTTCCGTAATATTTTCAGGAACTGTTTTTGTTATTTACATTCAATTTTGTTGTGAGAAAACATTGGTGCTGCTCGAGCTATTTTTAAATTTTGGGTTTCAGCTAAATCCCCACTGCTAATGGGGTAACTTTCCTGATTTTCAAAAACTATTTTTCTTATTTTATTTAAATGGTATATACCTAGTTTCGTTGCGAAAAAGCAAATATTGCTGCCGCTAGAACGATTGTTTAATGGGTTTCAGTAAATCCATATAATCTGATTTCACTAATTTTCAGAACTATTTTTCTTATTTTATTTCAGTGGCATATACCCAGTTTTCTTTATTTTTTTTTTTTAATTGCCACCGCTAGAGCGATTTTTAAATTTCGCTTTAATCCCCATTCTTTATGACCCGATTACCCTGATTTTCAGCAATTATTTTTATTAATTTATGTTAATGAAATAGACCGGTTCTGAAAATCGGCGAAATCGGACTATTAGCAGGAGGGTTATTCAAAATTTAAAATCATTCTAGAGGCACCAGTATTTGTTTTTTCACAAAATTCAGTATATACCATTTAATTAAATAAGAAAAATAGTTTCCAAAATTAGGGAAATTGGACTATATGGAGTAAAGGTATATTTAAAACTTAAAAAGTGCTCTTGCGTTTAATTTTCTCAATATTTTAAAATAAAATGAGAAAATAATTCAGCATATAAACTGTATTTATAATGTTACATGTGGTTTATGTTTAACTAAAGTATCGTCGTGAAGATAGCAAATGTGAAATATTATTCTAATACGTGTTTGAGAATTACATCTGTATGTAAGAGCGCTCCGTAATAACTTCCAGAAAACGTTTGCGTAATATGTTTTTATTACAATTGCATTTAAATTAAATTTCAATGCCATTGGACTATTGAAACAACTCTCAGCATTTTCTTCCCTTCTAATAGTTCGTGCTTGTCCACTTCGCGGTAGATCCATAACACTACCCGTTCCTTCGCTCAAATGGTGTGTTCAAGTTTCTAATCGCTTGACATAATGACGGTTGAACATTAGAAAATCTCTTCTCAAAGTCTGCTACCAACAATGTCGCATTCTTGCTGTGCTTCCACCAATTGTAGCACATAAACACACTTCTGTGGTTCAGTAAAGACGCAATCCAACAAAATAAAACAACAATAACAAAACATGCTGATAACAACTGACGCACAAACATGATTGCCAATCCGCCACTTATGCACGAAATATTCTTTGTTCCAGTTATAGCATCTGTTTAGGAATGTGTACAAGTATGAAATCTAACAATAAGAATGAATGAAGAAAGCGACATTTCTCCCATGTTGATTCTTCCATATTTATGTTGATTGATTAACGTTGGAATGTGTAATAATACATCTTGGCACTTAAACCACCCATTTAAAGAAAATAGTAATAATATAGACAATAACCACAGATTTAATGACAGTCCAGATAAAAGAGCGCCTGTTTAATAATTATTAGTACTATATTCGCTTCTAGATTGAGGAAGTTTCCTGTACTAAAGTTTATGTCATGTTAGTTTTAACTCTAATTTGCCTGCAGTATAAACTGCAAGGGTGATGTATTGGTGTACCCTTCTGATTCTTTCATGTATTTTCAATAATGAAGTGGGCATTGTTCCACATGTTGTGTTTGTTGATTCTCACTTCAGTTTAAATATTTATTGAAGATAATTATGATTATGAGATTCTATAGCACCCCTGTAGGCATTACTATTTGTGGTATTTGTTTACAGGAGTATTTCTACTTTATTTTATTATTTTTTTAATGTTGTTAAAGATAGACATTGTTACGTCTTAATTCTCTTAGTGAAGACATCAAAGAAACTGTTAGGAATATCTTAGATTTTTTTTTTTTTTTATTAGTGTTTAACGCCCGTTTTTACTACTGAGGCACCACAGGCGGTGGACACTGATGATACATGAGATGAAATGATAAATTGGGAAAGGATATTTTTTTTTTTTTATGGAAGGAAGCGTTCCAGGCCTAAGTTTAGGTACCTCCCCGGCATTTGCCAGTTATGAAGACTGAGGAAAACCTGGAAAAAACCCCAGTCAGGGAGGACGGTCCTGGCGGGATTCGAACCGCAGACCTCCCGCTCACGAGTCCGTGCCTTAACGACCTCGGCCACCCGTGGCGGTGAATATCTTAGATGGATATGAGTGTGACGTTAATAGAGAATTCAGTGATAATGAGGACGATAACTTGCAAGTGGAATGTAATATTGCCGATGAACAAAGTGCTTCAGAAGAAAGTGATAATGCGTGCGACATACGTACAAATATAATAATGGGTAAGAATGGATACCTATCGACTCTGAACCATCACGAAGTCGCTGTACTCCAGCTCGAAACATCATTCTTATTCGCATAGTAAGCGTCCTGCAAGTAACGCTACAACTGAACTTGACTTTTGGACTTAACTTTGACATCAAATATGGTGAATTCGACGTCCGGTTCACAAATGACAAAATAAAGAGGTAAAGAAGCAGTTACATAGAGGAGGCCAGGTATGCAGGTGAGACAAACGAAGAAGAGATATATGGTGTTATTGGTTTGCTTTACATCGCTGATCACGTAAGGACTGTGACCCTTAGAATGGAAAAAATGTGATCTGAAGTTCTTGGCTGCCCAATTTAGCTTGCAATTATGTCATTGTGTCGATCCTTATAAACACTCTCCATATTGATGACAAAACTCTTAAGGAATAGAGATGATAAATTTTCACCAATCCGAAAATTGTGGGAGCTTCATCAGGAAGTGTACAGTCAGATACTTCAAGAATATTGTACAATAGATGAACAGCTGTTAGGATTTCGGGGTAATTGCCCATTTAGGGTATAAATTCCCTCCAAACACTATAATTATGGCATAAAATGATATACATTAATGGTTCCAATATTTATATAAATATCACTCCATATACAGGTAAGGAAGGTGAAAGGATAGAACTACTGCCAATGAAGTATGTACTGAACTGACAGCCAGTATCCATGGGTCTGGAAGAAATATGACCATGGATAATTAGTTCACGTCAATTGCTAGCTGATATGATGCTAACTTAGTATAATTTAACCTTGGTTGGAACACTGAGAGGGAGGGGGGAGCAAGAGATTCCATGTTCGTTTCTACCTTCTCGCAAGAGGGAAGCTAGTTTACCCCAGTTTTCCTTTGATGACAAAATGTTAGTCTCATATTTAATAAAGGAAAAGTGCTATTCTCCTGTCCACAATGCACAATGGAAAAGACAAATAAGCCAGAAGTGATAACCTTTTACAATGAAACCAAGGGAGGAGTAGATACATACGATCAGATGGTTCATTCCTATTCTGTTTCTCGAAAGAACCCGGAGATGGCCTCTACGGTTCTTCTGGGAAATCCTAGATCAGGCTGGGGTTAATTTCATAGTCTTATTCCAATAAGAAAGTTCGCCTTGTAAGAAGAAAGTATCTACAAGAACTTGGCTATCAACTCAGTAAACCACATACAGCACAGAGACTTCAAAACAAGAATATGGCTCATGAACTAAGAGCTACAATGAAGAGAGTGGCTGGCATACCTGAGGACGAAGAAGAAAGTCGCATTCCACACGCAAAGTAAGGTGTTCTGTTTGCCCAATATCTAAAGACGAAAGACGAAATCATATTCCGTGAAATATCAAAAAATGGCATGTTCTGAACATAAACGAGACATTTATGTAAATTGTTTGTGAATTCTTACGTCAAAGTTCACAGTTTCTTTAATGGATAGTTGTGCAAGTATTGTCAAAAACGTCTATTAAACAAAAAAAAAATCTATTAGATGTAATACATTTGAAATATAATATAACAGGGTTCCACAGCGTCCCATATAAGCAATATATGTGATATATCCATGTATGCAGTCTAGGATTAAGAAGAAACGCATTTTGAAATGACGTATTCTATTCGTTGCGTTTCATAGTCTTGAAATCTTTTGGCAGTGAGCTTGAACGCAAAGAGGAAGCTGTATGAACTGAAAATGCAGCGCCCATGTGCTACTTAACGTCTTTCATAAAAAGGCCAGCAATAGCGGGGAATTTCTTGCAATAAAAACATCAGCCGGTGCAGCATGCCTTAGTCTACAATCAATAATGCACGCACTGCTGTCGGTGCGGCACTAAACAACATGAAATACTCTGTCGCGTAGTTGTTTTGTCACCGTTGGTATCATCTTGTGTGACATTCTGGTCTGTTGCCAAAGTTCCTTTGTTATTTATGGCAACAAACATTTGTGTTGGCTATTCTAACTATAGCCTCTTCTCCTGCTCCTTATTCCAGCTCCGGGTTGCACTGGCTCAGGCTCATTAACTATGATTAAAGATGTCCTGCAAGTACATGTCTCTTCTGATGTTTATTTTTAGTTCCCGGTAGCCTCATGTGCTTGGGCGGCGTATACAGGGAGTAAAATACTATATCTGCAGACCTTCTCCTTAGCTCTCAGAAAGTAAAGACACTTTCAGTAATGAGAAAGTCGGGCATCTGCTGTTCATCTACACAGCACACGTAAGTTTAAATGAAAATAAATATTTCGGGCATCAAACTCATCATTCATTTGGCATAATCCTGGATTAATTTTTTTTTTTTTTGTGATTGTTATTATTAGCTCATCGTTCGATGATTCGCAACGCTGAAATACTTAATCGTACCAACACATTGTAATTTCCTTGCTACATGTACGAAGACAACTCAACAAAGACTGAGAGTTATATTGTATTTTTACCACGCACAGCAAAGAAACATTATGAAAATGGACCAACGCTGATTGGTGGACAAAAACTGAAGTTCGCTCGTGCATGCATCTGTACACGGGGCGAGCAGGCTGTCAGAAGAGCAGTATGCTGCGTTGAAGTTTTGCTTTCGTTTGCAGAAATCCGGCATGGAAGCTTACAGAGTATACCTAAAAACGAGTGGGGGTTAAATGAAAAGTCGCTCTAGCGGCCGTAATTTTATTTTTTTATAAAGGAATATAAAGGTATATGCTATTAAAATAAAATACAAAAAATATATTCCGAAAATCAGTGAAATCGGCGGGAGGGGATATACCTAAAATTTGAAAATCGCTCTACCAGTATTAGTATTTGTTTTTTTTTTTTCCTAACGAAACTCCGTAAATAACATTTAAATAAAACAATGTATATAGTTCCTTAGACTCAGGGAAATGGTACCATTTGCAGTTAGGGTTTACCTGAAACCCAAAATTTAAAACTCGCTCTAGCGGCACTAATATTGTTCACAATAAAATTCGGATGTACCATTTAAATATAATAAGAAAAATTGTTTACAAAAATCAGGGAAATTGGACCATTAAGAGTAGGGGTATATTTAAAAGCCGAAATTAAAAGTATTCTTGCGTTTAATTTTATGTTTATTTGGTTTTCAAATCAAAGGGCATTTTAATTCAGCATAAAAACTGTATTTATAACGATTCATATTTAACAAAAGCATGTCGTGAAGATAGCATATGTGAACTATTAGTATAATGTATAAGAGTGCTCTGTAATATCTTTAGAAAACGTTTTCGTTACATACTTTTACTGCAATAACATTTATATTAAATTTCAAAGCCAATAAAAATTAAGTAACTTTTGTTTGTTTTTATTTGCTTTGTACATTGCAATTGTTTCTGAATAGTAACATGTTTTTGTTTAATTGAAGCATATGAACCTCTTAAATGCACAATGTAACTCGAAGCTCTCTGTTATTTCTCTGTTTTAGTGAATGTAAAAATGACACGAATTACTTAGTTCATAACATGGTTATATTTAAAAAAATGCTTAAAAATACTCGCACAGTATATCTTTGTTTATCAATGGTCATACTTTAGAATAGTATACCATTAATTTTTATGGTTTAATTTCAATAATAATATTTCCAAATACGTGGTTTCTCTTTTGTGATACTTGTAGATTTCAAGGATTTAAATTTTGTTCCCATAACACCACATAGTAAAGCCATAACTCATTTCATTTCATTAACTAATAAGCCCATGATTGGCATTTTAAATTCTTTTATAAAGTTACTTTACTAGGTGAGGAATTCGCTTAGTTTACGCAGTTCCTGCTTGGCAGATTTTATTAGTAATATAATGGGAGTGTAATTCTATTCAGGTTTGTCAATAAAAATTATGTTATTTATTATTGTATTTATCCTTGAAGAGTAATCATGTACAGAACTCAATTGTTTGTTCTTTTAATGATATTAAGCAAACACAAAATGTATGGGAAATCGTACTGCATACCTCTTATTACTATGTACACCGTACATTCATATTTTTAGCAAATAGATTATATATATATATATATATATATATATATAGACAACGTTTGTAATGTTACTAATGAACTTAGACTTTTTTATAAGAACCATTAAATTAAATTAAAAATTAAAATGAAATAGTTTTGGGCCTCTGGCTAGAGATTCGCTGTATATTAGCATCACACAATAGCTGTATTATTATTATTATTATTATTATTATTATTATTATTATACCACATCAGTACAATGCTGCTGTGCTAATTTTTAAGAAAGTTAAGGGTGTTGCTTTAGGGCCGATATCACCGAGGGAACGCACAGTTTCTCCTTTTGTGTGTCAGTGAGAAAGCATAAGATTCATCTGACCTTTCTTGAGGAGTCATCCATTGACTGAATTTGGTTTTCTTTAATAGCGTTTCTTTTTACTACTAATGTTTAACAGGCGGTGGACACTAGTGATACTGAGATCAAACGATAAACTGCGAAAGGATTTTTATTGGGAAGCAAGAGTTCCGGGCCTAGGTTTGGGGTACCCTCCCCGTCATATGCCTGAGAAAAACCTCAGTAAGGACTATACTGGAGAAATCAATCTCATATTTTCCGTCCAGGAGTCCGTATCTAAAGACCTTATTCACATCTGTCGGATTATCTTAAAAAGATAAAGATAGCCTATTGTGTCCCTTAAAGAGGAAAGGCCTCCTAACAAGCAGGGGGAACTCGTTTTTACTTAATGTAGTGAGCTCTAAGCTAGTTGTTCGTATGCTGTTTAAGATACTCTGACTGATTTGTTCTTTGGCTATGCTATTTCCCATTGCATTGTTTATCCACTGCACAAGTTGCCTCTCGAGAGATTTCCGTTTGTCTCTTCTTCTTGTTACTCTTGATCAACCGCCACGGGTGGCCGAGGTCGTTAAGGCGCGAACTCTTGAGCGGGAGGTCTGGGGTTCGAATCCCACCAGGACCGTTCTCCCTGACTGAGGGTTTTTCCAGGTTTTCCTCAGTCCTCATAACTTGCAAATGCCGGGGAGGTACCCTAAACTTAGGCTTGGAACGCTTCCTTCCTTTAAAAAAAATATCCTTCCAAAATTTATCATTTCATCTCATGTATCATCAGTGTCCACCGTCTGTGGTGCCTCAGCAGTAAAAACAGGCGTTAAACACTACAAAAAAAAAAAAAACTCTTGATCTATCTGAACCTGCATGTTCCTCTATGTATTGTACAATGGAGTTTGAAATGCCGGCCTGCGTATTGGGAGAAGCCAGTTCAGAACAGTGCACTCATGTGCTTGTAGTTGGTTTGGGGGAGATTTGTCAGCGAGTAATTATGCCTTTCATTGTCTGTAAATTGTGTATTAATTCTTCGTTAGATATGAGATTACGTAAATAAAGTCATGAACAGGTTTTAAAGTACCACTCATGTAAAAACGGATTTTTGTATAGAGGCGGCTAGGCGATTCGCAAGATAATATTCTGACTATCATGTTCCATGCAGAGAAACTGTTCGCCAACTTGTTAAAAAGTTACGAGAGAAGGGATCCCTCAATCACAAGAACCGCCGTGTTCTTACGGAATAAAAGTTAGATTTATTTATTATTTAGTTCATTTACAGACGCTCTTTTAGGTCTCAGAGCACCCAATTCATTTTAGTGCGTGAAACGGCTGATAAATTTTTCTCAGGTGCCTCTTTTTTCAGGCTTGAGGGTATTTTACTTGCCGTAAATCTACGACGTGAAACCCACGGCTTTTCTTTCCTTCCCAAGGAAACACTACTTAGGATTTTGTTGACTTAAAAAAATACCTTGCCCGGAATCCGCGATCTTGGGTCTACGAGACAAGTATCGTTGCCATTTGATCAACTAGAACCGACTTAAAAATTAAAAAAGTAAAAATAGTTTTAAAATATAGTATACTTTTTTGCTTTTATTAAAACATAAACACTGAAATAAAAGTAATAACTTTATGCGGGTGAGTCAATCCCCTTTTTCAAAAAGCCGCGACTGCACTTACTCAGTAAGCTCAGGCAGCCCGTAAACCAGATAACCTCACTGTAATGTGGTGAATTAATCATTATTTTATAGAAGCAAATAAGAGCTGTTGCTGTATAAAAGTCCTACTTCCATTATAAACCAAGTACGAACTCCAATAGAAGAATTACAGTTTTTACAGGCAAACTATTGAATGAAAACAGTTAAGAACCTAAGAGAGTGTTTGTGAAAGGCTTCGAGAACATTTCAGTATCATAATGCCGCATAATAAAATTAAACGTAATCGTATCAACTTTGAAATTAATTTTTAACTTAATCATTCGGTAATGAATGACAAAGTAAAGTTTACATATATTAACATAAGATTTATTACTCAGACTAGTTATAATACAACATATACTTTTATGGGAAAAGTTATTGGAATTTTTGCGTTGCTCTTAGCAATTTCTCTTACAGTATTTTTTATTGCTAAAATGCCCATTAATTTTTAAGACAGCCTTAAATTAAAAATAATTGTTAACGTGTCTTGGCAACATATCTTTGAATTTTATGTTTCTGGAGGGACATATTAAAGAAAGCAGTCTTAAAATCGCAGACAGCCAAACGGTGTTCAAAAACCTCATTTTGGAATGTTGCCATTTTGTAGCGTTCATTGTTTTTTATTGGACAACTGGAAGACACGAGGACAGTTTGAAAAGTTTTCAGCCTCGACCATGATTGGGCATGCATAATTGTTCTTTACGTTGTTTCATCTGTCTTAAGCATTCATTTGAAATATCAAGTTTTTGTGTGAAATAGTTTATTTAATGATACAGGTTGCTAAAGCAACGTGTAATGAGCATTCCATAAAAGTAATAAAACTGAATATCGTACAATGATAAACTTCTTTGTAAAAGACGGTATAACGACAAAGGGAATTCACACCAAATTCATAAAAGCATTCGTCTCTTTAATTTTCAACGATTGAAAAATGGGCTGCTGAATTAAACATGGCAGTATCGGCCATGAAGATTGCCCCATAAAGGTCGTCCAAAAAGTCCACAACAGCAGAATTCATTGAACAAAACTGATTAGTTGTCGACGCCAAAAACAAAGTCGGTTCTGTCTTCAGGAAAGGTTATGGCAGCTAAGGGAATTTTACTGATTCATTATCTTCAGGAAGGCGAAAATATAACAAAAGATTTGTACACAGTTCAAATGTACTAATAACTACAATTTATATCTGCTCAAAAGTTTCTTCCACATTTAAAGAACTTATTGAAGCAAACTTTTGCGGAATAGGACCCAGTACCATCAGGTTAATGAAAGACTTGTTGTGATATAGAGAATTCCTAAACAATGAAAAAGTACCTTAATCCTCATTGCCTCAAGATTAACATATTTTCTTCAGAAAATGACGATAAATGTTTAGAAAGTATTGACGTTTTCTAATAACACGATAAATGCATAAGTATAATGTCCTGAAATTAAAATATTTATCTATATTATACATACATGTTGATTCATACATTAGACGCTCCACAAATACACACTCACACTTTTATCGATGCAAAACATCATATAAATCTCCGACATAATGCATACGTTAGTCACCTTTATTTGTCTGTGTTCCGTGTCACCGCATCTCGGTAGTTATGACTTAACTGACGCATGATTACACCATTTTCTGATACGAAATGGGTGAAAATTAATGTGTGACTAATCCAACTTCAAAGTTCTTTCGCATTATTATATGTGTCAATAAGCAATAAGTACTGTCGAAGATTATGATACAGACACAGAGAAAAATAGCAGTTGCTTTATTCTCACAGAACGATTCCTTGGTTTATTGCAATAATGTAAAGAACCTATGTACTTCTATGCGATTGAACATGGTGCTACACAGTGGAGAATTTTCATTTACTCATCAAAGAGGAGTCTCAAATATCGCATTGGAATGTGTACTCTTAGGTTCACTCCTGTGACATTTTCAATAAGTATCAAGTATAAGGAATGCAAATGCCTAATCTATGGTGACCTCAGAATTATAGGAACTCTGTTAGAACAACCAGCTGGGTACACAAAGAGGCCTTTCTTTCTAAATGCATGGAGTGTTCGAGCAAAGAAAAAGCACTGGAGTGTGAGGGTTTGGCCCTAGGTTTTTTTTGTTTTGTTTTGTTTTGTTTTTTTTGTTTTTGGTTTGATATATTTACGGACGCTCTTCAACATCTCAGGTCATCAGCGTCCCAATCTATTCAGGGCGTGAAACGGCCGACAAATTTTGCTCAGAGGCCTCTTCTTTCTGGCTTGAGGTTCTTTTTCGTGCCGTAAATGTACGACACGGGACTCACGGCTTTACTTCCCTTCCGAAGGAAGTCATACTGAGGATTTTTACTCCCCGAAAAAATCCATCGACCCTGGCCGGGTTTGAACCCGCGATCTTGGGTTTAGGAGGTCCCTCCCCCCAAAAAAATAACACCCATCCTGAACAAACTGCTTGTAAACCCCAAAAGCTCTTGCTTCCATCACTACACATCAAATTGGACTTGATGAAGCATTCTGCAAAATTTCTGTCACAATAGGCGCCCTGCTACTAATACCTTCCAATAAAATTCCCCTCCATCACACAATAAAAACTGAAATCTGGATTTTTGTTTGTTCTCAAATTCCAAAAATTAATGAAGACTGAAGATTTTGAGAAAACAATAGTCCAGATTTCATCCTTTACATGTGTTATTGAAAACTTTCTAAGAAATAGAAAATTACTAAAAATTGAAAAAAGAATAACATTGGTAAATAAATAAATAAATAAATAAATAAATAAATAAATAAATAAATAAAATATGTTGCAATAATTTTGGAAAACTTCCAGAAATTGCACTATAACATGAGGTAAAATGTAACTTTTTGCTCTCCCATAGGGACTGCTTTTCTGAAAATGATATTATAGTAAAGAGCAAAGTGAACTATTTCACTACAACACTAAGACGACGGAGAAAAGGCCAGGTTAGATAGAGTGAACATATGGTATCTGAATTGTTGGATGTTGAAAAGGAACTGTAATAATGAAAGATCTGCTTATTTTTAGACTAATGTTTTTTGGATCTATAAATATAAATGTTTTATTTTCGGGAGTGAATTTGTGTTTATTAGTTTTTAAAGTGCTCTAGTGTAACTTCATTTATGGGTAATAAAACGTTGAATTATTTCATTAAAATATGGTGAACCATAGTTTTGTCTCTACTTTGCAGAGCTCTGCAAAAGTCTGGCATAGATCCCAATAGGTGCAGTAGGGTGTGTAAGTTGGCCCCATCTACCTCTTGAACCATTCCGTTAAACTTTCACTAAAAAGAAAGAAGCAAGGTCTTTGATCTGCTGTGGCTGAATGCCTGGCTGGTGCTGTTTAAAGCATTCTGTTGAAATAAAACCGGGAAGCTTATAAACCCCACATGGATTTGATTAGAACCTGTCGCCTGATTGTTCATTTATTAAGTGGCGGAATCAGGAAAGAGGAACTGGGAACTGTATAAGCCCCAGTTGCAAATTTCTTTGAGACGTTGCATAAAGAGCGAAAAATTGCCAGACCCAAGTGTAAACATTGAAGAGAAGTATTCTCGGTAAGACAGGCTCATCATGGAAGATCACGTTGGAACTTAAATGAGTGGTCTGAAAAGTTCTTGGCCTTTAACATAGATGTCCATGCAGTTGATAAGATCATACTTTTTATGTCAGTATTCATTAAAAATACCAAGCCATTATGACTACAGTTTTGTAAATCAGACATGTTGTAGATATTACGTATAAAGGATAAAGCTGAATATCTACCTTGCAATGGTTAAGTTCTATGTAAAGATGGTTTTAACGCCAAAGAAAATCATTTTAAATTTACAAATGTTTATGGAAATTTTTCTTCTTCATTTTCAACGGTTATAAAACATGCTGCTGAATTTAAATTTGGCCGCACCAGCCTTGAAGGGCATCTAACAAGTGCAACAACAGCAGAATTCCTTGAACAAATACGTGATATGATATTAGATGACCGGTGTGTTATAGTGCGTAAAACTGTTAGGTTAAAAGCGTTTCAAATGGACGTATAGGTTATATTTTACATACCAAGCGGGTTGGCTCAGGTGGTAACATTTGGTAGATTCCGCTACAGCCAGCTATCCTGAACCTTGTTTTTTTTTTTTTTATTTTTGTTTTTTATTTTTGTTTTTTGTTTTTTTTTTTTGTCACTTAGGCGAATGCTGGGATGTATATTTACATTGCACGAATTTTCCGCTCTTCTGTTACATATAATTTCATTCCGTTGTTTCTTTTTGCAGAATCGAAACTTCTAGGGTAAGGTGGCTGGTGCGGTGTGATGGTAGTTAGTTCTTTGGAATGAAGGCAGACCTTCTGAGAGAATAGAAGAGATTATAGACTGCTAGAACTCTAATTTTGTTCCCCTAATGCCATAATATATTTCATTTCATTTCATTTCAATTAGTAAGGCCATAATTTGGATTTTATATTAATTTTCAAAGTTATTTAAGTTGCTGAGACATTCGCTTACATTACGCAGCTCCTGCGTGACGAACTTCTGTCGTTATTGCTGCAGTAAACTCACCTTTACCGACTATATAAAAAGGTTTTTTTACCCAGCTGTAGTTAGCAATTCGCACAGCATTCCTCATAATTAGTTGCATCTCGAGGGGTAGCAGCACCTTGGCATGAGAAGTACAGCTTTGGAAGAGTGGCGTTGAGCCATGCGGATGAAGGCGAGACGTTTTAATCAAAACGACACGGAAATGTTTTGGCATTTGCTCAGAATTCCCTGCATTTCCAAAGAATTGATGGTAGGACAGGTGCCCGTCAGCCTGTATTGTGTTTTCTCCTGGCAACCGACCTCCAGCTTTCTCTCCCTGGAATCGGCGCAGACAAGAAACGAGGCAGAAAGTCCATATCTCTTAAATTTTTTTTGAAAAAAAGATAACCTACTTGCCTGCTAGTGGTAAATCCTACGCGTCTCTTTCCTTCATAGGAGAAACCAAATGATAACCTGATGAAATGAGCTCTCGGGTCATATGTGTTTGTCGTGTACGAAAATAAACAGAAATTTTCAAGAAACTTTATACTATGTTACCGTATTTTTCTTAGTATAAGATGAGTTTTTTCTCCTTTTTTACATTTTTAAAACTGTGTTCATTTAATTATATATATTATATATATATATAAACCAATATATATATATATAAACCAATTCTTCGTATTTGACTGCAACACCATATTATTAACAAGAATGGAATTGCTTGGCAAAAGTTTCAAAGATCATTGATCGAAATCAAATTTCTATATGGACATTAGAATATTGTAACTAATCCTAGTTTTGCGATCGGTTTATTTGTGACATATACAACGTGTTACCTTTTCTTTTAGCACTGCGATGTTCATTTGTTCCGCTTTTACATAATTTATAGGACCTCGAACTAAGGACAACAATATCATGCTAGCTCGCAGAATATTCCATATAAAATAGTGCAACTCAGGGCAACGACGTGCTAACTTGCAGCTCTCGTTCAAGATGTCTCTGATTCATAGCGACACTCACTTGCTCACACACATGCACACGACAGCGACAACCGCTCTGAGCAGCTCTCTCTCTCTCTCTCTCTCTCTCTCTCTCTCTCTCTCTCTCTCTTCCTCTCATTACGACTACGGAGTTTACGTAGGTAAAGTGCAGGACAAATCTTAACCCATTAACTGCCATGCTCCCCATTTGGGGATTTGTTTTAATTTGTAATTTTTGTAACCGTGATAAGTTGACAACAATGGTTACTGTTTGGCATTATTTTGTGTAACCTTTCTCAAGCTCGTGCATTATTGTTGGTTATGTTGTTAAGTGGGTGAGTTGTGCAGGATAATTTGCGAGAGAAAGGCGCGATTTTGAGAGTTATATGATATTACTAATTTCAAAATATGCTGTGGTATTATTATGTAAATAATTTCAGCTCCTCTGTACTGACGTGTTTTCTAATAGCTTTAGAAGATATTTATTGATTTACCCTCAAGACTTATTTTATATTCCTATTAGCCTACATGAATTTCAATCCTCATTTGGAGCTCATGGTAGATTCCATCTAAAACACCCTTTTGTTTCTCTTTTCTCCCGAGGCACAATGTGTCACTACAAAGCACTTACCGTAAGAAATAATAAATGACTCCCACTTCGTGGATTCTTCTTCTGATGAAGGTGAAGTGAATGAGATCATTGACATCGTTGAACTATCTCCAGATCGTGTAAATGAAGTGTCTAGCTGTGAAGATATCGACGAAAATATATTGGAAGATATTCTTCCAGTCAATGTGCTGGAGGTTCATACTAAGGAAAAAAGGAAGGACCGCAACAAATGTGCAGGCCATCGTGTGAAAAAAATGAAGGCCGATATCACTTTCGATTGGACAATGAAGGATGCTACCGTCTATAAAACCTATCCTGATCTAGCAGAAACTGGACGGCGTAGCAGTACTAAAGGAAAAGTCAGCAGTTGAGTGCTTTGAAAAACATTTTTGAGGACCAAGTACTGAACTTGGTTGTCAGTGAAAGTATTCTGTATGCTACACAGAAGATTAATCATAGCTTTGAGTTATCGAGTGAATGCATAAAAAGTTCTTGGGTGTACTGCTCTTCACTGGATACCATGCTCTGCCACAGGAAAAGTTATACTGGAATGAAGATGAAGACTTTGGTATAAGATGCGTATGATCTGCAACAGATACCTGGAAATCAAGCGCCATCTTCACTTCAATGATAACGCACTCTTGAATAGAATTACAGCCGATGAGATGGATAAACTTTTCAAAAGTCGTCTCTTGACGGACTTGTTCATAAGACTTTCGTGAAATTGCAGGTTTTTTCTCATAGCCTGAGCTTTTATCAACAAATGGATCGATATTACGGACATCATTATCTGAAACAATACATTCGCGGGAAACCAGTCAGATTTTGATTGAAACAGTGGGCCACGTGTTGTTCCCGAAGCGATTATTGTTATCGCATGTCAGTCTATGAAGAAAAATCGAAGGATTCAAATGACTTTTCAATTTTTGAATTTGGCGGTTCAGTGGTACTGAATATGACCTCTCTGCTACAATCTCCTAAACTTCACAAATCTATTTTGGCAACTTTTTTACGAGTTTCGTTCTGATGAAAACTCTGTCAGAAATAGATGTACACAAACTATGAAGATTAAAAAAAAAAATAAAAAAGGTTAGCCGCTATGGGAAGCGAAACCACTATTTTCCTGTTGGTGGTACGACGCTTTAACCAACTGAGCCACCAGGATCAAAATAAAAAGACAATTGCCCCATAAATTTATTGACTGGAATTGGACTCGGTTTTCTCGGCTGCCGTTCATGGAAGGAGGCGTGACTGGTGCACCAGTCATGAACGCTCAGTAAGGATTACTCTTTCACCAGCTTAATTAGTGGAAGAGAACTTGCAGCAATTAACACATGAGTCAACAGAGTAAATGGGTAAGTCACCAAATGGGTACCTCTATACAGCCCTGATGTTCCATACTTCAGGAAAATGGCCGCAAAGGCAACACTGGCCACGATCGCAACGGATCCAATTTTGGGTGAACCGGCTGAATAGCACACTGCTTATCGTGTGTGGAATAAGCCAAAATATTTTCAGAGATGGCCATGTAAAATAAATTAATATATTTTAATTATTATTATAGTAAGAGGCATGAACGTATGCGGGATATACGCTAGATAACACAAAGACGTTCGGATGCTTGGGCATTACTTTTACAATCAACGAATAGTGGACGAAGCACATTGACTTGACAAAGCATAAAGCAGTAGAAACTCTTTGGTTACCTAGCTAAACAGCAGACATGTCTGTAGGTGTACTGGAAATCGCCTAAGGGGCACTAGTAGGGTCTACAATAACATATGAGGGCAGACATTTGGGGACAATGAGCAAACTGCGGATTTGGTGAGGACATTTTTTCGGAAGGAATTTTGGAGCTGGGGAGGGGCACAGAGATCTGCGGAGTTAGAGAATTTGGGGCCTACAGGGAGACCATAGAGTGTAAAATCAGAGTAATGAAGTACTGGTTGCGAATTATTTATAGAAACCAAATTTTAATAAGGGCACTGTGTTATTATGCACAGTTGGAGATGGGAGGAAACAAGATATGGGCATCCAAATTAAACAAAGGGACTAGAAATCATAGGGATGGCGGATCAGGGAAATAGAAGGAGAGCATGGAGAAAGGTTAGGGATCGCTTGAGGGGTATGGCTAGGCAGCATAAATTGCGCAATGTAGAGAGATGATTTTGCTGGAAGTACAATCGGGGGTAAAATCGGAATGGGGGATGGAGCAGTACATCAAAACAGAGACTAAAATCACTAGATAGGGGCTCGCGTGGCTCAGACTAGGAATGTCGTGGATGATAAAGATCACTGAAGAAGCGGAAAATTTGTCCCATCTGTGAGGAGGAATCAGACACATATTCTGATGGAATATAAAGGTACGGAAGAATGGAGGGAAAAGTATCTACTGCACTCCTTTACAGGATAAAACAAAGGGAGATGGTCATGCTGGGCTTTGCTGGCAGGCAAGGAAGATACGAGAGATTAGGCAATTTCTGATAAAAGTGAGACAGCTCAGGTTTGAAAATGCTTATAACCGGGAAGGAAGTTGGGTGGAAAACAAATTGACTGAATCCAGCTGCGTATCATCCATAATACGATTTTATATTTTATATGCATAATATTATTTTAAAAGTATTCTTTAGTTATTTCCTATTTTTATTTATTTATTTATTTATTTTATTGTTGAATATATTTGTTTTATATATTATTGTGAAAATCTAATGTAATATCTTGTGCTAAATCAAACATACCAACTGTATCATAAAAGCACCTACGGTCCTTTGGACCCATGCGCCTGTTGGAGTTGTTTTGTATTTGTATTGGTGCCACTGTAATAAAGACACTCCCTCCTATTACTACTACTACTACTACTACTACTACTACTATTACTACTACTACTACTATTACTACTACTACTACTATTACTACTACTACTACTACTACTACTACTACTACTACTACTATTACTACTACTACTATTACTACTACTACTACTACTACTACTACTACTATTACTACTATTACTACTACTACTACTATTACCACTACTATTACTACTACTACTACTACTACTACTACTACTACTACTACTATTACTACTACTACTATTACTACTACTACAATACTACTACTATTACTATTACTACTGCTTCTACTACTACATTACTACTACTATTACTATTACTACTACTATTACTACTATTACTATTACTACTATTACTATTAATATTACTACTACTGTTACTACTACTATTACTACTATTACTAGTACTAGTACTATTATTACTATTACTACTATTACTACTACTATTACTATTATTACTATTACTACTATTACTATTACTACTACTATTACTATTATTACTACTACTATTACTACTCTTACTATTATTACTACTACTATTACTACTACTATTACTACTATTACTATTACTACTATTACTATTAATATTACTACTACTGTTACTACTACTATTACTATTACTACTATTACTAGTACTAGTACTATTATTACTATTACTATTACTACTACTATTACTATTATTACTATTACTACTATTACTATTACTACTACTATTACTATTATTACTACTACTATTACTACTATTACTATTATTACTACTACTATTACTATTACTACTGTCTCTATTACTACTACTACTACTATTATTATCTTTATTACTGTAAGAAAAAGAAAATCATTAACGATACTTCATTGACCCTTAAGGCAGCTGATGTTTCTATATGAGTCAACAAACGGAGGAGCAAGGAGAAATCTACATCATGGGTTCTATGAACTTAGACTATTAACAGTTGGCTAAAGCTATCATAGGATCCACAGATTGAAGTCATATGATATTATCGTAAGATATGTGGATATTTAGTAAAGCTAATTTTACTGTTTATCGGCTGTGGGATGGTTCTCATATATCTGTTAATTGTTTTTGTCTCATTCTTTATGTACGTTTCTTTAGTGCGCATTACTCTGCAAAAATGCGGTAGTGCTGGCAAGAAGTCATTAGCACCCAAGTATTCCAAGCACTATGGCAAGATAGGACAATGTCGCCTGCTTGGCCCCGATCCTAAATTTTTTCATGTCAACGTTGTTAAGCAGAAGTCTTCTAAACAGTGGTTTTCTGTTTAGGCTTGTAAAGTATCCGTTCGCTGACATTATTTCCGTCTTGTGGGCGTTAAATTTTATGTTAACATTTTATTTTTCTCTTCTGGCGGAATAAGAAAACAGCTGCAGCATTCTGCGAAGGACTGAAATAGAAGCGTGTTCACATTTAAAAGGATTAAGGAGGTTTATCCTCAGAGAAATGACAGATCTCGCTGGATGGTCCAGGCTCTATTACCAAGGTTATAGTGGTTCTTCTTCGTCCACATCTTAGTTACTGTTTGTCTTTAAACGCAAAGATGATTAGTAAACATAAGGATTTCTAAGCACTAAAACCAGAATTAAGCGGAATGAAGTCATGTTGGTGTAGGACTGTAAACAAAAGTGAGAGGGATGCAATAGTTTACGAGCTATAAATCACTTTTTCCCCTACGCCCGTCACTCACCAATTCTTGTTTATCTTCATAGCTTGCTTTGTTTCCATTGACCTAGTAGTTTGAATGTACTCAACTTGGTTCTAAGTGCTTAAGAATTCCGATGTATGGTGATGTGTATCCTTTGAAATTCATATCTTTGAACTTCTTGAAGTTCTTACTTTCTTCTTGCTATAACATCTCTCTCTCTCTCTCTCTCTCTCTCTCTCTCTCCATTTTTCAGGTCCTGTCTCAATGTTACAAAAGGGTTATATTCTCATTTTTCTTTTTCATTTCTACATTAACTTATAACCTTCAATGACTTCTAAGGTTTCTAATAACATGCACGTCTAAAGTAGTATTCCTTTTTTTTTTTTTTTATTGAGAAAGGAAGTCCCAAAAGTAAGTCTCCCGTGAAAGCAAATAAGCGAACTTCATCCCTGCCTTGTCTTCACAGAATTTCCGTGTTATAAAGGGTGTCTACAAATGATTGAGGCGACTTCATGATTTTTCATGTATATTGTAAAACATATGACCGCAAAACTGAAATGATACTTAGAAAAACTCGCCAAGTTTCCATTAGCGCATTAAAGAATAGAAAAAGGGGCCGTACATTTTAAAATTTGAGGCTGCACAGAAACATCCAAAGTGACACGAACATACTGCCTGTTGGGTGGTTGTTGGTTCCCCAAGTCGATATTGCGCCTGTTCACTTTACCACTCAAATGCTGCCTCATTGTTATAAACAAGGCTATCATAGAACTCGTCCTCTTCCACAAACTTCGGAAAGCATGTACGGAACTCAAAGCGACTCACATGACCATTGGGCGTCAGTGCTTGTACAATAGCAAGTGGCAAGGCTTTGTTTTGGTCGTTTCCTTAAAACTTTCCAAACGGTCTATCGTAGAATGTTCAAGTTTATCACAAGACCACTGCTCGCTCTGTTAGTTTACTTTTATGAACTATTGATGAAACTGCTCTTTACATGATCAATTGTTCTTCAGGCACAGGAAGACACATTGATGTCCCACGGGAGAGGCATTCGGTAGCTTTAAACTACTCGTTACATCGCCGAAATAGAAGTGCCACTATGATGTTAATGTGTTGCTGAACCTTTGTGACTGACTATTTGAATGAAATTCCTTCTTCTTTTCCTTCTTCACCCAACGTCGTTTTTGACCGGTCAGCCATTTGACGCCGTGCCACCCAGTACATCCGTGCTCGTCCTTCTAATGAGTCTTCTTTTGAGTCTCTGAAGTGCTGTACAGTGTAGAAAAAGATCAGTCGTTCCTTTCTCTTTTGAGCAGAGTGGGCAGATCGGACTACGCCGATGAATGAAATTTCAGAACAGAATACATCAGTGGCGAAATGTGGTCTTTGTGTACGATAGGCTGATATGTAGGATGTCGAATTTAATGGAAAATCTCATTTTTGCTAAATATTTCACTAAGATGGTCCCATTATGTTATCATAAAATTTTGAGTCATTAACATTTTGGCATTCTATCAATAATGTAAAGTGATAATTAAATTAAATTACATGCAATATTGAAAAAGAAGTTCATGTTTTTGGATTCATAGTTAAATCTGTTTGTATATACATTCAGTCCTCCAGTGCTTTTCTGTGCGCATACACCACAACTCTTGAAACGAATCCTTAACATTTTACTAAAATTTTATCATTTCTTTCTCTATAGTCCCAGTAACATACCGCGCCTTTCCGCTGCAATTGACAGTTACGTATAAACAGATGAGAACAATTATAAATAAAGAATTATCAATCAAGGTACCGCATAAATTACAATACAATTAAAGAATTTTTAGAATGATTTTTGAAAATAAGTCACAGTAAACGGCATTTACTGTTAAAATAAAATAGTTGCATCATTCTATAATACCACAATGTAACCACAAATAGCGAAATACTATAGATAATTTAAATTAATATCATCTGCATTCCAGTCCTTCTTTTGGCCTTCGAGTCTACAAAATTCCAGAATTGGGCAGACATAATCAAATGTGCCAAGACTAATGAAACCTGCACAGAAATGAAAACTCTTCCTTTATAATGATTTGGAAAAATCACTAATTCGCTTATGTAAGACACGTGTTGTTGATGATTAACTATCTACGTCATAGGCAGCGCACCAGTTGATATAAGGAAATGTTTAAATTTCCATAAATATAAACATATACGAGCCTACACGCTCATTCTTGGCAGGCTCAGAGTCTTAACGGAACCTCGCCTCTTGGAATACGCGTATTCACTGTTTGTTGCCAACACCGACTATATTTACGAGACCCCAATGTAGGTATCGATAGAGACAAAATGGTGGAAAATGTATCCATGCTTTTTATTACATGTCTTTGTTAATTTGGTTCGTTGCAGTTACCTGGTTTATTAAAGCGGTTCATAGTTGGAAATAAATAAATATCAGCGTGTTACTTTCTTTTACTTTTGATTAAATTAATATTGATTTAGTGAAATCACACCAGGAATTTCTTTAATAGAAAGTGTTGTACTACATGGGTTGCTCTTGTATGCCTTAATTATGGCATGATACTGCATTAAATATCCTAAATAGCAATAATTAAAGGAGTGGATAAACAGTATACACCTGGAGTTAATGATGAAGCTGCAGTGTGTATTAAATATTTCTTACACAAATTTATGGTTAAGGAGGACATTTTTCTTGTAAAATTTTCCCTAATCTACCATCATGTGTGACAGCGAGGGTTAGAAATGAAAGGAAAGATCCGGAAGAACGTATGAATCAGGTTTGGGAGCAAAATGAAGAAAGTTTTAATGAATAAAGTGATCAATGTTTTGATTCCTTTGCAAGTGAGGTTAGTACAAAACATTTATAACTATTGCCAAGGAAGACTACGTTCTTTTCATTAAAATAGACGATGATAAATATGATGCTGTCCCATCTATGGTGATTATTTTTAAGGTGTCCAGTAATTTGCAAGTTAGTGTACTGTATAAAATTGTGCCTTCCTGTGGAGAAGTTTATAATACTATTATTGTATATTTTTTACATAAGAAAATATTGTTTTAACTACTTCAGATTCTTAAAAACCATCGAAATATTTTCTAATGTTAAAGAACACCGTCTTGTAAACGTGATACTGCGTAAGTTTCGTATTTGCTATTGGCAGTAACAGGACCAATTTGGCTGCTTTTATTTATTTATTTATTTCCGTATTGAAAGTTGGTAAATATAATCAATCTTGTTGCCATCCTTACAGCTGTGGCGCTCTTACGATTGCGGATAATTAAAAAGAAAATTAAAATATACTTATAACATCAAACTCGAATACCGTATGTGTAATAATAAGCTCTTAAAACATGAAACTGCTCTAATCATTGTGAACATCCTGTATCACACTTACTTTTTATTTCTTCAAACATTTCGAAACATTTATTTATATCTATTATGAGTTTATTATCAGGGTTACTTTTCTTTATGATTCTGCTCATGTATATTATATTTATACACATACGCTCTTTGAAATTTATTTGAAATGTTTTTATGAGCAATATCATTAAATTGATATTGAGAGAAAGAAACTAAATATTTTGTTGCAAAGGTTCCCCTCCCAGGTAACACCTACTTCCGACCCAGTTATAATTCCTTGCCACAGCAAAACATTTTATATGACTATAATTCACTGCTCCCTTCAGGAGAGTGCGGAATTGGTTACTGTTACCTCGATGTACGTAATCAGGAATGTTTCCTTTCTCACCTTGAATAAAATCCCTTCCACATCTCCATAAACAGCTTATTGTGATACTCTGTTTATTGATAAATGATAAGGTAATTTATTAATAATTTATATAAATATAGCTGACAACATTTTATACTGTTAATACGAAGTAGGCAAAAACAATCAAATAAATAAAGAAAGAAACCTAAATAATGGCAACACAAAGCTTGAAAAAATTATTTGCTAAAATAACTTATATGAATTAAAATTCTAATGTTAGTAAAAATTGTGCAATTAATTAAATTATTGTGGGACACTACAATCGTTTCTCTAATTTTTCCTATCGAGATCTTAATCAGTCTATTGCAAGGGCTTTCTGTTTCCAAGAAAACACTTAAATACCACTTCAAAAGTACCCTGTCATAGATTTTCCCCAGGTGATATATCATCTTCTCCTCCTGGCTGCATACAAAGTAATCCATTAAGTTTAAATCAGAACTGCTTGGCTACGAATCTAGAAGGTTATGACGCTCAACAGTTGGTTGGAAGGTTCAGTATTAAATACGTATCTAACATTTTCCACTGCCCTTCTGCTGTTGCCGATAGTGCAGATCTTTATTGTTAAGCGTTGTACGCCTTTAACAGATCAATATTGTCAAGGATACTGCTTTATAGTAGAACGAGTCAACAAATATTTAATGGAAAATTGATAATATTAGTTTAACTGCTCATTTTGTGAAATCCCCACGCGTAACAACAGGAACAGATAATAACAGGATTAAATAAATTAAAAAATGATGGTCTGCTAAATTACCAGATTTTTTTTTCAATTTATGCGGACAGATATTGCTATATGTTAATCGGGCATTCAATTACATAATTTCGTACATATTTACTTAATTAACGACACTTTTATGAAGAGTGAATCTTCTTGAGTAGGTCTTCCGTGAATCCTAATTTTGTGGCAGGTTATATTTAAGTTTATTAAGCTGGGAATCGTATCTTGAACAGTTTCTAAACTCATTCTGGACTTTTGGGATATCCACACCACATTCATTGAAGAGAAAAATATACCCTGAAGCATTATTTTTATAAGATACAGTGTTAGCTCAAGGAGTTTATACACATAAAATCATTTTTTCACCGAAGCATTTAAATATTTCACATCATTTAGCACAAAGTGTGGGATTTTCTTAATTTCACTTCCCTATCATTATTAAAGTGGCATTTTGTATGCATATTCAGTATCGTTGTTATGTAAATGGGCCATAAACGCGGATGAGATCGTCTACGGATTTTTCAACAAGGCGGCAGTCAAAAGAAACATTTTCCGCACACTTCCAATCTAAGGAAGAGGTTTACTATTTATTTCTGCATATACGGTGTGTGACAGGCCGTCGGCTAAAAACTTAGGGAAGTGATAGGCCGCAGAGAGAGGAGCATTTTTTGTTAAGGAACATATGTTCACTGACACCTCCTTCATGAGTTATAGGTCGGTCCTGCTGGTGTAGTGGTTACCATATTTGCCTCCTACACCCAAAACGCGGGTTCGAACCGGCCAGGATCGATGGATTTTTTCGGGCGTATGGCTTCCTTCGGAAGGGAAGTAAAGCCATGTGTCCGTGTCGTACATTACGGCACGATAAAGAACCTCAAGCCTGAAAGAAGAGGCCCCTGAGCAAAATTTGTCGGCCGTTTCACGTTCTGAGTTGAATGGGACGCTGATGACCTGAGATGTTAAAGAGCTTCCATAAATAAACCAACCAACATGAGTTTTGGCCTGCTTTTAGAAACATGTTTGACGCATGAAGTGTGCATCGTAGGTCCTATCGTTCTGTTACACAGCTGTAGTTTGTTAGAGGCCTGTCATCCCTGTCACACTGCAATTAAGGTTTGTTCTGGTCAATGCAGAACCACTTTCGGATCTGATCGACGATGTACGACTTGCATGTAAGAAGAGACATGCAGTTCAAATGTGATGCTCAGTTGCATGGGTGAGAGCGGTTTCTGCAACTCCCAAGCAAGGGCGAAAAAGCAAATCCGTGGGCTAAGATATGAGGGGGTTTCATTAATTTTTCTACTTGAGTATGCAGGAGTTCATGTTGAAATACGTCTGTGCATGTTTTGACATGTTTCAAGATTACATAGGCACAAACTTAGCTCAGTGCAAGTTTTATATGAAGAGATAGGATAAACCTAGTAATAAAACTGATGATTAGCAGCACCATTTGGAGATAGCATTTCTCACGAAAGAAGAGAAAGTATATTAAAGGAGAGCTACGAATGCATGACTGCAGTTTATGGGGAACCTGCATCATACTGCTATAAGGTTACCTTTTGAAGTAAGCATCAAGTTGCGGTAGGGAGTCCGCTGATGATGACCTTCACAAGTAAAATCAACTTCCAGAGAAATGTGCAAGAAATTTGAGGATTTCATTTTGAAAGACGATGCATTAAGGTTTCCCTAATACAGAGTATTATAAAGTTTCAATTCATTTTTTAGAAAAAGAATGATTATGAATTATTTTATAGTTGACCTGAAAGATGCTATCCACTGATGAAAGAATAGTTGTGGGGTATGCGCATTTTAGATGATTTACTTACCAGGATATTCAAGCGGACTTTGAACAGCAATTCCATAAACTCGTTTCCACCAAGGCAAACGTCAGATTGCTGGTTTAGAAATTCAAGACCAAGGGTAGTGTGCAGGATGTGAAGCGTTCTGCGTTCTGGTGGATCCAATGTGCCAGCTGAAACTGTGCTACAGATAGAGGATACAATTAGCAGAAGCCCATCAACAAGCGACTAAGTCGGGAGTTGGGTGTACCACAACCGACAGTGTGGAAAATTCTCCCCTACACCTTGAAGGAAAAAAAAAAAAAAAAAAAGATCTCACCACCTCCAAATCCGACATAAGCTGGTCGCGAAGCAATGTGTACCGATCTGTTGCAGGCAGTTGGAGAGGATACTTTTCTGCATAATGTGCGCTTTAAGGATGAAGCCATCTTCCACACATGTGGCATGGTCAACCGATACAACTGCAGAGTGTGGGGGATAAACAGACAAATGAGATCCTCGAATGGGAACAAAACACCCTAAAAATCAACGTGTCGTTGGGGATTACAAAGTCTAAGGTGTTTGGACAATTTTTCATTCGCTGAACCCACAGTGACAGGCATTTGATATCTCGAAATGCTGCATCTCTTTCTTCAACCTCAATTACAGCAGCAAGGCATCTTGGAATTTGGGTTTTCCAACAGAATGGAGCTGCCCTTCATTTTGAACAGTTGTTCATGAGTACCTAAAAGTCACATTTCCATGCAGGGCTTCACACCGCATTTGGGCTCCACGTTCTCCTAATATCACATCTCTTGACTTTTTGCATGGGAGATGTGTATAAAAACAAAAATCAAGTCCATTGATCATTTAAAGAAGCGTATCAGGCATGCGGTACTCAACATCACACCTGTAATGCTATAAAAAGGTGTTTCTGAAGCTGTAAGTCGCTGAAATTATGTGCGGAAGTATAGGTGGTCATATGGAATAAACTTACATGGATTATATATTAGTGCGTGTTAGGGTTTACATTCACTACATTGGTTTGAATTTTATATCTGTTTTTCACAGTCTTTATGATCGTACTATAGTTTAAAAAAAGTGGGCTTTTTGCAGATATAACTTAGAAAATAACTCTTGAAAATTTAAACATATTCAAGGTTAGTGCAAGGTTCCAAGTTGCTGCTCCTGCTCCTCCACGGAAAGCATTAATGCAAATATAGACAAAGCGCAGGCTGACGACAAAAACTGTGAGTTTCAGCGGCTGAACCACGCACCTAGCTCCTTGGATTATTTCCTCTTTCTAGTTTTGCAGATATTCCTACGTGAACAGCGGTGTTCAAGTGGTGAAGATCGACAGATGGCTATAAATTCTTGGTTTTCACACCAACCAGAATAAAAAATTTCTAAGGCCTTACAATCATTATAGGAAAAGCGGATGGAATGTATTGAATTGTTAGGCGAATATATTTAAAAATGAAACAAAAATAACTTTTACATCTTTTCTTTCGTGCTCTGGTAGATAAATTATTAACCACTGCTTGCAAGGTTTGTATATTTCGTATTGCAATTGTCACGTTGGTAGCTAAAGTTTAGTTGATATAACATTAAGGTATCTGAGAAACAAAGCAGTTAATGTACACAGACAGGCAGATAGAGACGCAATTGTTCGCTACCATGTACAGATTCTTGCTGAGAAAACTAAACTTCGGCTGAGAAGCGCTGCGCATTTGGGCTACACAACACAGAGCCAGATCGGTATTCCCTTTCTTCATGTGTCTCTCTCGGCAAGGTGCCAGACAGACCATTGGGACGTATTGGTTACCTCGCACAAAAAAAAGTGACAATTGGGTCCAGGCCAAGAGAACATTTCATCCTGGACATAAACAGATCTAGGTATAGACCTTCTAGAGCGGTGATTTTCTGCGCTTTAGTTTCTCTAAACTGAGAGGTCTCCTAAAGAATACATTCTCTACAGATCTTGTTCAACAGTTTTTAGATGTGTAAAACAATGTCGCTTTTAATGGACGTTGTATGGTTCCAGTAAACTATAGTGACACAGATCATCAAGGGTTACACATCTGTGTTTATTTTTTTATCACGTTTGATACTTTATTTGTTGTTAATTTCCTTTTTATTTACTGCGTAATTTTTCTCAAGCGTTCGCAGTCTTTCTTGTGCATTGCACGCATTGTTAGTGCGTATTGTTTCGCTGTGCATGCATAAATCTTATCTGATCCTCATCCCAATAGTCCAGTCAGCCTCAAGGTTTATGCCAAAAATACTGCTGGAAGCTGTTGATGATTTATTTTATTTATGGACGCTCTTTAACACCGCAGGTCATTAGCGTCCCATTCAATTCAGGGCATGAACGGTGTACAAATTTTGCTCAAAGGCTACTTCTATCAGGCTTGAGGTTCTTTTATATGCCGTAAATATACGACATGGGACCCACGGTTTTACTTCCCTTCCGAAGGAATGTACGCCCCCCCCAAAAAAAATCCACCAATCCTGGCCTGTATAGTTGTATGGTTACCACTACACCACCAGGTCCGACTGCTGGAAGTTGGAGAGATAGCTAGTCAGAGGAATATGTTGATAACGTTCAATTGTTCACTATTAATATTCTGCTTTTGTTAATGCAAAGATATGAACCGACTCTTTAAGTATTTGAACAGATGATAATACATATGCAGTGCGTAATGTTTTACTTGGCAGATAAAGACTCTCCCTGCATACGTCGCTAGCCATCTCTTCAGCTCCCAGCGGTACCTGAGGGTTCGCATAACGAAGTGCGTGTCAGTGATTAAAAAGCTCTAGATGTAAAAGTCATAGGTATGTCCAGTGGCAGCTCCTGGCGCCTGTAGAAGGATGGGTTATGGGCAGAATGACATGCATGTGGCATGGAGAAAGGTCTTTTATCAAGACTTATACTCCAGCCCGATATTCTGTCATAGCTGCAGAGCTATCGTACGTTTGTGCCATAAACTGCGGTTAATATGCAACTCTTCTAATTCAGCTGTTTAAGTATATGACTTGAGCCTTCTGCAGTCAATTCAGAAACAACAATGAATTATGAATATTTCAACCGATTTACCCCACTGATGTAAAGTAATATCACAACAAATTGTGACATGCATGTAATATTTGTGGCTTCGTTGGTCTGTACAGAAACAAAATTTGCCATTTCTATTTCTTTTCTAATCTTATTTCTATAGATAAGATACGTTTCTCACTTCACATGCTGTCAGGCAAGATGTTTTTTCAAACCATAAATAAATAAATAAATAAATAACCTTATTAATTTTCTGTCGTCCTGCTGAGTAAGCTCCTATAGCTTTCAACTGATGAGGTCCAAATCGTTTCACTTCCAACGTAACATCTAAACTTAGTAACAAAAATGGAGTCTTCAATCAAATGTCCACTTTATTATTTGTCCAAATCAGTTACGCTTTGGGGGGGGGTAACTTATCAGTTAACACTGTGAAAGTCACTTTCCACAGACAAACAAGTAGGAAACCACCCAATTTCAAACAAAGTGCGAAAACAGCCCATAGTTAGTCATGCGTGGTCTCAACATTTGGTTCCTAAGAAAAGAAGAATACCAAACGTTGGCCATGAGCCGCCTTCCTATTGGCTCAACAGAACGAGAAATAAGCAGAAGAAAGGCTAGCTCATCTTGGAGGAAGATAAATGTAAGACCTTGTAAATCTTTACTGGTCCCTAAAGGTATACGTTTAAAGCGTATAGTTTTCTGGACTTGCCCATGATCTTCTCTCGCTAACGGAAGACCCGCATGCTACAGCTACTACAGTTGAAAAGACGCGCTTATTGCGAAAGATATAATTAAGAACTAAAGTATCAATCAAATAAAGTTAAGTTCTCTCTTAATAATTCCGATAATATATTAACGCAATGCTCCCTCGGCGTTACATGTGACGATATGCAACTTTAGCCAATTTCCAAAGCGCTGGAAGCGATCGACTCCACCTACAAGTTGCAGCGACATTGACACAAGTGTCTATGCGACTGTCACTGTCACTGTGCAGACAGTGCCACTAAAGTGTAGACACGCCTTAAGATTGTGGCACGAGAATTTGTATCAGTATAACGCGCGGAGCTGGGCTTCGTATTAATTACTCACTCACCCATTCCCTAGCAACTTCTTAAAAGTAACCAAAAATCCCAGTGTCAGTGTTAGTATTTCCTTGGATAAAATAGATTTCTTCAGAGTGAATCTTCTTTTCGAATTAGAACGGTTACTTTTTTTTAACCAAACATCAAAACCTGCACTTCATATCTGTAGGAAATTTCTGTAGAGTTTAGGGTCCCCAGATCGCAGTTCTGGTAGTAACGTTACATACGAAGACGTTCGGAAACCATTTTCAATAGCGGTGTTTTACGAATACTGCGAAATCTATGGGTATGTCCATTTGTAGGACGATATCCTGACACAAATATGCCATGCAGATTCTAGATAGCGGTTCTAAGCACAGTGGTTAGCGAAAGAATAGTCAGTGTTCATTTGTTGTCAAGTAGAGAAAGACGTGGAAAAGATGGGAGGTGACTATCGTGAATAAAGATGGAATGTATGGTTTTTGTGGAAGGAATGCCTCAAAGCTGCAGAAATTCATAAACTTTTAACTGCGGTATGTGGTCAAGAAGCTCCTGCACAGATGGCCGTTTACAAGTGGGTCATGGGTTCGACAGCGGCAGGGACTCTGCACAGAAGAGAGTGCTGGTCCTTCTCCCATGAATATTGAAGATGTGTCTAAATTGATTATGGCTGATAAGCACATAACTTTTGATGAACTGGATTGAGGTCCCGGCCACGCAACTTTGCATACGATTATTCACAACGATTTGAATATGTACAAAGTGTGCATACATTGGGTTTCACGGGACTTGATACAGAAGGAAAATACGGTTAAAGTCCATCGTCGGCTACTGGAAATGCATAATGAAGGTTCAGATTTTTTGAAGAAGCTGGTGACGTGACGAGTGATAGTATCACTACCACTCACTAGAGGAGAAAGTACAATCCATGCAATCGAAACACCCAGGGAATCCCCGGCCCAAGGAATTTCGTGCTGTTCCATCTTGGGTAAGAGATGGTCCGTCTTTCCTCAGGAATACAGGAGTATTCCTTCAACATGACAATGACCATAATCTTGGTATCGTTGGGGTTCATTGTTGTGCCGCACCCACCATATTCACCGGATCTCGCTCCGTCTAATTATGCCTTATTCGAAAACCTGAATGACTAACTGCGAGGTAAAAAAAATTCATCAACGAGGAAATTCAGGCAGTTGTTCACAAGTGATGGCTTAGTATTCCCAAAGAATGGTTTTGCGACGCCAGAAGGTTGCAACGGTGCATTGACGCTGGTGGGGAGTATATTGAAGGATCCCAAGCGTATTGAGCCATGCTGCTTAATAAATAAGATACAAAAATTACTATTGTAAATAATTTCCGAACGCCCTTCGTAAACTGCTTTGAGCGCAGCACATGTTTACTAAAAGTCAACTGTTTCCTGGGTTTTTCTATTTCTTTTTTAAAATCAAACCATTAATCTGCCAGACTCCGTATTATGCTTTATTCCTTCAAGATTTGAATTTATACATCCAGAGTCACCGGGGAAATTATGTTGAAAAACTAAAATAACGTTTGATAAGTCAATGAAGCAGCAGAAAAAAACCTATAGATATACAGAACTTAAATGTGCAATTCTAAAAAGCTCTTTTAGTTCCTTAAGATTAAATGTGCTATTATTAGATGTGAAGAAACGTTTTCTAATTCACAAATCATTTCTAACATCGTTCTAACCTAAGATATTTTTACAGTGACTGTGGAACATGAGAGCGGAGAGAAACCAGAGCAACACTGACAAAATATCATCCTCTAAGTGGTAAGAAACAATTTGTTCTATTCATTTAAGGTAATAAGATATAAATGAATTATATATATAGGTATTTTCACTAAAAAAGCCAAAATTATTCTTAAATAAATAATAACATTAAATAATTCCCCAAAACCAATAAATATTAAAGGAAAAATTAAACATTTAAATTTTCTATAAAATCATAAAATACCTAATAACAAAGGCAATGAAGCTGTTAAAGTATATAATAATAAATAAATACCTGCGTGTATGATAAATACGAAGGAAGCATACAGGCTGCTTGCTACCGGGCTTTGCGTAAAGCTATCCCGCATGCGCGGTGTTTTCTAGAACCTGCTTTAACTTCGCTTCTAAAGTTATGTATAATATTACTTCATAGAAGATGCTGGCAATGTCATTTCTCTTCAGCTAAACAGGCACTGTATCGGGAAAATACGTTTAAGTTCGGCCACTGTAATGTTTCTGATTTCATTTTAGTTTCTCATATGTGTGAGGGTTTGTTTTGTAAACTCTGTTCTTCAGTGAAGTCGAAACTCAAAGCCTCTATCCATACATTGATAAAATGCCTGTAATTTTTTATAAATATATTCCGATGTATGTATATGACTTGTATTGAAGCTGACATCTATTTAGGTCGACGTATTTATTCACATGTTTTGACAGGAAACACTTGTGCAAGGATCTTTTAGGAGATTGCTATTTTAAATATTTTTACTAGGGTAAGGGACCAGATCTACATTTATTGTATATGCCTGTTTTATAACAAGGGTTTCCGTAAGACTGAAGGACGAATTTGGAAAACAGACCTTCATAAAAACAGGAAACTCGAGTGATCGCTTTGTGTGAAAAAACCGAAAGATTTCTTTTGTTAAAAGTTAGGAATCATTAGCCTTTGACGCAATTTTGTGGGGATTGAAAAACATCTCTGCTGGCAACGGTAAAGTACCTGTAAACAAAATAATTAGAATAGTAGCCCGCGTCCAATAAGAAAATGAGGGGAGCGAATAGAGTGAGTGTTAACCAATAGAAAACCTCGCATCGGACAGGAATCGTGGTCTCTTCAAGAGAGTTGCAATACAGAATATTTTATAACATCGACTCCGAGCGACTTTACAGTTGATAGAAAATTACCAGATTTTGATATGCGGCACTTAATCTAGTTACTCAGGCAGTTGGAAGTTCGGCAAGCTCTGTCACTCAGAGAGGGGGCCAATTAGCTCGTTTGAGTTGAGTAGTTCAGTTCAGTAGTCAGCAGTGAATAACAAACAGCTAGTGAAGAGTATTTAGCATAGTAAGAGAAGTGGTTAATAGTGAACTGCGGTAAACTTAAAGACATTAAGAGACGATTCAAAGAGAAGTGAATATTAGGTTACAAGAGATTGAAAGTATTAGATTGTTGTTATGCTACCGGGAAGATATTGCCAAAGAACCGCCCGCCAGAGATAAATAATGACTAGAAATGTTGAGTATTACGAGAAATGTGTTTCTAATGTAGTTCTATCACGGTTAGATTAGTTTAGACCGTACAAGAGTGGACTAAAGAACTCTTATGGCAGTCCTCAAGGCGCTACGGCTACCCAAACGCATGAAAAGACATTAAATATCTTGTTAATAAATTGTGTCAATAGCAACTTTACGAGTTTCTGTTAGATACCTTGTCCTTCCCTTGACACGAACATGTTACGAAACTCCAGAAATTCCCTGAGATTAAACTGAGCAAAATAGCTGTGACCCAAACGGCAAATCATGGAGGACTTCGAGAAGAAGAAGAAGAAGAAGAAGAAGAAGAAGAAGAAGAAGAAGAAGAAGAAGAAGAAGAGGCTTACTCCAAATACAATTATCGCCACTTAATCAATAAATCAATTGCTCTCCCCCTCTTTAATCAACCAATCAATCATATTCACCCTCCTAAATTTAAAACTGCCACATCAAGCAACCCCACAGGTAAAAATTACACAAATTATGGTGAGTAAGAAGACCATACACCAACGTAATCATTCTGTCTTAAAACACTTTCTTAATTTTGTTCACGGACTCCGCTGCTGTATGAGCAGTAGCAGAATCCTGTTGAAACCACCCATATGCTTTCTTTATTCTGTAGGCTGCTGAAAAAAAATGGGCTCAAAATGTCCCTTCTGTAGTTTTCTGCATCTATTGCCGTCTCGTAAGAAATCGAATCGACAATATGCCTTGCACTAACAACACACCAAACTCAAGGTGGGTTTCTTGTACACGATGTAGAGTATTGGTACAACAGTAGCGCATGTTTTGATTGTTCACACGGCCGTTCAGGTGAAGCCAAGCCTCGTCTGAAAAGAACAGAAGCGTTGGATCCATTAAACCTTCATTCACTGATGAAAAAACCGCTCACAATAACGCACTCTTGCTATTGAGTCGCATTGTTTTAAACAATGGGCACGTGTACGGTTTGAGGTGTAATACTTTTGTTGTTTATGTGCACAATCCACTGAAACCCGCACTTGTGCTAATTTCGGGAGTGCTATGAGAATGAGCCTTGTTAGCTCAGTGGGTTAGAACGTCGTGTTACTAATGTGAAGGTCTTTGGTTCCATTCCCCACGAGTAATTTTTTCTTATATCTAATCTTTTTTTCTCTCACAATAGATTTTACTTTTTTTTTTTTTATTCTTCATAATTTTCCTACCTATCCTTAATCGAATAAATGTTGCTTTTTCATAGGTTAGGTTAGGTTAGTTCAATTTAAGTTTAACAAAAAATAATAGAACATAAAAATAATATTACTCCTTAATAGCACATAAAAAGTTCATACGTTAGGTTAGGTTAGTTTAAGAATAACAAAATAATAATAATAATAATAATAATAATAATAATACATAGGAACAATTTCTAATTCGTTACTTATTTTTTATCTTCATAATTTTTCTGCACTGTTCTTAATGTTAGTTTTTCCGTTAGTTCAGTTTAAGTTTAACAAAAAAAAAGTTATAATACTTCATAATAACAGCACTTCTATACGAAACGAAAGGCATCTGCTGGCTGCTTCTGCCGCTGCTGTTCAAATTTCTCCGCTGCTGCTCGGGACTGCAGCCTGTGTGTATCTTGTATGTGTAACGTCAAGTGACTTATAGGACAATGGAGAGCATCGCTCGCAGCCGACGGGATAGTTTTTACGTGAAAGCTATGTATTTCTTTGTATAGTTTTGTAGTGGGTGATCCTGGTTGTGTAGTGGTTACCATACTAGCCTCCTACACCCAAGATCGCGGGTTCGAACCCGGCCAGGATCGATGGACTTTTTCGGGCGTAAAAATCCTAAGTGTGGCTTCCTTCGGAAGGGAAGTAAAGCCGTGGGTCCCGTGTCGTACATTTACGGCACGATAAAGAACCTCAAGCCTGAAAGAGAGGCCTCTGAGCAAAATTTGTCGGCCGTTTCACGCCCTGAGTTGAATGGGACGCGGATGACGTGAGATGTTAAAGAGCGTCCGTAAATAAATAAATAAAAAAAAAATGTATTGGGTGATCAAATTTATTCTTTCTTTATCGCAAGTCAGTTTGAAAGGAGGAGTAATTTATAGCCAGCGCATTATGCCTACAGAGAGTTACGATACTTAGCAACCTAGTAAGTAGTTAATGAACTAACGCGACCATATTTTGTTAACAAACTGACATACTTACGGCATACCAATGCCTTTTCATTCTCTCCCTATACCTCTCCAATGTGCACTCCTATACTCCACGGCGAATTCTCTGAGCTATATCAGCTGATTATACTTATAGAAACTCACTTCGCAAATCATTTCAAACGGCTCGTGGTAAGGTCCGAATAAATTTGATCATAATTTAATGATCTTAGTTTTTCTCAATTGCATAGAATAAAACCTTTTAGGATATTAATGGTGTTCAGAAAATAAATGCAGCTCAGATTTAAATATTATATTTATACATAATAGTAGATTTACATATGACATAATAGTTACTACATCAAAATATATGACTGGAGTTCATGTACTGTCATCCTTCATATGAAAATAATATGAGCACTAGATTTGTAAATCACTTTTCGTGACAATCCAAAGGCATGCCCTTTCCAGATCAGGCATATGAAGGACGGATTTGAAGTAATATGAGTAACCTTAGTGGTAAGTTTGGAGGGCTAGAACTCCGACTATATCGGAAGAGTAGATCACCTAGCTTATGTATCTCTTTTCTATAATTCACTTTATACAGATTATAAAAAATTAAAACTTGAGCATATTTCTTGAAACATACAACAGAAGTCTTTGTGCTGGTAATAGTAATTATTAACCATGCATTTTGAAATACAAAGAAGACTGAAAGAAGGCAAGAGTTTCAGATGTCGTTTTTCTTAATTTTTCCTTTTTATACATCTAGCACACTTCAGAAGTGATTTTTTTTATTAATACCATTATCTAAGATGTAAATCACTGACAGTGATAATGCAATTGTTTTTTTTTTCACTACCTATTGACTAGTTTTAGCATATTTTTGAAATGCCATTAACACTTAAATAAAGGTAGTTATTGCACAAAATCTTTTAATATTTTTTTCGTAATCACTGTTGTTTTCCTACTGAGTAACCAAGTTACAGCTTAAAATGGAGTAAATTAATCTTCAACAGCTTATATCTATTTACACTTCTTAATTTCCTTCTTTCAGAGCTAGCAAGGTTATTAAATAAAGAAAATTCCCTATAGATAAGGGACATTTTAAACTTAATATTAATTCTAACCTATACTATTCATTAAGACCTATCATAACGCTGTGCACGGCCATCCTTATTTAAATGTTCAAATTGAGCATATTATTTTAAGTAACTTCCATGCTTGGAATGTTCTTTGTGCCATTTGGCAGATCTGACACCGATACTTGAAAAGACCGCCGTGCACATTGTCTAAACATTGTAGACTAACAGAACCTGGCTTTGAATATTTTATTTATTTTTATTCTCATCAGCCATCTTTTCCCAGAATAAATTATATGTAAGTCAGTAGGCTACTCTAAAGGACACTGCTGTTATGTTTACCTAAAGCAGTTAACATAATGGCTAACTATGTCATCGTATAACTAGTATCATTGTTGGTATATATGTGTACATTTTTCAACATAGAAATATGAATATGTATTATTTCTGGCAAGGAGTTTCTGTTATTAAGATCAAATATGACCATATTAATTTAATATATGCTTATATATAAATATATCTCTGATAACTTGGCATATTTACACAGTGCATTAATGTGAACATAATGTGTTTACTATTAACCAACATAAATTTTTATTCCAACAGTTAGAATTGCTTTTTATATACTAATTTACTTGCCCAACACGTTTTAGTAGTAACTTATAGTTAGGGATAACTTTTTTTCACTATAAAATAAACTGCAATACATTTTTATGGATTTTTTTTAAATTAACCTCATCAGCAGTTGCTGTTATTACAATCATATAAGTGCATCGGTATCCTATGTAAAATGTATTAAGTACATTCAATAAAATTAAAGCATGTACATACATCGTGAACGTACACATTTTATTAAAAACATAACTTGTTACAATGTATTATTTTTGTCATATCATAATTATTTAAGATATAAGACTAGAACTATCTTTTAATACTGCCAATATTGGCATTTGGTAACAAATATACTGACAACAATTAAATTTCTCTAAAACGTTTATCGCTGTTAGATATTGCTTTTAGTTATCAAGCTAATTTGTTTTGGCAAGAATATGATTCCATGATTGAAAAAAAGAATGCTAATTTACTTTTATAGGCACGTCTGCATAATTTTATGATGCAGCTCAATCGAATTAAAAAAGTTTAATTTTATTTTCAAAGTTCACTCACTCATGCAGCATTTATAGTGCTATTACAGGTGTAAGACTCATTGTTCATTGTTTAAATGCTTAGGAAAATACGAGGTCTGTTCAAAATATTTGGGAACGCCAATGCGACGTGGGGATATTCGCTAAATGGCGCTGTCTAGTGACAACGTTACTAAGTAATCTTCTTTTTTCACCTACCCTTACTCGGAGAAAAATTCTCAGAGATGCTAGAGCTCCAGTCCCAAACAACAACGAACAGACACGAACTCCTCAGTCTCGAACGGGAGATGGTATATTTCTCCACTATCGCTCGGGATTTTTTCTCTCTTGAATAGTGTTAACGTCCGTTTTTACTACTGAGACATCACAGGCGGTGGACATTGATGATATATGAGATGAAATGATATATTGAGAAAGGATTTTTTTTTTAAAGGAAGGAAACGTTCCAGGCCAAATTTAGGGTACCTCCCCGGCATTTGCCATTCACGATGACTGAAAACCTGGAGAAAACCTCAGTCAGAGAGGACGGTCCTGGAGGGATTCGAACTCCAAACCTCCCGTTCACGAGTCCGCGCCTTAACGAACTCGGCCACCCGTGGCGGTCACTCGGGAGTGCTCGGGACAGGACCTCTAGTACCTCCGAGAAAATTTCATTTAGTAAGTTCAATGTTAATTCGAAATTAAAACTGAAAAAGTTTTCGTGGCGGTTTGAAAAAGTGTAAATATTGCATGTATTAATTTTTTGTCAAACGCAATATAACCTATGCGTTGCCTTCGTAACCTTCTACCTGCAATATGGCGTTCCTTATTAAAAATTAAGTTTTTCACTTTTTACCACGCGTTGTATTATTGGAATTCGCAATTAATTAATACACACACACACACTAACCTTAATGCTAACCTCGGGTAAATCCTAGAAACCGCTGGACCCAGTGGTTTGCTGCGGTTCGCTACAGCCTGATGGCCTACGCTCGCCTCATATAAATTGATAGGGGCGGGTAAGTCACTGTAATGGTGGCAAATCTCCTTTGCAGCAGGAGTAAAGAATCGTAAATATAAATTTATAGCGCATTATGTGCGTAGTACTATGTTAGCAAGTAAATTATTGTAATGGCGGCAATTTTCCTTTAATTCCGGCAGGAAAGAAAGAAAGAAAGGAAGGAAGAAAGAAAGAAAGAGAGAAGAGAGAGAGAGAGAGGAGAGAGAGGAGAGAGAGAGAGAGGAAGAAAGAAAGAAAGGAAGAAAGAAAGAAAGAAAGAAAGAAAGAAAGAAAGAAAGAAAGAAAGAAAGAAAGAAAGAAAGAAAGAAAGAAAGAAAAGCTGCAAGATTTATACTGCCGCCGCTGCCGTTCGGGACTAAGAAGTTGGGCTCTCTCTAGACGTGCTGTTAGCGTGGAGTGTGAATAAGGAAGTGTAAATGTTGTGTAATAATGAATGCGTCAAAACAGTTGTATGCCTGGAATGTGATAGGGAATTTGAGAACAATAAACTTATAGGAAAGCATGTCTCTATTGTACATCCCGAAAACTTAAATGTTTTCGCGCCTCTTGTAAAAAAGACAGTAATCGTATGCCTACTACTGTAAAATGAAAACAATTACGTGCAGATTATGCCAGTCATGAGGCAATATCGGAGTTTTTCCCCCGCTGCCATTCAGGACTGAGGAGTTCGGCTCTCTCAGCAGTCGCTCGGGACTGGAGCTCTAGCAGCTCTGAAGCTCCGAGCTCCGAGACTTTCTCTGCGGGTAAGGGTATGTCTTTTGTCCGCGCATATCTGCTGCTTTATTCGTTGCTGCAGATTGTTTCTTGTGTGTGGCCTGCACGGAATGATTTACGGTGAATGCCAGGTTTTGTTTCTACTTAGGAAGTGTTACAGAAACCCATAAAAAGTATCAACAAATGGGCGTCAGTCAACAGATGATGACCAGCTGTTGGGACGGCCCACAACCTCATATGATAACACTTACCCAAGTTGGTGTAAAATGCGTTATAACTGTCGCGTTTGACAATCCGAGCAGAAGAGTGCAACATATCAGTGCATTAACTTTTTACGACAAAATTAGAAATGCATCGGGTAGCTTCAAAGTTTGTTCCACGGCTTCTGACAGAGGATCAGAGAGAGATCGCGTTGTAATCTTTTGGAGTGCATACTGAAGATGAAAACTTTTTAGAAAGTATAATAACCAGCGATAAAACATGGATATATGGGAGGACGTTGAAACGAAAATATGGGCCGGTAAAAAATTCCCATACACGAAAAACGATAGACAAATCAGATCAAATGTAGAGTTTTCTTCGACATTAAGAACAAGGTTTTTACTATAAGAAAATTAAAGACGAAGATTCAAGTTGTAGAGAAAGGACTCCTGGTTCTTCCACCACGATAGCGCGCCCGCTCACACCTCGCTACTGGTTCGTGACCTGTTTTTGCCAAAGTGTCCTGTCCTACCTAAGCCTGCATACTCATCTGAACTGCCTCCACATGATTTTATTGTTTCCAAAACCCAAGTCCACTCTGAAAGAGCACCCTATTCCGACAATTGAAGACATCCAAGAAAAATTTCAGGTGGACTTGTACGCAGTTCCACTAAAGTCCTACAAAGACTTTTAGTACTTTGAAGGAGGTAAGATCCACCAAGTTTCAGGTTTGTTACAAAAATTTATTTTTCAAAAGTTCCGAAACGATTTGAACAGATCTCTTGTATTCCTCACAATGAATAGCATTTTCTCCAGAAATAAATTTATATACACATACATATAACCATTTTCTTAAAGAGTAAAATTTTTAAAATTTTACCACTTAAGATTCTTAGACATTTCAGCATATTTAGCCATTTCATCATTCAGGAACATCATTGGCCACATATATTATAAAATAAGCATAGAAGTATAAAATTAAAATATATAAAACAAATTAAATTATAATAGAAAATTTAGATGTATATATTAAAACTATAAAAGTAACATACATTTTGGTTCAGCAAATGTAACATTTCCATTTAATAAAAAGGAGACATAGCAGCTTTGTTTAGCAAATATACATAATATTAAGGCATTCACCTAACTTGTATAAACTGAAATAACTATGATTCAGGACTGAATATTTTGTTGTGGTCGAATCTTTAAACAGTATATTATAATTGTTAGACGTGTTTGTGAATAGCGGATGCTTTTTTGCATATTAAGAGAAGATCGGGAGCAATATTATGGTTTTTGCATAATTTTCTGTCGGTCAGTTCCACTGAAGCATTCACATAATCTGTCAAAGTCGACAGTTACAAGGTTTACTGGTTTGTTAGGGTCTTAGAGTCTATTCATTCTAAACAAAGGATTCGACTTTGGGTGTAAATTCTGCCACCTGCAGGGTAAGGCAGAATGGGTCCTAACTTCTCATAAGCAATTGGCAGCTTGCAGCCTGTTTGAAAATGGATTAGTCCAAAGAATTAAAAATAACAGTAATATTTAATCTTGCAGCTAAGATACAGTCCTTGGCTTAAGGACACTTCCCAGGCTCGAGTGTTGTCCCCCCTCCCTCCCCAGATGTTTCTTTCATTCTGTAGACTTTGGCTCATTTGCAATCATTTTTCAAAAATAACATAGTGCCTAGATGCCTCAGTTAAAAAGTTAGTATCTGCTGCCTTTTTGTCTTTTTGTTTATCATGGATTCTTATTTTCTGAACCATACAAGAAAATTATATATTAGGAATCATGCAGAAGACATTAGTGTAAGGTGGAAGAAAAAGAAGAAAGAATGGGATAAAGTACTGGGTGATCAAAATTATCCGGATTTTAGCATGACTCATTTTGAATTAATGCCTTAATTGCTAGCCAGTGCATCTTGCCTTGATGGAAACATGAAAGGGTACTGACTTCGAGAGAACGATACTTTGTAATCCAGAGAGGGCTTAAATTGACGGACAAACTGACTTGTTACTCCTTTATTTTGGCCAAGGAAGGAATTATCGTTGATCTGAACCAAGTGCCGCTGACAATACATGAGCGCGAGCGTTACCGGACTGGGTTGACATCAAATTTTGTTTAAGCCCTGTCATAGTTGTTTCTGTGTTTTAGCCTTCAGTTAGCATTCCTGCACGGCTGCTCTAGCGTCATGTCAGAGTAGTAGGGAAGGCTCCAATAGAAACGAATGTGAACAGTTCGCAGCACTCCCACCAAAATGTAACAAAATGTAAAATGTTGTCGCTTAAGTCTCACTCCTGCACTCCAACGCGAATTCTCAGAACTAGATCAACCATGGCTGATTATACTGTTAGAAAAAATCTTCTTAATAATGACGTCATTTCAGATGACTCGTAGTAAAATCCGAATACATTTGATCACCAGTAGATACATTGCTTAAATTATAAAACCTGAACCATGTATCCATGAACTAAAATATACTTGAATAAATATTTTTAAATATCAACAAGCATTCATCAAGTTTTAAAGCAACAATTGCATTATATCTTATATTTACAACAGCGGCTAAAGAGTAAAAGAAGAAGAGAAAGAAACCAATAGAAAATTACTGAAAGAAAGGAGAAAAATAAAAGAAAGAATGCAAGCAGAAAGGATGGAAAATAGAGAAATACATGCAAGTATAAATAAAGATTATTGAAAACAATTAAAGAGTGGAAGAAACTTCTTGTATCATAGTTACTTTCAACTGATATAGGTTAGCATAATCTCAGGCATCCATATTGTTCCCCTCCAGTACAAGTACATTTCAGTCTCTTCCTAGTATTGCATTAGAAAAAGTTTAGGTCACTGTTTATTATAAAACAATGAAACACATTTTAAGTACTTGTGAATCACATTTAACATTATTCAAGAAAAATTAATTTAAGGTAACTTAAAAGAGTAAAGAAGTAGGGTAAATATGAATAAGATCTTTTTCTTCTGTAGCAAAAGCTCGTTTGAAGGGAGGGTATGAAGCAAAAGAAGCCAGAAACCTGTTTCACTAGAACTTTTTGGTTCCTTTGTACAAATTTCTTTATGCTCTCTATCTGTAGTATAAGCTTGCAGCACAACGTTTGATTCGCACTTCACATGCTTGTTGGTATGCCTGGGGTAAGTCAGTTGCGACGAACCTAATCACGAACCTTCTTTTGTTAACATAATCCAATTTGCTAAATCTTGCTTCAGCCCCTAACATTTAGGCCAATGTTACTGCATTCTAGCCTCTTGCAGTGTTGCTTGGGCAGCGGTTTGGTACGGCGAGAGTCCAGGAAATCCCCCAGCCGCAGCAGTTGGCAGCCCTGCTGCCTGAGGCAGAGCCGCGTAAGTGTATGGTGTCACGTAGCTTGCAGCTCCTGGAATGATGATAATACAATGCTTTTTAACAGGATAATTGCAGTTAAACTAAGATGGGGAATCAACAGCATCAACTTAAAAATAAAACTTAAAAAGTAAATACTAAACTGCGTTTCTTTTAACTTTACTCCGCGTGTGAATAGAAACAGGTGTGGCTGTCCTGCACATGATAACAGACAATATAGTTGTCGGGATCATGGGGTAAAAATAAAAAACAAATAAATAAAATGCCCCTGGCCCTTGTAGAAGGGTGGGCCGGCAATGACACGTGGCGTGGGGGAAGGATTTTTTTTTATCAAGACGTACTTCTTCCATTATTCTCTCATAACTTGGTACATTTCTGCTATAAACGTCTGGTTTATACTGAACTCTTCTAAATCAGCTGCTAAAGTACGCCTTACGCCTTCTGCATTCAATTTAGAAACAGCAATGAATTTTATGAATCTTTCAACCATTTAAGGCGCGGACTGGTGAGCGAGAGATCTTGGTTCGATTCCCACCAGGACCGTCCTCCCTGACTGAGGTTTTTTTTTTTTTTTCAAGTTTTCCTCAGTCCTCATAAATGGCAAATGCACCCTAAACCTAGGCCTGGAACGCTACGTGGTTAAAACGAGCGTTAAACACCATTAACAAAATCAATAGTGGCATGCATGTACCTATGCGGTTTCTTCGGTCTGAGCAAAATTAAATTTGCCCTTTCTATTTATTTTATAATCTAGCTTCTATTGACAATATATGTTTCTCACTCCACACGCTGTCAGCCATTTTTTAAATCATTAAAAAAATCTTAATATTTTGTTGCCTTGCTGAGTAACTCCTATAGCTTTCGGTTGATGAGGTCTAAATCGCTTCATTTCCAACTTAACAGTTAAACTTAAAAGTGCAAATGGAGTCTTCAATAAAACATCCGTTTACGCTTTTAGTAACAACAGTTAACACTGTGAAAGTCAACTTTCTACTGACAAACAGTAACAATTTCAAACAAAATGCGAAAACTCCTAGTCTGTTATACTTGGTGTCAGTAACCCCTCAACATCTGATTCCTAAGAACATATAGAATACTGAGCGCTGGCCATGACCCCTCTTCCTGCTGGCTCAAGAGAACGCAGAAATAAGCAGGAGAAAGGCTAACCCATCATGGAGATAGACAAATATAAGTCTTTGTAGGTATTTGCCCTACCATGAAGGTATACGTTTAAAGGGTAAAACTTCTCGGTCCATGAACTCCCCTCAAGTACAAGTCCCTCAGAAGGCCATTGGGGCAGAAACCTTTTCAAGCGCAAGCTACCGCCACATCACACACAGCACCAACCCACCTCGCCCTGGAACTTTCCACCCTATAGCAGAATCAACGATATGAAATAACATTAAAATGCGAGAGCAAAAAATTCACGGAAAGTAAAAGTTCATCGCAGCATTCATCTAAACGGCCATGATAAATCAATAAAAACCCAAGGTCAAACTGGCCGGCCCCAAGGAATTGAACTCGAGGTCTCTCGAATGCGAAACTCAACTAGAGCCATAAGTCTAGAAATTAAAACAGATGTCTAAAATATCTTATTTTTAAGTTAAACGAGAAAACTAATTCCTGATTAAGAAAGAATAGCAACAGTTGGCAACTTTTTACTTCTTCCTACTCGTGAATGAGTCATCATTGCTGTTCCATGCCAAGGAGTCTCTCGGTCTTATTCTTGCTTGGCCTAAGTCACATTTCTCTTCGCGGTGATAAAAATATACTTGGCTTGGCAGATGTTCTGAGGGCATTCATCGCTTTCATTTATTTTAATAATTCTTATTTTCCATTCTACTGCAAGTTTTACTGTTACTGTACTCCAGTGATTCCCAAACTTTGGGTAAGGGCCCTAGGAGGGTAGCGGTGGATATGGGGGAAGAACATCTATTTAACATTTTCACGTCCGTGCTCATTAACTGTCAACAGCAGCGCAACAATGGCTATTATGATTGGAGAGATGTCACATTGTTGAAGCGTGCGCACGAGCTTGTAAATGAATTATTATTAAGCAGCGAAGTGAATGGAAGGGTCGTCAAAAGTTTCATTCTTGAAAAAGGGGTCGTGCATGCAAGAAGGCTGCTCGACTCCAAATTTCATCGTTCTCCAATTGTTCAACTCGAGATCTTACAGTTCACGCTTCACTTCCAGAAACAACAGTAGCACTGGTTTTGCGTGTTTTCATTATCCTATTTTTTTCTAAATTTAATAATGTTTTATATAGCGGTACGGCAATATATTTAAAAGCCTTCACTTTTCTATAGTGTTTAGACTCCATTGCCGGTTCATAGAGTACGCAACTCGAAACAAATTATCTGCGACTTTTTTATGCCATGGCGGATGTCAGACAGCGCAATGCGATATGTTGTATGTATGACCGGTTACATATAATAACGGGTTATCGACAAATTTCTCTGCACTCGGGTGAGGAGAAAGTGGTACTCCATTTCTGATATTCCTCCCTCCATCCCTTCTTTCGAAACCGGTTTTTAGCAGGTAATTTGCCCTCAGTTGCTAAGGTTTACATTTTGGAATGTGTGCTTGCCTTGGTGGTTTTTTTTTTTTTTTTTGAATAGTGTTTAACGCCCGTTTTTACTACTGAGGCATCACAGGCGGTGAACACTTGTGATATATGAAATGAAATTATATATTGGGAAATGATTTCTTTTTAAAGGAAGGAAACGTTCCAGGTCTATGTATACGGTACCTCCCCGGCATTTGCCAGTTATGAGGACTGAGGAAAACCTGTAAAAAAACCTCAGTCAGGGAGAACAATCCAGGTGGGATTCGAACCCCAGACCTCCCGCGCCTTAACGACCTCGGCCACCCGTGGCGGTTTGGTGGTTAAGTGAACACCAGAACTATACGCTCGGCACGCGGTCAGTGCTGCCATTCAAAATTCCTTCCATAGCGAAATATCGGCTACACTATGGCTGTGGAGCGACTTCTCGATGACTTTATATTCACTCAAAAAAGGGGAGGGCATCGAGGCCATCTGCCCCGCTTTGTTTGCAACGCATGGCTACCTCTATCCTACTACTCTTTCTTGTGAATAGCAAGTCACATGATAGCGCTATATGGTCAAGTGGTTAGGGAGGAGCGGGGGGTTGCGCCCACATGGTCAGCGCTGGTACAAAAGCAGAGATGAATGAATAGGAAGATGCGGTGATCTTGATCTCTCTATTTTGAGTGTAAATGCACTGCTGGTTCAAAGATACGCGTTAAACTGACCCCACATTTTCTCAGAAGGAGCAAGTACGACTCTTCGAAAGTAATTTAGCAAGTGTCTGAATTTGATTAAGGGAGAACTGTCGCATACCGAGAGTGCGGGATGTTATTCCGTAAAATCAATACTCGTGCTGGACGAAATGCATCCACAGCGAAACGAGCATGAGATTATCGGATCGAGAAAGACGAACACACAGACGTGAAGGATCCCAACTCCCCCACCAAACTACCGAACGAAAATACAGGCATTATTTCCTCATGGCTAACATGAACACATAACAATATGTTGCAAGTTTATGACTAACAATGTATTATATCCTGTGTTCAAATTTAAATTGAACCTTATGTCTTTTCACGACATCATAATTATGTTTGTAGAGTCCAACCAAAGCCCTTAATCTAACTATTCTTTTCTACGTGTATTTTACTTGTTTCAAGAATCAAGCAAGAGTATCATACTTTTATTATTAATCAATATCCATTAACATTTCGAAGTATAAATTAGCGATCTGAATTACTATATGACATATTACACATTACTTAACATAGGCGTTAATTAAAGTAAGTCGAACGCGACGTAACATACGTTACCACATCATCTCCTTGTCATAGATATGACTAAATTGAAATGGCGGTTAATATATTTTGTCAACTTTGCAAATTAAATAAATGAAAGTACTATAATACACATTGAAATTGTGATCAGTTGTCCAGGAATTCATTCACATGTAACGATCACAGTATAAGAATATACCTATACATTAGGGACATCCTGTGCTGGCGTCTTTCATGTTATTACTCCTAAATCCGTTTCAAGCTGGGTTTGCTTCTCAATGAATCCACTTGATCGCTGCTGTCATTGCAGCTAACATGTGCGATTAACGAACATCTGTTAACTGTAAGAAGTTACTAGTTCATCAGTGAAAACGCTATCGTAATAAATTTTACTTTTTCTTTTAAAAGTCAACACGACATTTTAGTTTTCTTTTTCACTGACTTAAAGTAATTATGTTGAGCAATATATTAATTACCGCGGGTAAATCCTGTTTTTTCGATTTTGCTTTTTTATTGGTGGTTTATGAACAACGGTTAAACGTTATATGTATATTATTATTATTATTATTATTATTATTATTATTATTATTATTATTATTATTATTATTACTATGATGTGGAAACGTAAGCTTCCGCGACTCTTGTTCATAGTTAAAATCTTGGTTTCCGGGTACTGCCACGTCTTGGTGGTAAAATTGATCACTGCTGACGTTTCGTACAGGCTGTGCTGGACTCTTGTAAGTAACTCTTGACAGTAAGTAGACCTCCGCAGACAACGAAGCTTCAACAAGGTACAACACAGCCGGTACGAAATATCACCAGTGACCAATTTTATCACCAAGACGTGGCAGCATCTAGAATCCAAGATTTTAATTATAATTTACTTTATTTTTCTCCTAAATCTCTGTTTTAACTATCCCACGGAATACCCAAACTGTTCATACTGTATGTTCTTATATTGCGGTAAGGATATTCCTCCCTAACTCATGTCAGGAAGTAGCTTTCAAGAAGTAATTTAAATTTTTCTTTTGTAACATTCATGACGCCCTTAAGAAATATTTTTAAAAACTTAATAATAAAAACCTGGATGATATCTATTTCTAGTTAAGATGAAGATTAAAAAAAAAACTTGGCCTATATCGCTTATCTAGTACATCTCAAGAACTAAAGTCGCTAGGTAACAGTTTAAAAAAAAATAGTGTGTGTCATTCAGTTGCCTCTAAGCAGTGCAGTTATAAACAAAACGGCCAATCAGGGAAAAAATGCACACATGTAATTTGCTCATACTTGAATTTGAGTCGGTCCTGGTGGTCTGGTGGTAACCATACTTGTCTCATTAACTCAACATCGCGGGTTCAATCCCGGCCAGGAAGTATGGCTTCCTACGGAAGGGAAGTGAAGCCGTGGATCCCGTTTCGTAGATTTACGGCACGAAAAAAGAACCTCAAGCCCAAAAGAAGAGGCCTTTGAGCAAAAATTACCGGCCCTTTCACGCACTGAATAGAATGGGACGCTGATGACCTGAGATGTTAAAGAGCGTCCGTAAATAAAATAAAAAAACAAAATTGTTGAATTTGGGTGTGAGTGTTTCACCACAAAAGGAGCTAATATATTTGGCAAATTATGCCACATAGAGTCTAAGGACCATAGAAGGATATTTATCAAGAACACTGTAAATTTAAAGAAAACATTAAAATTGTCAAATTATCTGTAACAAGAGATTAAAATTACTGTACATAGCCAAGAGTTTCTTAAAGACCCTTGTTAAATGACGGTATGTTATACAACTCTACGAACTATTTTTTTTTCAGAAATACATATTAAGAAACGTTCCCTGGGAGTCAACTTTACTTAAATACTACATATATAGTTCCTTACAATGATGATGTTATAGATAACTAAAGCCCTTTTATCTAAAAGTGCACCAAGAAATGGAAGACTTTTGCTTTTGATACTGTACAAAAATGTGTCATTTATTGTAATAAAAGTAAGGAAATATCAGAAAGAAATACATAAATAAACTATCTATATTCATTTTATTATTAAAGTTATTTTTTCTAAAGTGGTATACTGGAAACAAACTAAAAATATTTTCAAAACTTAAAAAGGGCTCTAAAAATTTTCTTTCAGCATATTATAAAAAAACGAGTTGCTTTGAACTGCTCATTTTCTTTCCACTACCGTTTGAGTACACTAACTGTACTTCCAGTACTAAAAATGCAGTCAACTTTACCAGATTCGGCAATGACATCCTAGTGTTAGTAATTACAATATATTATTGTTCTTTCCATATCCAACACTGTAGTTATCGCTATGGAAACTTTCAAATTGTGTTTTACCAAGTGTAATTGTAAACCATTTAGATCAGAGACTAGTAACACCTTTATTTTCCGAGTGGGGTAGCTCAGGCGGTAACTTCTGGCACTCGCGTTGGGTTGTTTTCTGACCTTGGAATTTTTTCTTAGGCAAATGCTGGGATGCTTTTTTCTTTTCTATGAATTTTCCGCGTTCACGTTGCATTCCGTTAGTTCTGTTGGAGGGTCGAAAGAACCAGGGCGAGCTGAGCTGGTGCGGTATGCCGATGCTTACTTTTTAGAAAATGTTCTGCCCCGGCATCTGGTTATGGAAACGGCCCTTCTGAGGGGCTCAAACTTTTTGGAGAGGAACTCCACCGGCATCGACGTTTTCTGTCTGGCAACATATTAAGGACTTAATCTACATCTGCGCCTCATTGTCCGGTGTCTCCTCGCCTCATCCTTTTCTCCCAGAGGTACCCCGCCGAGCGAACGCGTAAGCGGGAGATCTGGGGTTCGATTCCCACCAAGACCGTCCTCCCTAACTGAGGTTATTCAGGTTCCTCTCGATCCTCATAAATGGCAAATGACGGAGAGGTACCCTAAAACTTACGCCTGGAACCCTTCATTTCTTTAAAAAAAATCCTTTCTCAGTTTATCATTTCATCTCATGTATCTTCAATATCCACTCCCTCAGTAGTTAAAACGGGTGCTAAACATCATTAATATTTTTAGGAAGTATTCGAACAAGGAGTCTAGTATGACCAACACTTGAGCAAGGCCAAAGTACCGAAATAACTTCTTCGACTCTAACAATCCAATCCCAATTCAAGTCAACACTTTCTCGTAAACCCAAGTTAGCTGGTTCAAACCCGGGCAGGATCGATGAATTTTTTCGGGCGTAAAAATCCTAAGTATGGCTTCCTTCGGAAGGGAAGTAAAGCCGTAGATCCCGTATCGTAAATTTACGGCATGTAAAAGAAACCTCAAATCTGAAAGTAGAGGCCTCTAAACAAAATTTGTCAGCCGTTTCACGCCCTGAATTGAATGAGACGCTGATGACCTGAGATGTTAAAGAGCGTCCGTAAATAAACAAAAGAAACAAGAAAAATCAACGACTCATCCATCGCTTTCACATAACACATGTATAAAGAAAGGGAAACGTAGAAAAATAAATAAGTAATTAAATAATCATTCATTTGACAAGAGGCTTGATTTCAATGAGATCACAGAGAATCACTTTCCTCAACTTTGTTTTATTCAGAATGTTGTGAGTTTTATTCAGTTTATCAGTTTAGTCTTAATGTCTCTGACCAACCCTTTTCTGTGACATACCTGCGGCACTTGTGTAGGGGTAAGTCTCGAAGCCATTGGGATACTGTCCCGGGTAGGATACCGCCGCAGCAGCCGCTGCATTCTGGTACTCATAGAACTGCGAGGTGGCAGCAGCTGCAGCAGCTACAGCTGCGGCGTGTGATAGTGGCGCAGGAGGCAATGGCACAATACCACTAGGTGCCGCTGCGGCAGCCGTCAGGTAGGGTGATGGATACACGTAGCTTGGCGGTACCCTGTAAAGAAACCGCAGAGTTTACCTTTAATTCAGTTATTGTAATATGTAACAATATATATGCAATTATTGTATTTCTAATTTCTCTTCTCTAGACACTGCAGCAGAATTCCATTTCTGTCGTCTTTAGCTTTGCCAGAGTACAAACTTTGCAGCTATAGATAGTGTTAATGAATTACAACGAAATAATTTCAGAGAGTGTAGAGACGTCATATATAAGCAATTTGAGATAGGCAATATATGGTCCACAACTAGACTTAACTAGTTTTATGATGTTAAATATTTTGCCATCGGATGCTGATAAATTGGTGTTAAACCCAAACCGGGTGAAAAATTGGTTTAGAATGTATTTAAAACTGACTTGCGAGCATAGAAATATCAATTTTCCAGAGCTCGTTATCGGCGTTTTCAAGATTTTAGTGCCATAGAAATCCTTCAAATCTCGAAATATATATATTTTACAGTGCGACACTGAGCTACAATTAACTGCTTTCTTGCATTATGTAGCCTACTCTAGAGGGAATAACTGCTTGTGTGATTTAATGCAAAACGCAAAAGCTGATGTTCGGTAGACTGAGGGTTCAATTCTTGTCATGCCTTTAATTTATTATTATTATTATTATTATTATTATTATTATTATTATTATTATTATGAAATGCTGTGATACGCATAGTAAGAATTATAAATGAAATTTACTTAATGCTTTCAATTTTTATTCTCTTTTTCAACAATGAATGTAACACACCTAACATTTACTCAGGACACGATTCTGAATGGTAAGTACAATAAGAACTACAAGGGTTGTAATTATATAAATTGATATGATAAGATTTAAGCGTATAAATTGAAACACCTTAACTTAAAATGTAGGCTAAAAGCTGCATTATTTGGCCTTAGTCAGAAAAACAAAAAAAACTGTGATGAACGAGACTCGAAGTAGAAGGAAATAACTATCTCTTACTCGAAAACTAATGTCGTAACCATTGCGCCAGAGTGATACGTTCTGAAACCTCCCTTCGTAATCGTGTATTATGCTTTTGAGGGGCACCTTCATTGCCGGTGACGTACTGGTGCTTTGGAAATTTATAGCCATAGCTTCAAAATTTCAACAGACAGGCCAATGTTTTCTATCTGAAATCACCTGTCTGAGACGCCTTCACATTCTCTGAAATTATTTTGATGTAGTTTATTAACACTCTGTATATCGTTCTGTGCTTTTAAACATTTTAAACCCATTTATTCTATTGAGCATAATTATTACACTATCCTCAGTTTCTTAATTTAATTTTCTTATCTTGTTTCCTACCATTTATAATTTTTACTCCTGGATATTCGCGTGCATCTGTGTGGCAAGTGTACCCACCCCTTTCAATATGGAATCGTCAAGTAAGATGTATGTATGTATGTGTATATAGTAATTAAAAACGCCGACATCACTTAATAGTAAGCTGTGCGGGATGGGAAACTCTGGACCCATGTCCGGAAATGTATGGTTTGAGCGCTGTGAAGCGCCAATGTATGACAATGCTGCGGTTATGGTGATGATCGTGTTCCACATTTTTTCAAGAAACCTCCACCTATCAACAACAGCATCACATCATGCATTTAACTTCAAAAAGAATTCAAATTGTCGAGATTCAGCGAGAATACAGAGCATATATCGGCGGTGCAGAGATTGGCGCAAACAGTTAAAGATATGCTTATGTGCAAAGTATTTCATACGCTGCAAGGGTCTACTCGATAACGCCCTCCTTTGCCTCCAGCCCATACGTTAACATTTAACCTGTGTTGATTTATGTGCTCGGACTTTCTTCGGCCCACGCATGTATGCTGTGCAAGTTCACGATGCCGTTTCGAGACTCTTGTAAACCTCAGCGAAATACCTTATCGCAGGATCATGCAGTTTATGAAACACTTCGCACGCAGTCACACGTCTTTAAACAGTGTGCGCTAACTTGCATAGTCGATGTACGCTCTGTAATCACTTTGGAGGTCGACAATTCGATTACGTTTTGTAGTTAAATTCAAGATGTGATGCCCTTGTTCGTTTGTTGGAGATTCCTTGATAAAATGTGAAACGTAAGCCCATCACCATGCCCGAAGCGTTGTCATACTTTCACGCCCCACAGTGCCCAAACCACATGCTTCGGACAAGGATCCCCTCTTGATAAATTATCAGTTTGCTATCCTGTACATGTTTTTTAATCACTTTGTATATGTCTTTGTGAAAAGGCTTTTTTTATTTTTCTAATGAGCATTTACTTGGGGACGCATTTTAAAACTCGTTGTTTTTAAGGATGTTTCTAGAATTTCACGTTTTTCACAAAATAAACCAACGTCGCTGCAATTTCAAAATTTTGCTATATTCGCGAAACTATTAGCGATATTTTCCCAAACATTCACATGATTTGTAGACATTTGTTGAGAATGCCTTAATATACTTTTGTCATTTTTATCGTTTATGCAAAAAAGAGTGTCTCTGGTCATGGCCATTTTCTATACCTACAGGCTGTTTCAAAATATCGTTACAACATTTGAGGGATGATACAGGATGAAATATGTATTTGCCAAAAATCTTGCACTTCTACCGTTTTCCCCAAACCATATCAAGACAAACTTTCTGTTCTAGCCTTGGCTTATCAGCATATAACAATGGAATGCCGAAAACCGGAATAATATAGCGAAAACGTGCTGGCGCTTTGATTCCTGTGTTTTCCGTTGAAAAGGTCGGAGGAGATTTTCAGCCTTGCTGGCCGTTATGCCTACGCTCTCAATAGGAAACATTCAGTAGGAAGAGATGAGGTGAATGTTCATGCCCTTTAGCTCATTGAAACTCCTTTCAGTTGTCATAACTTTGCCTTTAATAAATATTTTGGGAGATTTATTTTTATTGCCATTCTTTTCCTCTCTTTTATTAACATTTTTTCAGGCACGCAGGCAATTTCGCAGCTCAAATTATAAAAATGGGGAACCTTAAACTGTAGGGCTCCTATTCTCATAAGTTATAGAGTTATTGTTGAGCTCTATAGAAACTTTTATCACTTTAGTTTCCAGTTGTTTAAGTGTTCCATTTTATTCGTAAATATTTTTATATTTTACATAAGTTTTTTTTTTTTTTTTTTTTTTTTTTTTTGTAATTTCCATGTCAGATACCAAAACCAGAACCGTCAAACAATTAATTAATGCTTATCGTATACCTATGGTGTTCCTGACACGTAACTAGACAGTTTCTCTATCGTTGCTATGTTGAAGTAACCCGTCTTGCATCCTGCTAGTTGTGGAGTAAGCAGAGATAGCGCCGAGATCATTAGACAACTTGTTTGGCAGAACAAAGCTGTACGTAGCCTGTATAGTAGGGCGCAAGCTTTTGACCCACTTATACCCTGTTAATATCGTACCTACTAAAGTTTAGCTTTTCCAGTATTAATGACGTAAGGAATAAATCACACTAGCACTCCTGCCTGGGGATCGGGAGAGCGGGAATAGGCTTTCAGAGCTAAGTTTGCGAAAATATATAATTTATGTTCACTAAAAAGATTGAACTAAAAGAGTTTTATATATTGGGTGCGGAAAATTATATAGTAGGAAGGCAGTACCAAACTAAGCATTTTGAGATTGGAAACAAGGAGTTGCAGAAGTTTTTTTACTGCGCTACATGTACCAACATTAATCCGTTATGTTAGAGTCTCAGATTGTGAAACTTGATTGTTGCTTGCCAGATGTAAACGAAACGTACTCTTGTTTAGTGACAGCCACACTGTCACTAGGTGTGGCTCATGTTCAATGCAGCATTGGTGTTTTGAAGCCTACTGGATGGCACGGTAATACCGAACGCTCATCTTGAAATTAGGTGAAACTTATAGTTCCAGCATGACGGCTCCCCTACACATTTTTTATTTGCAGCTGGAAATCACCTGAACAGAACATTTGGTGACAGATGGATCGGACTAGCGGTGTTCTCCACGGTACATAAAATAAGCACGTGCATGTAATATTAAGTTTCTCAATGTGTATCAATACTTAATAGTTGAGACAGTATGTACACGTTTATCGCGTGAGTTACGTTTCATTTTGACGGACAAATGAAGGTGTTTCATAACGTCAGATTTCAATTATGATCATGCAGCGCTTCTGTTATACTGTATCTGCGACCACATGTTTCTAACCTCAAAATGTTTAGTTTGCTATTGTCTTTCTAGTTTAAACTGCTCTGCACATTGTTTTTCTGTATCCTGTATAGCAGATACTTTGGTAGGTAAATGATAAACTACTTCGGCAAAGATAAAAGATATATTAAGTCACTTCTGTGTGATTAAAGGCTTTTCTCTCTAGGCTTTCATGTATGCTTTGCCTTGCTGTTTATTTCTTTTTATTATGCATTTTAATATATTTTCATTCAAATGTCATTATTCTATTTTATGACAGACCTATGGAAGACGAATTTAATTAAATACATCGAACTTTATGTTTATATATGTATACCTACTGAGTTGCCTAGGTCTTAAGACATAGATTCGTGAGCGTGATGTCTGGGATTTTATTCCTGCCAGGACCGTTCTCCCTAACTGACGTTTTCTCAGATTTTCCTAAGTCCTCATAAAAAAAGGGGCAAATGCCGGGTAGGGACTCTAAACTTACGCCTGGAACGCTTTCCTTCTTAAAAAATCCTTTCTCAATTCGTTTTATTTCATATATTACCAGTGTCCACGCTTTGGAGCCTCAATAGTAAAAACGAGCGTTAAACATTATTTAAAAATTGAAACTTATGAGAAAAGAACTGAAATATTAAAACAAGTTGGTAGGCAGATAAGTGTTAAACTAGACGTCAATGGGGTGTAAAAATAAAAGACGGGGATAAATGCCCGAATCTTGGTTGTTATGAAAGGAGAAAATGAGATGTAGAAACCTGTTTGTTTATTTTATTCTTAGTTGTAAAATATGATTGTTAGGCAATAAGTAGAGAGCATCGTATATTCACCCAGGAACAATGAAAACTTTAAGTGGCATTTAGTAAGATTATTTCGGACACCCACTTATATAGAATGTGTATAAATTGCTGTTAAATATTTTATGGATATGTTCTTTACGCAAATTATTAACAAAGTGTACATAAATATGTGTATCAAATATCCTTCGTTTCTAAAATAAATTACGCAATTCCTAATATAAAGTAACAGTTCAAATGATAAATGAAACAACTTACGTTAAAAACTGCTCAAAGTGTCCTTCGCATCTCTTAGGCTTAACGTTCCATGCTTTGCCGTAAACTCCTGGAGTATTTCATATATGCACTATTTCATTTTGGACTCGCTCTCTCAAAGCGTCACCCTCAGGTATAGGAGTTTCATACACTAAGACATTTAAATGTCTCAAAAGGCACACTTCCTTGATATTCAAACCTAGCAATCGAGCAGGCCGTTCAATAAATCCCCTTCGACCTATCTATCGTTACTGAAAGTGGTCCTTCAAACAATGATGAACTACCCGATTAAAGTGTACTGGAAAGTCGTGGTACATAAATCGCATTAGTAGCATGATATTCGGAAGTGCATCGCCAATTTATGATGCAACTAATTTCTGAGAAAATGCAGATAAATGTCTTCTGTTAGATGTGGAGGGACATGAAGATTCCGGCCCAGACGCGTAGACTGAATTTTTGTTGATGTTTGTCCTGTCGTACTTGTTGTCATAGACCCAGATGTAATTGTTAAAGATACGCGTGTAAAGTAAACAACGTAAATGCTAAGAAATTCATGAACCCATTATACAGAATGTTCTTGTGGCCGAAAGTACACTGCATTGACAAAGGTACAGAAGGTTTTCATATTTCAAATGGACATGTGATTGACTCGTTCCATTAATGCAATTTTTCTTGTACTATTTTTTTATTTGTTTTGGGTATGCGCGTTTTCGCCCACGTTACGAAGAACTCGTACCTCTATTTGTCTCCCAGCATCCGATATCCTCCTCTAATTGAGCCTGGCTCTCACGAGCGTTCGTGGATTCGCGGAAACCTTTTTATCACGTCTCCATTTCATTCACCGAATACATTTTCTTTTGAGCTCTGCACTCAGCAAACAACAAAGATATTCAAAGAAATAAAAACAAATGTCATGATCTACTTTAAGAAGAAAGTGGTTGCAAAATAAAACATTTTATAAACAGACTTGATAACTCTGGAGCGAAGGATTTTCAGATTGACACCAATTTACATATATCCTGTATAATTAATTATATCTACTATATTATTATTTTAAAAACATCAAGTTTACAAACATATAAATTATTCCAGTTTTTCTTAAGAAACAAAAAATAGCCTAATCAAACAAAGCATATTATACACATAAGAGACATACATATAGTATTTATTTTCGTTATCATGAAATAAATTTACGAGCTTGCCATCATTTTTTATATACCCAGTGCACCTAGATTGTATGTGTTTAAGTAAACTAAACAAACGAACGAGCATTAATGAGATTCAAATAGACAAATCTCTAATAAACAGCTGCAAGAGATTGAAATTCAGAGTTTCCTTGCTGTTTACATCCAAAGAAAGTGTATATCAGTAGGGACAGTTTGTGTCGGCTGTTACAAATTATCTGAACACGGCATACATGCAGTTTTATTGATTAAATATTGATATAAAATCACACATCCATGTCCTGGTGGTCTAGTGGTAGCCTTACTTGCCTCGTAAACCCAAGATTGCGGGCTCAATCCCGGCCAGGGTCGATGGATTTTTTCGAGCGTAAATTCCTAAGTATGACTTCCTTCGGGAGGGAATTAAAGCCGCGAGTCTCGTGTCGTAGATTTGCGGCACGAAAACGAACCTCAAGAGACCTCTGAGCAAAATTTATCGGTCGTTTCACGCCCTGAATTGAATGGGACGCTGTTGACCTGAGAAGTTAAAGAGCGTCCGTAAATAAACCAAATCAACAAGAACAAGTATTTCATGGTGGGGTATAACATTAATTTTTGTAGTTTAATGTCAATAATAAATAATAATAATAATAATAATAATAATAATAATATAATTATTATTTTAAAAATGTGGTTTCTCTTTAGTGATACTTAAAAATTGGAAGTATTCTAATTTTATTCCTCTAATATCACACAGTAAGGCCATAACTTGTTTCATTTCATTAATTAATAAGGCCATAATTTGGATTTTATATTCATTTTTAAAGTAGACAAGTTGCTGAGGAACTCGCTTAGTTTATGCAGCTCCTGCGTGACGGAATAGACTTCCTGTATCCTTAGAGGCGAGTCGGATAGTGATTTTTTTTATAAATATGTTTTTATACCTGAAAACAGTTTTTGATGTTGGTGGTATGGGGCATCCTGTTTCCCTTACTATCAAGTTCAACATGGAGAACGTTTTGTCGGTGGCACTTACAGGAACAGGTTAACTTGTAAACGTGCCCGACTGCTACGCGAAGCGTGTTTCTTTCAGAGCTTTTAGCGTCAAACCAAGCAAAATGCTTGTACATAGTTTCTCGTTTATGATCTCTTTGCTCATGTGAATTGCAACATGTACGTGACTTGCATAGCGGTACTGCGGAGTTAGTGTAAGAAACAGAATAGAAATCTTCCATTTAAAAGAAATGAGGAATACTTTTCTATCGTATGATAAACTTTTGGGCAGAATATGAGTAGACACCATCAACGAGAAAATTGCAAAATAATTCATAAGGCTGTTCTAAACTGAAATACAGACACTCCTTCAGTAACATTTTTCAAAAGTGCCATCAAGACGTTTTAAAGTAAATTATGCAATTTTAGCATTGAAATATTTTTTAAAAAGTAATAACATTTGCAAAATGTGAGGTTATGCTATAGTAGATATGACGATGTTATTTTGTTTTGAAGAATTCAAAAGGAAATGGATGCTCATTTCGCAATTTTTGATAATAAAAATATGACATCTTTCCAGAAGAAATTATAAATGAAGCAGGGAAAATCTGAAAACGAGCATGGCAAGTTCTCTACATGGAGAAAAGAGAAACATGTTACTTCAACTAATGAAAAATAGTGATGGCTTATTTTTCAGGGCTGATATATATGACGCTTATTAACAATAGGAAGGCGAAATGTTGATGCAGCAGGTATCAGTAGTGGATCAGGAATAACATTTTCTTATGAAATTGATTGCACTTTAATACTCGTAATTAACAATCAAAGTAACTGTAAAATCAATGTTAAGACAGTTTGATGTTAGTATAATAGAGTTTGCTAATGGTTCAAGATTAAGGTGCCAGAATTAGGCTAATTGTGCACGATTTATAGCGTCATAAGAAGCGTGTTAGAATGCTAGGATTGCATCAAGTAAATTTATATGGAATATGGGGGCTCCTCTAGCACTATGTTGGTACAAATTATAACCACATTCAGTTACTTATTACTTTGTTGACATGACTTTCACCGCCGTCAGTTGTAACCCAATTTACTGACTACCAAGTCGCTTTGATACACTTGATGTTTTTAATATTAGAAAGTATTAATTTTCATAATATTTACAAAATTTTAGTCAAATGTCATGACTGCTTCTTCATTTTCTAACCTGAAAAAATATTTTTATGATATAAAAATTAATTTATAAATTTGGATAAAAAAACTTGATACTATTTGTGCTATTAGTTCAATTTAATTAATTAAATTAAATAATATCATGTTTGCTATATATGTATACTCCTAAACTTGTTTGTTTTTGTTACGTTTTATATTTTATTCCAAATATTAAGTAATTACGGCTAAATATCAACACGCGATAAATGCTTGCCTTTGTTCTTTCAGGATATTTACAGTTAATTGATGGTGCCTTTGCATAGTCTATAAATATTTTAAAACCGTAGGGTTTTTGTTATTTTATCTTAAACTCTAATTTGCAGGTTGTCTTAATTATTTTGTATAGTTGTTTTCTATTTACTGTCTTTCGGAATTGAAATTAATTAATAGTTTATACAGTATTTATACAATAATTATTTAGTATTCTCTCTAACGTACCCCTTATCTATGTTTCTCCTCTTAGAATGTCCTCTTGCGTATTGGAAAATCGTACATATCTTTATATCTTCTTTGTCCCCGTTACCTTTGGCTAGTGTTTCGTTTCCTTACCTCGGTCTTGCTGTGACAATATGCCCTCTTCTCTCTCATTTAAATATATTCCATTATAACAGCATTTCAGCAATTAATATACAATTCATCACAATGTTCTTTATTTGATAACTTTCTGAATTTAACATATATGTTCTATGGTGTGCATTTATTAAAGTACGTCCTAATATTTAAGAAACAAGCGAAGCGGAAGGTTTACTAATCTTAATATCAGCTTTTGTACTGTTTTATTCTGAAGACAATGCCTTTTTTTTTTACTATATTTATGACGACATTGTTTCCATGGAGATCGAATAGTTCGTTTGTCTATTTTTATTGTTGTGAGCGAAGTTGGATTTTTTCAAGAAATTTTAATGCAAGATGAAAACACTGAATTGTTATGAATACTGCATAATTCTTATGATGCTTATCTGAAGGAATACGAAGACTCGTTTATTATTATTATTATTATTATTATTATTATTATTATTTGATTTATTTACGGACGCTCTTTAACATCTCAGGTCATCAGCGTCTCATTCAATTCAGGGCGTGAAACGGCCGACAAATTTTGCTCAGAGACTCTGCTTTCAGGCTTGAGGTTCTTTTTCGTGCCGTAATGTACGACACGGGACCCACTGCTTTACTTCCCTTCCGAAGGAAGCCATAGTTAGGATTTTTACACCCTGGCCGGATTTGAACCCGCGATCTTGCGTTTAGAAGGCAAGTATTCATTTATTGGATAAACAGTAAAAACATTAAGGATATTTCAGAAACTTTAATGTTGGTATATACTATTTCTGAAAAGGTTAGTGTTACATTCTACCAATTTATTTGGTAGCTAATTTTAACTTATTACCTTTTATTAATTTGTAATTATAACATTATGCAATAAATACAAATAATTGATTTGGTTTTCAGCTATACATAATTTGTTTTTCTAATACTTTAGTAATATAATATTCAGTTAATGACATCATTTAACAATTAAAACAATTTAATGATATAATTGTTGCTATGATACTTTTATGCAACTAGTCTATAATGCATTTTATTAACGATTTTCTCCAACAGTAAGGGCTGTTTATAATTCTGGTGTACTAAAAAACGAAGGATCATTTCAGACATTTTTGTGACTGCAGAAAAATTTACAGGTTTGAAGAAAGATCACACAACAATTTCACTGAATTAATAGACTCAGGGGACCCCGGAACCCCCCCCCCTCCAAAGAATTGTCTTTTGTTCTTAACTCTTATATTTTATTCTAAATTATTTTAAAATGAAAGAATACCCGTTTAATCAAAGATTGTTTTATTAAGTACCTTAAATTACAACAGAAACGAAGAGTTAACTCTGGTGAATGAAACAAATAACGTAATACAATGACAAGTTTTGTTTTAATTATGAGTACATTTTTTTCGGTGGTTTAAGCATTAATAACTCATTGTAATAACGGGCATCACCTATCTCTTGCTTGAATAACTGTGTTCAACGTCTTGGCATGCTTTCAATCAGGTTAGCAATGGCTGCTTGGAGAATAAGCTCCCGTTCTTCAAGAAGTACTCGCCCCAACTGCTGTCAAGTTTCTGGCAGGGCAGTCTTGTCTTAACACGCCATTCCAGCGTGTTCCGCGTGTTCAAGCGGATTCATGTCTGGACTCCTTGCTGGCTATGGTAAAACACGGATTCCCAGTTCTTGGAAATAAGTTCTGACCACGTGGACGATATTCGGGAGTGCATAGAGAGAAAGTTATCGCCTGTAAATGGGCCAAATAGTGCAGCATGATTAACCAAACATTAATTTATGTACTCATCAGCTTTTAGATTTCCATTTTCTATAAAATTAACTCAGTACGGGCATCCATAGATACTCCTGCCCAAACCATCACTTCACAACCTCCAAATGGTAACCTTTCGGAAATGCAGCATTGTGCAAATTGTTCTCCCCTCCTTCTACAAACTCTTTCACGTCCATCAGGTGACCGCAGAATGACACAGCACTCGTCTGTGAACAGAGCACAGCTCTACTGTTCATTTCTCCAACACCTATGATGATTTTCAAAACGCAATCGTTCAATTCTGTGCATTCCGAGCAACCTGGGACAAGTTGCAGGTCTACTTGATATCACTTCTCTTGCTTTCAACCTTCTTCTATCCTTTTTAGCTGAAATCGGGCGTCCCTGCTGGTTAACAAATTGCTGGGCTAACAGTCATAGCTGGCAGGTTGCGTTCCCTAAGAACTGTCAACACCGTGTACTTGTCTTCATTTTGATTTGTAGCTCTCGGACGACGCACACCTTGTCTTATGGTATATTCTAGGGTATCTCTAAACCGTTTTATGGCATCATGGACTGTGCTTCTAGTCATATTCATTACATACACTGCATCCATCCTCGTTCGGGGCTACAGCTCCAGTCACATCTTCAGGTCTCATTTTTTAAGATAAAATATGATAACCGTACTTATACTCATAACATGTTAAAATGTGAAACAATGATTATGACACACAAAGTGGTTAAGGCAAAGTTGCTATATGTGAGACTTAATACTCATAATTGGGATATTCAGTTACAATGGCTTAATTATAAAACAAAAAGGTCAATATAACCTGCACGTCTTCATGGTGATAAATGCCTATTATAATATTTTATGAGAGGCAAGTGCATAGCAATATACAAGCAAATATATCAGTGTCCGAACTTTTGTATCCCCGAGTGTAATATATATTTGCAATTTTTAGAAATTATCTGAACGGTATACTTTATTTGAAAACACGGATACATCACCCATACGTGGGTTATATATTTTTTAACACTGAAAATTAATAGAAATTAATGTTTGTATTTGTAACATTTCTTTTAGCAGGCCTGGACATATAAATAATGTTAGTAAAACCGATTCCGAAGTGTTATCAGCTGAATTAAATCGACAGATTAATGCGGGAAAAAAAGTGCTTACCCGAAGAGGGAACCATGGCTAGTAAGGTGTCCTTACGGATAAGCTAATGTACTGTCTTATTGTGGGTAAATGTTTCGCGCTCCCGTGGGGAAATACAGCATTAAAACAGGGATAATTTTTCATATCCTAAAGGTTGATTGTTTGCGTGATGTATTGCGGTGGCGTGTTAGATGACAGTGTCCGATAAGTGTCACGTGATATGGCTAATGTCCTTCCTGCATTGCACGTCTCTACGTGCCCACTCGCGTTTTTAAGCTCTTTTTAGTGTAGATAATGCTTGTGTGGTCTATTGCGATCTACTTTTGCGGCCTGGTCTCATATGTGAAAACCTTGAACGGCTTATATTGATGCACACTCCTTTGTTTTTAAACCTAGTTATTACTTTTTTATATTTCTTTCTTTTTAATAGGCCAGACTTTCAGGATTGTCTACATTTGTTCTATTTTTCATAGTAGTAGCACTTTGGAACTACGGCGAACAAAGTTCTTTGTCTTTGCATTACGTTGGTTTCATAGGAAATTAAGCTTGTACCGAACGATTTGGAGGTTATGACAGCCAATATGCGCTGCGAATACTCAAAGCTAAGAATATTAATTTAAGGATGTGTGTTAATGCAATAAAAGAGTAAATTAAATTAATAAAACCCAATTCGCGCACACTCACAGGCAAAATTTTTGCTTGCTTAAAATTAATTTGCCTTTTAATGAATAATACGGTTTTTGACAAACGAAGGTCGAAACAAACGAAGCTCGACTTGCGGTTTCTGATTAGTGTTTGTGTGTTGTTCAGCTTGCATTCTCTTTAGCTTTTGTAGATGCCAGGCCGTAAATAACGTGACTAATCGCAATGTTAACAAACGTTGATCGTAAATTCGGATTAACACGCGTGTGAAATGAAAAACATTCTCGATATGCATACTGTGAGCCGAAATTATAGTGATAAGCTTGTTTTGGAGTTGATTTGAGATGTATCATCTCATAGAAGTAGCTAAAAAGTTTATTGTCACCAAGTGTATACCTAAGCATAGACATATCACTTGTGTAAGATGGAAAAGGGTAACTGGAAATTTTGGAGAAACGCAAAATATTTACTTATGATTTACCTATGAGCAAATGACAAAGCAAATTCATTCAGCAATGTAATTCCAGTATGGTGTTTCAAGCGGTTCCAGGTTGAATTCCCTTAGGCCGGCCATACTGATCTTGGGTTTTTCGTGGCGTTCCCTGTCCACTTAGGCGAATGCTGAGATGGGCATTTCCTTTCCGCGAATGTTTTATTCTCCCATTTCGTATCATTTCACTTTATAGGTTTGATTGCAGGGTCGAAAGTGCCAGAAGTAGGCTAATGTTGCGCTTCGGAGTGTTCTATCTGGAAACAATTTTTATATCCATGGATCTTAGGAGGAAGAGATGAATTGAGGGAGACATCGGACTGCCAGACTCCAGGGACTGTGTTAGTCCCATGTCGTAAATTTACAGCACCTAAAAGAACCTCAAGCCGAAAGAAGATGTCTCTGAGCAAAATTTATCGATTACTTCGTGCCCTGAATTGAATGGGACGCTAATGACCAGAGATGTTAAAGAGTTAACTTAAATCTTTAAAAACTAATAAAATAAAAAATAAACCAGGAGTGGTGAAGCACGTACATAGACCGGGTCCCTCATATTTGCAGATAGAACATCCTGACGTCGGTGGTGTCCCCCCTCTCCCCAAGGATCCTAAACCCAAGGTCGCGGGTTCGAACCCGGCCAGAACCGATTGATTTTTCCGGGCGTAAAAATCGTACGTATGGCTTCCTTCGGAAGAGAAGTAAAGCCGTGGGTCCCATGTCGTACATTTGCGGCACGATAAAGAACCTCAAGTCTGAAAGAGAGGCCTCTGAACAAAATTTGTCGGCCGTTTCACGCCCTGAGTTGAATGGGATGTTAAAGAGAGTCCGTAAATAAATCAATCAAAAAAAAAATCTCTCCAAGGAGTTCGGGTCCCTCAACATCAGACGCTAGGGCAAATGCCTCTTTCCAAAGCTCAATATACTGTCACATCACACCAGCCCATCCCGTCCTGACATCTTGGATCCTGTAACAGAACTAATGGAATTAAATGAGACGAAATGGAAGAGCGGGAAAATTGGAGAAAGTAAAGAATCCATTCCACCATTCGCTTAAGTGACCAGGGCAGGTGTAGCCGCAGCGAATAATATCCGAGTTATACAATGCCCGCAAAGCACAACAGCGAAGAATCGCAGTGCGATATCGAACGATAGCTTTATGTTATGATGACTTTGAAATGAGGCGATGCGGGTTGCAAAACTCTAGTTTGACTCGGCGTTTGCGATCCTTGAACTAGAGGAAATCAAGAAAAAATCCAAGGTCAGGATGGGCTCTCCCAAGTGATTTAGACCCGGGGCATCGCGAATATAATTTCCAAGCGTTACCGCCTGAGCCAGAACGAGTTACTTGGCATTGGCTTTTCATATTAAGCAAAAAATAAAATCATCGAAATGTGTTCACAAAGCAGTTCAATTAATATCAATTTCTGACTAAAGAGGGGTCTCATTCCTTGGAGGAAAATTTTTCTGTCACAGAAAAGTTTCAGGAATAGGGAACATAGGGTGTAGCAAATGCTAAGTTGTGACCTTTTATTAGGATGCTAGATGTTCATCTATAATTACTCATATGTTCTATTTTGTATTAATACGCAAATATCAATTCAAATTATATATATATATATATATATATATATATATATATATATATATATATATAACGCGCAACTTTTTTTGTTTAGATTCGAGTTAAAATTAGTTTTGCAATTTCTGGTAACTTCATTTCAAATGATCGTTTATTACGTCATAATGCATTGCTGCAATTCTCGACTGCGTTACATTTATTATTGGCCTATTATTGCACAGAGCGTTGGAATAGTAGGTAGTTACGAAATGGAGGGCAAACAGAGAAGAACTTCCTATGATGCTACTTTCAAGAGCAAAGTAATTCTTTATACTGAAAAAAAATGCTAACAGAAAATTAGGAAGAGTTCAATGTAGCTGAGAGCAACGTTCACTTGTGGCGGCAACAGAAATTGGCATTATTTGCAACTAAAGCTGCAGGAAGAAATTCACTATCCTCGCAAAGGAAGACATCCTGACATTGAAGAAAAATTTTAGGAATTCGTTCATGAAAACAGGAAGAACGGGCGACCTGTGACTAGTGACACCATAAGAAACAACTTTTTCTTCTTTGACCTACGCCAACTGTCCTGGCAACAGCAACAGTGATGGCTTTTGTCCTACATTGCTCCATAGTCCATTTATAAATTCTATGTTTTGATTGTTTTGTGATGCGGGCGGTCTTATCTCTAAGATACCGTATAATAATATGTCAATATATTTTTTATGGTTTTAAGTTTCACATTTGGGATATATATTGGAAGCAACTGTAACATGCACTTTCCACTATACGATTTCTATCATTATGGAGATTTTCAAAAGTAAAAAACGGCAGGAGTTCTAAATCAGCCAAAACGTTGAACATTTTGTAACCAAGTGATTTGAATGGAGTCTTTGGGACCAATTTGAAAATCTAATTTATATTTCAACATTCTCAGTAATTTTCAAATTAAGGGCTAAAATAATTTATGTTTAAAAAAAACAGAAAACAAACTTCCCTTTATCCTTAAGGAACAATTTTCGCTGCTTTGGCGACATTGTTCCAATAAACTGATTGCACAGTACTAGCCTGCCCTTCCACATTCGGGGGAGGTGTCCCTGACTCTACCGCAACTCCACCGTCCGGATTTTGCGCAATTCAATCCCCGGATTACCCAATAGAAGTATGGAGGGATTATCCAATAGGGGTCTTTAACCAATGGCAGTTGTAGGACGGCCCTTTTGTCTATCGACCTTACTCAGGAGACTGTGCACATGATTAAAGTTGCTGAATAGAACTTCAAGAGTACTGTGTATGCTTTTGCTGAACAGAAACTAAGTTTATTACCTAATCGAAATTGACTGGACATTGTAACTATTTCACTCCTTTTTAATAACGCTTATTATCAATAATTCACCCTAGCTTTAGATGTTGAAAGTCTATGGCTACAGTCATGCTATCTTTCGTAACACTGCTGACAACATAAGCAATATAAAAACACGTAAAAAGACAACTTGAATACTTTGAAATACGAAACAGGCGAAAATACATGTAGGCCTTTGTGTACGCTTTCTTTATGTTAGACGCAAAACTTAATGTCATACGAAGGGCAGTCAATCATTACGCGTAATGACGTTGCCAAACTAAGTTGGTGTGTGCGGATGGAAACTCTAGATATTAAACAAACCTCAGCGGTCAGTTCTCCAGTTTTTAGGAATTCCACTTGCTCTATTCTCGAGATAAGATAAATGTTTAAAACATTTACTCATACATACTTTTCCTAATTTGATTAGACATCACTTCCCATTTGTCTTGTAGATGGTTCTGTACAAATAAACGGAAGGCACAATTGAATACAAACAGAGAAAAGTTATTGCTATCTTTTAAATAAATTAAATAGCTATCATGCATGTATAAGCCACCGAAACCCTAGTTATATTTATTGTACAATGTAAGCATTCCGAAATGTTTATTATTGGCGCTAACTAAGTCATCGGGATGGTAGGCGGTTGGCGTTATTATGAATTAAACGTGCAATAGTTTTCTGATTGCCCATTTGCACAGGTTACGGCAATAATACAAACTTTGATAATGAATCGAATTCCTCTAAATAATTCTGACCAAATGACCCTAGTAGTTTCAACTTCATATTTGAACATCTTAAAAACAGTGTTCAGAATCATAACTAATATTATTATGTTAGGCTGTCCTTATGTGGTAAAATGCTGCCAAGAAATTGAATACAGACAATCGAGGTGGTATTTGTGCAGTAAAATTTGTTCCTGGATAATGACTTATTTTATACAGCGACTGTAATGCGCGGAAAACAACATGCTCTTTTCAGAGAGCTGTCATTGCAGATGTTATAAAACTAAACTACATTCGACAGTTACTTAACCTCGGTTTAGGTATGGGAGAAACTTAGTTTTGGTACTGATAGATTTTTAGATTAGTTTTCATAGTGTTACATTTCTTTTTTTAGATATGATGTTCTCATTGGCTACCATAATTCAAACTTAGGGGTTTGGTATACCATAATTGGTGAACATTACAACATAATGTAAAGACCCCTCAGGGCAATCGCGAAGATGTATTAGGAGTAGCAGAGCCTCAAGAAGGGCCTGTTCCTTCACTCGTCGCCTGGGCTGCCCTGTGCTGCTGCTGGCCGCTCTGCACTCTCGGCTCCTCGTGACATCACCCCTAAGGTAAGGGCCCGATCGATGTTAATGAACTTCTAGCTATTTAGTTACTATGAACGTCAACCTTCAGCATTAGAGAAGATCTTAAAGTGTGCATTTTATTATTAATGTTCAATAAAAGAAGTAGCAATGGTAGTAACACTTTTAATTATACCCGTAAGTGCTTCTACCGCTACCCTCCCTTTAGCTCGCCATAAGCGTGATAATTGCAAATCTCACAAATCAGTCTTAAAAGGGTAAGAATTCAGAGTTGTGGAAAGAAATCTTTGGATGGCAACCTTGGAGAGCAACGGTGGTCTACAAAAGTTCTTTGTCGCTTTCAGACATGTTTTTCAAGTAACTGCTTCAATAAAAAATTAGTCTGAAACATTTCATAGTGGTTTGAACTACGAACATGATGTCTGTTTAATTTTAAGATATTTTCAAACACAATAGCGTGTGAATTCCTTGAGTGGGTGGCCCCTTCAAGAGCTTATTGTCACTAACTTCCTCATTGTTCAAGCACACGATGACAATCAACGGACAATGACCTCCGCTCAGTATTTAAAACTACAAATCTGCCTTACCGCTCATCAATCGCTGTCACGTGTTCTTTGCTTCCTTGTTTCTTTTTTACCTTCCCCAACCCTCTGTGCGTGAGACAGACACACAGACATACATGACATGACATGTCCGGTGCCTTCCGCAGATAAATGACACACAGGTGCCGAGCTAAAAGTGTCACAGGCACCCCCCTCCCTAGCGCTGGCTGTCGGCCAGGCTCCTGCGCCCAAACGGTGAAAAGGTAATCGCTTGGCTCTTCGCGGTACATTTACATGCAGCAGCATTCCATAGCTCCAAATTTCGGGTCCTTGCCAATGTTTCACCTTGAACGGCATTGCCTTCTTCAGAGTCAAGCCTGTCATTGTGAGCAGAAGTGAGAATATTATGCGCATGCTTAACAGAGTGAAAAGTTATGCTTCTGTTCAATATATGGGTTTGCTGCATGTTCACTGGCCGTGTGGTTCATATTACTCTTGCACATGCGCGAACGGATACCAAGCTCAGTTTTAGTTTCTTGAAACTCCACAGTGTGCAGACCTCCTTCGTTGTCATGCTCACCCTGCGACTCACTTTTGGGCTGACTGACCATCACACCACAGTACGAGGGTGGGTAATTTAAATTTCGGGATTTCAAAAAACTATGAAACATATATGTTTTGTGTTAACAGCATTGGAAATAGCGTGTCTTGATTAGTAAATCTAGCGGAAGTTAACGGGACACACCGTGATCGTATGCTCGCTGTTTGATGTTAAATTATAAATGCAGCCTAACCCAGCATTAATCCTTTGAAAGTTTTTTTCAAATTTTGCTCATCCACGTGCAAGAGTCTATAATTGTTTGCAGAATTTAGACAATGAAGAGCAGCCTTGAAAGACAAAAAGCACACGGCAGTCCATCAACAGTAGCGACAGCTGAAAACATTGCTCCTATAGAAACCATAGTGGGGAACATCCGCGAGTGATTAACAGGGGGTTAGAGGAGTCTCTAAACATTCATTCAGGTGTCATAAATCCTGGACAAATATCTTCTTGTGAGAAAAAAAAATTGTCGTTGGGTACCCCACAATCTCAGAAAGGCAGAGAGAGTGGAACGGTTCTAGGAAATGGTTCTTCATTTCGACTTGGCAGCTTCCGATGTGACAAAAGCTGCATTAACAATACGACCCAAAATCAATTAGACAGTCGGCAATCTGGGTCTTTCCAAATGACAACCCCCCAGTAAAATTTAAGCGGTGCCGAAGTTTTCAGCAAGTGGCCAAAAGTCAATCATTTTATTTCAGGAAAAAAAAAAAAAAAAAAATCACTGCCAACTGGTACACCACAGAAAGAAGATCAAAGTCTGGGTTTTTCGACATGTCAGAAATATTCAACTGTATTTTAATAGCCTCATAGATATCTGAAATTTTAGAATTGCTTATTCACTGTAAGCGTTGCTTGACACCATTCCAAATTAAAAAGTATTATTTTCGCATAAGAATGTTTCGGTTTATCAAAATGTATTGTCAAGTTATTATACTATTGTGTAATTATATCATAATTATTATTGAGTTAAATTATCAAGAAAAATACAATGAAAAAAGAGGATATTTCCGTAAATTTAGAAGGAAATATCTTCTAGCATATTTAATGTGTGCCTTGTTATTACAATCTTCAGCCTTTCAACGGTTGCTTATTGTACTTTAAACGCAATTTAAATAATTTCTACATCTTAGAGCTAGTTATCTGCAAAATCTAATAATTTACAGATTTCAATTACATTATTTATTATACTTTTTCCTTTTACTCTTTAATTCTGCCAATTAATTATGAAACATGCGTGGTTTAAACTATTGCTGTTCTCAGGTGCATGCACTCCAAAGCTATTTTATGTGCCCCCAGCTTTTCTGGTTTCCTCCCTCTTTCTTTTGTTTACCTTCTTACTGAAACATTTAGCGCAGTTTTTATTTTAAAATATTTATGTGAGAGCATTTCTGTGAGGCAAGCAGCAGCTTTAGAAGCGAAAAACACTGTTTTAAACCCAGAAATTACTAAATAATTAACAACGTCTTCGAAGTTCTAACTATGATTTAAGATATTTTGGAACATTTACAACCTTTTATTTTATGAGTATGCTGTTGGCTATTAACTAAAAACGCTCTTGCCAAAATAGAGTTTAGGTAAATGAAGTGTGAGATTAAATCTCGGAAGTCTGAGTTAGTGGGCGAATTCCCTCATCATCTTGGCTAATGTGACACTTGTGACCTATTTTTGGAAATTGTAATCTAATTAAATGCAGAAAGGACATTTCGAAGTGTTGTAAAGTTTTCACAAGAGGCTTCCTTTCGACTGCAGTTTAAGTATTTTATTTCGACAAAGTCATCTTTCAGGCATACATTTTTCTTTCATGCTATTGTCAATTAAATTTCATAATTGGATTGTGTTGAATTGTTAGGAACGAAGGAGGTTCTTTATTCATGTTCAAGGGATGGGATAAGGGAGACACCGGATAGCCAGGATTCACGGACGAAGATGAGGTCTCTAACATTGTTTTCAGATGGAACCCTCGAAGTCGGTGCAGTCCCCCTCCAGGGAGTTGGAGCTTCTCAGTTGGGCTATTTCCAAAGCGCAAGCCACCGTCACACCGCACAAGTCCACCTCGTCCTGACACTTTCTACCTTGTAGTAAATCCTACGGAATGAAATGAGATGAAATGGTAGAGCGGAAAATTCTCGACCAGGAAAAACCACGAAAAAGCCCGAGTCAGGATGAGATTTGAATCTGGGACCTCTCGAGTGCTAATACCAAGAGCCACACCGTGTAGTTAACTTCATTGTTACCGATATGGGTGAACAAGGTCGTTAGGTATTTTTTTTTTTTAATTTAAGGACGCTGTTTAACATCTCAGGTCATCAGCATCCCATTCAATTCCGGGCGTGAAACGATCGATAAATTTTGCTCAGAGGCCTCTTCTTTCAGACTTGAGGTTCTTGGGACCCACGGCTTCACTTCCCTTCCGAAGAAAGCAATACTTAGAAATTTTTACACTCGAAAAAATATATTGTCCCTAGCCGGGTTTGAACCCGCGATATTGGATCTACGAGGCAAGTGTGGTTATCACTACACCAACAGTACTAACTGTTGAACGAGAGGTCTGGCTTTCGATTCTCACCAGGATCTTCCTCCCTGTCTAAATTTTTCCCCAGGCATTCCCCAGTCCTCATCAACAGCAGAGTCTGTAGAGGCATCCTAAACTTAGGTCTAAAATTTAGCCTTCCTTCTCCCCAAACAAAATTATAGTTTCATCTCATGTACCATCAGTGTCCTCAGTAGAGAAAACGGGCGTTAAGTATTCAGTTCACTTTCCATTTAAAAGATAGCTTGAGATACGCACTGGCGTTGCGTGTCACTTATTTTCGTAATTTACTGATAGGGGGTCTTTGTTGCGTAGTCACCTTCCTGTATCGCTTTTCGGTTTTTGTTTTGTAACGATAAAGGTTCTTTAGGAGTAAAATCCAACCCGGCCGAGCGGAATGGTTCAGTCCGTAACGATTGAAACTAGCATTCTGAAGGTCGCGGGTTCAAATTGCCTGGAACCGGCATTACTGACTTTTTTTTTAATTTCGTGGTTCCTCATAGTCGCTTAGACAAATGTTGGGATGGATCTTTACTTTCCAGGAACTTTACGCTGTCCCATTTTACATTTCATTTCGTTGGTTCTGTGGCAAGGTTCACAGTGTCAGGCGAAGTGAGCTGGTGCTATGTGCGGTGTGACGGTGACTTGAGTTTTGGAAAAGTTTCTGACCCGGACTGGTATCAATGTTAGGGAATGGCAACTCTTGAGCCAAACTGAAATACCGTCCAACAATCAGTTCCAACATTTGCGTACGGGACTAAAGTAAACCCCTGAAAACCTTTAGGGTTTATTTGATGCTAGGATCTCCCAGAGGCAGATATTCAATGTCATTTCCTCTATTCGTTGATATCATCTATTTTTTGTGTATGGAACATTTTCGTCGTTATTGGAGTACTCTTAATGCTTTATTTAATTTAAGGCAGTTATATGGGTGGTTAGAAGATATTCGAACTATCAAAAGCAATTAGCCGGGCGGCTTTTAGGAAATGAATAGGAAGAAACGTATGTAATGTTACATTAGTAAGCACAGAATGCACAAAACCACAATCGCCCTGTTGTTAATGAAGAAAATATTTTCTTCTTCTGTGGCGCTACAACCCGAGATAGGGCCATGGCCTGCTACAGTGCCCTCTGCTATCGCTACCTACGTCTCACGACTTCATTGATAGAATTTTATTTATTTATTTATTATTTTTTTACGGACGCTCTTTAACATATCAGGTTATCAGCATCCCATTCAAATCAAGACATGAAATGGCCGACAATTTTTGCTCAGTGGCCTCTTCTTTCAAGCATGAGGTTCTTTATCGTGCCGTAAATGTACGATACGGGACCCACGGCTTTACTTCCCTTCCAAAGGAAGCCATAATTAGGAATTTTACGCCCGAAAAAATCCATCGGCCCTGACAGGGATCGAACCCGCGATCTTGGATTTAGGAGGCAAGCATGGTTACCATTACACCAGCAGGACCGACTTTTATTGATAGAGGGCGGTATTGCAGAGAGCTATATGATCAGCATGCTGACACTCCGTCAGTCGCCTATCACATGGCTTTCTAGATCGAAGAACAATCTCTCCAGCTCAAGAGGCTAGGTGTACCCCGTTCTAGACCTCCCTAACTTATAAAAATTCCTAAACAGGTACCGGAAATAGAACCCGAGTCCTCGCGGCCAGCAATCAGCAAAGGAGGGGGTTCAAAGAATATTTTATGGAAGAGAAATAACCAAAAAATGGGAAAAATGAGACTGCCTAATGATCACCCATTATATAACGGCAACTAATCATAATAACACTATTTTGTTACACGATCGTTACAAACAAGTGACTACACATACGAACAACTGGACTGCATTTAACAAACTGGTACAAAATGCAGCGCTCTAAAATGTTGACATTGACTAAATATGCACGTATGTTGCAGAAGTCGCTGTTGTGAAAAGGTTACGACCCGCGTGGATTTGGCAGGGACATCTGTCCCGATTTAATTGCTCGGGCCAAGAATAGAGCCATCATCCTTGCTGGAACAAGTTTTGGATTTCAGAGCCGTTGTTGTTACAACAGCAGAAGCCAACTGTCATACAGGGCGTCCACGTATTGCGACTTCAGTTTCGAGAAGTATGAATTTAGAATTGGCCACATTTTCTAAAATTCTAGCTGCACTTCCTAAACATTTTAGCTAAAATGCTAGAAAGAAAGAAAAACAAAATGAAAACATCAATGCCACCTCTTGTCTGAATTGGAAATATCTAGAACATGTTCCAAACCAAAATTGTTTCATTGTTTTAGTTACATATTATCTATATTTTTACACTAACGCGCCTTTTTGCAAGCGTTTAACGTCCCCGCAATTGCCAAGGTTTTTCGAGGCAATGAATGCATTGAAGAAATGATGACTAAATGAATCAGTCTAATAGTATGTGGCATTCATCTTTTCAGGAAAACACCGACAAAAACCTCACCCAGGCAACATGTTCTAACCGGGAATCAAACCCATGCCCACCAGTTGACAAGCCAAGGCGGTGAACTGTAATGCACAATGGTCACATGTCGAAAACAAAGTACTTCGTAATACTCTGGATTGCCCAAATATAATTTTGAATCCTTCATTTCATTGTAAACTAATTTCACTGGCTTAACCGGAAATTTCAAAGACATTACACATTACAAATTGATGATTTGGAATGCACGAAATATATTTGAAAACATTTTTTAAAAGTTGCCATAGACAATATCACAAGACTTTCTAACTTTATCTAGAGCATTATATTTAATATTTAATTAATATTAGGAAAAATGAATACTACTAGTCTTTGTAGATCTCCAGCTTATGAAGAAACCAGAACCCTTGAAATGGGATCTGTTACGAAACTCAAATCTTCCACCATATACGAGAGATGTTCTAAAAGTTCTCCGTTTGACTCAGAGATGTCGTGAAGATGACCATATTACTATGATAGTTGTTAAATAATGTTCTTTAGATGGCCCACTGTAAAGTTTCATACGCATAAGTGTAGTCACTTATTTCTGACGATCGTGTAAATAAACTAGTGTTACCATTTTCTACAAAATAGATGAAATATGAAATACGGACTGTGATAAAGTACTTCATTTTGAAGGGTTTATCCCCAACAAAAATTCAAGAGGAGTTAGATTCTACATCAAATGATTCTTCTCCGTTTTCGATGGTTAAAAAGTGCGCTGCTGAATTTAAGCATGGTCATATATCCATTAAAGACGATGAGCGTTCCGGGCATCCCAAAACTGCTACGACCAATGAGTTTGTGACAAAAATTCACCATGCCGTACTCAATAATCGCCGATTGAAGGTACGCTAGTTGACTGATATTCCAAAGACCTCATTAGACAGTCTGCACGATATTTTGCATGAAGTTTCGGGCATAAGAAAGCTTTCCACTCGATGGGTGCCACGTTTGTTTTGTTTGTTTGCTATTTTTTTTAATGCTGTTTAACGCCCGTTTTTACTACTGAGGCACCACAGGCGGTGCCATGGTTGTTAACAATGGACCAAAACGCATTCGAATGAACATTTCGCATGAGTGTTTAGATTTGTTTAACGCACTTATAGTGAGTTTCTCCGACGTTTCATAACAGTAGAGTATTACGCTTCACTACTGAATCAACTGAAGGATGCTACTCAGGTTAAACGTCCACACCTTGCTAAAAGCACAGCTCTCTTTCATCACGATAATGCACCTTCACATACGTTTGGGATTTTTGCTGTAGTACTGCATGTCTTTCGCTTCCAAGTACTTCCACATCCGCCATATTTGTCAGATTGGCTCCCAGCGATTACATTTTGTTCCCAAACCCGAAGAAATGGCTGGGAGAACGAAGATTCCCATCAAACGAGAGGTTGAAGCTGAAACATGCTAATTTTCCTCATTGGACGAATCTTGTTGTACTGCGGGTATTAAAAGTTGGGAAGTCGTTGGACTAAATGTATTGATTTACAAGGTGGCTATGTCGAAAAATAAAAATTCAACATTTCTCTTTAATCTTGCGTTTTCTTTGTTAGGCCGAAAACTTTTAGAACTCCCTTTGTATTGCATCTTTTCTAAACAAAATCCATCCTTGAGGTTATGAAGATGCACATTGCTTTTCAAATGTCGGTAACAATAGACGTGTGGACATCATGACAATAAATACGAGAAAGAAGGAAGACTCAACAATCCGTTTCGAACAGCATTCTTAACGAGCAGGGTTACCAAACTCAGTAGTCATGCGGACATGTCTGTTTCTTATAATAAACTTGTTAAAAATATTGCAATTTATTCCCATTTTTCATATTAAAGTCTTATTTATTAATTTTTGTTTCGTACGCATGAGCAGCGATATACAGCGTCAGTGTTGGTAACATCGCGTGAAAGAGTGCATACCGTCTGAATTGTTTCCATGTTCTCAGTAAATCTGATTTCATACAGGCGGTATCCGGTAGCGAGGTGTACAATTCTTCTTCTTCAACAAGATTTAGGCCTTATGGCCTGTTCCGACTTTGTATGTCATCTATCCAGCAAGTTCTTTGTTTCCCAGCTCTTTTTTCCAACAGGATTATAAACGAGGAATTTGCAAGGAAGTGCTTTTGATGTGATTTGTTTTATTTACGGACCATCTTTAACATCTCAGGTCATCAGCGTCCCATTCAATTCAGGGCGTGAAACGGCCGACAAATTTTGCTCAGAGGACTTTTTTTTCAGGCTTGAGGTTATTTTTCGTGCCGTAAATGTACGACACGGGACCCACAGCTATACTTCCCTTCTGAAGGAAGGATTTTTACGTCCTTTCCTATTACTTTCATTTGTAATCACCTCCGAGGATAATAATTCCGAACCTTTGCAGATCTGGAAACTTAACTGGAATGTTTGCTTCCCATTCTTTCATCACGTCGGCAGGAAATAATCGATACCGAAGGGATATTTAATACCAAATATTGTGTACTGAATATGATGTTTTGAAATGTCTCTTCTGAAATTGACTCAACTTCTTGATCGACTTCTAAACCGACTCATATTGTCCAAGAAAATTGTGTTTTAAATGTTCTAGTCACTGTAACTGGATCGTATTTTCTGCCTATATGACGTAATAATCCCGGGGCCTTTTGTTATTCAATTGTTTCGATAGAACACTTTATAAAATGACCGCCTCCAGAGGTCCTCGGTTCGAATCTATGTTAGGTCAGGCAAGGATTTTTTTTTTCGGAAATTTTTCTTGTCCTGAGATGGTGAATGCCACATAACTTTAAGGCGTCAAGTGCTCCTAGCTTATGTGTGCCATTTATTTCATTTCATTCATCACTGCAGACTTACATCTATAGTATTCAGTTCACAACCTACAGACGCCACGAGAAGACCAATGGAGTCCAAGCGACAACAAATAAGAACATTAAAAAGTTATAAAACATCTGAACATCGAGGTGTAATAATTTGTATAGCATAAAATCTTCAGGATAGAGATTTTTGGTTCTTTGGAACTGAAAGAATCCATGTACTAGGTCGGTTCAAAAGCATGTGTAAAACATAGAAGGGTACTGGGGAAAAACAAAGTGAACTTTTGGTGAAACTTGAGATTTTGGTGCCAATTGATTGTAGATACATTCCAACACATTCATATAGGAAAAAATCCACATGTAGTGCATAAAAATCAGCATAAAAACAGTGTCCAGGGGGAAAAATTCAGAGTCCTCTGTAAAGTGGAAAAATAATCAGAGTCCACACATATTAAATAGTTGTTGTATTACTTCAGAAGAGTCTGGTTTAATGTTGGTCAGCTTGGTTTTTATTATTAACCTACCTATTCATTGTTGTGGCTTATATATTACTGTTGCTATTGACTGCATTGTTGTTCAGGTAAGGCTATGTTACTGTCGTGTGCAGACAGTCAGTTTAAAATTTCACATGGATTTAAAAATATCAAATTCGTCGGAGTAGACCAAAGAAAAGATCTAAACATGGTGCTAGCAAACGCATTAGTTCAATTGCAAATGTAGAAAACAAGTGTTTCGTGAAAGCTGCAAACCAGGAACGCGATTAATAATCTGTGAATTAAATTCGCTTAGTGATAAAAGCATACAGAGTACACACATATACCCTTTAGTTCAAAATTTGTAAATTTTTTGTAATTCGTCAAAATAAAAATGACGCCACTATTTGCCTCATTCATGCTGTGGTTCATACGTACAACAGTTCTGAATTAGTAAAGGTGACTTTTCTATCAGCAGCCACAGTTATATGCAACCCAAAGATATCGGTTTAATAAATAAAAAAAAAAAAAAAACATTGCTGAAACACTCAGCGATTGGAATGAGCACATCAGAAAGTGCCCCGTGATATCATCTCCCTTCAATATCATTGAGTGTTTCCGGCATATTTTTAAATTGGCTCTTTATTTCTTAATAAAGAATACAGAAAGACATGTTCAATGAAGATAAGAGAAATAGAGAAATTGTAGCTGACAAAACCTCTGCTAGAACTATAATAGTCGAACAACCTGCAAAGGATCCTGGGAGTTGCACGTTATTGTTGACAAAATGTACCGTACACAGACTGGTGAGCAGCCTGCCCCTTCCTATTCAAGTTTAATTCCACTTTCCAAGGTAAACTATGATGACCTTGAAGGGATTCGGTTCCAAGAATGATCAGCTCTATTTTTCAAGGTTGCCTGTAGTAGACAAAAAATGATTATTTTCAATGGTGTTTCATTAATGTTTACATCTTCTTCAGCAAATATATGCATAATTTGGTACATTCCATAACATAGTTAGTGAACTTTTATTGTTTTTATCTACAAGTATATGTTCTTGGACATTTTATTGTTAATTAACAAGAACAAATAACACATGACAATAATTTAAAAATAAGGGTCTGTTAGCAAACTACCTTAAGAATTATGCTAGAAAAACAAACAATTTCTATATATCTAATGTGCTTAATTTTGTAGTGATTTTAAACGTCAAATTACATTCCTGTAAAAAAGTAAAAAGTGGACTTTGATTGTTTTTCCCTTGTACCCTTCAATTATTATCATTAGAAAGATAGCCGAAAGAGTCAATACTTAAATTAAAAGAGTCGTTGATTTAACATCTCAGGTCATCAGCGTCCCATTCAATTCAGAACGTGAAACGGCCGAACAAATTTTGCTCAGAGGTCTCTTCTTTCAGGCCGAGGTTGTTTTACATGCCGTAAATGTACGACACGGCATCCACGGCTTTACTTCCCTTCCGAAGGAAACCATACTTAGGATTTTTACGCCCGAAAAAAATCCGTCGATCTTGGCCGGGTTTAAACCCGAGAACTTGGGTTTAGGAGGCAAGTATGGTTACCACTACAGCGTCAGGACCGACTTAAATGAGTCAATATTACTATACTATGTAATATGCGCATTACTATTTTAGGAATAATGTTCGTCTCTGTCTCTATGTTTATTGCATCTCTATTATTATTGCACTAAAGCAATAAATTAGGTACTTGACAGGAATGAGATTTTTTTTTTTAATTCTGTGGCAACACGTGTGAAATTCAGGAAGGGAGAAACTAAAAATGGAACTGTGCATTGCCTCCTGAAGAGATTATATCTATGTGGCCGTGTCATGCCATGGAGCACCATGTGTGCCGCACGTGACAGCGAAGGTGACTACATGAGGCCATGTCTGCTCGTTTATTCATGTGGACTAAATAAAACTACAAAGAGTCCTGCGTTTTTCTCTCATAAAACAGCTGATAGACTGCATTCACTCAAGCTCATTAAATGCTTATGCAGAACTTTCATTTCAAAACTTGTCAGTTTGAACAACGTCCTATTTAAAATTCATTTAATTTAAAAAAAAATACACGCCAATTTATATATTGAAAAGTTCAAGGGCTACGTTTACGAAGACAACCGCCTAGTTTTGCAAACACACTTAAACTATAATAAAATCAATACCTTAGTTTATATGCTTATGACGTCAATTTATCGCTAGGGATTGTTTTGTCCTTTTGTCTGTTGTTATTGTTGTTAGCGAAAATGGATTTACCGTAAGAAAATTTAGTCAAGCTGAAAAGGCTGAATATACTGAGAAAAGCTTATGATACGTGGGTTACGTTTGTAGTTATTACAAGCAACCACTAGGTGGCGCTATTGAGATATGTCATTACCATTTTTGCAACAATTGGTATTTGTTATTGTGAAAATAGTTGCAGCTTAGAAATTTACAGTGTAGTTTATTTACAGTGACCATTTAAAAAACCAATTTTGCGAAAAAATAGAAAGTTTGCTGAAAGTTTCCTTTGGATGATTTTTTACGGTTTTAGTAACGGTCTAACTTAACAGCAATGTGTAGAATCGCTTCGTTCAACTTTTAGTAATGAGCATCATAAGAAAAGACTGTTTACAATTATTGACTTGCAGAATTTCGTCTTGTTCGTGCGTCCGTCAGGGATGAATTCCGTGAAGGTCTACTGAAATCGGTTGTCATTCCAAAAAACATCGATACTGTGCAAAACTTGATTGAAGAAGATCGGCATGTGACTTACAATGAAATAGAGGCATACTTAAGCTTATCGTAGACTGCAGTGCATTCGATTGTTCCCGGTAGATTCCGCATAATGTGACCGAAGCCCCCCCCCCCCCAAAAAGGAAAAAAAACATCCGCTCCTAGTAACTGGTATAATGAAATGCTCAATATTTTCCATCAGGAGCTGCAAAATTCGTACACAACATCGTAACAGGTGACGAAACTTGAATATATTCGTATGAACCGGAAACTATGCAACACTACACCCTTTGGGTGTTTCGAATCTCACAAAAGTTGTTTCATTCACGAATCACTGCCAAGAAAATGACAGTTTGTTACTTCGGTTGTACTGGACAGGTTGCGACTATACAACCAAAAACGTCGCATCATTCTTCATCATAACAATTTCAGCTCTCACACATCCCGTTAAACAATTGATTATTTAAAGGAGAAAAAATCGAATTAAAGTCTCGCTGCCCGTATTCGCCTGATTTATTACCTGAAGACTTCTTTTTGTTCCCGAATATCAAACAGAAAATGCGTGGACAGCGATTTTCATCACCTCAAGAAGCTGTGAAACCTTTAAAAACCATGTTTTTGAGATACCAACTTCAGAGTGGAAAAAATAATTCGAGAATTGGTTTGAATACATGCAAAAGTGCATAATTTAAGGGCGAATATTTTGAAAAACAATAAAACAGTTTGTTTCCTAGTTTTGTAACAACTTAAAAGACAATCCTCTTACTTATCAGAAGAAATATGACAAATTTATTGATTGGTGAACAGTAAAAGTATTAATATATTTCAAAAACTTTAGTATTGGCATATATTTGAGTTCAGATTAATATTATCAAATATTATTAATTCATTTCGTAACTAATATTAACTTAATTATGTTTTATTAATTCTATAAGTATATATTCTGCAATGTATTTTGTTTCAGTAACACAAATTGTTTCCTTAATATTATCGTAACATAATATTCAGTTAATTACGCATTTAGTAATGAAAAAAACATTTACCTAATTGTTACCGTGATAATTTTATGCATATAGTATCATTATACATACTTTTATTCATGATATTAATTTACAATAAAGACCGTTTAAATTTTGGTATAAAATCTACTAAAATATTAAATCGAAAGGCTGTACAGCGCTGTTTACTTGCGGTTGGTATGGGAAATAATGGAAGCACTAGTTATTTTTCGAGGCTAGGTTCCTACCTTTACGTCGTCCACTCACTGAAGTTTCTCTGTATGAAGCGAGAAAAATAACTGAAGCAATAAAGAAAAACTCACACATTAAAAAGCTCCACAGTATTTTACTGGTAGTGTGTTTTCTGCTCTAATGTGAAGACACCCTCCCGTACACACACGCAGCTACCACACGCACACACACGAAAACAGCAGGCACAGTGGGGAGTGGATGAGGCACAGAGGGGTCAGCTCCAAGTATTTTAACCCCTTACTGCTAATAAGGGTATGACCAATAACTTGTCGCATCATTTTAAGTGAATTTTATAAATTTCTTAGAAGGATAAAGTATGTATACCCTTTGACATGAAAAATTAGTCATCTCTTGAACGCAAAGTTTTTCAAAGTCCTGTTCGTTAGAGCGCGCAATTCTCAAGGTAATCAGCAAGGCTGTGTAGACAGTGCAACAATTGTTATATGGCATGCATGAAAGACGCTGTCTAGTTTGTGTGTTATGTTAGCTCTGTGGCAGAGTGTGCAGTGATGCCGGGGTTAAGAGTGTAGGTTCACTTCCCGATATAAAACATCATTTTTAATAAACCTTTGTAACATATTATGACAAATTAATTGCGTAATATTGCTTCGCACGTACGACAAGATTTAACATTGACATATTACAATGAATATTATAATATTTTCTTCAGTATTTATTTTATCTGAATTCAATATCCAGCGCACGCATTCCCTGCACATGCACTTGCAGGACCGAATTCAAAAAGCCTGGAATGTTGCAGCCCCTCTTCCACACTGCTATAGAAATCTGATTTCATCTTTGCCTCGAAGATGAGGGCAGTTATACATGCTGAGGGTTCATACACGATATCAGTTTGTGTTTATTTCTGTGTGTTTTCACTTTAGAAGATAAATGTTTCTGTTCGTGTATTTATTTAGTTACTTGTAAAGAATACGTTAGTTTGTGATTACGTTTTTATGTGTGCATAGGTAATGTCATAAAACTCAAATGACACGTTAAAATTTAATTTAATATTAAGGCAACACGATGTTCTACATGTAAACTTATAGAACCAATAACAATAAAAGAAAGGTGTTGAATTTGAACCCAGGAGTTTACGCAGAAGAACAATGCATTCTAAATCCCTTGACCATCACTACCTAATGTTCTCTTTCCAGATGCTTATGATTGTGACCATTACGTTTATAGGCAAACCGTACACTGCAGTGTGCACTCGCTGCATGCGCTTGTGAATATACAGCGTTTACGAGCGCTTTCGAAGTTTTCCGATGGACATGTTAAATATGACGATGATGATTATTTTTTTATTTTAGGTCAAAGGGTTTACACATAAATACAGATAGAAAATGCTAGGGCGGTCTGAAAACTGTTCGACCTTAAGTAGCCATGCAATTGGCAAGGAATTTTTTTTTTTTGGTACATCAGTCCTAAGCATTCCTTTGAAATATCCACACATTATTTAAAATAGTAGATTAATTACTATTAATTATTATTAATATTATTATTAATTGTCGGTTCTGATGGTCCTGTGGTAACCGTACTTCTTGCCTCATAGACCCCAGATCGCGGTCCAATCCTGGTCAGGGTCGATGGATTTTTTTCGGGCGTAAAAATCCCAAGTATGGCTTCCTTTAGAAGGGAAGTAAAGCCGTGGGTCCCATGTCGTAGATTTACGGCACGTAAAAGAACCTCAAGCCTGAAAAAAAATGCCTCTGAGCAAATTTTATCGACCGTTTCACGCCCTGAATTCAATGGGACATTAATATCCTGAGATGTTAAAAAGCATCCTTAAATAAACCAAATAAATTGTTTGTTAGTTTGCTAGCTTTGTCTGATACATTTTTACTATTTTTTTTTTCAATTTATTGAATTGAAGCAAATATCAGAATATGTTTTATTAATAATGAATCTTACTCTTTTGTTTTTGGAAATTAAAATTTTTGGAAATTAAAATAAAAACACTGCAGAAATTATGATGACTTCTATAATGGATATTAATTCAGTGTGTCCACCTTGAGGTTGGTCCATTTAAATGCTCTTCTAGTAAACTTGTATTCTTTCTTAATTTCTAAAGATGTGTTATATTTCTTAAAATAGGTAAAATAGAGCATCGCGTATTTGTAAAGCTACTTTAAGGAAACTCATAACTTATATCAAATTATGGGGACTCTTCTTCGTTAAAAAAAATGGACTGCTGAATTTAAACATGACTATACCAGCCTTAAAGATTATTCACACGAAGAGCATTCAAAAGCTACTACGACAAAAAATCACTGAACAAATGTATGATATATTATTAAATGGCCAATAGTTAAAGTGAAATTGCTGAGACTATAGACATTTTAAATAACCGTGTAGGTTTTGTTTTACATGAAAAATGACATATGAAATACTTTTGCGCATGATCGGCGTCAAGCTTCTAACAGTAGATAAAAAACGCATTCATAAGTAAATATCGTAACAAGCGATTTTATGGGATTAACTTTGAAAGACTTGGAGTGGAAACAGCAATCAAAACAGTGAACAGAAGTCGGTTGTTGCGCCAAAGAAGACAAAATCGATTTCATCTGCAAGAAATATTAGACATCAATCTTTTGGAAAGCTAAAAGAATTTTACTAAATGATTAGAAAGGTGAAACCATAATCCGAAGAGTACTACTGCAATTTTAAAACCAACCAACATTCGCGAGAAAAGAGTCAGTTCACAGAATAAAACAAATAATTTTTTCATGAAGAGAGCGCACCTACTCATAAAAGTGTTTTATCAGTTGGAAAATTGAGAGCTTTGAAGTACAAATTACTGGAACATCCACCTCACTCGCCAGGTTTGGCCCCCTCTGACTTTCATCTGTTCTCAGAGCTCAAACTCTTCCTCTCTGGTCAGTGTTTTTCTTGAAATAAGGAGGTGAATGCAGCTTAAGAAAATGTTGCAGACCTTCCAAACACCACTCCAAAGAGGGATAACGGAATTGGGGTATTGAGAATTAATGTATCGACTTTAAGGAAGGATAGAACAAATTATTCAAGAAAAAGAACTTAAGCTACAAAAATATATGTTGTTCATGAAGAGCCATTAAATAAGATATCACTAAAAATATCTGGGAAATGATGTACAATAGAGGCTTTCCGGATCATCTAATAAGAACAATTCAAAGCCTGTGTTTCGAAACACATATCACTACAGAAGAATACAATAGCAAAATCAATAAAAACAGACCAAAGAGCTGTTCATTGTCTCCTGTTCAGTGTGCATATTGACGATGCTTTAGAAAGTGACAAGAACATTTTAAAATTAATGACGAGGTCTTGAAGGTTATTTTGTTAACAGAATACCAAGTAACTTTTAATAACACAGAAGACGAATTGCAAATGGCGGCCACCAATTAATGAATTAGTAAATAAATTCATCATTACTACTTCATCAGAAAAAATCAAAGGAACTAGTCACTTAAGATGTAAAATAATGATTAGATAATATGAATGATTAATTAACACTAGTACAAGTAACAAGCAAATATCTCTAATTACTTAGAATTCAGTGTGCCTTGTGGCCAAAAGTGTGGCATAAATATTAAACCAAGATTCTGTAACATGAATGGAACAATAAGAAGAACATCCAGCAGGCTTTTACTTCATTATCAACCGAAAAGAAAAAGAAATGTTCGCCTTTCATTGACAAGATAGATTCTATCTCTTGACGTGGAAACAGGCGTTAAGGCCTTACTCTATGAAGAAGAACGCATCAAGAAAGTTATTATTGTTAGACTGAAAACTTTTCAGATGTAGATACACTCTCCAAATTGGAGTTCTTCTGTATGTTATTATCAGGCTGTCTCATAAGAGATGTCGGTTTTTATGTTTTTATTGAATATAATCGTTTCTTTTGTTTGGCAATAATATTTACAGGATGTCATGGTCATTATTGTATTATATTGTGAGCATGTTGTGTTTAACGCCCGTTTTTCTACTGAGGCACCACAGGCGGTTGTGTCAGTTGTCAACTGTTAATGCACAATCACAAAATGGAGGTAACCTAGTTTGAGATTAGAGTCCTGAAGCACTGTTGGAATCAAGACTATAAGGCTGCTCGAAGAATTTGTGAAGTGGAGGGGAAAGGTGTCGTGTAGCGTAACTTCAATAAAGAAGAAAAGATTTACCACATCCTGGAAGACGTAAGGTATGGAATATTGAGAATACACGTAGAGCTTTGGAAGAATATTCTGCCAAAAAGTACTTTAGGCTGTCAGAAGAACTTGGAGCATATAAAGATATCATACATCGCCACATTAAGACACATAAAATCATACAGACGCTGTAGAATTGACACCTGAACAGGCCCAACGCAGAGGGGATATCTCTCGTCAGTTATCGCAAATCTCATATATAATGTATTTATCAGGAGAATTGTTACGTATGATGAAAAATTACCCAAACTCTGATACCTCCAAAGAGTGGTACGATCTCCGTCAGGCTGCCAAAGTTATCGCTAAAAAAATCGACTCGGCCCCAAAATAATATTATGTGTCTGATGGAAATTACAAGGTATGATTCGATTACAGTTTGTTCCAAACGGCCGTCCAGTTGATGCGAATCTTTATTCTCAACAAATGGAGATACCCAGCATTAGTTAATCGAAATAGAGTTCCCTGGTGAGACTCCATACCGCTTGAACAACCACACGGCCCTTTTCCTGCGTGCAAGAAATTTCGGAAACATGGAAGCAGTGGCCGTGGTATCGCCGAGTTCTTCGCATCAAACTCCGGAAACGAATACCCAAACCTCTCTAAAGAATAACTTTGCTTTGAGTATTAGTTTAGTAAGATTTTAGCTTAAAACCGACATCACTTATGAAACAGGTGTTTATTATTACAGTATGCTCCGTTTATCCATCAACTACTAAGCGTTACTCTGACTCTACAACTATCTCCACTGACCGTGTAGCTGCGGGTTTTAAGATTGGAATACAGTCAATTTCTGCTTCATGATTGACTCATTTCTAAAGCGACCGTGCTTTCTTGAGTTCATAAAACGCTCATTGAAAGGTTTTTCGATTAAATTTTTTCGCTCGCTTACTTTGTAATAAAGTTAATAATAGCTAAACATTTAGACGATCCTTACGTTTTATTACAGAAACTCTAAGTGACTATGTACTTCATTTTCAATAAGTTGAAACCAACAAGAAACTGCGAAATGAGACAATATCTACGTTATTAGAGGACTGTAAAACTTAAACTTGGAGCAGTCACGAACTTCATGTACTGATTTTATCAAATTCTTTAGTTTCCATCACTGGTTCTTAAACCACGTTTATGAGGACGTAGAACAGTTTTTGGCATGCTTTTAGGAATAGCGTACACTTTATTTTCATGGCGAACTCTCAAACAACATCCTATATTATAATTTGCAGAGGTAGGTTGCTCACATTACTATCGTGTTTAATTTTGCAAGCACTTGTTATCGCAAATAAAACTAGATAGCTGTATTTTATTTGCCGGCCTTGAGAAAAGTGGAATAGTGCCAGTCGGTAAAACAGCTTTGCATAGAAAATCTTGGCATTCGATGTCTGTAGTGGGCGCATTGTGCTTTCTACAATATATTCTTGTGGACTAAGTAATGGTTTATTAGTTTAAACCTTGGCATAACATTTGTAACTAATGCTCTAGAAGAAATTTCTCACATTAAAAATTTTCGCGCGCTGCTTTATGCTCTTTCGTTCAAGCATTTTGCTTAGGGAGCCTCAGGCGTTCTAATTCTTCAAGGGCATCTCTTGATATTCCATCACGGTTGTGGACTGTCTTCGTTTTTCGCCCTCTTTACTTGACTCTTTTAAACACTCTTGTTTATATAAGCATGATGACCATGAAATGATGATGCGTTCCATTCGTTAATTAATTGACTCTGTGTAGACCTGTTAAACACGTGAGAGTCGCAATCGTAACTATGGAAACTGAACTGAGATACAGGTCGTTTGAGCTCTAGCGACGAGCTAAAATTGGTTTGAAGTGTTTATGTTAAGCTGAAGATCATTGCTTTGGTTCAGCGATGTTTTAAAACTGACATTGGACACTTTATAAGAAGTGCCCATAGGCAGGATAAGAAAGTATTTTAGAACCAAAGTGGCCACAACATAACTAGCACCTTTGAGAAGGCTGAAGAACATGTTGTAATTAGAAGGAACAACAAATCTGCTTTTAATTTGGTTCGTTGTCTGCGAACCTGTTCCTTATATCCGAACATACGAGGGTAGGTCCATAAGTTTCCGGCATCGCCGATAAGGATTATCGCCTTCACAAAACCCTTATCTGGTGTTTTGCTTATCTGTTAAGTAAATAATTGCAGCTATAACTTCCGCTCCGTTGTGTTCAGTTGATCAGATATAGTTGCTTAAAGAAGGCTACGTGTAGAAGATTGTCACATGTTCAAAATGAAGTTTCCAGCTGTTATTAAGTTCTTCACAAAAGGACTTACTCCAAATGAAATTAAACAGCATTTGGATGGTGTATATGGGAAATCATCCCCCTCATATCCTATCGTAAAAGAATGGGCCAAACTTTTTCGAATGGGTCGAGAAAGCATTGAAGACGAGGAGCATGCAGGTCGGCCCTTGGAGGTGCTCACTCCTGAAAACATTGCTCTTGTGGAAGGAGAAAGGATAGAAGACCGGCGGCTCAAAGTTTTAGAAATAGCAGCAAGGTTGGGTCTTTCTAAAACAACAGCACTTCCAATTATTCATGAGCATTTAAATATGAATAAGGTTAGTGCAAGATGGGGGCCTAGACTTCTTTCCTCAGTCCAAAAGCAGCAACGAGTCATCTGTTGTTAGGCAATTTTGGAGCTCTGCGGTGGCAACGAGACAGAAGTTCTGCAAACCATTGTTACAGGAGATGAAACAATGGCCTTCTACAATGCTCCCTTGTCCAAAAGAGATCGAATAAATGGAGTGGCGTAAACCTGGCAATGCACCGCCTCTAAAGGCCAAGATCACTCGGTCAACCAAGAAGATTATGGCCAAAATCTTTTGGGACTGTGAAGAAATATTCTTCATTGACTTCAAGGAGAGGAACATCACAGTAAATGTGGAGTACTATGCTGGCCTACTGCACATACTATGTACTTCCATCAAAGAAAAAAGTCGAGGAAAGCTGAGTGGTGGTGTGCGCCTTCTTCACAACAACGCGCCTGTGCACACAACTCTTGTTGCAAAGGAAGATGTGAAGAAATGTGCTTCAAGGAGATCGACCATCCATCCTACAGCTCCGATCAAGCTCCCAGTTACTATTTCCTTTTCTGAAAACTCAAGAAGGACCTTTGAGGAAGGAAATTTAAGTGTGACGAAGAAGTGATGGATGGTGTTTATGCCCATTTTGCAGACAAAACTTCTGACTGTTTTATGAGGGGGGGGGGAGGAATTGAAACGTTAATTCAAATATATGAGAAGTATATTGCAATAAAGGGTAACTATATTGGAAAGTGAAATTTAGTTTCGTCTTTATCATACCTAGAAAATGGTTAGGCCTGAAACTTATGCACCTACCTTCGTATAGTAAGTTTATTTGAGATACGGGACTGTAGAAAGCTATCGTCAAGGCCGTATAATGCATATGCAGGTTGCAGTTGGTAGTTATTTTGAAGGAGGCTTCATCAGTGATTGGTTGTGCGGGCGTGTACTTCTCGGTACTTTCATTGTGTGTAAATTGTGTGCTAATTGTTCTTCGTGCTTTTTACCGCCACATATATTCTTGAAGAACTATTCTTATGTAAAAAACAATTTTTTCGAAGTGGTACGATGATTTGCAAGAAAATATTCTGCCAAACTTGCTGCAGGTAGAGAAACATTTCTCATGTTTTATCGTTCAGGAAGCTTTCTTGGTTTTTATTTTCTTCACTGTTGAAAGATGGTTAATCTCTTTCTATATGGTTCTTATCTAAAATTATAACTGGCTGAAGAGGAATGCTATACTTTTAATTCATTATACCCCAGTACATTTTTTGAAATAGAAATATGTTACATTTCAGAAATAAATCTCCTACGTTGTTGTAACCGGTGAAAACTTCCTTACAAACATCTCTGTAAACTTTATCTAGTGATTTGAATAACTTGAATAAATTAATACCGCTATGGATTACGTTTTAACTTGTTCAAAAATCTTCATTTCGAGAAACATTTAAGTACTTCTTAATATGATATTTTAACACTCAAACATCTAAGAAAGCAAAAGAGATTTGAGCAGGAAAAGATATATTTCGTTGAGGTTGAAATAATACAAATTACTTGCGTATTGCAATCCCCTACTGAGGAAGAAAAAACATCACTTTTCTTTCTTCAAGAGTTATATGGTTCACAAAATACTTCATGGGGTGTGTGAATACTGACCACTGGCAACCACGGTTGACAGAAGTAAACTTGCTAAGTGTTTATTAGTTGCAAAGTGTTTTTTGGCCCAGGCTATTGCATTAATAAAATGTTAGTTGTAAGTATTTATGATTGATACATACTTACAAGGTCGACTTGTCAAAGGGATTTAAACATTGTTTGGGGGGGGGGGCTTAAATTAAAATAAACAATGTTGAAAATAAATCCTCACTTCTGGAAGAAGGAAAAGTAATAAGTATCAGTCAGGAGGTGATTCCGTTTCTCAACGGGAGTTCCAGAGAGTGTGGATAGTTTTTACAAAGATGCCCAACATTTACTGGGCAGTCTCCTTTCATAAAAAGAGCTTCGACATTGGACATGTCCCCATAGCTAAGGGCGGATGTCTTGTTTAGTTCTTCCTAGGCTCTTAGGTCTATTCTGGAAGCACTTGACAAATATAATGAAAGTTTTGTAGTTTCCGTTATTTAATCATCACGTCTTAAGCGGATGATTGGCTCAAATGACAGTTATAAATTTCAATTTAACTGGATAGCCAGTCATTATTTGCCCTTGGATTGTATTAGCAGGAGCGGAGGAGAACATTTTGATACTTCAGCATTGCTCAATGGCTAGCCGTTTGTGACTACATCCTCAGTAGTGGCATCTCCAATAATAAGGATGAGGTACGGCGGCGAGGAAAGGACGTAGACAATGTTTCCAGATAGAACACCCCGACGTCGGCAGATACCCAGGCTCCAAGGAGTTCGAGCCCCCCAAAACGCCATACTAGACCCCGGGGTAGAAACCTTTCCAAAGCGCAAGCCACCATAACCCCGCACCAGAATACCTAGCTCTGGAACTTTCGACCCTATAACAGAACCAACGGGATGAACTTAAACGAAATGACAGAGCGGGAAATTCCTGGAAAGGAAAGACCCGTCCCAGCATTCGCCTAAGCGACCAGAGGAAACCACGAAAAACTCAAGGCCGGCCGCAAGGAATCTGAACGCAGGGGGAGTTCCAGACGTTTCTTTGAAAGAAATTGATCTGGTTTCTGCAATTTAGTTACCTAAAGGTGAAAATAACACCCGCTTTAGAAAGCTGGTATACAAGTTCCTTGTCACAGCCGTAAACTGATTATTTAATATTGATTGACTTGTGTTTCTCAAGAAACTAAAAGAATCCCTACAGTTCTTCTAAGGGCCAGTTCCCTTTCTTTTTAGCTTGATCCATGGTGGGAGCCTGCAAGGTCAACGTCTAAAGAATCTGATATGGCAACTTCTCAAGAAGTCACTAACACGAATTCGGTACATGTTTGTTGGCAGGCTGTGTTATTTCCCCCTAGGAACGCAGTTTTATTTGCGTTTTCTAACTCCATCAGCGCTTTGTATCTAATTTGAGCATTCCCTGGTGTGTAAAGTTTGAACTAGTTGTAATATATTACCTGAAGGTAATGGTTGCAGTTCTTGAGCTGGTTTACACCAACTATATCTGACCATTAAAGTATAAGCATGTATTAATATTTGAATTGTTCATTTTATTAGCTGTAAAAATAAAATACAGCAAATCTTTTCATTATCTACTAGCTTTGCTAATGTAAATTATACTAACTTTATATTATTCTCAACAAGTGATCCTGCCGCAAATACTTTGCCTTCTCCAGCTTAAGCAAAGCAAAGCATTGTTACAGACAACGTATAGCATTCGTTTATTTGTTTGCTAATAGCTTGCAAATATTGGGTCTTTCGTGCTTTTTGTCACCCGTTTCGCGGCAGCTGGTGGTCGGCAATCAGAATGTTAACTCGCGGCAAAGTGAGTGTGCATACCCGCAACTGATTAAAGTTCTCGCTATTACAACTACAATTACAATGAGAATAAACATGCACTTTATGACAAGAGATGTTGAAAGTTACATCTTTCGAAATTGAGTCAATTTTCCCGCCTGATATTTTATTTCAATTTTTGTAATGTGTGGAGAGTTGTTCCATTCAACTTGCGCATAAATAATAATCACATTCTGCCAGTGTGTTTTCCTATATCTTTCCACACTTATAATATTTTCAACACAAAAAAAGTAGTTTATTAGATTGTATGCATTTATTGCGTACCATACACCGATTTTCTTGTCATGCAAGGGAGCTTGTTGTATAAAATCGTGTATTCCTATACCTGTTATTGCGTCTATACATCACCACGTAAACGAAACAATGTTTCATAACTAAAGAATATTAATTGTGGATCTGTAACGTCCCCTCTCCGATCGGTCGACGGTGGTTATGCTGAGGTGTCCGCCAGCAGACACTCATATGGTAATTGTCGTTACAAATCCCTACTCGATCCCTGGTATCAAAGATGAGTGAGGTGATTTCTAGTCGGGACAGAGATGAGTCCATCGTGTCCAAAAAAGAAAGAATAAAAGTTTATTGGTGGAGTAGGCTAGAGCCCGCAACAACGTAGCTTCTAATAGTACAGTTCGTCTCCTTTGTCCTGGCAAGTCCTTCATTGTACAAGCCAGCTGGGCACAAACAGGAGGCAGCGTGGGAAGTCTGACAGTATTCGTTATTATAATTGCATTTTTATTCTTGACAGCCTGAGTAAGATGTTTTTGTTGAACAATTACACTACAGGTGAGTAGACGTTATACGGTTGCTACACTCTGCTGAGTCCTGCCACATTATATTTTACTATGCTTGCCCGTAGAAATCGAGCTTTCTGGGGCTCTATTCCCGAACGGCAGCGGAGCAAGCCAAATGCCGCACTCCCGAACGGCAGCGGAACAAGCAGGACTGGAGCGAATTATTGTTCTTCGTAACTTTCTGGGTGCAATGTGTGGTTCCTTATAACAAAATTGAGTTTTTAAGGTGTGTTTCAACTTCATTTTATCACTTTTTACCACATATTGTCTTATTGGAATTCCAATTAATTCATATACACACCCACACACACTAACTTTAACCTAACCTCGGGTAAATCCTAGAAACCGGCGGTTTGCTGTGGCTCGCTACTGTCTGACGGCTACTCCTTTTCGTAAATATAACTTGATAGGGGAGTGTGTGTTACTGTTAATGGATAAGTCGTTGTAATTGTGGTAAATCTCCTTTAACTCCAGCAGGAAAAAGAAATTTCGTCAATATAAATTTATAGCGGATTGAGCGCATGGTGCTATGTTAGCGAGTAATTCATTATAATGCTGGCAAATATTCTCCAGCAGAAAAAAAAGTTTGACTGTAAGGAGTTGAACCTGATCTAACACGCCGTTGTACAAATCTAACTAATTATCACCTACATCTGTTAAAGTCCCACTATCTTCGACTTTCTCCGCTGCCGCTCGGGACTGAAACTCCAAGACGCCTCAATATGTACGGGTAAGTTTTTATTACCCTAGCATACTGCCACGGGTGATCGAGGTCGTTATGGCGCGGACTCGTGAGCTAGAGATCTGGGGTTCGTTTTCAACCAGGACCTGACTAAGTTTTTTTCAGGTTTTTCTCGGTCCTCATTAATGACAAATGCTGGGGAGGTACCCTAAGTTTAGGCCTGGGGCGCTTGTCTTCCTTAAAAAAAATATTTCCCAGTTTATCATTTCATTTCGTGTATCATCAGTGTCCACTGCCTGTAACGGGCGTAAAAATCCTAAGCATAACATCCTTCGGAAGGGAAGTAAAGCCGTGGGTCCTGTGTCATGGATTTACGGCACGAAAAAGAACCTCAAGCCTGAAAGAAGAGGCATCTGAGCAAAATTTACCGGCCGTTTCAAGCCCTGAATTGAATGTTAAAGAGCGTTCGTAAATAAAACAAAGCAACAAATCAACCGCTGTAATACCTGAGTAGTTGAAAGTGGACTAAACATTATTTAAAAAGCATCCAATCATAGTTGTATAAAATATATGCTATACATAGTTACCTTGCTTTACTTGCTTAGTAGTGCTGATTACACTGCACCATATTTTATTACTTTAGTACAGCTGAGTAAGATATATATTATATATAAGCTGCATTGCTTGCTTCATATTGCTGTATGACATTTTATTTCATTTTATAACTTTAACAACAGCTGACTAAGGTATGCCTTATTACAATCTGTTACCCTATCATTAACATTCCAAACATCCAATTACAGAAATTTACTCTAACACCAGGATAACCTGCCTGTAAGTCGTGGATAACAGTGACCTTTTATGCTTTCAATTTAAATTGACTCAATTTTGGGAGATGAACTGAGCGTTTGAATTACAGTTTTCTAAAAAATACCATAAATGTTTGGATATAGCAGGACAGCATTTCCAACATCTTCTGTCATAAGGCACGTCCATATTTTCGCAATAATTGTAGTTGTAATTGCGAGAACTCGATTTAGTTGCGCGAATATCACATCCGCTTCGCCGGGAGTTGGCGCTCTGATTGCCGACCCCGTCAGCTTCCGTGAAACGGGCGACGAAACAATAAAAAAGCCTGTATCTACTATAAACTAAGGGGAAAATGCTGTGTATACATCAGTATTATTATCGATATTAAATAAACATGACAACTTAGATAATTAGCAAGTAGTAAACTCATTAAACTACCAAACTAGAAATAAAACCAACCTTCAACACAACTTACTGCAAGCAGCGGACTTCTGTGCTGAAAAATCTTTAACAAATAGTGGGTTATCAACAATAAACCAACAACAATGTGAGTTCTACCGCATATCCTAGACACAGTTAATGATGCTTTAATTATTATTTATTATTATTACTCTATAAATACCCACACTGTAATAATAAATAGAAAAAACCAATGGAAAACGAAGTAACACTACACTCAGATATCGAACTACCAATGAGAAATTTTAGGAGACACAAAGGGAGCGCTATAGCTCATGGCTACTAATTGAACTAACCTTGAAAACGATTGTTACAAAGATTGAAATTTTATTTAGGAATTTTTATGTGCATACAGAATGGAAGGGGAATCAGTGCCATAATTTTATGGTTTTAGTTCATTCCATAAATGAAACAACATTTTCTAATATCATTTTGGACTTTGACGTGCTATTTGGTTGACTATTTAGCTCATGAATTATGATCACTCTGGTATAAGATTATCGAGAATGTCAATCGCCACAATTTTATCGTTTTCGTTTTTTATTGCTCCTACAAGCAATTGTTTTTACGCAAGTTCGTCAGAACAGCGCCTGAAATATCTTTATAGCCTCTTTGGCCTAACCCTCAGTATACATTCGAAATCAACAATGGATGTAGTATTTTATCTTTAGAGAATGTGGAGCTCGAGTCACATTTATTTCCACAATTTAGCGAATAAAATTATTAAAGTCATATAATGCGCCCCTAAAATGCGCGTACAATTTTGAATGTCCAGTTCGGCATTTTAATTTCAACAGTCAAACAGATGAACATTGAAATTAAAGCGATTTGTGAGCTATGTTGTTTTATCTTTTCATTAAACTCTTTGGTAACGATTAAAGACAACAGAAGCAGCGGAAATTAGAATGCCGGACTTGACATTCATAATGGTAAGTATAAATTATGGATACTTTCATTTTTATAATGTTATTCGGTAAATATCCAAAATAAAAATAACTGGAGCTCTAGCTTCTCTCACCATAAACTCACGAGTAGCGAGGTTGATAAAATCTAGAATTCTCTTTATGTTTCTACAGAAAGAAAAACATTATGCTGCCTTTCATGTGCTGTGATATGTTAATGTGTTAAAATTCACACGTTTTGATTATAATAATAATAATAATAATAATAATAATAATAATAATAATAATAATAATAATAATAATGGACAAATAGAACAAATACTATCCTTTGCTATTTTTCATATCTCAAATCGTTTTGATATAAATTCATCTGAAAAGTATTAGATGAATCACATTTGGGTTCGCAAATTGGATTTGGCATCACTGAGCGAGATATTGTTGTTATTCCGTTGATTTTTAACAAAGATTATAAAACATGAGCACCGAACTTATTTGCGCTGTGGGATTTTCAAACTTATACCCTAAAATTGCAATTAAATTTTAAATTTATAAGTTAACCAAACGTAACATTAAACAGCTTTGTCATATGTTTTAGTACAAAATAGTTATTTTCTCGAAAACTGCAAGAGATAAAGATAAATGTTTTTATTATTTTTATTTACTTATTTTTTTCTTCCCATTATTAAACTGTGTTACCAGTTTTATGGCACTGAGATTCTTTCCACACTGTATAGAGTTTGCAAATGTTTATTTCCTTCCAGGCATAACACTTTTCTTTCGATTTTTTTCCCTTTTTTTTTTAATCTGAAATTCGACAGCGAACATTCCATTTGCTTTTAAATGTGCCAATTAACAATTAGTGTATGACAATTTACATATAATGCCGAAAAGTCTGTGCTATTGCGTTAAAACGACTGTTTTCACAACTTTTACATATTTTAAATAGCTTTTGAAATGTTTGACCTCAGTCCAATTATATTATAATAATTTTATCTACTTTACCGAGATATCTTTTCTTAAACCGATATTAGTGCATGATTTATAAAGTTAGAAACATTTTAAATTTTATACTATAGACAAATTTCAAGTAATTACTAACTATAAACAAGACTGCTGGCAGGAAAAAGGTGACTTTAAGAGTCAGTCACTTTTTTATAGTCATTCTAAACTGACCCCTCGTGTCTCCGTGTAATTTGATTATTTTCAAAGTTTTAATTCATTCAGTGGAGAGAAACAACCATCCACACGTGAATAGAAAAGTAAATAATAACCACACCATTTGCCTAGTAACAGCAGACAAGTTGCAAATAAAACAAATATTGCTTTGAATGATAAAGTCAAACCGAGCACCCAAAAAACCTTGGAAACCTTCACAGCAAACTCCACCACCGTGCACATGGTTCAGGAGAGAAAGAGGATGGAAAGGCCCTTCGTTCAACAATGTACTCGCTCATTAGAACGGAAGTTGAACCGGAACTTCCTTCTGCATGCGGCATATTATATTTAAGCTTCGAACCGAAAATATTTTTTATCAAATCCATCCGAGGCTGTTAACAATTCATTGCTGTTCCGTCACAAATCTTTTACACTATCAGACAATATATTTAGTGAATTTTAAATTGAACATTCTTGAAAACAAATTGTGACTAAATTGCAATATTTGAAGACAGAAGTTAAATTTAAAACTTGTTCTATAGAAATGTAATTAAATTATTTTTAAACTTTTGAATTTTCTTACTAAAAATGAGCTTAATTACTTAATTACAGCTTTAATTTTTTTTATTGTCTTTGTTAAGTGCAAGAGACATTTTTAAACGAGGGCACTCCATTAAAATCGTGTAAGAAATATCTAAATCCAAATCAAAAGTACAGAAAGATAAAAAATAAATAAAATACACACACGCACACACCCACACTCACACACGCTATAATGTTTGCCTACATGCGCAGGTTCTCTCCTTTGCGGTAGTGCTCAGAATTGTTCTGCCTTTGTGTGGGTACTGCACTCAATTCAGCCCCGTCTGGAAACAGGAGTAAGCACCAAACTGTAGTAGCCTTGCTGAGCAAATCTCGCAAACTACGAGACACATCATACATATCAAATTTGAAATCTTCAGAACCTGATTTCATGAGTTTACCATTTCACTACAGTATACTTCGTTAAAATACGAAATTTGTGGAGAACACTTTTTAAATATCAAACACTGTATTAACATAAGTATAAATACACACAACCTTCTGAAAACATTGAAAAACTTACCTAGGTAAATAGATAATGCTACTGCGCAGAGATAATTTTCAAACTACATGTCACATTATATCTGACGAACAGTTAGATCCCTTTTGAAGTGTTTAATAAAACACATTCCAAAGACGATAATATTGCTGAACCTTAAAGACATAAATTTGTTAATACAACACAGGAAACGTATAGAACATAAGTGAACGTAGTAAAGTACCTATTCATTAAAACTAACATTATATACTTGATAGAAATATTATTGAACCAAACCTATTTGGGCATTCGATAATTATTAACACTTCCCCCATAACTCTGGAAAAGTAGCAGTTTGAAATGTGTGCCGGTGTATGCGTCAGGATATAGTACCGCTTATTGCCAAAAAAAATTGTGTTGCTACGTCCCAGATGTAGATCAGCGCTGCGTCATTTGCTGCGGCGTGCTATTGAGCACAAAACATTGAAGTAGACTAACGTACTTGACATTATACGCAGAATAAATACTTTCTGAGCAACTGCTGCTGCTGGCTGTAGTCCCGATCGACAGCGGAGAAAGCGGAAATACTGTTTGCGTAACCGCTTGTAATAGTGTAAATATTGCATGTATTTTTTTTTTTTTTTTTTTTTTTTTTGTAGATCACGAAGGCGGTTTTCACATCAAATATTGCACATATGAAATGCTTGAGTTTTATGATATTAGGGGGAAATGATTTAATGGTTGCTCATTATTTATCTGGAAGAAAACAGTGTTCAAATTAATGGTGGACTTTTTTTTTTATAAAATATTGCTATTGTGCACCTAAGGATCTATTCATGGGCCTTTTTTTATTATTTATTTTTGCTTTGACAATCTGCAATTTTTGCTACTTGAATGGACAAACTCATGCTGATTCATACAGAGGATATTTTAGTCGCTTCACTTTAGGGCACTCATTCGTCCTATATTCCTGATCTGACACCATGTGACCTGACCTCTCCTTGTGCCATCATTATAAAAAAAAACCCGGATTATTCGTTATATTATTCGGCTCAATTAATAATTCAAAATATGTCATATTTGTATGAAGCTGCGAGCTGATGTAAGAAGTGCCTGTAGAAAAATAGGTGCTTGCTATGATGGCTGATTCCATCGAACGAACAAATGTATTGGGTTTAAGGCAGGGAAGGGGGATATTTTGAGAAGCAATAAAAACCGAAAGAAAGAATAATATAACATAGAAAAGTATAAAACAATGTTTAGCAAATACCGTTTTTTTTATTTGGTTTATTTACGGACGCTCTTTGACATCTCAGGTCATCAGCGTTCCATTCAATTCAGGGTGTGAAACGCGGAGAAACTTTGCTCAAAGGTCTCTTAACAAATGCCTTGCGTATTTGTTAACCACAGTGCAACACATGCATCTATAATATTATGAAATATCTGAAACTTACTGAGCATGTTTGTTTTCATTTTTCTATCTTTCTATTGGCCTAATGTGTATTTATTTAGGAAGCATTAACACATGTATTTCAAAAGCTAAAACACGCCTTAACTGTCACTTAAAAATCTAAAAGTTTGTACAGGATATTTAATCTTTTGTAAAACAAACTATCTTCAGTAATAACCACGAGTGATGATAAATTTTCGGTAATTTAATTGAGGTTAACGAATGTTTGTTATCATGATAATAATTTCGAGATCGACAACAAGAATGAGTTTGAAAGCTGAATTAAATTACCTAAGATAAGTTATAAGCAAGGAGGGGGTTTGGTAAGATAATTGCAATGCGAGAACGATGCTATTTTTTAATACTTTTTGTCTAATCATTGAACTGATTTGGCTTACAAGTTTGAACTTTCTGAAAACATACAGTAATTTTATTAGATTTTATTCCAAGAAGAATCGCTTAAGAGATCTAAATTAAATAAAATACAACTGAACACTATTATATAACAATTACCATTTTTGTATGAATTATGTCATATTTCGCGTTGTAATGAGAACTTATTTTGGGAGGCAGCGAGATGATTAAATCGGAGCAGAGATGATAGAATGCATATTATTAGTTTTTGTTCCAAGAAGGACTACGAATATATCTGTAATTAAATAATTAAAAACAAGTGAACATTTGAGGTTATAACAACAGTTTATAACACTACATTTAAAATTATAGTGCAAATTTACTCTTTTTATGTATTATTTCATTTAAATCATATTATTTAATGTTTTCATTGTAGTAGTTTATTTTACTATTGTTGTAATTAATAACAATTCCATTGTGAATTCGAGGTTTGGTTTTGAACAGAAAATGCATCAGAATATGCTTCCTAGATCCCTAGTCAAATCGAAGTAGAGATTATAAGAATAAAAAGATGAACACAGGAGAAAAAAAAAACTATCAGCTTAGTTTTTGAGCACCATACTTTAAAACTATCGATTAAGTTCCGTTCTGATTGATGTATAAGATATCAATGATACGCCACAGGGGCTGAAAGGCGCTCGCGTGCAATTATCCATGCATAAAAAAGATTTTCATTTTACAGTCCCTGAGAAAATAATGCGTTTCACAGAGAGCGACTTTAGAAAGTCGTTCTAAAGATACTGTTATCACTAAAAACCATTCTGGGACCCAGGAAAAGTATAGTAATATAATTCTATCATATAACATGCTTTAGTAAAAGTGGAAAAGTTGCGGATTATCGCTTAGTGTATTATCAGCAATGTTCCGCTTTGTTGGCAACCGTACTGTTACGTACAGGTGCTCTAAGCAAAGTTGATAGCTGATAGAATTTCAGGACTTCTGAAAGGTTTTTGGTTGCTATTTGGTTCAATTTTTTTCCTTCCTGTTCGTCATAATTTAGTGCTAAAACGAAGTTTCTTGTTAGAAACGAAAGGCGTTAAATATTAATTAATTCACAGACTACAAAAATCTATTTTATATAAATTGCAAATTTCAATAATATTAATTTATTCCTCTAAAAAAACGTACGCATATTAAAATTAAAGGAAATGTTTAGAAAATCAAAGATAAATTTTAATCACCAGAGTTAAATTATTTCCTGACGAAATTTCGACATAATGCATTTGAAATTAGTTCTTTAAATTTAATGTAGCATATAAAGTATGTTTATTAATTTGATTTATTATTTTTCAAGTACAAGTCTCTAAAATTATCAGCACTCATTTATCAAGCATATTTTTTACGAATGTCTAAAAACAGTTTAGGTTATGTGATTTCAAAGGGATTTTTTTAATTAAAGACATAAAACCTTTCGTCCTATTCGTTCAATTTTATTTTAATACCCGCTTTAAAGACATTTTCTATGCATATTACAAATATGCTACCATCAATATAATTTCAACTTTATACAAATTGCTTAGTTTAAAACAAGTAAATTCTTGGTCAGGTTTTACATTTATAAAACTCCCAAAACTCATATACATTTTTAAAATGTATTCCAATTCTTTTAGTGTTTTGTGCTTATGCATTAAATTTTGTGTATTGTTAACTGATAAAACATTATACACAATTCTGAACTTAAATATAGAAAAGTTTTAAATGTTTCAAATAAAATAAAATAGGCCTATTATTATAAATAAGAAAAATAGTAATAATAAACATAACTTTTTAATACAGCGAGTAAACCTTAAATTTTGATTGACGAACTGTAGTCTAATAACTTAAAGGTTGTCAAAATATAAATATAGGGTCTCCTGTTTAAAACACACATACTAAAAAGACTATAACTAAAAGATATATGTCATAGAATAACATATGCAGGTATATAGATTTGGTAGTGCAGATCTTGCAATTTATGTAACAATGGTCATGGAGATTGAGAAATAAATAAATAATATAAATTGTTATTTTGTTAAGTTAGTAGAGCTATGTGGACGATTGAGCAGAAAATCTCGTGTGCTCTTTAGCTAGCAGAACCAAAGTCTGTACATTGTCATCGAAAATGAGTTTTTGATTTAAGTGAAAGTCATATCTTTTTATATATGTGCGTGTGTTTTAAGCGATACAGCCTCTATTTAAACGCATTACCCGGTTATGAACAGTAAATAAGGAAGGAGATCTGATGTAGCAAGGTTTTTAAATAAAAATCAAAAGAAGCATTCGCAAAACCGAGATTAAATTTTGGGAAGAACTCGCAGGAGATAAATGGAAATACTGCAGTTAGAACAACCAAGGAGAAACGCAAGACGTTTTAATGTTCACTGTGATTAATTGCTCTCTGTGATCTTTGTCGCAAGTCCATGGCAATAACCGCGCAAACGACTGTTTTACAGGCACATTTATGCATCGTACGCTTTTAATGTTTTTGTAATGCAGACAGATTTCAGCGCATGTCGTAACATGCCGTTTAACAGCCGTTACATTGGAGTGTTCCTCATAAAAAGCTACCGCAGAAAAATACTTTGTAACGCCAGTATCGCTAAGTGAAACACTTAAATGTGTCCGGCGACCTGTTACACAAGGAAGGGGCATAACAAATGACAAGAGTTCAATGCGCGTTACTTTGATAGAACTTCCGCATGCCTCGCATTTTCGCTCGCTTCAAAGAATGCAACCACTGCGTGTACACTTTCTGCATTAACTAGCGATCCTGGTGGAGAGAGATAAATTACAGAACGTAGGCTATACACTTAGCGTTTTAAACACTTACTGTTGTTTATTTGAAGAATTTGGCAATTAAATACCCTCACATTAGTATGACCAGTATGGAATATAGAACGGCTTGTAGGAATCTCTACAGGGCTTCCCAAATAAGACCACTAGAAAACATTCAGCGTATGGCTGCAAAATTTGTTCAAGGAAGAAGAAGGCACGGGGATGAAAATATTAAAGCTCTAGGCTGGAAACTACTGGAGAAGTTAGGGGGGGGGGGGCCAAAGAAGACGCTTCTGCTGGGGAAGTTATGGCCATATAATTTTTCTACTCAAGAAATTGTTTAACAGCATATGGTAATTGCAACTGGGAAACACTACAGAGAAGTCCTGAAAAATTCTGCAAAGTCACATTATACACAAAAGGCCACATTTCCACAAGCTGGATACTGTATCACGATAATGCACGGCCGCACATCGCAAATGTTGTTGTTGAATATCTCACAGAAATCAATGTGAAGTGTGTTCTACATCCTCCCTATACTCCAGATTTAGCCCCTGCGACCTTTTCTTTTTTCTGAATTGAAGAATCGCCTTTGGGAAGGCATTTTCCATCATCAAAGCAGTGGTAAACGCTGCGGAGGCGATTCTGAAAGGCCTGTCAACGAAGCACGTATGCTGTCCAACGTAGTATGCATTTTGTATTGATAGCTTTGCCTAAGCTTCACAGAAGCGAAAATAAAGTTGAGTATCGCTTGCTAAATATTCTGCATTGTATGAACTTTAGAGTTAATAAAACCTCTTTTTATTCCATTGCTTTTCTTTTTAATAAATCCTTGCTTTAATTTAGTTCATAAGTGCCTGTTTTAGATTTATTTGCTTATTTACTATAGTCGTATTTTCACTTACCTTCATTAATAAACATTTTTGGCTTCGTTTAAAGGACTGGCGATTACTTGCCTCTCTCTGTCTGTTGTAACAAATAATAACTTCATACATGAATATCTTGTCTCTTGCTTTACGCTTTGGACTTCCCCACATGATCATGGCACACGATTACAGCAAAACTTTATTCAATACCACATCGTTAGACATCTCTGTACACAGCTTCTTTCTCAGTAGCCACTGCTTGATCTTGGAATTCATTGTCACAAGATATCAGGGGTAGTTGCAGTTTTAACTACCTTTAAATCTATATTATTTAGACATTTAGTTTGTATGCTGAACTAGGAGCCTCGGTTTAATTTGCTCATGTTAATTATTATTTCATATCCATGCTTAGAGAACACCTTGGTCTAGAGGCTAAGAGCTGCTAACTGCTGGATGGGAGGCCCGGGTTCGATTCTGATTTTTCTAAGTTAGGAAAGTCTGGAAAGGGTCCACCCAGCTTAGTGAGGATAATTGCGAAGCGGGCCCGTGGAGAGGTGGCAATTTTCGATATAGGCAGCCGCGTTGGTAAGCAACCGGCGGGAGTCAGCGTACTGATTATATGCCCCCGTGCAATACTGCTCTCTATCAATGAAGTCGTAAGACGGAGGTAGAGAATGCAGAGGTCGCTGCGGCAGACATAAAGTTCACTACGGGCTGTAGCGCCAGGGAGAAGATTCATGCTTAGAATGCTAACTCTGCCAGGGTTTATGTCATTTCTCTAATACTTAATATATTTCCGGTTTGTTATTGCTTATCTCATTCATATTGTACATACTTAGATTATTTTACATAATATGCGTATTGATATTGTTTTCTTTCTCTGTGCTTCTCATCCTCTGTTTCTCAGTATTGTCTTTACAATTTCTCTCAATCAATTGATACATATATAATTATTTCTTCTTTTATATGTGTTCTTATATATTCATTCACGTATTAGCGAAATCCGAAGGAAGGTAAGCTATTGCGATTCTACCCATGAAACGTTTTTTTTAAACATTTCATCAAATCTCCATTGAACCTACCTACTAGGCACCGAAAATGACAATGAAAAAACGATATATATATATATATATATATATATATATATATATATGTGTGTGTGTGTGTGTGTGTGTGTGTGTGTAGTATAACCATCAATTAACAAACTATTCGTCGAGTTCGTTAACCACCGAAATTAGATAATTGGAATAGGGATTAACCTATAGAATTTTTTAAAAATGTGAAAAAAAAGCAGCCGAATTTTTTTTTAACGAAACTCGGTATATTTCTTTAAAATAAACGAATAAAAATAGTTTCTAAAAAGCAAACCCATAGGGCTATTATGAGTGGGAATTAACCTAAACCCAAAATTTAAAAATCGCTCTAGCGTCACCAATATTTGTTTCTTCACAACAATTTCTGTATACATCATTTAAATTAAATAAGGCAAAAATATTTTCTGAAAATTGGGGAAATTTGACCTTTAGGAGTATGTGTATACTGGAAAACCGAAATTTAAAAAACACTTTTTCGTTTAATTTTCTCTATATTGTTTTAAAACAAATTAATTTAGCATATTAACTATATTGCATATATTTTATATAAAACAAAAGCATTGTCGCGAAGATAGCAAATGTGAAATATTAATTTAATATGTGCTTCAGAATTATATTTGTTTTAAGAGCGCTCTTTAATAGCCTTCAGAAAACGTTTGCATTACATGTTTTACTACAATAACATTTAAATTACATTTCAAAGCCAATGAAAATCGATGAAATTTTCGATTGTTTATTGTTTGTATTTGCTTAGTACATTGTAATTGTTTTTAAATAGTAATATGTTTTTGTTTTATTGAAGTATATAAATAACGTCTTGAATACACAATGTAACTCGAAACCTTCTGTTATCTCTCTATTTAATGAATCAAGGGCTCAGTTCATAAACATGATTACATTTAAAAATGTTTATAAACACACACACACAATTTAGTTTTATTTATCAGTGTTCAAATATTTCATTTAATTAATAGTATTCCATTAATTTTTGTGGTTTAACCTCAATAATAACAATTCTAAAAATGTCGTCTCTCTTTTGTAATACTTATAGATTGAGGGAATTCTAATTTTATTCCCCTAATACCACATAGTAATGCCTTAATTTATTTCATTCCATTAATTAATAAAGCCGTTATTTGGATTTTATATTATATTTTAAATGCTACTCTACTAGGTGAGAAATACGCATAGTTTACGCGTTCCTGCTTGACCTACTTTTTTATAATTTATTGTTTTAACCTGGTTGAGTGTAAGAGAAGGCTTTGCATACCAAAAACTATTATTATTATTATTATTATTATTATTATAAACAATGTTTAACTGACCTTTGAAATTTTCCGTATAATGTCATCTTTTCTGTGGTTTAGTAGAATATCTCCAAAATAAAACTCGCCAACCACCGATATTTCGTTGTAATGAGGATAAAAAAAATGTTGAGCTTAATCGCTAAATGCATCATGCATATCGCTGAACTAGTAAGGTCCTTAATGGTGGCGCGCCATATAGGAAAGGATTAACAAAGAGCTCAACTGTATATCACACCTCCGCACAATATAGGAAATGGGGACCTAATTGTGAAATTACTGATATATTATTCAGTATCTGTTGTGATGGACGTTCTTTTTGCGGCTGTGCACTTAGGATACCTATTACAACGTCACGCAAAGCGTGGACGTAATGACCACGTAGACGAACCAGGCAGGTATCGGAAATGTCATTAGCGTTAGCGTTTCGCAAACCAACAAATGGTAAGCGCTCTTTTTATCCTTGCCATTATCGAAATCAATTCATGATGTTCTGCATCGTTAATTGCTGTATTTCGACATGACTGATGGAATTCAGATAGTGTTTATTTTGTAACTGCACCGCGGTACAATTATTTACAAAGGGCAGTTGAGGGAACTGAGAGAGTAACACGCATTGCGAATTTGACTATATTCCTTATCGCTAATAAGTGCTAAGTTAGGTTAGATACGGGGATTAACATGCTACACTCAGGGGACCCCCCCCCAAAAAAAAAAAACCGGGCACTTTTACATTTGCTTGTCATTAATTTGTTGTCATGGAAATATGTAGGCTTTGGTGAATGCTTTTTGTTTATAAACAAGTCATTGTAACCGAATATTCCAATGATTGTACACAGTCTCAGATACCGAAAATTTGTCTTAACTATTTTTGCTTCTTTATCATTATTTCTTTATTTTTACATATTGCAAATATAAATAGGGTTGCCACATTTCAATATAAAACAACGAGTCTTGAAGATGTGACTGGAGCTGTAGCCCTAAACGATGATGGACGCAGTGTATGTAATGAATAAGGCTAGAAGCACAGTCCATAATGCCTTAAAGGGGTTAGAATATACCAGAGGACCAGGTTTGGGTCGTCCGAGAGCTACAAATCAAAATGAAGACAGATACATGATGTTGGAGCGCAACCTGCCAGCTATGATTGTAGCCCAGAAATTTGTTAATATGCAGGGACGCCCGATTTCGGCCAAAAAGGATAGAAAAAGATTGAAAACAAATGAAGCGATATTAAGTAGACCTGCAACTTGTCCCAGATTGCTCAGAATGCACAGAGTTGAACAATTGCATTTTGCAAATGATCATAGGAGTTGAAGAGATGGACAATAGAGCTGTGTTCTATTCACAGACGAGTTCCATTTCAATCTGCGGTCACCTGATGGACATGAAAGAGATTGGAAAAGGAGGGGTGAGCAATTTGCACAATGCTGCATTTCCGAAAAGTTACCATTTGGAGGTTGTGAAGTGATGGTTTGGGCAGGAGTATCTATGGGTGCTCGTACTGAGCTAATTTTAGTAGAAAATGGAAGTCTAACAGCTGATGGGTACATAAATTAATGTTTGGCTAATCACGTTACACATTTGGTCCATTTACAGGCGATAATTTTCTTTTAATGTATGACATTGTCCACATGGTCTCAGAAAGTATCTCCAAGAACTGGGAATCCGTGTTTTACCATGAAGGAGTCCCGACGTGAATCCGCTTGAACACGTGCGGGACACGCTGGAACGTCGTTAAGACGACTGCCGCTGCCAGAAACTTTACAGTTGATGCTTCTTGAAGAATGGGAGCTTATTCTTCAAGCAGCCATTGCTAACCTGATTGAAAGCATGCCAAGACGTTGAATGCAGTTCTTCAAGCAAGCTGATGGTGACACCCGTTATTAAAATGAGTTTTTAATACTTCAAGCACCGAAAAAATGTACTCATAATTGAAACAAAGCTTGTCATTGTTTTACGTCCTTTGTAACTTTTCTCACCAGAATTAAGTTTTTGTTTGTATTGTTGTAATCTAAGGTGCTTAATAAAACAATATTTTGTTTAAATGGTATTTTTTCATTTTAAAGTTATTAAGAACTAAATGTAAGAATTAAGAACCAAATACAATCAAATATAAACGTGTCCTAGTTTTTCTGTGCCTTAGTGTATATTGAAGAGTTGTAAAAACGTTTGTCATATTACATAATAATAATAATAATAATAATAATAATATAAAAATAAAAATAATAATAATTTAGGGTACTCCCTTTGCTGGCATTTAGACGGAAGCCAGAACCTATTCAATGTACCGATTGTCGCTACTGCAGAGCTTGCAGATGAAAGCGTACAAAGGTTTGAAGATGTGGTGTCAAAGCATATCGCCCTCAAGATGTTTCGTAAGTTTGAATAACTGGCATAGATTAAAATTGTGGTGTGACATGAAAGGAATGCTAAAGAATGTTGTGGGGATCTATGGGAAGCTTGTAGCAATGGGGTCTTGTCATCAGACTGTATGGTTTCGGTCACTTCGTATTTGGGTTGAATTAGATTGATAGAGACAGAGGAGTACATTTTGGTACTTCAATCTTGCTTAATGACTGGCTGTTAGTGCCTATGACCCTAATAAGAGCACACCGTAGAGGAAGAGATAAGTTTAGCGAGACATTGGGCAATACAGGGACGATGAGTCACGTTCTTAAACGAGTCGCGGACAAATACAGCACCTTGATGCTGATGTAGCCCCCATCCAAAGAGTTCGAGCTCCTTAGAAGGGCCGCTTCCATTCAAGAAGTCACGGTAGAAATATTTTCAAAGATCAAGCCACTGTCATACCGCGCCAGCAACAGCCCACTTTTCCTGTCACTTTCGGCCCTGTAACATAACCAATGAAATGAAATAAGATAGGGGAAAATTCATGAAATGAAAATACCCATGCCAGCATCCAGCATACTAACCTATCCAAAGTGAAACCACGGAATAAATAAATAAATAAATAAATAAATAAATAAATAAATAAATAAAACATTGCCAGTTCCATTCTCCCGAATGCGAGTTCCAAGCGTTATCACCTTAGTCACCCAGTTCGGTAACTTTGTGATAGGTTATATTGCCCTGGCACTGCAGTACCCCACGTGAAGTTGATGCAGAGATCAGAGAGATGAGATGGAAAGGCGATGACAATAAAGGAGCCGACAGTGTTTCACGCTTTGAAAGACTCCATACTGATGAATACTTTCATGCTACCACACTACTGGCATGAATTCGCCGAAGTATTTCCTTGGTAAAGGTCAACATTCATTCCCTTTTGTGGGAATTTAGTCCAAGCATCTTCATTCTTTCGTAAAAGCTTTCTTATTCGTCGAGGTCACATAAACCAGTTCGAGGTTTTTTGATTTCGTTTTTAGCTTATTTTAGTTAAAGTTACCATGATATTTTTTGTATTTTGTTTCATACGATAAATTGAAACAGTTTGGGAAACGGTAATTTACGTCATTGCAATTATTTTTCCAAGTCCTCTATTATCAATATATAAATTGCATTATGTTGCGGCAGTTCTTTCTTGCCTGATATTTTTTTTTTTATTCCTTTCTTTATTCTGTTTATCTGGCCTAGCCAGGCTATGATTGGTTCATCTCCTATCAAAGTTTGCAAAACTATAACGTAACATCTCTGACAGGAGGATAAGCTGTTGAGATAGTCGTGACTTATAGGCACTTCTTTTCCGCTTTCTTTTCAAAATTGTTAGGCCCGGAGGCTTCTCCGAAGAATAAGCTCTGTGACCCAGTACCATACATCTTAAAGTTTTGTTGTAATGTAGTATAATGTATGTGGCTATATAAGCGTAAAGTTGCCTTTTGTAATGCCCTTAATTAATAAGTAGGAAACTTGGATTTGCAAAGCCAGTGAATAACATTTAATTATAATTATGGGCAACATTCCAGCTAATTTATTCTATTTTGTTGGGACAATATTTTCAAAACTTGTATCTTCTTGCAATAGACATTGCTGATTTACAAGTTTGCTATTAATATCAAAATTATTCTATGTGTTTATTGTATTTAAAATTGGTATTGTTTAACAAATCATTTTGAACTGTAAATCATTTTCTCTGGTTATTGTAAAGTTGCCGTTCTATGCTCGGGGTTTTTCTTCCAGTACATTTACAAAAATAAAACGTGAACTAACATTAACGAGGGGGTGGTGAATCTTGGAAAATGAGTTTAAATACCTTCATACGTAGCAAAATACATCATGAAAAACCTATCCTATATTGGCATAAAACTATTAGGTTGCGTATTTAATGAGTGGGGTTATGTATTTTAAATGCTCGTAGGGAAATCGTCGTATATTTTTATGTATTTGTCCATATAGTCTGTTTAGTAAGCTGTCTGGCACAGTTTAACACAACACAATATTTTGAGATTACAAACTAATAAATGCATTGCAATATTGTTTAACACTATGTGGGGATATATTCAGCAATGATTGTCTCGGTTTATGCTTAATCCTGGAGAAGTTTTATATCTGCAGCCAATTGATTGAAAACTATAGTCCTAATACGAAAGAGTCCTTATTAATATGCTTTGTCCTAAATTGTAACTGGTGCATATTCAGTTTACTTCTAGCTTTATATGTGTGAATATCATTATTACCTACATCTTTTATAGCAAATGAGAACAGTACAGCAATTGATTGAAAGTATTTTTATGCACAACATGAGCTATTCATTTTTTGGTGGGAAACTTACAAACTGACTAGGAGGTACAGTTATTTTTATGCAAAGTTGGTAAACTGGAATAGTCTAGGTTCGATTTTTTCTCCATATCATAAATAGCACATACGAAACACGAGTTTATTGTTCAGTATGCTCATTCTGGTTAATTGCTGTTATTTATGCTGCGCTATTGCCACGTCATCACGGACACCATTAGCATCCTACTGCAATGAATCGCAACCATCGCACACGCCACTTTTATATTTAACGAGCTATTTACTTGCTTTAGCGAATTCCGAAGGAATGTAAGCTATTGTGATTATACCGATGCAAAGATCTTTCACTAACCTGTCCAAATTAGTATCAATCGTACCTGCTAGGAGGCACCGTAAGAGAGAGAAAAAAATGTGTCATTATATATACTGAGTGAGGCATAGTGTCCTGGTCATTTTACTCTCAAAGGAAGGAAAATATCGAAAAATGATTCAGACAAAATTTGAAGCATTCCTAAGGAGACATAAGATAGCGGCCTTAACTCACCCTTTCTCAATGTCATTTCAAGATAATTTTTTTTTTATCCAAATGGAATGGTGCATTTTTTCCGGGAATGGAAAGAACATTCAATTTTCAGTATAAAAGTTTCAGTGCATCTGTGCACTTTCACTTCTCTTTTATTTTGTTATTGCTATGAAGCAAACTCATTTGTTTATACGCAGATGCTCATTTGTTGACATCGGTACACAAACAAATGCTCATCATTGCCAATTCAAACCTCAAACGATATTATTCTCAGTCAGTTCCACTTCGTTTTCAATTATGGATGTTCGATACGCGATCAACGAGAGGATCAACATGATTTACATTTATGACAAAGCTCATAGGAACGCTAGAGCAACTTGCAACCTATACGGAGATCAATAAGAGATCGGAGGAGGCAGCCATCTGTTACAAATTTTCACCAACTTGCGAAATTATTCTCCGAAACAGGAGATGTCGCACCAAAAAACCACCATCGAATAAGAAATGCTACGGGGGAAATTAGGAAGTCCTGTATTAGCAGCAGTTGTCGCTAATCCTCACGTAAGCACCCGTCAACTGGAACACGATTCGGGAATCTCTCAAGGGAGTGTTCTTCGAATACTTAAGCGTCATAAATACCATCCATATCACATCAACCTACATCAAGCCCTTCATTGAATGATTTTTCAGAAAAGTTTTGAATTTTGTCAATGGAATCTACTACAAATTAAAAATGGCAACTTTTCCAACATTTGATTTTCTGATGAGGCGACATTATGCTCAAGCAAACCGGCATAGCATGCATTATTGGGCAGTAGAAAATCCAAGATGTCTACGGGAAGCAGAGCATCAGCAGCAATGGAGTGTGAATGTTTGGTATGGCATTTTGGAATTCCGTATAATTGAACCATACTTCATTGAAGGTAAACTTAATGGACAGAAATACAGAGTTTTTGGACCGAGAACTTCCTGTGTTGCTTGAAGATGTGCCCCTTGTGGACCGGGCTGCTATATGGTATCAACACGATGACGCTACATCTCATTACTTAGCTGTAGCTCCAGAAATATTAAACAGAGAGTTTAATGGATGGTAGATGGATAGGCCGCAGAGGACCTATCCACTGGCCTGCACACTCTTCGGATCTCACTTCTCCATACTTTTTCTTATTTTTTTTCCTACTTTTTTTGAGTAGTGTTTAACGCCCGTTCTTACTACTGAGGCACAGCAGGCGGTGGACACTGATGATACATGAGATGAAATGATAAATTGGAAAAGGATTGTTTTTTTTAAAGGAAGGAAACGTTCCAGGCCTAAGTTTAGGGTACCACCCCGGCATTTGCCCGTTATAAGGACTGAGGAAAACTTGGAAGAAACCCCATTCAGGGAGGACGATTTTGGTGGGATTCGAACCCCAAACCTCGCGCTCACGAGTCCACGCTTCAAAGACCTCGGCCACCCGTGGCGGTTGATAAAGTTTATGAAGAAGTACCAACTACACCTGGTAAACTACGTAAACAAATTAGGAATGTCTGCGCAAGAATCAGCGAAGAAATGTTGAGACATGTTGAAGCACGTTTTCGGAAATGCATCGAAGTTAATGGTCATACTTTCCAGCATTTACCGAAGTGAAATTGTTTGTAGTGTGAACATGACATTGTTTCAATTATGGTTATAACTGTACTTTATTGTACAGTAAAGTGAAAGTGACTGAAAGACATTTGCTGTCTTATTTGTCCAATATCACATCACCCATCACCCCTAGCTGATAGATGTTCTAGAACCTTTATACTGAAAATTAAATGTTCTTTCCATTCCCGAAAAAAATACAATATTCCATTTGAAAAAAACAAATCGACCTTGAAATGGCATCGGGAAATGCATTTCAAGGACGAGTTAAGGCCACTATCTTATATCCCCTTATGAACACTTCAAATTTTGTCTGAAGCATTTTTCGATTTTCCCTTCGTTTCGGAGTAAAATAGTCGCGACACTATAAATGCCCCACTATATATATTTAAATTTGTTTTAATAATTCAAAATCATACCGCTTTAAAATATATCAAAATAAGCGATAAAATGAAAATATTCAAATAATAGTAAAATCAGAAAATGTAAAAATTAATTGCAAAGCTTCCTTAAACAGCTAGCAGGCCATTTCATTATAATTTATTGTATCGGATAATAGTAACTTCAAGATGGTAGCATGCTACATTAAATAATAATACTTAATAACAACGCAATGTATATTTTTTGCATTTAAACATTTATTGTTTACGTCCATTCTTTTGCAAAGAATATATATATATATATATATATATATATATATATATATATAAAAGAATATTGAAAAATCGCGAATGGAATGGATATAATTGGTAAAGAAAATATGTAAAAACAGTTATATTAATCTAAGGGGTCTGCTTTAATGAATAATCATTTGGAATGAATGCTAACAAAATTTTGAGATGAAAACTATAGAGTTTATACTATTCATGTCTAATAAAATTACTGTATTCCAGGATTTAGTTTTCATTACTTTAGCATACTCGACATCTTCAAGTATGTACATTTTATAGCTTAACAACAGAATTTTTCTATACATGTCAACAATAAATTAGCTCAAAACCGCCAGATGTCTCTTCATTCTTTTGCAGCAGACCGTTCGTTTCATTCACCATACGGCTGCCATCAACAAGAGCAATAGTCAGCAAGGAACATTAAGCCAACCGTTTTTAAAAAATAGAGAAGATCTCTACACAAGTTTATTGCACATACGGCCTAATATTTTCTTTCATTCTTTTTTAAAGAGAAGCAGCCTTCAGTTCCTAAATATAAACCTCGCAGCATGTGTTTGCTGTAGAAACAACTTAGTTGCTTCTTTATATGTGTTTGTTTTCTTTTCAGATGCATGCCGCATTGAGGGATAAAATAACGTTTGTGCGTGGATGGATGAACGGCGATGAATAAAGGTAACACTCTGACTTAGTTAACTAGAGCACATGGCTAGTGTATTTAAGATACTCCACTGACTTTCATAGCCGTCACCTCTCTCAGGGCGGAATGTCTTTCTGCATCTTTTGGTGTCTTTAATTTGTTTCCACCTTACATAAAGGGAACTCATTTTGTACTGTGTGTATTGTTGAAGTCAACGTCAAAAGGAATTTCAAAAAAATTATTAATGATGACAAAATTAATAGATTATGAATCAAACCTGAAAGTCAAAAGAGAAAATATAAGGTGACCAAAAAGGTTCTTTCGAACGTTTCAAAGCATAATATTGTGAATAAAATAATATCTTAGGTATTAAATTTGGTCGTTATCGCTATCGAGGACTTTCTGCTAACGTAATGAAAGCTATGAATTCTATTGTAATAAACTTCCTTACGACGGGAAGTAAGCATTTCATCCAGCGCAATTTCAAGATCCGCAAAGGTTCAGAATTACTGTTGTCGGAGGTGATTATCCAAAGAAAGGAAAAAAATTATCTGATATCTAGAATGTCTAGAAAATACGGTGGGTGCATTAGCGTCTTCCAACCAGACGGATAATGCTTAGCTTTATGTGGTTTTGCGAAAGAAAAACACCTTTGCAATTCAAGATTGCAGGCTCTTTAAGTTTTCAGCTTTTCATGATCACGTTTCCATCTGGCCAAAGTACACAATGACGTTGATAGCTTAGCGTGCTAGCAGCAACAGTACACCAAAACAGAGCATAAACTTTTTGGTGCACAACTGGTTTCGGGTATTTGGGAATAGATTCATGGGCTATGATGGAATGTTGTAGGGAATCCACTTCTCATCGCATGTCAGCAGCCTATCAATAAAGAGAACCTTCTGCTGACATGACAGCAGTGCAACAGGCGTCAGTTCATGTCGCCTTTGGAACCATGTCAACTCATGTGAAATCCAGCGGTTGAGTTTGTGTTTTTCTTAGCTGATATAGATGGAGCAGTATAATTTCTTCACTGACGTTGAATTGTTGAGCCACGTCCTCACAAGTTTGACTGATGTTCGCTAAGAATAGTTGCTAAGAATTTTTGTTATGCATTGTTTTCCTGTCCGAGGCTCATCCTCCAGGGTTTCGTTGCCTTTCTTGAACTTGATGAACCATCTTTTCACAGCAACAGCAGCATGGAATAGCTCCAGTTTAAATTCATACAGTACGCAAGTTGATATAATAATCTTCAGGGCGGTCATGTTTGGCCGCTATTCTCGAAATTCTGGCTAACACTAGGAACAATTGAATCTACCAGTTTAACAGTGTAAATCTGAGAAACAACTAATTTCCGAATTGGCTTTACTTGTTGAGCATTTAATTGTTGCCAACACTTGAAATTTGAGTATCGCGAAAAAATCAACTGAATTTTTTGTTCAACTACGTAAATAAATGGAATAAATTGCCGCATTTATTATAAACAAACTATTTATTATATACCTACTAAGGGATAGTAAAGTTCTTTAAGTTTACGTGCATTACGAATATTTGTGTAATAACCCTGTGTTCACGGCATATATGCAAGCGATAAACAAGTTCTTGTTATCATTCTTATAATAAATACATAAATTATTTGCAATCACTTAGAATAACCTTATACATTAAAAAACTGTATTTATAAACGACTTTTTTTTTATATTTTGCGAATTTTTTTCCTAACAGACAAATGCAGCGGAACGGCGCGGTTTTTACTAGGATTATACGGGAAGGGTCGGTAAACAGCTCGGTGAAACGTCAAGAATTAATTTCAAGAGTGGTTGATGTATATGCAAGAAAATGCACCGGTGTATTGAGCTTATATATAAACAAATTTAAGGAAGATGCTGCAATTGAAGTAAAAAAGCTATAAATGGGGCACCTTTTTGCTTACTTTTAATTTTAACATTATTACTTTCACAGTGTGTAAACAGTACCTCATTCACAGAACACAATGCAAAACTTATTGTTTTGGCCAAAGAGTCTGACAATAACTTTAAATATTTTATTTCATTTATTGCATTGATTTTTTTATCTTAATTTTTGGGCATTAATTTTGGTTTTTGTTACATATAATTTTGCTTTTGAGCTGCGTTTTAAGGCATTAGAATAGAACTCTTAGTTGGTCTATAAAATGACATATTTAAACAGGTATTTTGACAATCCTTGTAAAATACTTTGTTTGGCGTGATGCATATGGCGAAGAGCAAAACTCAGTTTTTACAAATCGTGCCGAGTTTTTGAACTAAGGATTTAGAACATGTCATCCAATTATAAAGGTCCCTTGCTTTAAGCTGCGAGAGAATCTGTTATATTTCCTTGTTATAGACGCAATAATTCCTGCGAATTTTCGGAGCGATGACACATTGCGTAGGTTAGGTTCATGACGTCACTGGCTTCGCGCCAACTTCCATTACTCCCGAGAGGATCTGCATCTGATGGACATTTCTCGATCATTTACTACGGCATGGGAGGCTCTGAGGATTATGGAAAATTACACATTTAATCTAAGACTTGATTGTTTTTATTTCAGTACGAAGCATTTTTACGTGATGCAGCCGAGCCGATTGTTGTGAATTACTGTCAGCAAACATTAGAAGTTGCTTTATATTTATTGCTTGTAATATGACTGGTTCTCTGTTTGAGTAGTGTTTAACGCCCGTTTTTACTACTGAGGCACCGCAGGCGGTAGACACTGATGATACATGAGATGATGATAAACTGGGAAAGGATTTATTTTAAGGAAGGAAACGTTCCAGGTCTAAGTTTAGGGTAACTTCCCGGCATTTGCCACTTATGAGGACTGAGGTAAACCTGGAATAAACCTCAGTCAAGGAGGATGGTCCTGGTGGAGTTCGAACCCCAGACCTCCCGCTCACGATGCCGCTCCTTAACGACCTCGACCACCTGTGGCGGTTTCGAGAGTGTGAAACTGTTCTATGCACTTCGGAATATCATTTAAGTGAAAGGAGACTGGCGTAGGTGAACAAGGTAAACGCAATTAAAAAACAATACGTACAGCTCAGACATCTAATTTCTTATACGTAGAATGTAAGGAGCTATTAGGGGAACCATTCCCAACTGTGTACGCGTCTTCTTCATCCGAGTGAAATCAATTGCGTCACAGGTGCTTTTTAAGCTCAGAAAAAGCGTGAAAGTCGCAGGGAGTGAAACGATTTTCACGATTTTCACTGTGATGAACTTCTAAAAAGTCCAAACGCTCGTAGAAAGGTAAGAGCTTCCCAGAGCAAGAGGAAACTGTTCCTATATAGGGTGGCTCAAGCTATCCGGGCTCAAATCCCTTCGGGACGGCCATTCTGACCTTAGGACTTTTGTGTTTTCTTCTGTTCATCAAATTCTGCGAATGCTAGGATGGATCTCTCCTAATCACGAATCTTCCTTTCCACCATTTCATCTGCTTTCATTACAGGATAAAAGTGCGAGGTGATGTAGGCTACTGTTGTGTGTGGATTGACAATGCTTTGCAATTTGGAAATATTTCTGCACGGCGTCTGGTTGGAAGCGGCCCGAAATCTTTGGAGGGTGCGCTCCACCAACGTCGAGTTGATCTATCGAGAGAAAATGTTAGAGACTCCGTCTATATCCGTGCTTGACCATCCGTGAATCCTGGCCATCCTGTGTATCCCTAAAACGCTTAAGTGACATTGCGTTTCGCAGTAAAGGGCACAAGGACACGTGCCCTCTTTTTAATTCTGAACCATAAATACCTTTAATAAATTGTCTACTCAGAAAAGATTATAGAACTTCTTAGAGGCAAGCCCTCAACGTTTCAGCACCTACATTGTAGTATACAAGTGGGCGAGCGGTTTAAACGGCTTCTGCGAATGCAAACAACTTGGGGTGTGTATGTGTGAAGAGAACGGACTAGGGCACATTCTCCTTGTGCCCATGCTTAGCGGGCAGAATGCGTTAGTTTAGAAGGAGTTGTTATGAAGTTAGTGGGCAAGGAGATGAGAAGAGTGTCACAGTGAAGTTTCACTAAGGGCACCCTGAATCTGTGAACTTTCCACGCACATGCGCACTGAGCTTGTCCTCCCTATCGTAGCGCCTGCAAGAGGATAGCGATTTGTCCCATCAGCTGATTGTTCTTTCGCGTCAATAGCACACGAGGAATGTAAATTATAAGAAAATTCTTCCTCTGTAAAGGAACTCAATTCACGTATCATTAAATTAATTATGTTTTAAAAATAACCAGCTTATAGTAAATAAGAGTAAACCTGAAGGAGAGAACCTTAATGGGAGGAGGCTTAAAGTTATGAGATTAAATCGACAATTTTAACACTTCTGCCCATCACCGATTAGTTGAATGTGCTAACACTGTGCCAAAATAAGTAATAAAAAAGTGGTGTCAGGGACAGTTATTGAAACATACTGCTGCACCTTAGGTATTCATATTTATTGTTGACATTAATTTTTGTTTCTGAACAAAAGTACGTAGCGAAACTATTAACAAAGATCTGAAATTCACGAGAAACTTAAGTGAAAGTGAATATGTTTACTAAAGAAAACATTCTTTAGTAAACATATAATGAACATTTTACGTCAATTAAAAATGGAATATTGGTACAAAAATTACTTTTGACTATATTTTCGAGAAAAGCGAAAGTCTTGTGCTAATTTTTTTAATTGCCTGCCAGTATATTTTTTTAGATCTGTGTGATAAATTCATATTCGTGGATTCTATGGATTTTATAAGTTGTGTCCCACCAACTAAAATGTGTACGAACCGCCACTGCCCTAAGCGCATCCCTTCCTCCCGGAGATACCCCCACTGGGGGCATAGGCACAAACGGCCAGCCCTTGAGCAAAGCTGAAGTACCGAAATGTCCTCCTCCATCTCGACCAATCCAAATGTTCCTACAGCTGTTTTAATTTGAATAAGCTTATAGATTCAAGGTAATAAATCAACCTTATAATTTGTTTCATTAATCTTCTATGGGATAAACCAGAAGCTTTCGTGAGGGATAACTTTAGAAGATATCTCATCCTAGCAACTTATTCCGACCGGAAATTGGACTCAAGCTGACCAACTGACACATTGCCTAGTTACGAGCATAGGAGAGCGATATTATCCAGTTATACCTGCAAGAAGGTGTCAGAAGTGCTTTAAAAGATTGTTCAGGCAATTTTCCGAATTTCTTATTGATCTATTAAGTTAAAAAATAATTAAGTGGCTTCTGTCAGATGATGTAAATTGTAGGTTGGATGTATTCTTACTAAAATTCTACCTGAGAAATGGCTACATTACACTTCTTCATTATTATTAAGAAAAGTAGTTCTGTCCTTCAAAAATTTTGGCTCTGAGCCGATGTTCACTAATGCTGTATTTCAGTATACCGGGTGAATCCTCCAAAATTTGCATTGCATATGTTTCTGAAATATGAGATGCTATTGACGTGCTGCTTTCACAGAACTAAAGCTTAGAGAGGGGCTCATAATTGCAGCCCATTCACAGATGCTAATAATTATTAGAACATATTTATTGAATAAAGCTACGTTTTTAAAATGAAAAAAAAAATGCCTATTGACATCAAGAAAATAAAGCTAGAGGAAAATATAACACTTTTTTTTTTTTTTTTGCAGGATTATAGTGCAAGTAGTTTATGGACTATAATAATATGGAAAATTTAAATGTCTATAGTTGTCTGCTCCATTTAACGCTTAGTTACTAGGCTGCATTGTTCATATATTTGTTTAAATTTTGTTTCCTTTACACTGATTTTATAGGAACTTCCTTGCCAGTACTTTACGATAGTTCTTGAAGTAGGACGTGATGGAAGATGGCAATTACTATGTTGAATAATCGATGTGGAGAATGTAGAAAGAGTGATATTTCTTCCTTGTAATACGTACGCTGAAACATATCCCAATAGGCGTACTACGCTTGTCTTCCCGACTGTTTCAAAATCGTTGGATTGGACGAAGGGGGCCTGTACTGCCCGTTCACCAAGTTTGACCCCTTTAGACATTTCTCTATAGGGAAAGCTAAAACATGCTGTCTACAAAGACATACCGACTACACCAGAAGATATGAAACAACGTGTTACAGCTGCCTGTTCTGAAACTTCTGCTGAAATGCTACAAAATATGCAGCAATCTTTACATGACAGACTGGAAGCTTGTATTATAGCTGGTGGTCATCATTTTAAACACAATCTGCGACCAGTTTTCGTATTTCTTAAGAGTGTGTTACACATGGAAAACGCACAAGTACAGAATATAACACGTATTTTCTTATAAATTCGCAAAGAAAAATAAAACCACATACACACAAAACAAGAAAAATAAACATACGATCAATTTAAGTAGTTAAACGGGGCAAACAACTGTAGATATTATAAAATGTTCATTTTATGATAGCTCGTAAACTTGCATTAGAGTCGTGCAAAAAACTGCATTGACATTCTAATTTTCTTTAGTTTATTTTCTTGATGTCAATAGACATTGTAACTTTATTCAAGAAATATATCTCATAATAATTATTAATATCCGTGTATGGGCTGTTCTTATGAACCCGTCCCTAAACATCAATTTTGTGGAAGCAACACATCAATAGCATCTTTCGTTTCAGAAACATTTGCGGTGCAACTTTTAGGTGATTTGCCCTGTATAAAAACCACCATGTTTCTTCACATACAGAGAAACAACTTTTTTACAAACTTCTTCAAAATTTCGTTATCACAGTAATACTTTTTTCCACACATACTGCTAATCTACTTAAATGTGCATACAGCAATAAGAGAAGGGAGACGTTTTATATGATATGCCCCAGTGATGTACACTTACCCGTACTGTGTGGGAAGCACGGCCGGATATCCGGCGCGGATCCCAGGGAACGGGAATCCTGCAACACAAAACAACTGATTAATAAGATATCATGATATATATAAATGTGATAGAGTCACTAGAGTGTGCGATTGTGGAAACAGCACTAATGCTGCGCTACTCTGAATCTAGAAACAACTTTCAGAAGTGTAAAGTACATATGACATAACTTGTAAATAGGTTGAATATTGCAAATTTATCTTTGATGCACGAAAGTAAAATTCAAAGCAAAACAAGGTTTGGGCAGTAAACAGTTACTACGATAACATGGGAACTCCACAATACTTGTTACAAAATGCTCTCTGAAACTGTGCATATGTAGGCAATGCCCTTAGAGAACTAAAAATAACTTAAGAGTTTGGAATTAGTCAGATAGGAAACATTCTAGGTCAAGGCCCCGGACTCCAACCATAGATCTCCGATTTACCGTGCCGATGCTCTTCCATTTGGATATTGTGCCCTGTCCCCCTGCCTATCTGAATCTACAGTAAAGTTATTTGACCTATGTGCCGGCAGAGCGCGGCTGTATACTGGGAGAAATCGTTCGTCATCTTATAATGCATGTGCAGGTAGCGGCTTATAGTTAGTTTGAGGTAGGATTCGTCAGCGAGTGGTTGTGCGTTGTCTGTGTTACTCGGAGCTTTCGTTGTATGTAAATTTGTTCTTGAAAAACACAATACGTATGAGAAAACGGATCCTTGCAGAAAAGTGGTAAGGCAATTGCCAAAAAATCCTGGCAATCGAGTTTCAGGTAGAAAACTATGCACCAACTGGAGAGACAGGATCTTTCAATGACGAGAAATGTTCTTAAGAAGAATAGTGGACAAAATACAGACATTCACTGCCCAGATGTATTGCCGTCGAGGAGCATCATTTTCAACATCTTTTATAACACAGATTAACGTTTATTTTCATCTGTTTTAAGCACGGTATCATTTTGTACTTTCGGTAAATATTTAAATACTAAAATAGAAATACTAACTTAACGCCCGGCGACTCTATCTGCACTCAGGCGGCCTGTAACTCACATAACCTTACTGTATACATTCTATAGATTTCTAAGGATATCTTCATTTCGTTATACGTTGATATTTTATTCTAAGAGGCACCTCGAACACTTGGGGCCTATTCCGCAAAAGTAATACATTAGAAGTGTATTAGTACAATTCCTTGTAAAGTATGGTATTTAACTTTCTGTTCCACGAAAGAAGTTTAACACTTGTAAAGTATTAGTAGAAAGTTACAAGTGACGTTATATAAGAGCAAGAAGGAGGATCAGCTGTTTGACATACGTCGCCATACCTTGAATTTGGCTATGTCCACTCCTAAGGGATTTTTAATGTATAGAGCGGATTATTGTCATTCCTGCTAAATGGGTCTTGAATTTTTATCAGATATAATGATAATTTAAATACTTTATTATGCATTTGTCGATATTTAAGCGTAATAATTCACTTTGAGACGAGATCTCATGTGGCTACATTTAGGAGCATCAATTTCAGTCGTCAAGAGATGGCAGAAGAATCGAGCTTCCCGATTGCTCTTGGTCATTTACTTTATTAGTTCATTTGATAATTTACCTATATATTTATTTAATTTAATTGATTGGCAATGCGTTCTGATCACAAGCAAAAATTAGGAAATTGTGCCAATTGAGATTATTTTACAAAAAAAATTAAGAATGAAAAGAAATTATTTTCGTGGCATGTAGCAAGAATCTTAAAAATACATTAACTGAGATGCTGGTCTGAAATGTGCATTTGAAACAGGAAACAAAGTAAGCCGTACTTTATTTGCACATAACCTAACTTTACAAATACTTATTTATTCTTTCTTTATACGTATTCCTACTCATTATTATCATCACTTTCGCTAATACTTATAGTTTCACTCTGTAATTGGTCAAAATTCAACATTTTAAAATTTTTGTTTCATTCATCCATTTTAAGGTGACATCACATGAGTGAAATAGTTGCCGTAATTTTTTGACATTTTTATTTGTTTTTAACACCTATTTTAAAATGAATAGCAATTAAACATTTTAAATCACAAATGAGCATTTCTGAAGTAAGGGAAATAAAAGTTCTTCAACCGCGGTGTAAAGTGGTAAACATAAAAGATAAGACCAATTTATTTATCTTGTTTGCTGTGTAAATACATATTTCATAATGTACATCATGTAAATGCGTGTGTAAACACCTCCCGTAGTTAGCTACGAAAGCTCGGCACAAAAGAACAATAGCTACCCCTACGGTGGAAATCGAACGTGTAAACATCACCTTTTCCTTTCCTTTTTTCGGGGTGAAGGGGGACACATTTCCCTTCCCGCAATAAAGGCATTTTCCTGGCGGTCGCCCTGTCTAGCGTTAGCTGTTTTATTGATCGGCTTGTCCTACGAGGGCCGTGCAGTATGAATTAAGAGCATAGCATTCACTCAACATAATAGCCACAAGAAGGAGCCTGCTGCGGTCGCCGGCAAGAAATTGAAGTACGTACCTTACTGCAATGTTCTAACAGAAGTGAAGGCAAAACTTATCCCTGTATTTAACTTGCACATTTGACTGAACCATGTTCACTGAAACATTTATTTCATTAAAGTACTCGGATTTTTTATGCTGTTCAGTTAATTAATAATTTTATCTGTCACATTTTCCATACCCATGAACAACGCCAAATTTTTAAGAGTGATCAGAGAACGTTTAAAGACATTTCATTCTGAAATTTAAAATGAGTTACTTCTGTGCACAAGTTTCATATAAAAGTTTCATAAAAGTGTAAAAGAAGTGTGCGTTATGAGGCTCCGGACTCTGTTCGTTTAAAATGTGTGACAATGTTATGTACAGATGCTTGGCTATGATATGTTTGTAATTTAATATATTTTCGTAAGCACAATAAAAGACTTTATATAAACAAAACTGCTTCTCTAGGAATACTATGTAGTCTACGCAGTGTTGCTAACCTATATTTGTAACTTAACTTTATTTATGAAACTTAGAAGATTTCGTTCAATCACAAAGTCAATTTCTGTTTTTCAACAAAATGAGAACGAACTAAGCGTTTCAGACTTCACATTCACTTGTTTTACTACGAAATGAATAGGAATTGACTACTTTTTAAGTCGAAAAGATTTTAAGTGTTGACCTGTTTATTATTTTTTTATTATCTTTAATATAAACCATCGATTTCTCATATGGTGGGCTAGTCCATATGAGCTATTGTCCCATGAGTTTGTTAAGTCTACAATGTTTCTTATTTTACAAGTTTAATACAATTTAACTAGAAGGTTAAAGTGCTGAGTCTATTTAGTTTATATTATAAGTTTGGTATCACTTTCACAATTGGCTTCGGTTGTTCTGCAACTCTGTTCCTAGACTCTTCCAGATGCTGCAGTTCCGTGCTACTCACGTCGTTCTCGGTCTCCCTCTTCCTCTCCTACCGATATGTGGTAGCTATATGTCCCCATCTGCTGCTTGGTAACCTTGCTATATGTTCGCCCCATTTCCAGTGCAGACTGTTTGCACGTTGAGTCACATCTTTCTTCATTTCACAGATGATGTTTTATCCATGAGGAATATTCCTAGTACTTTGCGCTCCATTTTACTTTGACAGGTGCTAAAATTATTCTTTTCCACTTCTGTTAGGCTCCAAGTTAGACATCCATAATAGTGTTGGGAATTTGCTTAAGTCCAGCACGTCTAACCTCAGTTTTCGGCTCAAAGTATAGTCCATCACTATGAATTTCAATGACCAGAATGTTCTCCATGCTTAGGAAATTCTTTTGTTGATTTCTTTGCTCATGTGATACTGAAATACAACTATTTGTCCTAAATAGACATACTCTGTTACGTATTTTAGTGATGTTGAATTAATTCTAACTGGTGTTACTTGGCTGTTTGTCATAATTTGTATTTTCTCCATGTTCATAGATAGACTGGGCGTTTTACTGCGCTTTTTGAGATCTTGTAGTATTCTTTGAAGGCTCTCTCGACACATGCATTAGACTAATTTCTCTTTGCTTATTAAAACTATCGTGATCAAGGGACAGCTTTATGATCATAGAGACACATATTGAAGCGTAAGTTCTAAAAAAAGTGGATCTCAACAGAGACAAAGAATGGCATATGTTTTCAGCTGGCTAAATTCGAAGTCAAACCATTGTATATGTTTTTGATGCTGGGAAAACTGATATTCCAAAGAATTTGTGCACAGCGAAGCTAATGTTAACATGTTGCTGTTTCTTCGTTAGCTTCTACCGGTGCCAAACGTCGCATTAACGGCACACCTACAGGCAAAAGAACAACAGGTGCTAATTACGCAGATTGCGTGCAATTCAATGGCCTATCAGAAACCAGTCTACTGCTGGGTGATTGGATGGCGCTGCGTGCATGTCTCCGTTGTCTAAACATGATATCTATAGTTCTGCTTCTCCCCGTCCGCAGTACTGTGGCGATATTTTCAACCATCGAGAAATCGGTGTGTGCATAGACTTTCTTTTGCAGCATTTTCCTCCTCGAAATAATTTTATGCTTATTTGCATGTTCCCAACAAATACAAAGGCTGTAATTATTTTCCATATATTATTATTTTTCAACACAGTCTTGTAATACTTTATCTCTCTTTCGTAGTGCAAAAGCTTTGAAACTCTTCCGAGTTACATGTTTAGCCAAATCAGAATAGGAGATACAATTTTGCATGTTGTTTTCACTTTCTAAACTGTTCATATAGATAGCCTTTAAAAGATTTGTTCGATTGGATTGGACTAGTAGCAACAGAGAAGGATATTTCGGTACTTCGGCATTGTACAAGGGATGGGCGTTTATGACTACGCCACTAATAGGGACACCTGGGAATAAATGAGGTGAAGGAGACACCGGGCGGCCAACATCCATGGGCGGTGAGGTAACATGCTTCCAGAAAGAACACCCCAATACCGGAGAGTCCCCTAAGGCGTTTGAACCCCTCAGAAGGTCCGCTTCCACACCAGAAACGTTTCCAAAATGCAAGTCATTGTCAAAGCACTAACTCATTTAGTCCCAGTACTTTCGATCCTGTAACAGAACCAGCGGAATCAAATGATATGAACTGGGAGAGCGGAAAACGTAATCCATCGCAGCAATCGTATAAGTGACCAGGGGAGACCACGAAATTACTGTCGTCTTTTAGCAGTCAGGTGTTGTTCATCGTCCACTGATGATGCCAACCGCAGGAGTTGGTGAAAGCTATGGTAGCATTATAACCATGAACCACGACAAAACAGCCCGGAAAATTTTGACAGCTTTAAGTATAACACTGGCCGTTAAAGCCTAAGTAGTATCAGAGTCCCAAGGGATTTCCACCCCTAATCTCCCTAATGTGACGTACAAGCGTCACTGCCTGAACCACTCATGTCATAATAATGAGTGCATGGTACTCAAGAGGAGAAAATGCTTACATTTTATTATCATTATCTTTGTGTCCGTGAACGAGCGAAATGTTTCAAGGTATGTTTTTTCCAAAAAGCCTGCCAACTTCTTAATCCAGTCATTGTGTGCCAGTATTGACCCTTCAGTTCAAAGATTTTCCTAATATACTGTATTAAATAAATTCATTGTAGGATACGGATATTTCCATACTCAACATTTAAAAATATTCAGAGCAATACAGAGATGGGCTGCGTACAGATTATGTTGTGTATAGTCATAGAATTCTCGGAGTTCACTCTCCCAAGCATTTGGACTGCATGGTTTAGTTGTTTGTGATAATAAAAAAAGACAATATAGAGGTGTGTTTAGTTATTATATTCAATAGTACAAGTGTAATGTCGGTCCTGGTGCTGTAGTGGTTACCACTTGCCTCCTATACCCAAGATCGCGGGTTCGAATCCGGCCAGAACCGATGGATTTTTTCGGGCGTAAAAATCCTAAGTATGGCTTCCTTCGGAAGTGAAGTAAAGCCGTGGGTCCCATGTCGTACATTTACGGAACGAAAAAGAACCTCAAGCCTGAAAGAGAAGTCTCTGAGCAAAATTTGTCGACCGTTTCACGCCTGATTTGAATGGCACGCTGATAACCTCAGATGTTAAAGAGTGTCCATAAATAAAATCAACCAAAAAAAAAATGCAAGTGTAATATAAATATTTTAATGGTAATTTGCGAGATATGCGAAATAACATTATATTCATAAATGTTAAATTCTTTCATAATTATTCAAAAACTGGAATTAATATCTAATTAATTTAAGTACAATATAAAATAATTTTGCTACACCAAACTAAATGTATGTCATTCAAGTATATTTTAATACAAAACACTACAAAATGTAACATTTTTATTTCAAAAAGCTAAAAATCACCACCCCTAGGCCGATAGGTTGATATAAACTTTAAAATCACACATGGTACAACCATCTCTACTTTGATAGCAATGAGTATGTAGTTCAGCGTAATGAATTACAGTTACGGGGGTGGCACTTCCGCCTCAGACCTGTGCTTCCGGTAGCCGGTAATAAGAACGTGTGCCTGCCACGTGACACCTGTAAGGGTAGGGGCTGTATCGTCAATCTCGTGTGCTGTACGTTCACTAAGATGAGTAGAACACATCCGCATTTCTCATCATACAGATGAGTTCATTTGTTATATTTGTTAATACAACGTCTAAAATTCAAGTAAACAATGAAAGGTGCATTTTGATAATTCTAAGATTATTCAACAAATAAATAAAAACAGCCGTACGTTTATGATTAAAATCGGCAGGCTTGAGCATATTTTTGAAATTCCGAAATGCCACTTTTACAAACATGCACAATCGTATTGTACATGACTGAAAATTAACTTCAAATGAATCTTGCTCGGTGCAGTGATGTCATGGTAGTATTCGTTTCAATAACTTCTGTTGTTTTATAGCACTTTTATGGCTTGCATTAGAAATAATACATGCATAACTCTAAAAATCTATTAAGTGAAATCTTTGTTCTATAAAAACAAAACAAAAAAACAGTTTATGTAATTCTGAAAAACACTGATCGCGACGTAATAAACTAAATAAGATTTGAGTACATATACTAAGAAGAAAAAAAGTTGACTTTCAAATAAGCTATGATAATATTTAAAACCTCCTTAAATACAGTTTGTATTATGATATATATTCTAGAAGTAAGATATTTAAATATTTGTAATATACAGGCCGTACCAAAAGTTTAAGGACACCTGCATATATCAACTAAGCAGGCGTGTGTCTTCACAAAAGAAAAAAAAAATCAGTTTAGTAAGAGGTACATTAAAAAAGAATATTATGTGAAGATCATTTTTCATAATTTATGGTATTTCTTCACTTTTAGAAAAGTTGTAAAATTTTTGCTTTTTATAAAGAAGAAGCGAAGTCGGAGGAGCGGTGCTTGTTTATAATAAATACACCCTACACTATAAACAGGTTTGCTGGTTTTTTCAACATGCGATTTAAACGAAGGTCAAATAGAGCCAATTCAAGTTCGTTTTTTCCAATTTATTGCAAAGTAATAAACAACATTTCCATTTTTGATAAAACAGTCTACGGCAGTAATATTATATTTATAAACGTTCCTTGTATATGTGCGTTTATCTTCAGAAAAAATAAACATTTTCATGGCTAAATCCCCACAAAGATTAAATAATTTTTGCAAATTTTTTTAAACGTGAAGAAATACCGTAACTTATGAAAAATGAATGACTTTTACACAAGTCTTTTTTTTTTTTTTTTTTTTTTTTTTTAACGAAGCACAAAGCTGCTGGACAAAATCGTTTAAGGAGAATGCCTTTAGTATATTCAACTGTCCTGAAACTTTTTGATAGTGACTATAATTTCAGATAGCAAAAAACGTCCTGTGTTTTGACATTCTGCTCTTCGAAATAACAACTACTTTTAACCGTATTCATGAGATGGCTAGAACTGTTTTGTTCTTTCGGTTAGCACATTCAACGTAAAGAAAACGGTTAGCAGGTTCGCACTGCTGCTGGTTGAAACGTATTACATTACATGTTATTTTGGTCGATCGTGTTGTTTTACTCATATTTAATGACGCTGATTTTATGCCCAAAACGTGGTCATACTACAATGTCTATTACTGCAGAAACAATAGGAATAAAATTACAATCTACACACCTTTGAATCTGTGCTAAAAATAATCAAATTGACAGTACAACTTGAGATTGTAGGCGACATTCATTTTTCCAGATTTTTTAAATAGTGTTTAACGCCCGTTTTTACTACTGAGACATCACAGGCGGTGTACGCTGATGATGCATGAGATGAAATGATAAATTGGGAAAGGATTTTTTTTTAAAGGAAGGAAACGTTCCAGACCTAAGTTTAGGGTATCTCCCCGGCATTTGCCATTTATGAGGACTGAGGAAAACCTGCAAAAAACCTCAATCAGGGAGGTCGGTACTGGCGGGATTCGAACCCCAAACCTCCCGCTTAAGAGTCTGTGCCTTAACGACCTCGGTCACCAGTGGCGGTTTTCCAGAAGTGCAAGGTACCAGATCGTTGTGAGACTGTCGTCAGAATAAAAAAATGAATTAACTGTTGGCACCGAAACAGGAGTAACTATGTAATTTTTTTTTTTCATTGATTGATTTATTTACGTACGCTCTTTGACATCTCATCACATCAGCGTCCCATTCAACTCAGGACGTGAAACGGCCGACAAATTTTGCTCAGAGGCCTCTCTTTCAGGCTTGAGATTCTTTTTCGTACCGTAAATGTACGACACGAGACCCACGGCTTTACTTCCCTTCCGAAGGAAGCCATACTTAGGATTTTTACGCCCCGAAAAAATCCATCGGTCCTGGCCGGTTCGAACCCGCGATCTTGGGTGTAGGAGGCAAGTATGGTAACCACTACACCAACAGGACCGACGTAACTATGTAGTACCTTAGCACAGAATTGAATAGGATATTTCCAGATTGGCAAAACTGATTCGATTTTCAGTTTTTATTGACCATGTTACCTTAACACGAAGGGCATCTATTGGTGGAAGGAAGGGCCCGATATTTGCATGTCAAAATATTTCAAGATGATCCCCATTAGTGTAATAGGGCAAATATTTGTTCGTAATAGCAAGATCTCGTAATTTGGTCATCCGTGAACTCAAGTATCACAGCTCATTGAACTGGGTTATTGTAGCAATATTTATACTTTTTAAGATGTTTATTGGCTACAAGTATTGCAATTGTATATTCAACTTTTATTATGCCCCCCCCCCGCCCCTCCATTCACAAGTATACTTTGGCATTTGTGATCAATGCTACAAACTCAGAAAGAAACGAATGGCGAAGAAATTTATCCCGAGAAAAGAAATGAGGCCATGTGGAAGAAAAATGTAAGAAAACGATTAAGAGCAGAAGGGAAGGAATGTGTTAAATGTTGTTCCTACAAGGAACTGGGTACAAATTGCAGGTTTTTCTAGTAGGTCATGTGTCATAACAATAGAAAGAGCCAACTCTTTTAAAAAGATATTATATTTTACAGAACTCAAAAAAGTCATGTTTATACTAGATGAAACATTAATAATCAAGTCTGTTGCATACATGTAGAAATTTTCATGTTATTTTAGGTGCAAGAGACAAAGTTTGATTGTATAGCCTCCTGATGCTACAGAGTCATTGTTACAAAATTTCAACATACTTGATGACAAAAAACCATGAAAATGTGCTTGCAAGGACTAAGGAGGAAAAGTCAAATAAAACGGCTTAAAGCAAAAGAACGAGGCGTGCAAAAAATGTTGAAAATCAGCAATATTACTTACAAAATATAAGCACTAATCAACAAAAGTGAGTCTGGATATGAATTCGAGTACATACGAATCCGCAAATTAAATACAAAACCGCCAAAATAGTTATATTTGATTAAGCAATATCTTATTATTATTATTATTATTATTATTATTATTATTATTATTATTTTCATTTGAGAGATCTCTAATGTAATTTTTAATTGTCTGTACAACAAAAATGGTAAGCTCCAATACTTTGGGGGGGGGGGTGAGAATATATTTATGTAGGATATCCTCTTACATGTAAAGTCAAATGTAAGCGTTTTACTCCAGTTTGAAACGAAAACCTTCTCTCTCTCTTGTAAATTTTCTTCCTCTTTAAGTCGGGCCTCATCTTGAAATACCGCATTCAATTCCTTCTTATAGCAGTCCTTTTTACTTCAAAACAAATTCATTTCTGGTCAAACAAATGTTCAATATTAATAATTCAAAACATCAAATTAATATAAATGACGATAAAAATGGTATGGAATATCCATGTGCTAAGTGCATAAAAATATTGGAAATAGAGGAAACTTCATTTTGTTTTATTTTATCTAACGTTTCCTTGGTGCAATTTTTTGCTAGTATGTCGGTTGAATTAGAAATTATTTCCTGACTAATTTGAATAATTTCTATTTGTGAACATTATTGATACTATTGTGTTACCTTAATTCAATTTCAAAGCATATGTTCATATATTTCACTATCACGTACCAAAAGGAGAGGAATACAAAAAACGCAAATTACCAACCTTACATTTTAAAACTGTGTACCACAGCATTATATTCGCCATCGACGTTTTTACAGTCTCTTTCATTTTTTGTAGATATTATTAAACTTTCAGAATGTGTCAGGCGTGATGAAGCATTTTGTGCAAACCGTTAGAACTTTAAGCAGGTTATCCACTTCTACTGATGTATTAAAGGCTGGCAAGAGCTCGCGTGACAGGTGTAAACATTGGGGCTGGGTTCCTGAATTATTAACGCCACCATCTCCCTCCCTTTGTCTCCATCCCCTGTTGCTTCATCAGTTGCCGTGGTGGCTTAGCGTTTAGCATTTTACTTTCGTAGGTTTATAATTTTCATCTCTTTACAGAAACATTTTTAGCGCTATGTTAAAGACTTTCAAATAGTATACTAATAGTTTGAAAAACAAAAACAAAAACATAAAATAGAATTTAATTAAAACTTTTACATTTGGTTTTAAATATTTATATTTATTGCATTTGGAGTAAAATATGCTATTTATTTCGTGCCAAAGCTGTTTTTTTTTTATCTTACTGAACAGTATTGAAAATAAATCGAATAAAATTGTTATGGAGGGTAACGGAATAAATGACCACCTCCTTGGTCTAGTGGTTAGCGTTGCTGACTGCGGGCCGGGAGGCTCGGGTTTGATTCCTGTAACCTGAAATTTTCTGCGTTAGGAAGGTCTGGAACGGGGTCCACCGTGAGGACAATTGGAAAGATGCCCGATGGAGAGGTGGCGATTTTCGATCTAGTAAGCCGCGGTATACCGATCGACGGGATGCGGTGTGCTGATCACATACTCCCCTGCAATACTGCACCCTACCACTGATATCACGTGATGGAGGTAGAAGACGCAGCGGTCATCACTGTAAGCCGAAGTCCTACATGGGGCTATGGAACACCAGGCTTAGAAGAAGAACGGAATAAAAAGAACATGGAGGTTAAAAGAGCAACCAATTACTTTTGTTATTGATTTAAAATACGCAGGTTCTCTCAATATATTCCCCACCAACTCATCTTCCCGGTAACTTTATTACAGCGTAGCAAAAACATTGGGAGTAATACACCACTCGTGGAATGCTGCCTGTATTTTTTCGTTGTTGCGAATTTTTTACCTCACAGACATGTTGATTGTTGATTTGTTTTATTTATGACCACTCTTTAACATCTCAGGTCATCAGCATCCCATTCAATTCAGAGCTTGAAATGGCCGACAAATTTTGCACAGAGGCCTCTTCTTTCAGGCTTGAGGTTCTTTTTCGTGCCGTAAAAGTACGACACGGAACCCACGGTTTTACTTGCCTTCCGAAGGAAGCCATACTTAGTTCTCAGACCTACTCGAATAAGGCACATATGGCGAGTGCGGTATAACAATGATAACCCTGGTGTTGCTGGTGCGGAGCCTTGGAGGAACACTCCTGTCAACCTCTTCACCTTTCGCTGTTGCTGGATCGGGCGTCTAGACAATGTAAGGCTCTCGCAGTACCTTCCTGTTGATAGTCTTTCCTTGAGAAAGCTAGTTCATTAGCATTATGCCCAAAAGACGGTGAACTTGTTCCTTACCGCAGATGGAGCGACGTGAAATTTCTTGCTGGGGACTCCATGAGTGTTTCCATAGCATGCATTGCACTTTCTTCTACAGTGTTAGTAGTGACGTCATGACTCGTCACCAGTCACCAGCTTCTCAGAAAAGCCGGATTTTCATTTTGTATCTCCAATAGCCGATGACAGATTTCAACTCTTTTATTTTTATGTGCCTGTCAAATCCCCGTGTACGCACACCGTTTCCATAAAAATCGTTAATAATGATGTGCAGATTGCGCGTTCGAAGAGCCTGTCTGACACACCACATCATCAAACGTCTCTCAGCCATGGTCGATTCAGACACAACCTCAGTGTTCCTGAGTGACCCCGATGTTGATATCCACACTCTTGAGTAACCGCCACGGATGGCCAAGGTTTTTAAGGCGCGAACTCGTGAGCGGTAGGTCTGGGTTTCGTTCCAAACAGGGCCGTCCTCCCTGATTGCAATTTTTTTCCGGGTTTTTCAGTCCTCATAAATGACAAGTGCTGGGAAGGTACCTAAACTTAAGCCTGGAACGCTTTCTTCTTTTAAAAAAATCTTATCAGTTTATGATTTCACCTCATATATCATCAGTGTCCACCGCCTGTGGTGCCCCAGCAGTAAAAACGGTCGTTAAACGCTATTAAAAAAGAAAACATTCTTGTGTGCAGATTCCCTGCAGCTGGCGAACCCATGAGCGAGTGGAAAATGTCTTCTATGCAGTAGCGTTAAACGTCTGCAGTTTTTAGACGCCTTCCTTCCACAAAACCCATGCAGTCCAAGTCGTCTTCCATCTTGTCCACGTCTTTCTCTATCTGATAACAAACTAACACTGTTATTTCGCTACACGCTGTGCTTACACCCACCAACTAGCATCTGTATGACGTATACTAATATTAGTCCTTTGCCCTACAAATGCACATGCCTATGGATTACATGCTTATTTTTAAAATATTTCCGGACGCACCTGGTAAAATGTAATTAAATGTACGCTCTAACAAGTAAACAAAAACACCAATCGCTCATTTCATTCATTTCCTTTATTCCAGAAACACCTATTAAATTTTGCTATTACTTTTGCTATTTATAATCTTACATCTTTCGGCAGATTCCACGTCCGGTTTTGGGTTCGATCCTGGGTTACTTTGGTAGAAGGATACAGTTTAACCATTTGGCTATGGTGCCGGCATTAAAAATTGCCCATTCCTTCACTTAGCCCTTAATGTTAAAAAGCACACAGCAGTACAGTATTGTCAACTGTTATCCTGGAACGTTGAACTTGTTTATGTATGTGCCGTTACTTCTACAAGCACATTTTACCCCCCCCCCTCGGTTTATGTGATGAGATGATAACTCTCCCAATATTGAATATAACTTTGTTTCGTTTTCACAGAAAGACGCGCACTATGTGGGTAAATATATAGTTTAATGTCATAACTACCATTTTACGGTACGGGTGAATTGTTGTCTTAGGCAAGATTAGAATTTTGAAATGGTTAGGTAAAGGCCTTTTTATAATAGAGGGATTGAACTGGTTTTTAGAAATGGAGGACGATATATTTCGGTACTTCTGTCTAGCTCAAGGGCTGGCCGTTTGTACCTAGGCCCCCAGTGGGAGTACCTCACGAGGAAGGATGTGGTAATGGAGACACCGGGAGGCCAGTGAGCACGGACATAGGTGGAATCCCTAACATTATTTTCAGATATAGAACTACCCAATTAAGGCCGAGCCCCTCCCCCCTCAGAAACTTGTCAAATCGCAAGCCACCGCACACAGCAACAGCCCACCTCAGTGGCACTTTGGACTGTGAAGTGTAACAGAACCAAAAGAATAAAAATATATGACATGAGAAAGATAATATTTCATGGAATTCGTTTAATTGACCACGAAAAAACTTAATATCAGGATGACCGACCCTAATGGAGTTGAACTTAGGGTCTTCCGAATACAAGTCCTAAACGTTACTGTCTTAGCCATTGCGCTCATTAATGTAAGTTACTTTGTTTTGATTAACTCTACAATTATGTTGAAGATGTGCGTAAGTATTATGCTCATTACAGGGCCCACAATTCCTGCCACTTACCATTGAAGCAGCTACTAAGCAAATAGTTGAAAGAATAAGAACCATGCAGGGAGATTCAAATAGTTTTTAGGAGCTCCCAAAAGAAATATTATATAAATGTAACGAAGACATGGGATAATTAATCCCAAGCTACTATGAAAAAGTTCGTCACGCAGGAGCTACGTAAACGAAGTAAATTCCTCGCCGAGTAGAGTAACTGTTTGGTATTAGGAGAACAATTCTTGCAACCTGTAAGTATCACAAAAGAGAACCCTCATTTTAGAATTATTATTATTATTGAGATTAAACTACAGAAATTAATGGTGTACGATTAATTAAATGAAACATATGACTCATTAGAACAAAACTGCATTGTATGGATATGTTTAAACATTTTAAAATGTAACCGTGTTTATAAACGAAGCCCTTGATGCCTTTACATTCACTAAAATAGAGAAAAATAACACAAAGTTTCGAGTTACATTGTGAATTTTAGAAGATGTTCATATGTTTCAATAAAACAAAAACATGTTACTATTTAAAAACGATTACAATATACTAAGCAAATATACACACTCAACAATATACATTCGAAAGTTCCATCGATTTTCATTAGCTTTGAAAATTAATTTAAATTTTATTGTAGTAAAAGCATGTAATGAAAACATTTTCAGAGCTGTCAACCATTAAATTAAGTTTACTAACAGTAAGAAATGTTATAGATGGAAGCGAAAAAAAAAAAAAAAAATGGGTAAGGGATAAAGTTAAATTAAGGCAAATTTCTTAAACAGTAATCATCACCTTTACACCATTAATCCGATTTTTGCAAGTCCATACACTCTTTCCGGATGACATGTGGGTTACTAGCTTTCAACGCATTCAGTGTATTTGATCTTGCTTATTACTGCTAGGATTTATACGTAAAGTCGGTCACAAGTTTAATGAAATTTTGAGAATTATTATTTTTTTCTGTTAATCTTTTCAAGACAGATTCTCAAGATTCTAATAGATATGTATATATGCTGAGAAGTAAAAGTTACAAATTTTAATTACTAGATAGATAGACTGATAACGGGGGGTTTTATTGGAATTTTGTCGACCTCCCACACGTCAGTCTTAAGGGCTTATTGTAGAACCCCATTGGAAGAGACGCTTTCACTGCTCCGACTATATCTCTCCCTTTTTGGTTGTGTCAGCTGTACTTCCCTAGTAGCCCATAACTCAAATAACTTTAGTGTAGATAAGTAGCTTTAATTAAACAAGTAAAATTAGTTCGAGTTCGAGTTACTCCTTTCACTGTTCAAAAGACACTGGCTGAGTGGCGTGAGGTCCAAGACCAACACAGCAGTTCTGTAAGCCCCGACCGTTCTGATTTGTGTAATCTGGCTATCCTTGAGCGATGACTAATCGGCCGTTGCAATCCCTCGCCTCCGTCGGCCATAAGTTAATTGGATAACCGGCCATAAAATGTTTCATGTTCTAGCGTTAAAAAGTTTGAATTTAATATAAAATAACCATAAAGGTTTTCAGAACTTCTATAAATTCCTATCCTCAGCTGCATGTAAAGGCGTTTGAAAAGTTCTCACAATGACCCACAGATTACAGCCGTAGTTTCAAACCTATGATCATGTCAATATTCGCCTTCTTCCACAGAAACGTCTAGTTTACTGATAATGCTTCGTTGGTGAAGCGAAGGTCCCTAGCAGATGAATTCTTTGTTGCAATGCGTTGAAAAATTGGTAAATATCGAACAGCATGCCGAAGAAGGCTTTGGCAGCAAGAGAAATTGATAGGAACATGACAAATATTCTAGGGGACCGTGCATCATCATTTTTAACTTTTTCCAAATGGTCTACTGAATTCAAACCTGGCCTTGAAAGCTTGGAAGATACCGGTATAGCAGTCGGCTAAAATCTGCCACCTTTCCAGAAACTGTAGAAAAAGTGCAATGTGATACTGAAGGTATGGTAACTGAAGTACCAGATATTGCTGAAGCTGTAGGCATTTTGACACCATGACTGTCCATCGCCAAAGTAGAGACGCGGGTTAACCTAAAGCAAAACAAAAATCGTTCTAGCGGCCGCAATTATTTTTTTCCCCCTCAACGAAACTCGGTATGTGCCAATAAAATGAATATTGTAAAATAATTTTCGAAAATCAGCGATTATTAGCAGTGGGGGTTGACACGAAACCCAAAATTAAAAAAAAAAATCGCTATATCGGCACCAATATTTTTTTTTTTTTTTTGCAACGAAAACCGGTATATACCATTTAAATAAAAAAAATAGTATCTGAAAATTAGTAAAGTCAGACATTAGGAGATGGAGTTTACCTGAAGACCGAATTTTAGAGAATAGGGTTAAAGCGAAAATTTAAAAATCGCTCTAGTGACTGCACTTTTTGCTTTTTCTCAACATACCCTGGAATATATCATCTGAAAATCAGTGAAATCAGACTAATGGGAAGGGGGGTTACCTAAATCTCAAATGTTAAATTCGCTCTAGCGGCACCAATATTTGCTTTTTCGCAACAAAATTCGGTATATACCATTTAAATAAAACAAGAAAAATAGTTGCTGAAAATTAGGGAAATCCACCTTAGGGATAGGGATATATCTGAAAACGGATATTTAAACGCGCTTTAGCGTTGAATTTTCATTATACTGCTAAAAATAAAAGGACAAATTAATTCAGCATGAAAACCACTTACAGCGATGTTTATGTATTATATTTAACAAAACATCATCTTGAAGAAAGCAACTGTGAAATATTAACGTAGTGCTTGTGTGGGAATTATAGTTGTATGTAAGAGCTCTCTATAATAATCTTCAGAGAACAGTAGCGTTACACAACATTTAAATTAAATTTCAAAGCCAATCGATTGTATATTGTTGATTGTGCATATTTACATAGTACATGGTAATTATTTCTGAATAGTAACAAGTTTTTGTTTTATTGAAACATATGAACACCCTCCTTTTAAATACGCAATGTAACTCGAAACTTTCTGTTATTTCTCTATTTTAGTGAATGTAAAGATGATATCAAGGGCTCAATTTATAATCATGGTTACATTTAAAACTGTTTAAAAATACTCACACACTATAGTTTTGTCTATCAGTGGTTATATATTTAATTAATAGTATACCATTAGTTTTTTGTGTTTTAATAATAATAATAATAATAATAATAATAATAATAATAAAACGTGGTTTCTCTTTTGTAATACAAAGATTGCAAACTTTACAATTTTGTTATCCTAATTCCACACAGTAATGCCATAGCTTATTTCATTTCAATAATTAATAAGAGCATAATTTGGAACTTATGTTCATTTTTAAAGTTATTCAACTTGCTGAGGAAATCGCAGCTCTTGCGTGAGTTTTTTTATTACCTTACATATGAAGTGTTAAATTGATCCCTTCCTACGCACAAGCGTTGAAGGTACTTATGATAATTTGACCGGAGATATGCAGAAGCTTTAGTTAACAACAAATCGCTACATTTGCATTTTTTCGACACATGACGTGTATATTTATAAAATGTTGAAGATAAGAGAAGTACAGTGCGTTAAGTTGATGGGCATCACATCACTGTTGTAAACGTCAAATTTGGAACATCGTTGAGTGGAGAAATAACAAACCAAGGTGAGAGCTAAAATATGTTGTTTCTGAGTCAACAAACTTCTTCTAGAGATGAAGTGTGGCATCCAGTGGCGTTGATGTCATTTCGCTTATGACGTTCGTTTCACGGAAAAGGAAACACAAAAGACGCTTCATTGCATCGCACTCTGGCACATTGCGTTATCCTCGGTTTGAAAATAGCCGCGTCATTTCTGTTTTGACGTCATGGTCACTGTTCTCGTGAAAAATCTCGGAAGCACGGTTCTTTAAATTCTATTTGTGGTTTTTAAAATTAGATTTCGTTTTATCCTATTGTTTTGACGGCCCGCTCTTTAATTTTTTTATTTATACAACAAATCACAAATTAAAAACACATTATGGAGAGTCATTTAACAAATTTCCGATGGATTAATGATGTTTAATTATATGGTTCAAAACTTTCTATTAAACACTACAGAGCATTGCCTGTACTGTGGTACTAATATGACGTGAGACTCGATCCCACAGTCCCCAACATTATCGCTTGCTTCATCTTATTGCATCTCGAGACACTGTTGTCCAGAAACGGTTAGAAAAAATTTTGGCATCCCCTCTTATTACTTCAACATCCTACAGAGCCTATACAAACGCCAATTGGAGATCAGCAACACACGCAGTTATCATTGTCTGTCATGTCCTTGCATGCTTTTCTAATATGGCTAGATCATCGGTTGCTGCATATGAATTTGACTCGCAGTACTCGGAATGGAATAAATCGGGTTTTCAGACATTCTCCATTCACTTAATGACTGGTTGCCAAGCCGACGAAAACCTGACATCTTTTGAAGTGCCATCCATCTACTGTACACTCTCGAGCTTATATTCCTCACACTCTCTTATGATCTTGGACGTTGTGCTTTGAAGCTCAGCACTTTGGACACTTGACACCCAGGTCAGGTGTTTCTGTTGGGCTCTATCTCCCTATCTTTATAAACGCCATGGATTCATTATAAATATCTGAAGGCTGGCAGATAGGGTTCGTGGTGCCTTAGTGTTAATTTAATAATAACATTAGGGCACTCCATGTACTTAGACGTGCTTCAAGGATTGCGAACAACTCTCCTCGGTCTTCTTCTTCTTTATTGCTGTTATTCTTATTTTTCATTAACAAACTATTTTTTCTAAAGCTAATTGCAGCAAATGTTTTAATATATATATTTACCTACAGATTCTTTACAAATGGAGAAGTTCAATTGTATGATACGAATTTGGTTTTCAACTTTAGTTTTTATCATTTTTATAAATATTAATTTGCAGTTTATTTGATATTTTAAATAACCTTGGACAGCAATGGAAAAATTATCTAGTAGCACCGTGGAATTTTCGCACTTCCTGCATGAATCCTGAATGTGATTCTTCATTATGAATTTCGTAAAAAGTATATGAATAAATATGTATTTCGTAATAATTTCTCGTTTGTATCACTATTAATTGCGAATATGAATACACAATTGATCTTTTTTTGATTTCTTACATGTTTATTACTTGAGAATGTTCGCCATTGCTCCAAATAGTCAATAGGCATTTAAAAATTAACAGCTGCATCGCGATTTTTACATTTCAATTATTTTTAAACCAACTTCTAAAAACATTTATGGCACGTAACGGCACCCCCTGCAGTGTACGCCACTGAGTGCGATGTTTTTTTGTTTCGCGGCACGAGTCTCATTCGACATGCAGAGTCTCGCGACATCAGCCAGTGTAGAGTAGGAAGACGATCGCGGACAGACACGCGACGGACGGAATGAAGCTGCTGAGTTCTATTTTCGCTCGCAGCTGGCCTGTCTCTCCAGGAGACTGCAACCCTCCCTCCCACAAGCTCAAACACACATTCGGTTACTGCCCTCGCAAAAATGGTTCTGCTAGACAGCCATGTAAACCTAAAAAAATATTCTTTTAATGTTCTCATGTGCTGATATCACGAAAATGTACTTACAGAACTCTCACGAAGATTTATTGCCGACTACAAAAACCCAATGGCCGACTTTTGCGTGTGTTCTTGTTTGTTTATGAGCACCCTTTACGCGAGTTATCGCACGACTAGTTCATATGGCGAGTGTTTATTAACAGTCCAATGATGATGGGTTAAAATCTTGAAATAGTGAAGTACAAAATTACTACTTACAGGGTAAAGAATAAGATAGAAAAACTTGCAGTAAAATATGCAGCAAAAATCATTGTAGAGTATCTTAAATAGTCAACGTGAACTGTACAAAGGCCTGTAAGCCGTCCAGCCTCCCTTTTTAATGTAATTTATTTTATAACGAAAAAATTCCTCATAACCACAATGCTGTCGGAAAAGAAAGTAGGCGTAAGACATGTCCATGGAATTGGAGAGGGAGGAGGGAGAAGAAAGAAATGCCGTATTGAATTCGTAGAAAACTAAAAGAGATTTTTCATGGGAATTTAAATTGGCAGATTGAGATGGGACGATAATTTAAGGTAGAAAAAGCGAAAAAAAAATTAAGCTAACGTAGTACACCTAACCTAACTTAATATTGAATTCGTAGAAAACGAAATTACCGCATATATGAACTTTCAGCCACGTTGTAAAGGATATTAGAGATAGAAAAAAATCTTGTATGTACAACCTTTGACCCCCCCCCCCCAAAGAGTCATCTCTTGAGCGCAAAATTCTTCTAAGTCCTACTCGTTAGAGCGTGCGGTTTACAAGATAATGCAAGGTTGTATTAGTCACTGCAGCAGTTGTGTTATATGACATGCACTAAAGACGCTGTCTAGTATGTTTGTATGTGTTCCGTTAGCTCTGTGGCAGAGCGTGCAGTGATGCCGTGATTAAGAGCACAGGCTTTCCTTCAGTATTTGTGCTATCTAAATGCAATATGCTGCATATGAATTCCCTGCACATGCAAGAAGGACAAAAGATGAATTAAGGGCACAAACTCAGGATGAAACTTGATGTTACAGCAAGTAATGCTGGCTGCTGGTGCGGTGACGTGCAGTCCCGAGCGACAGCGGAGAGAGCCGAACCACTGTTGGAACGTGGCCGCTTGTAACAGTGTAAAATGTTTAGCTATAATTACAGAATGTCATTACAACGCTCAGTTGTCAGATGTTGCACCTTTGACTTGCTATTTTCACTTGGCTGGGTTAATGATTCGAGAACATCACTGCAGGTAGCATTTTATATCTGCTCATTATGAGCTATTGTGGTTTAATGCCCCACAGTCAATGCCGTGCATAGATATATTATCACAGATCAACTCTTACCCCTGTATATACGATAATCATTATAATCGTTCCTGTTTCATACCTTGGAACCAAGTGTTATCGTCACGAAGTATTCTTTATCTCTATATCTACAATAGAGCAACGCGTGGCCAAATGTTCATCTCCAACCTGGAGGACCGCGCTGGATCCCAAGCCATGAGTATGATTTATGGGTGACGAAGCGGAACCGGGCAGATTTTCTTCGGTTTCCCCTATCACTCATTTCGCCATTACTCCATTAACATCTCATCTTCATCACTGTGGAAAGCGATGAGAAGCTACCGCGTATCCCTCCGAGCCTGACAGAACATTGTAATTGAACGAGTCTTTAGAATATCACCGAGAAAATGTTATTAAAATATTTTAGAAAATGTCTAAACACCTGTTGTTATTGTACTGGCTAAAATTGATAGTGAAGACAAATCCAAAGAAAAAAAAAAAATGAAATGCAATATCAGAAAAAAATCATAAAATGACAAAGGTAAGTAGAACAGAGGTAGAAAGAAGAATAAAGTAAATAAAAAAAATATCAGAGGAAAAAACAAAAAAGGAAAAAAAAAACAAGAAAATTGCTAGAAAAGCAAACAAAACAATATAAACAATTCAGTTTTCTTGTTTTTATTTAAAATGTTTGCACTGAACTTCACAATATGTATTATTAAAGACATAAATTAAAAAATTTAAAAATGAACTGATGTTGATATGAAGGTGGAAAAGTTAATGCACTAAACATGAAAAGAAACAAGACAAATGGAATGAATTGTATAGAAAAGAATGACAGCATTAAAAACAAAGAAATTAAAGGACAAATCCCAAGAAAAGATGAAATGGTATATCACAAAATAATCAAAAAAAATGATAAATGTAAGTAGAACAGAGGTAGAAAGAATAATAAAGAAACCAAAGAAAAAGAATGAGAAAAAAAAAACAAAAAATTAAAAAGGAAAAGAACAAGAAAATTGGCAGAAAGGTAAATTTAACGATATAAACAATTCAGTTTTCTGTTGTTTATTTAAAATGTTTAATACCGAAGTTCATAATATGTATTAAAGACATAAATAAAGGAAACAATATAAAATGAACTGGGTGTTAAGGTAAAGGTGGTAAAGTTAATAATGCATTAAATATGAAGAGGAATTAATAATTTAGAAAAGAATAAATGCATTAAAAACAAAGAAAAGTATGACACAAATAATACAGAAAGAGAATAAAAGCTAAAGATGCTGACAAAAAGTAAAAAGGAGGAGAAGATGTGACAATTAACAAACAATATATATATTGAGAAAAGGGAGGAAGATGAAAATAAGAAAAAAAAGGGGGGGGGTGATCAAAGGAAAAATAAAAACACCAAAAGACTAGAGAACATGTTTTTTCTGTTAAGAGCTATTAACAGAGTTTTGAAACAAACACTTCAGGAGTTCCAGAAGTTTGGTTAAAGACACTTGGACTTTTCTTTGGCATTTATGAGACATGTGACATGATTATCGCATATTTATCGACTCCAGGGATCGATTTATGAAAGGAAGTGCAAAATCGTCAAACCTCAAGAGATATTTCGGTGTGCCTGTTTGTGATTACATGGAGAAACACGCTCCCCACTTCTCTGTCAGCAGAATGAAAGCTTCTTTCCGACAAAGAGATGCTATCGCGCCCCACGGCGTGTGTGAGTGTTAGGGGAGGGAGCCCCGCTGTCTGGGAACCCTCCCTGAGATATATGCACATGGGTGCTTTGCGGTCTACAGTTGGCAATCTTCTGTTTAGGGCATCCGCTAACTTTTATCATTGCGTAACAATTCGATCGATATGAGGATCCGATAGACCTAGTATAGATACTTAGATAAGACTGTGCCATTGACTTTTACTTAATAACACCTGTGTCATTGGAAATAAATTATATATAACATGAATCATTTTAAAATATGGCATACCAAAACAGGAAGAGCCTGACCAAATGGGGGGGGGAGAATCTTTTAATATGCCATCTAACTCCTTTTGTATTCTGTTAGGCTTAAACCCTTCAAAACGAAATAATTTATCATAGATCGTATTTCACTTTTATCCATTTTGTAGAAAATGTTAACAATAGTTTGTTTACACGATCGTCACAAGCAGGTGACTACGCTTACGCGTCTGAAACTTTACAGCGCGCCATCTAAAGGTTGATACTTAACAAGTACCACGACACTTACCTCTGAGTCAGGACTTTGCAATGCTTCTAAGTTAACAATATGCCATACTAAAGTAAATATGTAGGTAATATTTGGTATAGGAATAGCAAAAGAACCGCCTGTGGTGCCTCAGTAATAAAAAAGGGCTTTAAACACCATTAAGGGAAAAAATCAAAAGTATACTTTTTATAAGATCATTCATACAGGTTAGCATTCGCAACGAAAGTACTGATAATGAAAGAAAGTTGTGCTTCTTATCTGTTAAATTAATATTTATGTGCAATATAAGTAATTTTGGCAAAAATATTCACACTTTGTGCAGGAAATGCCTATGTATGGCTGGAATACCGAATGTTACATTCACCGAAATATCTTTATTCATATGCATATCACCAAGTGTAGAGTTGTGAATGAGTTGAAGAGGACGGTAGGGTAGGAAAGCATTGGATAGGACGGAGAAGGACAGTTCGACACCACAATCAATCTAATGGGTCTCCTGTTTCCCATGTCTCCCAAGGGGGACAACTCCAATAGGAAATAATGAGATGAGAGAGACACCGGGTGGCCAGGGGTGGCGGTCCAAGGGCGGTTCCTAACGTTTTCCAGATTTTAGGTCCCAGATATCGGGAGGTCTGCGAGAGCCATATGGGATTCCTCATCTATCGAGGGGGGTCCAGACAGAAAACGCTAGACGCCAGGACATTAATTTCCTCACGACACATATTGACCGCCACGCCGCACAACACCAGACTACTTCGCCTGACACTTTCAACCCTGCAACCAGATCTATGGAATAAAACGATTTGAAATCGGAGGGGGGGGGGGAAGATTTGTGAAATTAGCATTATCCTAAGCGACCTGGGTTTCGATATTGATAATTTATTTTTCTAGATATTAAAGCGACAGTTTCATATCTATAAGTAATTGCTATTTTAATTTATCAAGCATATTATCTGCTTGGTATTTGGGCAATATGTCCCTGGTTATAGCACCTCAATGTGCAAAGTTTATTTACTAATTAGTCTGTTACACACACAAGCAGGGTGTTTCAGTAAAAGCGTGCACAGATTGGATGCTTTTACGTGCATTTGTTTATTTTTGTTTACTTTTTACATTATTTACTGCTATTACTGTACAGTATCATATTATTGACTAACTTGAGTTAATAAAATTTTGTACCTCACAACAGTTGCTCAAAACCATGCCCACCAACCTCAATGCAAGCATGGCATCAGTGTAAGAGATTCTGCCGCACCCTTTCAAATAAAAGCTATTTACCAAAATAAACAACACTTGTGACGGCTGATGCCTATTGGGAAATCGTTCCCTGTACAAACTTTCAGCGACGCATTGCTACCTTCTCCATATACAAGGTGAAAGTATGTCTGTACAACTGACCTACAGTGGGTAAGTAATTTGTACAACCAAGGCATTAAAGAGTTCTTTAATGTGCACTACTTACCGTTTGTACATCTACCAGTTAGTTAGCCTACCCCATACTCGAAACTTACGCTACTAAGATTTTTTTTTAGCTTTCGTTACATTCAGAACAAATTCAGTGGAACTCCAGTCCCGAGCAGCTCCCAATCGGTAGCGGAGAAAGCCAAGGGTAGTGACTTGCACTGATAATATGGAATGTTAACGCAACGGCTTGATAGCTCAGATGGTTAGATCGTTATGCTATAGGTTTAAAGGTAGTGGGTTAGAATATACTCACGTCCTGAAGCTTTTTTCTTCTTCTTCTTTCCTTTTGGAGTTAAGGAAGATTTGCCACCATTACAATTATTTACTCCCTAACATAGCTAACGCACACAATGTGTTATAAATTGATATTTACAAATTCCTTTTTCTGCTGGAATCTAAGGAGATTTGCCACCATTACAGTGATTTACCCGCCCCTATCAAGTTATAGTTACAAAAATGAGGCGAGCGTAGGCCATCAGTCCGTAGCGAGCCGTAGCAAATCACCGGGTCCACCTGCTTCTAGGATCTACCGGAGGTTAGCTTTAAGTTAGTGTATACATTAATTGCGAATTCCAATAAGACAACGCGTGGTAAAAAGCGAATAACTCAGTTTTGTAATAAGGAAAAGACATATTGCAGCCAGAAAGTTACGGAGGACAACGCATAGGTTAGGTTGTTACGTTTAAGAAGAAATAATACACGCAACATTTACACTGTTACAAGCATTTCTTATCTTCCGAGAGCTCTCTCTCCGCTGTCGCTTGGGACTGCAGCTTCGGTTTTCGTCCTGCCTGTAAGGGCAAGAGACTTTTTTCTTTAGGGAGCGATCAAGGAAGCCCTCTACCCAAATGGTCCAACACCAGGGGACATTTGTCGATCTAGAGCGTCTTCATCCACAGAGTGGACTTACGTTTGATTGTCAATGATCACCATTTTGAGCATGAGATGTAAACAGTTTAAGTTTTTTTTTTTTTTAATTCGGTCTAGCGGCTGCCATTTTTTTCCCTCAACGAAACTCGGTACATTACATTGAAATAAAATAAACAAAATAGTATCTGAAAATCAGTGAAACACTATTACGAATGGGTTTATCTGAAACCCAAATGTTGCACCACCAATATAGTTTTTGTAACGAAACTCGGTATAAACCATTTAAATAAAATAAGAAATATAGTTTATGAAAATCAGGGAAATCGAATTATTAGGAGTAGGGGTATGCCTGAAAACCGAAATTAAAAATCGCCCTAGCGCTCTGTGATACCCTGCACAACTTCTACTCCCGAGGAATTGGCTCATTTTACGAAGCTCCTGCGTGACGGACTTTTTATGATAGTTTTTTGTTGCTTAAAAACTGTATAAGCGTGATGTATGAGTATCGGTCATAAGACGAACAATTGTGCTTTTTTTCCGATGACTTGACTCATTTTCAACACTATTATGACATAACAAGGTCTAAGTAAACACTCGTCCCTTTACCAAGTTTCAATGTGTCGGTGCCCTGTGCAGATGAAAAGATCGGCAGAGAAATATCCCGCCAAGTTGAAGGCCATAAATAAATCAACAGTCTTTTTCTTTCGAGGTACGCTATCCCAGTATAGATGAGGTGACTAGAAACTTAAAAGCAACGTGCCCACATGAAAACCATAGACCGAGTAAATGTTTCCGGAACCTCTGAGACGAGCCTCTTGGGAATCAGGTTGTGTGGCATATTTCACGCGTCCTACTCCTGCCTGCTTTGCTTGATAGCTAGTACGAGACATGCACCTGTCACGCCGCACTTGGAAAATGTGAAACGACATCATTTCTCTTCCGATAGTCATTACAGTGTAGCCCTACTGACACTTCACTGGCTAATGTCAAATAAATCATTTTTCGTAATTGATGGCTTCCATTATTCAGACATGTTTTTTCTTCCCCAACCATTCTGTAAAGCATAACAAGCATAATGGTTCATAAACTCTGAGTGATGTATATTTGTACAGAAAGAGAGATAAAAGAGTTTAGATACACCCAAGAAGAAAAAAAAAAAAAAGCTGGAAAGCAAACGAACTATTTACTTGTAAATCTACTTCATTCCTTAAAGTAATAATGAACTGCAATGCTTGTCAAAATGGGAAGAGTTTTAGGCAGCCGCGAATGATAAGCGAGTATTAACAGAACATTGCCAAGTCGCTTATCCCCACTCGCACACTCTAACGCAGTTTCAGTTATTGATTAACTTATTATTGTTCTAAATATCTATCATACAAATACTACGTACCACTTGCCCGTACACGCAGGACGGAAATCACTAGCGCAACTCTTGCTTCTATGCTATGCTGCGTGTGTGTGCCCGCTTGTAACAACGTAAATATTTGATGCATTTTTTTCTTAAAAATAATGTAATCTCTGCGTTGTTCTCCGCAACTGGTTAATATAAATTGAAAGGGCATTGTTAGACGTGTAAAATATTGAAACAGTGAGAAAGCTGCTCTTATTGGAATTCGCAATTAATGCACGTGCACACACGCATTAAGCTTAACGCTAGCCTCGGTAAATCATAGAAACCGGTGGACCCAGTGGTTTGTTGCGGCTCGCTACGGCCTGACGGTCTACGATCGCCTCCTTTTCGTAAACATAAATTGATACGGGCAGGTAACTCGCTATAATGATGGCAAATCTCCTTTGATTGCAGTAGAAAAAACCATAAATATCCATTTATAGGCATTCTGTGCGTGGTAGTAAGTTACCGAGTAAATCATTGTAATGGTGGCAAATCTCCTTTAACTTTGGTATAAAAAAGAAGCATGTGGACGTGAGAATTAGAAACCACTATCTTCACAACCACAGCATGACGCTCTAACCATCTGAGTTATCATGCTGTTGCCCTTGGAATCCTTATTGTCTAGCTCTATATCTGTACGTCGCCATCTTCGGCTCTCTCCGCTATCTTTCGGGACTCCCCCTTGCAGTACTTGCAGCCAGCAGCATGTTGCGCTAATGACTTCTGTCTGCGTGTATGGATAATTCTACATAGGATTCCGCCATGAAATTGGAGTTTGTATATAGTAGTGGAAACCGGCTGTGCTTCAGTGAACGAGCTATTCCCCTGTAAGACTGGAGTTGAAAGTTTCGCTGACTTAGGCAATTGAGCTTGCTCAGTCCTGTTTATCCCGCCAACTTCTATAAGAAATGCATTCTAGACTTTCTACTGTATATTTGTGTATTGTGGAGTATGCCGAGAGTGAGATACACGCTAGAGAAAATTATTTATGATTGTTATGTTCAAAAGAAATCGTATAAGTGCTGTACTTTGGCTTTATGTCTATCGTGCTTGTTGGTGTTAATTCTTCAATAGCTATTGAACGTATATATTTTGAATGTCTTACTGTCCCAAATCTTGCCATGTTTGCGTCTTAGCTTTGCAGTAATGGCTAACAATAAACAGGAATGTGAAGGGTTTCGTTTTCTTCGCTCAATAATGTAATCGAAGCAGAAATGATAGGAATAAAATAAATAAATATAGGAGATAAATAAATCACTTATTATTTTTGAGTACCAAGCTATTTACTACCAGTGTGATACGATTCTCATTGGTGAATCAAATATGAATGAATTCATTCATTGGCAGAAAGACATTCACATATAATTATATTCATTAATACCAACAGTACTGATAACTTTTCGGAAATTTAATTGGGGTTAACGAACGTTTACCTTACCTAACTACAAAAAACATAGGTTTGAAAGCTCAATCAAATTATCTACGAAAAAGTATAAGCAAGTGGAGGATTCGATAAAATAATTGCAATGCGAGAACGATGTCACTTTTTTTTTTTTTTTTTTTTTTGTAGTTTTAGTATAATCATTGAAGTTATATGGCTTAACTGTTTGATCTTTCTGAAAACAATACACTAATTTTATTATCTTTTGTTCCAAGAAGAACCGTATTGAGATTTAAATTAAATAAAATACAACTCAACACTATTATAACATCTACCATTTACTATTATTATCAATTATCTCGAATTTTGTGCATGAGAATATGCTTCCTAGATCCCTAGTCGAATCGAAGCAGAGATTATAGGAATAAAAAGAATAAACATAGCAGAACGAGCTATCAGCTATTAGTTTTTAAGCGCCATGCCTTAAAACTATCGATACAGTTCCATTCTGATTGGTGAATAAGGAATCAATGAGACCGCACATTGGCTGAAAGGTGCTCGCGTGCAATTACCACAAGTAATATCACAAGAGGGTCTGAGATTGCCGATAAATTCACGAAATTAGTTATAAATATCACTCCTACCCTCGAGTGATATTTACTAGGACTATTTCACGATTAAAATAAGAATTTTAATATAATTCTCCAAGACTAAGTCGGTCCTGGTGGTGTAGTGGTTACCATGCTTGTCTCCTACACCCAAGAACGCGGATTCGAGCCCGGCCAAGACCGATGGATTTTTTCGGGCGTAAAAATCCTAAGTATGGCTTCCTTCGGAAGGGAAGTAAAGCCGTGGGTCCCGTGTCGTACATTTACGGCACGAAAAAGAACCTCAAGCCTGAAAGAGAGGCCTCTGAGCAAAACTTGTCAGCCGTTTCACGCCCTGAGTTGAATGGGACGCTGATGACCTGAGATGTTGAAGAGCGTCCATAAATAAATCAATCAATCCTAGACTAAGTTGTAATTATTGTATATTTGTATTATGAATACGAATGTCGATTTCACTAATGCCAATAGAGAAGAGCCAAATTCGGATTTAGGACTATTTCATAAATAGAATAAAAGTAAAAGTAATATATATTTGAAATACGTTCATAGAACATTAACAATTGTGCAAAATGTTCGACTTACTAATACCAACTAAGAAAAAGAAAAAAACATCTCATTTTTCCATTCTGAATAACGTGCTTATTAAAATTTATGGATACTTACGCAGGTGTTGTTGCACAATTTACAAAATGATTTCAAACTGTTTGGCTGAATACTTAAAAACAATTGTTTGAGTGAATATACATTTATGATGACGTCATGTGACATAGTCACTATAATTGTTTTCAGAGAACTTCACCTTCCTTTTTGTGTGATATTTGTAAACCTCTTCAAATGCCGTTCATTATTGCAATATATAAAAGTGTAGAGAGAGAGAGAATGTAAACGTTTAAAAGCCATTCAAACATTCCACGTGGAATTTAAAAAACTGACATTTTAAAAACAGAAATGTTTCACAGTTTTATAACATTAACAAAAAGTTTAGATTTTTTCGTCAAATTTATGAAAAATGCATTCTAGAAATGTGTATACAAAAATTAAAAAGAAATACTGAAGTCTTGTAGTATTAGTTTTTATGAATGAATCAACACTTCAGTTCTTGACAAATATACTGTGTATTGTCTTTCGGAAGAATGTGTTTTTCATTTTTTTATTTTTTTTTTTTATTTTTTCCTCCTCAACAGTTGAAAATTTCCTGAAAAGAACCGACAATATATCACTTTTCATACGCTCATGAAGATTTTCCCAAGAGCATTCTGACGTCGTAGCAGTTTGTCATGTGAACTTTAAAGTTTCCTTAGCTGTCAGTAGAAAATACGTTTTCGAAATTCTAATGCATTACCAAACCTCAAAGTCCAGTCTGACGTTTGCCTGAAGCTAATAATAATTTAGTTCTATGTGTTTGTTTTTACTATTGAAAACAAAGTTATGAAGCTGTATTGTTGCTCCCTTTCCTCTCATAAAACATTGAAAATTAATTGACTATTACAAATCTCTCTGAGGCTAGTAGTTGTGTTATTTTCTTACCACGTACAGAGAGCACGCCTTTAGCGTGTCCTAACAAAACACTCGGAGAAGAAAACAAATGACATGAGAGCGAGCGGCTGAGTGCTGGAAGCCATTACTTAATGGATTATGTATCGATCGCCTCTTTCTCGCCATATGCCGAGCACCACCAGGTGAGAGGGATAAAACTCAAACTTTTAAATCCTCCATAAGGACTGGACTTCATTACAACTGGACATATGCAGTTAATCCTAAGAAAAAATTCGTTTTTATTTTCAAGTCCCAGATCTTTTACGTTACATAAGCTCAACTCAAAAAAAAAAAAAAAAAGTTTTATATTCATTTTCTAATAACTTGCGGTATAACCGGATATAGTTGTTTGTACATAATGGAACATATTCCAGTACATGCATCTTCTGAAATTCACCTAATGTATATAGTTTTGATACTAATTTAGGATTCGTGATGAAGGAATAACAACTCTATTGTGGCGTTTGGTATCTTATTGTGGCCTACTGAGCATTTATTTAATGTGCATACGTATAGAAATGTATGATATTTTTATTGTGTTAGATTCGCTACAATGTAAATAGTATTTTATGTCTGCTCGTTGTAAAAGTTCCTGCGATCCAACCCACTGAAATATAATTATGTACATTTATGTAATCCCAATCATATTTTGGCATTGTAATTAGTAATATATATATATATATATATATATATATATATATATATTTATATATGTGTGTGTGTGAGTGTGTGTGTGTCATGAGCTTTAACATCAACTTAGAGTTTACAAAAGAGAAGATCTCTGGTGTTTTTCCGTGCAGTAGCTTGGAAGGGCAAGAAGGCCATAAACCCGATACAAAGGAAAAGGGACTATGTATTGCTACTTTTTAAAAGAACTGCCTTTGGAGGGTTAATAAACTAAAGGACTTTTAAATACATTAGGTCTTTGAATCCGACCGGCTGTTGTACTGTTAGTCTTTAAACTAGCTACAAATTTCAGACGCGGTGAGATGCAACTCGGTTTTCAAACGCAGATAACACGTTCTACTTCGGACGCGGGCACGCAGTCCTAATACATCAGTTAGGCAGTTTTTAAGTTGATATTCAGCTGAGAAGCAATTATCAGTAACGCAATTCCGATACAACAGTTAAGCAGTTTTCAGTTTCACTCGCCGTGGCACTCATATATTAAGTTTCACATGCGGCAACTAAGTTTGTATCGAGTAGTTAAGTCTATCGTACGCAGAACATCACAGGCCACGAAAGATCTATTTTCTTAATAAAGCAATGTCCAAAAATGGTTCGTTTTCAAGTAAGAAGGAAAAAGTGGTATATATCAACTTGAAAAGTTACTTTATTTACTCTCATGACTAATATAGTATTTTTTTTTTTATCAAATATCAGATATTAAGAAAAACTTGTTGACAAACCATACTATAGGAAATGGCTGCGACCGTGGCGACTATTGCTGACACACAAAAGTATAACGCTGTTTGATTGACGGATGAATTCTTAGAAACATCTGTGAACGGTTACGAAGATCTTCAAAAGCAATAATAGTTCTAGCAACTAATTCTTCTGCTGTTTCGATGGGTGTAATTGAACAATTGATTTAATATGACACCAAACACAAAAATCAACTGAAAAAGTGCCGGCCAAGCAACTGGATGTGTTCTCGCTATCCAGCGATTCGGAAAATGTACATTTAAATAATTTCGAAATTTATACCGAATTGTGCGGGTGCACCGTCGTGTTGAAATATGTTTCTACGAATATTAATTGGGACATGCTCATTTCCGCAAGAAAGATAGTATAAACATGTTTATTCTATTGTGCGGGCATAACGTATGGCACCACTAGAAAGTTAACAATGTTTACAGAAAACTTCCATTGATTGCGGAGATTCTGGACAGCTTTAGGATGTGTCGCTCCAAATGTGACTGTTGTGTGTATTGAAAAGACCATCTCTTGAAAAACAGGCCTCATCTGTCCATAATATGCGTCTAGCAAAATCAAGATCATTGTTAACGGTATGTAAATAACATTCAGCAAGTTGTTGTCCGTTAGAATAATCTTCTGGGATTAATGTTTGTGTTTTTTTGGATACGAAATGGAAGCTTTTCATATTCAATTAAATCGCCACGGGTGGGCGAGTTAAGGCGCGGACTCGTGAGCGGTAGGTCTGGGGTTTGAGTCACGCCAGGACCGTCCTTCCTGATTGAGGTTTTTTCCAGGTTTTCCTCGGTCCTCATGAATGGCAAATACCGGGGAGGTACCCTAAATTTCGGCCTGGAACGTTTCCTTCCTTAAAAAATCCTTTCCCAATATATCATTTCATTTCAAGTATCATCAGTGTCCACCACTTATGTGGTACCTCAGTATAAAAACGGTCATTAAACACCATTAAAAAAATCACTTAAGACTCTCCACACAGAACATGTGACTGGTGTTCATCGAATGGGCAACAGCTGAAGTGCTAGTTTGTGGATTATTTTCATACCTCTGCAAAATCTCATGTCCAAGTTATGTACTCACAGTTCGATTCGCTCTTGAATTTACTTTCTTTACCTGGAGCTGGCCACTATCTCAAAGACGCTTTTCCAGTCTTGAAAATGTTGCATGGCAAGGAAAATGTCGCTGAAGGTGTTGCTGATCATAGACTGCTTTGCCAAATTAGCATTGCCATAAGCTGCTCCAAATGCTTACGCAAGTCGGCAATATTTGTATATCGATGCATTTTAATGTCATCAAATCAAATAAACAGATCTCTCAGAAGATATTGTAGCATACAACACCAAAAACTAACCTCAGATGTTTATGATCTCTATGGTAATCAGGACAGCTGAAACATATAACTTCAATTGTTTATAGTAACAAGAATGGCTGAAATATAAATGCAACCATAAGGATGAGCTCTGTCTTTAGCATTGAAAACCAAGTAATTCCAGACAGTATTTTATTAAAAAGGGCTTATTTCCATGTCCTCTGTCACTTCAGAAAATTATGAATAGTTATTCTGATACACCCTGTTGAATATCGTACCTGAAGATAAGTTGCTGTCTTGATACAGACGATAGACTTTGAAACGGAAGGGAAGTGTTGTTTCAAATATCAGTGGAAACGAATATCTATAATACTAATCACTATGTATGTTGTAGATGTAAATTTCGAGTGCTTGACATATAACTCAGTTCACTAAATGTCAATGTTGATCCGTTTTATTTACGTATCAAATATCCATACCAAATACAAATTGTATACTTAAAATAAATATCATATAACTCCAATTCCATATTATATGTTATTACAAATATGCCCGAAGAAACGGGAGTGTGACCATTTTTAAACTAAGCAATATTGATGATGGAAAGTATTTCTCTCGGCAAAATCAATTCTTCTCACGTTCGTGCATGATTTCCCACCCTTTTGGGACAGAATAGAATAGGGAGAAGTCTTTCTTTGTGACAAACGTGAGACAGTGATAGATGACGGGGGAAGGACGCACTTGGGGGCAATAAATTAGCGAAATAGCCGCAACAGCACAGCGCCTTTAATTGGTTAGGGAGAACAGGAAGGTGGCAAAACGCTCGGTTCCGATCACGCGAAGTGCTCCGAATGACGTCAGACCTACATATGCAACAGGGCGCTCATTTCTACTGTTTAGTTATTTTTCGTTCCTAAATGCAACAAATGTCTATTCTAGTAACCGCAGATCGATGCTAACTCGTTTGTTGCGTTTCCAGTGTTGCTTATAAGACAAATTAATTTATATGGAACTTGCTCATTAGTAGAGTACTTCTAATTGATTTTCTCATCCAGCGTTTGTGCTGTAACAGCTTCCTATTGCTATTTAGTTCTCTAGCTTCTCAATATAATATACACTTGGAAACCTATGGCTTTGTGTCACGCATTTCTCAAGATTTTCTGTACTGTCGCCATACCACTTTGCAGATCTTTGCACTGAAGCTATGACTTCCTCGTCACCCCCATCAAGAGCTTTAAAGGTTTTTGAGCGCGTCCATTTATCCGGATCAATATCTCAAGTTTGCTTTCCTTATCCCTTCCCTAATTTCCTTAGTTGTTGCGTGGACATTGCCTTATTTTGGAAGCGTTCGCCTATTGGCTGAAACACTTTGCCTGCTAATGCAATTGAAAGTGCAAGACTATTTTACGCTTCAAATGAAGCAGACACTATATTGCTTTCTTTCCGTGAAGGCGAAGTCAAGAATCCCCGGGCTAAGCTTCGGCCTTTTAATTAGAAAATTTCTATGGAGCTTCGTCACTGTGTATACCCAGTTACCCAGGTATTTGAAGGTAAGGAAAGGTTATTGTATGTAACGTGAGGGAAGACCTATAAGAGTTGTGGGATCGGAAAGAAGATGGAAGGAGGAAGATTACAGAAGAAGATTAAGAGGTGTTGAAGATCCACCGGAATGAACGGCGGGAGGAGATGAAGGATGGAGAAGTGATGTTCGGAGAGGAAATGGTGTAAACAGGGGTCAAAGAGGATCAAGACAGATGGAAGAAGGGACGATTGGAAGAAAGAAAAGGTGGAGAGTGACATGGTGGAAGCGAGGTGATAGTGTTTAATGAGTTAAAGTGTTATGATAAATAAATAAAATGAATAGAAAAGATTTATAGTGATAAATGAACTTTAAGTGAAACAAGTTGTTAAAGAAATGGATTTTTAGTATGATTGAGATGAGTTAAAGAGATTTAAAATAATAACAAGTGTAATGTTTAAATGTTGAGTGTAACTTTTAGATAAATTGCAGTAAAAGTAGGATACTAGTACATACCACTGATAACCAGTGGCCAGTAGTATAGTAATGTAATAAATTAGGATAGAATATCTGGCTACCAGCTATAATTCTTAATGGCTCCCAGTAATTTTGCTAGTTTTGTATATTTTGAAATGTTAAAATGGGAAATAGTTTAGTACATTTGTATTTTTGTTTAATTTAATTAATTTTAAGTTATTTTTAATATTTTTTTACATTATTTTACTCCAGCTATTAGGAAATGCTGCAAAATAACGAAGTAAAAGATTATTGTAATGTATAATTTATAATAATAAATAGAAAATGTGATGTGCATGCCCTGGTTTAGGAAACCAGGTACCAGGTAGGCGTATACAGATTTTATTTATTTATGTAAAGTGTTACTTTTCATAAATTATGTTTTTATTGTAATTTTTTTTGCGATATAATTTTGAAATTTTGTATCAGGTAGCTTCAGGAGAATCGTGTAGTGTTCTGAAGTGAAATTGAACTGGTATGAAAGTTGAAAGAGCTACTTCATAGCTACACTTTATTATCTTGTTTCTTTTGTATAATGGAAAAAATTTATGTATATTAGGCATTTATCATTACTTAGCCCAAGAGTTCATACAACCTGCCATTCAAATGGATCAACTCTTATATAACTTGTTGTGCAACCATTTGTTTTAAAGATTATTTTGAGAATATTAATCACTTTGGCAATTTATTATGCTTTATTTTTGCTGTATGTGTTATACCAAGGATTATCATGCTGCATTTTATTACTACATTTTTAATGTGAAAATTATTATGTGAGGTTTATGTTAATTACACGTTCTTTAATAAATTATGGTACTCGTTTCATCATTGTTACTTCCGGTTTCCGCCTGTGAGAGGTTTGCAAGTTGAGACATATTCAGTTCCGCCTACAATAAAATAGAGGTGGACGAACAATATACTGCTCTGAAATTCTGCTTTCGACTCAACAAACCTTCAGCCGAGAATGTTACAGGAGAGATATGGAGAGTTTGTTCTTCCCTAAAGAATGTGGGGAAGACGGTTAAAAATGTTTAAAGAGGGGAGGCAATTAATTTCAAAGGATGATGTACCCGGCACTCCAGGTTGTGCTCTAAGGGAAGAAAAGGTTAACACCACTGCTGTCATTGTGACAGAGAATCGTAACATTAAGAACACTTTCAGAAATTCTGAAAAGTTTACTGAATGTCACCCTACTTTGGTAACTGAAGTTGCACATGAGACGTGTTTGTGCACGGTGGGTCCCGGAGCAAAATAACGTTCGCATCCACGTTTACTTGCAATTGAAGACAATATTACATAAGTGGCTGAAGCTGTTAACACTTTAATGTTCATACTCTAATTGCTTAAGAATCTTTGCATGTGATTGCAGCCCCCCCCCCTTTTCCCTTCTAGAGATCTATATTCATAACTTTCTATATTATATCTCTGTAAGATATCCAATCTTTTAGGACGTTTCTGTGAATATGATGCTGAAACTGTCATCTATAATTTATTTCTAGTATTTTGACTTTCAGCTACATCAGTATTACTATAGTCCTGAAATGAGAAGTAATTTCTATCAGCAAAATTTATGTTTTCATCCAAGATGTCATATTTTTCAGTTTTATGTGTATTCAAGAATGGTCGCAGACCTGACTCCACTTGGTTTGCAATCTTATGTCACTCTAATACATGAAACATTCTCATTGATCAAATATTTTAATACAGATACGGTATTGGTTTTGTCACTGTATACTCAGTTACCTTTTCGTACGTAACCGGCTGCATATCAACTGACACTTGCACGAGCAAGGTCATGAACGTGACCATCAGCTGACTGTGCCCAGACTTCTATCTATATTTCATCAATTATTTATAAAGCTACCATCAACTTCACGGTAAAATCATTAAATTAATTACTAGGTTTAATCGAAACCCTATGGTCTTACGGAAACAATTTCCTTGCTTTTCCATGATTATATTTTGTTCTTTTTTATTTTTTAACAGAATTTTTGCTGTTTTGTTATATTTCGGTTTATAGTTTTTGACTTGTGGGTGTTTTTACCGTGTATATAATAATAATACTTTTATTATTAATATTAATTATTATTATTATTATTATTATTATTATTATTATTATTATTATTATTATTAACAATAAATGGTTTTGTGTCGGATTGCTACACGCGACACTTATCTCCTTCTGTCCCAACGCTGTTTTTTTTTTTATTTGTTGGTATTGTTTCCATCATCATAGTTATCAGCGTCAAATACTAATAGCACTATGAATAACTGCAGTGATTGAAATGAAAATAAATAATACATGGTATTTATTAGACCGAACCAGGTTCTCAGTGTTGGATATGGCGAAATGAGTCACAATGATGACTTCGTTAGAGAGACAAAAACTGTCACGGGTGGCCGAACTCGTTAAGACACGGATTCGTAAGGGGAGGTTTGGGATTTGATTGCTTTCAGGACCGTCCTTCATGACTGAGGCTGTTTCCAGGTTTTTATTCGGACTTCATTAATGACAAATGCCGAGGAGGTACCCTAAATAAGGGCTAGAATGCTTCCTTCCTTTAAAAAAAAAACTCTTTCCCAGTTTATTATTTCATCTCATGTAGCACCGCCTGTAGTGCTCAGCAGTAAAAACGGATGTTAAACACCATTCAAAGAAAAAGAGAGAGGGACTACACTACACTACGGTACACTATTGTAAATACAAGGAATGCACCAAGAATATAAGAACATTGTGTTATGGTGTAAAAATCATTTTAAGAGATTTACTGTTACATGTATGAACTAGATAGAAATGTAAATATATATTAAAAAAAACTGTGTTTTGATGATACATGAGATAAATGATAAACTGGATTTTTTAAAGGAAGGAAACGTCGCAGGCATAAGTTTAGGGTACCAGTATTTGCCATTTATGAGGACTGAGGAAAATCTCGGCCTGAAAGCTCGGTTCTGGAGGTAATCGAACCCCAGATCTCCCGCTCAGAAGTATGCGCTTTAACGACCTCCGCTACCCGTGGCGGTGCTCTCTAGAGTTAACGAATGCGCTAATGTGACTGATCCTGGGTTTTCATTTAGAGTATGAAGAAAACCCCAAGAAAAAGCTCACATAAATGGATACTTAACCTCTATTATCAAAAATGCACACCATGCGCTCTACAGCGACAGAGTGAATCTTTTATGGATTCATTTTCTGAGGTAATTCTAAACGTTTCAAATTCCAAACTGCTAAACATTTCTGGTTTTCTAAAACTGATTCAGATCAAGGAAAGGAGCAAACAATGACCTACCAGGCTGAATGTTCCCTCGAGGTTTGGCACCCAAGATTGCCAGGTTCACGTTGGCCTTGCGCCCGTCTATGATGGGGTTGGGATCCTTGCAAGCTCGCTCCGCAGCTGGTCGGTCCCCCATTATCACCTGCAACAAGAATTTCCTTTGAGTAAGGCTTCTTTGGACATTATAAGGTTCACTTTGTACAAACAGAAAGGCAATGGAAACTTTGGTTTTAAATGCCAAATTGTTAATGTGCACCAAATAAAAATAACCTCTCTATTTATATGGGTTTTTTTTTTTTTTTTTGTAGAATTGTTTTAGCACTTGAGAGTTACATGTAAGAGAAAATTACTCCTTCAGAAACTACTCAGTAAATTTTCATTGCTGCTATGAAGTATAGTTTCCAATAATGTCATATATTTCCAATGATAATGTAAAGAATTTCAAACCTATTTACATAATATTATATTTAAAATTTTAAAAATATTTAAGTGACTGTTGAAATTCAAGAATTACACAGCTGCACCAATGAAATGCTGTTATTTTTCTCATTTAGTACACCAAACGCAAATTTTTGCAAATATACATTTCTGTCAAAGTAGTAGCACCAGCAGTAATACTAGTAGTAATAGTAGTAGTGGTAGTAATAGTAGTAGTATAGTAGTATAGTAATAATAGTAGTAGTGGTAGTAGTAGTAATGGTAGTAGTAATAGTAGTAGTAGTAGTAGTAATAGTAGCAGTAATAGTAGTAGTAGTAGTAGTAGTAGTAGTAGTAGTAGTAGTAATAGTAGCAGTAATAGTAGTAGTAGTAGTAGTAGTAGTAGTAGTAGTAATAGTAGTAGTAGTAGTAATAGTAGTAGTAATAGTAGTAGTAGTAATAGTAGTAGTAGTAATAGTAGTAGTAGTAGCAGTAGTAGTAATAATAGTCGTAGTAATAGTAGTAGTAGTAGTAGTAATAGTAATAGTAGCAGTAATAGTAGTAGTAGTAATAGTAGTACTAATAGTAGTAGTAATAGTAGTAGTAATAGTAGTAGTAGTAGTAATAGTAGTAGTAGTAGTAGTAGTAATAGTAGTAGTAGTAATAGTAGTAGTAATAGTAGTAGTAGTAATAGTAGTAGTAGTAGTAGTAGTAGTAGTAGTAGTAGTAGTAATAGTAGTAGTAGTAGTAGTAGTAGTAATAGTAGTAGTAATAGTAGTAGTAGTAGTAATAGTAGTAGTAGTAGTAGTAGTAATAGTAGTAGTAGTAATAGTAGTAGTAATAGTAGTAGTAGTAATAGTAGTAGTAGTAGTAGTAGTAGTAATAGTAGTAGTAGTAATAGTAGTAGTAGTAATAGTAGTAGTAGTAATAGTAGTAGTAGTAATAGTAGTAGTAGTAGTAGTAGTAATAGTAGTAGTAATAGTAGTAGTAATAGTAGTAGTAGTAATAGTAGTAGTAGTAATAGTAGTAGTAGTAGTAGTAGTAGTAGCAATAATAATCTAAAATTATACATATACACTTGTTCTTTCTGTCTCTCTCTCTCTCTCTCTACAGCTCTATAGTTCGGTGAAACTTAGAAGCGCAACATTTCTAATATGGAATATTTGTGGAAATGCAAAACGTGCCGGCTGTTCCCTAATAAAAATATTAACCCATAGATATAAATGGCAAACCATCCTTAGATATTAATTATTCAATATTTTATAATTAAAATGTTACCGGATTATTAATTATTAATTAACTTATATATTTTCTAAGTAAAGTTAGGTGCTAATTTATAACAAATTGTATGGCAGATATATAGTGGAAGATATAGGTAAACAATAGTGAAAGGAGAAAGAAGATTTCTTAAATGTTATACGAATTTCGGTAAATGGACGCGTGTTGCGAAATGTAATAAAGATCAAACAGAAGATATTGCATGGTTTCAAATTAGTAGCTCGGAGACTAAAGAGTTACAGGGGGAGTACTGAAGCAGCCATTTGCCTATAAGCAATAAAGAAACCCAAAATTTAAAAATGCTCTAGCGACTCCAAAATTGACTTCTTTGCAACAAAATTCGGTATTTGCCATTTAAATAAAACAAGAGAACTATTTTATGAAAATTCGGGAAATTGGACCATTACGAGTAAGGGTATAGTTGAAAACCGAAATTAAGAGCGTTCTTGCGATTAATTTTCTCTGAATTGTTTTAAAATTAAAGGACAAATTAATTCGGCATATAAATATATTTATAACTATGCATACGTTTTATATTTAACAGAAGCATGTCGCGAAGATAGTAAATGTGAAACATCTAATATGTGTGTGAGAATTAAATTTGTATGTAAACACTCAGAAAACATTTGCGTTTCATGTTGTTACTACAATAACATTTCAATCAAATTATAAAACCAATGAAAATCGATTAAACTTTCGATTGTATATTGTTGATTGTGTATATTTGCTTAGTACATTGTAATTGTTTTTAAATACTAACATGTTTTTGTTTTATTGAAACATATGAACATCATCTTCTTAAACACACAATGTAACTCGAAAATTTCTGTTATTTTTCTCTATTTAAGTGAATGTTAATATAATACCAAGCGCTCAGTTAATAAACACGGTTACATTTAAAACTTTTTAGCTTTGTCTATTAGTAGTCATATATTTCATTTCATTTAATTAAGTTTACCATTAATGTTTTTGTTTTAATCTCAACAATAATAATTATAAAAACACAGTTTCTCTTTTGTAATACTTATAGATTGCAAGAATTCTAATTTTGTTCCCCTAATACCACAAAGTAAACTTATTTCATTTCATTAATTAATAGGGCCTAATTTGGATTTATATTCTGTTTCAAAGTCATTCAAGTTACTAAGATTTTTTTTTAAAAAGTTCTCTTATATTTTACTTTAATCATATTTACTTTTCTGTTGTATCTTGTGTATGCATTATTTTTTTCTCTCTCTTTAGGATGCAGTCTTCATCATACCACCTTTTAATATACTGGAAAACTAGAGCCCCTCTCATCTTGAAAAAATAATTGCCCTTGATTACCTTCTGTGTAGAGATGTTGCAATCATGGATTTCCCGTTCATCTTAAATCTTCTTTATATTTATGTAAATTTATAGTGTCCAAGAGACTCCCTCAGTATGGATACCATTGAGAATTTTAAAGTCAATATATAAAAGTAACGGTAGCAAAACACAAACATTTCTTCCATTTATATGGCTATGAACATATTAATACGCTTTAGCAAAACTCTTACAAATGCATGCATATATCCAATTTTTCACATTTTTGCACATTTTACAGTTCAATAACATTTACAGTTGGAAGCTTTTTGGTTAAACTAAAATACTTGAGACGGAAAATGGAACACCGAATGATGCAGTAAACGTATAGAGCTAGTTTTGGTCCAAAAGTGCAGACGTTAACTTAAAAAGAAACGGTTCTCAGTTCTTAAAATGATAAGTAAGCGATGAGAGAGAACATCATGCACGTGATCATCAAATGGACGATTCTACCTTTGCTGTTCATTTTCAAATGCTTGGCACTCAAAGCAATTGTGGCTTTGACCATGACTTTCTCCTGTTGCAGTAGCAGGGTAAGAAATGTTCATGCATATTCCACAGCAAGTTTCAGAAAGGCTAGAAGATAAATGAGAGTTTCACTATCTCAAGAAGTTGACCTCGTGCATTTTGAATGTTCAAGAAGATTAATAGCATTTGGAACTGCAAATACAAGGACATTACTCCACTAACTGAGAATTTATGTCTCTAGTTCAAGTATGAACGAAGGAATGGTCCTTGATCATGAACTGTTTTCAGGAAGTTAGTGTAACTATGAGAGAATTAATGTCTCAATACAGGCGTCGCTCCGGCTGTAGTCCCTCGTCATCTCTCACGTGTTCCCTCAAGAAAAATTGCGTGTGCTTTTCATGAGTTTCAGTTAATGACATTTCTCATTTGTACAACTATTCTAGAACAAGTTGTTGAATTTTAATAAATTATCTCAAATTTTCATTGGGTGTTATCACAAATCATTTTATGAAGGGCGTATAGAAAGACTACAGATTATATATTCAATAAAGCGTTAACTATGAAACTTGACACCAAGGCTAGGAAAATATTTAAATGAAAATTTAAACCTTCATTTTTGTTCCTCTTAAAAGTATCAGCTTATGCTAAGGAGCTACTTATTTGATAAGTTAAATAGGGCGAGGTATTAAGGTTGCAGAAACGAATAAGCAAAACCTTCCCCCCCCAAAAAAAAATTGTGGAATGGAACATGTTTTGGGGGAAAAGACGAGCCTTTGAGCTGCCTGTCTTAAGTATTTTCCGTTCTCGATTCGGTGATTCTATATATTCGTATTTTATTGCTTATATCATACCATCCATTTATTTGGGCTATTTTTTAGGTAGGGCGATCCCAGCAGTTGCACATCACACCGACCCGCTCACTTCTGCTTCTTTATTATTATTATTATTATTATTATTATTATTATTATTATTATTATTATTATTATTATTATTTATTTATTTATTTATTTATTTTTAACAGTTCATTTTGTGCTCATGGATTTGATTAGAGTACAAGATGCGAACTTTTTTGTTTCATAGCAAACAGTCAACATTTTAAACATTTTAGGAACATTAAAAGTGTGAACTGCAAAATTATTATACAAGTTTAGTTCCGTGCTTTCATCTGTTAATATTGCGTGTTCTTAATTTGTAGGAGCGCATATGTCTATTCTGTGCCGCTAATGCCCTGACCTACTGTTCTTGAGCGACGGTATCAGCATGCCCTTCGGAAACTGAAGGGCAAATTAATGCCACGTATTTTGGGTAACTTTTCTTATTTTGTATAATTTGCTCCCTACTTTCACTCGTTTCACACACCGTGTATGACATATCTTTATTATTTAAATACAGGAATTCTAAAATTGTCCTTTAAAATAAACATATTCAGGTCCGTTTTCTATTTAACTGCAACTAAACAGGAGCGGCTTCTCTAAGAGGTTGCTGGTTTGCGGTATCCCCAAAATTTTCAACATTTATAACTATTGTTTTATGCATCTTTAAGCGTAAAAAATATCTAAATAACTTGCGCCTGAAGTTTTATTTTTCCGCTTGCAATATCCCGGGTGTTTTGATCGGAAGAAGTGAGAGGAAGCGGTAGAAGAGCCTCTTGCCCTTAAGAGCCATTATGTGTGCGCACCACCTGAAACATCACCTCTCGTCATGTGCGTTTTCAGGGAAGATTGCTCTCAGCTTTATATGACTGATTGTTGTTGCGTTACACAGTTGAACAAATTTAGACAAGTAGTTACACAATTAGAGCTTTACTAACGGGAGGGTCAAGCTTATTTTGTAACGTGTTATCTACAATGTTTTTATCTACTTTTGGTACATTTAACGAAATTTATTCCCAAAATTCAGGAAATAAATTTATTATAAAATACAGTTTATCCGAATTGGCCAAAGCCTATTTAATCCTTTATATTTATATGAGCGAGGAATAGTTTCCTGGTAACAAACATTCATGCTGTAGATTCCATTTTAGATTTCGCTTTCTTGCTTCAAAAAATGAAAACGAGGGAAGAAGATAAATCTGACAGTCTCACCAGCTGCATTCATACAAGCAACTAGCTTTTACAGCTAGAGTTGTGGAAAAATTGAGTTGAGTTGTGGATTGCAGAGAAAATAAAGTGCTTTCTGTGAAGAAATTATTTTTGTTAGAAAAAATGTAATTACCCTGCATAGAATGCAACATTGACACTTAACAAGAGAGTCTGCTAAAAATGCTGGTCATTTACATGTACACATTCTTGATACTCTTGTGAATCTCACTGAAAGAAAGCTTTCCCTGTTTTTTTTAAATTTATCAGATGTTTATGCTTGCTGTTATAAATCTGATTTTTGTGACCTTGCACAATACAAATTGCTTGTAGTGAAGTCATAGAAGCCTGGAGGCTTTCATTTATATTTCTGTTTTAAAATACGTTTTCATCGCAAATGAGCAGGGTCGACATCTTGTAGGAAGGTGTTATTTTGACTACAGTAATCAGTAGAGACCGGATTTTTATGTAATCGCATATATTTTTCCTTGTTATGTTTTTGCCCGAAAACTTCAAACGTTGACAAATTAACCTTCTAAGATTATGTTTAATTTAATGATACATATTTGATTACATATACCCAACAATACTACATGTTTTTGCATAAAAATAACATTCCCTGTAAATAACGCAGTGGATGGTTAATCCTGGAAAAACCTTAGCAGATTGACAGGTCATTCTACTTCATGAGAGCGTCACTCTACTGCCTGAAGGAAATTTACTTCTATTATTGTCTTTGTTAGCTGGTTTTTACAATAAGGTGGAAACGAGAGTGTATATAGGGTGTTTTGTGGTAGAGCAGGTATGTTTTAATAACTTTATTTTTATTCCAATGTTCACGGGATAATGCGCACACCATATTCTTATACTGCGCTCTTATTTGACACCAGTTCAGTTTTGTAGGGTGCACAGTGAACAGTGGTGAATTTCGACCAGATGGCTGTTGTCGCAAAACTACGATCAACAATGCTCTTATCATCGATATAAAGTGGTGTAAAGCTTGTGATAAAAAGTAGTTTGTACAATGAAATCTCAATTGGAACAGCACACACGAGGTGCGCTTGCAACAAAAGATTGCGTTCAGTTAAAAAGCAGCTTAGATGCATCCTCTCACAACGAATTTCATAAAGACACGTATCGCAGCAAATATACCGATCGTCGATGGAAGCTAACTTCTGCATGTTGAGCTTCACGTTTTGATTGCATCAGAAACACATGGAACGTGACATATTTGAATGTATAATTTGCGTCAATATTCGATATCTTGGGAGGTATCTTTGTGAACATTTTGTTTTACCGGCTTTTAATATTAGCTCCACATATTCCTTTGGAGTGTAAAAAAACACCTTTTTTCAGCGTATGCTTTATAGCCCCAAATTTTCTCTCACACATTGCATACGAACAGGGTAGTTGTGGGTGATACTGTTAAATCGCCCTTTGTCACGAAAGGTTCATCAAAATCCAACAACTGTGTGATTCTAGTTTTGTCCTGATGGACCATCACTATGAAGGATCAGTTTTTTTTTTTTTTACCATATTGGGTAACAAAAACACAAAATGTACCCACTGTTTACTGCAGTCCCAGCCAAGCAGTGTCGCTTGACTTGTTTCTGATTTAAATACGAAATTCAATGTCACGTCTGATCATTACAGGAGGCCGGTGTTTGGCTGATATGTGCACTAAAATGTGCGATACACCCATAGAAACAATTCCCCCACTAACTCGTTTTTCCTTATTTTGGCGCTTCACTGGCTTTCTGGAATAAAATATTCGATTACTGAAAACACAGAAAAGAGGAGAGTGATGCGTGCTCAGGAATTATAAAGTGGGGGTATGCAGACCACAAGATCAATGCACTTGGCGTGATGAATGGGATTTGATAAAACTTTACGATAGTTTCACTGCGATAACGAGCTGTGATTAGCCAAAATTAAAAAAAAAATGTTTAATGTCATTGGTCGATTTTATGAAGACCTCATATAAGTGAAAAAGTTAAAGTAAATATTGTTTGCACAACTTGTACCATGAATTCCATTCATAATTATTATTATTACAAAATTTACATAAAATTATGTGTTCTTTAGCCTCTATTTTAAAAGTGTATAATTCGAACCTACAGATAGTTCGATCGTTTTTATGGCTTTGTCAGCTTCAAATTAAACAGGTCACACTGAAAGCTATTTCTCTTGTTCAAAATGTTCAAAATACTGAGTTTAGAATTATATAACAAAAATACAAAAGCATAACAGAAAAAAGTATAATAATAATAATAATAATAATAATAATAAACCATAAAATCATCAGATGGAAGCGCTGAGGAAGGTTTGCCATCTTCTATTTTTAAGATGTGTTCACAACATTTTTGTTCCTTCAAGTCAGTTTCATATTAATTATGACTTGTTTTTGATCGCAGTATTAGCCACATGATATAGGAGGAGAAATCGAATGCTGACCTTAAGAGTATCGTTTCTTTTATATTTTTCGGACTAATCCAGCTTTCACCTCCCATTTCAAATAACGTTTATCAGATTTAATGGTTTTTCAATCAACAGTTAAAATGTATTAATATCATAAAACTCGCACATTGCTGCTAAGATGTTTAAATTGCAAAGTTAAAGCCAGATAACAGACTTCATATCATGAATGGTGGATGTTGGCAGTTTTTCTTCAGGCCAATTTATGTTCTCCTTTTCTCTCTCACTTGTATACACAAACGCAGCTACAATCCGTAAGGAACTAGAGTTTCATTACTGTAATACGTCATCCATTAACATATAAAATATATGCTTCAAGTGGAGAAAAATGAAATAACCTTCAAAGAAAAATGCTTACTCCACAACAAACAGATTTAACAACACTTTCAAAGAAAGCTCAAATTGATAAAACACGCTAAAAGATTCAATATTTCCAGTCTAAGCACTTTTCCAAGAAGAGACACTTTTGTTGTATGCCATTAAGTAATTGATTTCAAGAGCTTCTTCCAATTACGACTCTAAATATTGAACATTTTGGTGTGTTATATCAGCTCGTGTGTATCACATTTTGAATACCAGACAAAATACTATACAATGTGCAAAAAATTAGTATAGTAGAAAGGCAGTACGAAACTACCTGAGGATAGGAACAAGGATTATTAAATCTGTCATGTTAAGAGTCTCAGATTGTGAAACTAGTTTGTGTAAACAAAACGCACTCTTGTACAGTACTAGTCACTGCCGCTTAATGTTGACGCCTAATGGACGGTAGAGTAATTCGGAACGCTCGTCTTGAAATTTGGCGATATCGTTCCAACATGACGGCGTCCCTGCACATTTGTGCAGCTCGAAATCACCTAAACAGAACATTTGGTGACAGATGGATCGGGCGCGGTGAACCTACGCGGTGGCCTCCACGATACATCAATTAAGTACATTTATGTAATATTTAGCTTCTCATTGTGTACCAGTACTTATTAGTTGAGACAGTACGTACACTTGAGTTACATTTAATTTTGACTGACAAATGAAGAGGTTTCATAACGTCATTACGTCATTTTTAATTATGTTCATGCAGCGCTACTGTTATTATGCTATCCTGCATCTGCTACCCGTTGTTCCTAACCTCAAAATGCTTTAGTTCGGTATTGTCTTTCTACTATACAATTTTCTGCACAGTTTTCCCGCATCCTATACATACTAAATAGCATTATATATAATGTACTATATTGTTCAGCGCTTAAAAAGGAAACACACTCGGATAAATATAATCTTTAGGAAAAATTGCCCTTTTTCAAGAAAGGCTACTCGTCGAGCAGAAGCTTAAGAGTATATTGTGTATTTATGTATTTATTTTTAAGTGCTGAACAATCTAGCTGGTCGTATTTTTATAAATGATGATTTTATATTTCCCATGAGGATTATTTAATTTTTTAATGTGAAGTATACTCATAACTTCACTGCCTATGTATAGTATGTTTTGAAACAATGAATTTGTGTATTAACACATTTAAGTGGCAATATACATAATATCTGATAAACTGTATAAGATAACTTCTATCTCTAATGACATAACGTAAGCGAGATTAAGAAACAACGAGAATTTAAATGACGTTAAAAATTCACCCCATTCTCAAGTATGCCTCTTGCACAAAGGTGACCGAAAATTGCTTCATCTAAGCACTGAAGTTTAATTAATTAAAAAACTGAAAAGAAAGTTCCATTTTCAGAAATACTGTGTCTCATATGAAGTCAAGACCACCTCTATGGTCTAGTGGTTAGCGTTGCTCACTGTTGGCTGAGAGACCCAGGTTCGATTCCCGGTACCTGCTTAGAAATGTTTCTAAGCTAGGGATGTCTGGAATCGGGGTCTACCCAACCTCGTGAGGACAATTGGGAAGTTGCCTGATGGAGAGGTGGCGTTTTTCGATCTAGTAAGCAGCAATATAGCGATCTGCGGGGTGCAGGCATGCTCATCACATGCATCCATACAACACTGCCCTCTATCAATGAAGTCGCAAGACGGAAATAGAGGAAGCAGAGGTCGCCGCGGCAGGCTAAAGCCCATCCCCGGGCTGTAGTGCCAAATGAGAATATTAACACGTTAAGTGGTAACATACATATCTGATATACTATGCAAGATTAATTTCTGTCTCTGGTGACATAACATAAGCGAGATTAAGAAACATTCAGAATATAAACGGCACAGAGAGTTCACCTCCATTCTCAAATATGCCTTTTGGACAAAGATGACCGAAAATTATTTCATCTAATGCTTAGTTTACTAAATAAATAAATAAATAAACTGAAAGAGAGACCCATTTCAGAAATATTGTGTCTAATATGAACTCAAATAGAAACCTCCCTTGAAATGTTCTACACAATTTTATGTCGAAACTATAGACACTATACAAAGAAACCTTACAACTTAAACTACAAAATAATTAAAGTCTGTAGAACAAGTGCAGCATAATAATTTGAATAAGGAGCATTGTCAGGTAATGAGGCGTGATTTCGCAACATCTACAGTCTACACAAACATATTCTGTTGCTGAGTGATGCTACTCAACTGTAACTATACATTAGGAGGTTCGCAACAGAATTGCAATTAAATTTGCGCAGTTTTTTTCTTTACACTTTGGTTTATTACATGAAAACTAACTGGAAGTTTTGACATTAGGTGGCTAAAGAGACAAGCATGTCATAGGCTCTTACTGCACACAAGAGGCATATGATTCTCCGATTTTTTACATTATCAAACGCTTATCACAGTTATCTCAGGATATATGTTTTAATATCGTTCAGGGTAAAGTAAGAGGAACATATAAAATAGGTTTATTTTTTACGGAGTATGCTCTGATAACTTTTATTACCCTTCTGCCGTGTACTGCCACTGTTATCAGCTGATAAGGACTGTCCCATATCTTCTGCAAGGCCAAACCATTCACGGCAGTACACGTGAATGGTTTGGCTGCGTCTTTAACGTCTTTAACTTCTGTGGCAAGCAAGTCACAACTGAAATACGTTCTCTGTTAAAGATAAAAGTGCTTTATAAGAGGGTCATTAAAATGAAAATATGAAAGCGCTGATGATAAGAGCTCTTTGCGTCTACCCGGGGTATGCAGCATAAAAAATCTGTACGAGCATTAATCAAGTCCAAGTGATCTCTGCTTTTAACTGCAACAATCTTCAAGGTTTGCCTTTAAAACTTCATGCATGAAATACGCCAATATTGTGTATTTCTGCCATCATCTTAGCGGTTTGCACCTCTGCGACTGCTACATTTTAGGAAATGGAAGAAGCAATGCACATATGCAATTGAACATCCCGGATGACTGTCTGTGATCTGCGGGCATATTTTTTAAGTTTCGTCAAGGGACACTGGGAGTGAGTTTTTGGCCAAAACCAGAGAGGTTTTTTTTTTTTTTTTTTTTTTTTCCTCCTTTCCTGCAAATGGTTTCTTGATCCTTTGGGCATCCTCAGAGAGTCAACATTTACATGTCCCCCACTCCCTTCGGGCTCTACAGTCACTCAAAACTTCATTTTCACACATTTAAAATGCCCCGTGTGTTACAGTTTTTGTTTAAATCCAATTAAAATTTCCCAGAACGTGCAGCAATATTCATTATAACATTCTATAGGACAAAGAGAGAGAGGGGGGGCTAACACCAATAACAATTAAAATAAAAAATCTATCAAAAATATGAATGTTAAAAATTAAATTTCCTAAAAATTAAAAAAAAGTATTCCAGTTTACTCACAAAATTATTTAAAATATCTTTCTATACAATTTTTGTATGGCCCAGAGCTTCAGTTATAAAAATGCCAACAAATTTTCTCAACTCATGAGCCGTGTGGGACATTTTGATTATGCGTCATATTTACGTAATAAAATCTATGAAATAATTTATAGCTCCCAAAGTATTTACTCAATGTGAATGAATTTTGATATATATATTAACTTAACAGCAATGCAATCACAGTAAAAGTTTCAGAAACATTCATGGAACTTTGAAAATTCACTTCCCGTGTCCTTTAAAGTGTTTTGTTAATAGATTCACGTCTCTTTTTCGATAATAGTTTTGTTTGTCAGAATATCAAAATATATTTAGATCAATGGTTAAGAGACATCATGTGTGCTAACTTTAGAAAAATCTGGCTTTTTCTTCAAGAATATTTTTATAAACATAAATGCTCAAACTATAAAAAAGAGTACCGCTTCTCAAAAGCATTTAATGTATCTTGCAGCTTGAGTATTTGAAACGTGTCCACATTGAAAGTGTACTACTATGCTGACATAATAATGATTTCCGAAAATTTAAAATAGTTCATTAAAACGGAAAAAAGGGATTTTATCTCATGTTACCGATAAATTCGATTCTGTTTATATTTAAATTGTTTATTTTGAATTTTTTGCACTTATTACAGCAGCGTTTCTTTTTATTTTGAAAAAAGAACACAACAGCTTGATGGATGAAACATTAAATTATAAATAATATTTTATTAACTTCCTCGTTAAACAAAGTATAGCTAGAAATTGTTAAAGTAAAAATACTTAAAACTAGGAAAATAAGAGTATTCAACACGTCGTAAAATAGTAAAATAATATATAGACAAAAATTCAACAAAATTTTAAGGGCTTCTATCATACAAAAAATTTTCTTTAATTTTTTTCAAAATGCCCAATATTTTTATATTTAATTGTTGTGTTTATACAATATTAATACTATTAGTTTTATAAAACAAACCAGCTATATATTAAAATAATAGTCTGTGTTCAAATTCTGTACAATTTCTCAAAGAATCTTTTGGATTTAAATTAAAAATGATTATTAGTTTTTTTTTACCCTATACACACATTAAAATTGTCTATAAAAGGCAGCATTTTTCCAAAATTCTAATAATTATGAATGGAACTCAATCATACAAACTGTGTAAACAATATTTATAATACTTCCGTTGATAATACAATAGCAAACAAAGCAAAATAACCCTTTTTTATCGAAAATAATACAATTTTCTAATTTTAAATACCATATTTACGCGAATCTAATGCGCAACTTTATGTCCAAATGTAGTAATCAAAATTGTGGTGATTCAATCAGATTCAATGAGTACAAATCCGTCCCGTAGTTCGCCAATAACTTCATTGGAATTTATCGTTTATTACGTCATAAAGCATTGCTGCAATTCTCGACTTCGTTACATTTATTGTTGGTATTGCATAGAGCGTTTAAGAGGACTAACAGAGAAGAACATATTATGGTGCTACTTTCAAGCGTAAAATAATTTTTAATGCTGAAAAAATAATAATAGAAAAGCAGGAAGAGAGTTCACTGTAGCTGAGAGCAACGTTCGCTTGTGGCGGTAACAGAAATTGATATTATTTACAACTAAAGCTGGTAGGAAGAAATTCACCGGTCCTCGCAAAGGAAGACATCCTGAAACTGAAGAAAAAGTTTTGGAATTCGTACATGAAAGGAGGAAGAAAGGATACTTTGTGACTAGTGACACCATAGGTAATAACTTTTTCTTCTTTGACCTACGCCAACTGTCCTGACAACAGCACGAGTGATGGATTTTGTCCTACGTGTTCCAAGATGTAACAATAGTCCACTTATAAAGTTATAAAATTCTGATCGTTTTATGAAGCGAACGGGCTTATCTCTAAGAGGCCGTACAACAATATGCCAAAAACATTTATGCTTTTAAGTTTCAAATTTGGGGTGCCCATTACATTGAATGGCGCATTAGATTCGCGTAAGTACGGGGTGTTAACATACATTCATAAATAATGAGTAAAATTGTGATTTTTATAAACTTGCCCTAGATTCTGGTACCATCAGCATTAAGTACTGCTCAACAACTTGTATTGAAGAAATATGATAGCGACGTACGAATAGCTAGCTGATCGAGAATCTCGATGTTCTTGTGCTCTAAACGACTTGTTGAAGGGTATCTCACAAACACTGGTGGGATTATATCTGCCCAGTCAGTATAGCACTGTAACGTTGTATCTTTCTAACACACCTAGGGATCTTATCATGCTGGTTAAATAATTCAGACGCTTCAGCAGATAGGCTGTAACACATCTGTTTGCATTCATTGTTTCATGGATGAAAACGAAATCTGTTTGCCACTATTCTCTTTTGAATTAGTAAACGTCCAGTCTTTTGCTTTACTTTATTGTCTACGTAAACAATTCTCCTGGACTCTGGGTGCAAACCGAAGCTCCATTGTCCCTGTTGCCAACCCACATGCTCCTCATGCTGGGGTTCCTTTCTTTCGGGGCTTTTAGACACAGAATTGTGTGTCGTGCTGTATTATAATCCTTGGTTTACCTGGTTGTTGTTCTTCTTCTGGACTATTAAATGTTTTATTGTATAACGCTTCATCTGGTATTCAAAGTCCTAGCAACACCAGTTTGTGTTCCGCCATTTCTAATTATTCCATTCGCCATAAACCTTTCATATCGACTTAAATAATGTCTTTGAGCTTTAATTTTATTTATTTATTTAAAATGTTTATCGTTGCTACCATTATTTTAACAGAGAAAAATTATTAGCTTTCCACATTAAAAAGCAACGTATTATTTCATAATGTAACAATTCAAATAAATAAAACATTGTAATTTACTGCTATTGTGGCATACACATTGTTTTGATTGTTGTAGTGTGTTCGTTAATTATTTGCGGAAAGAATGTCCATTAAGTAGAATTACTGTTGGGGATGGTTGGTTATCAGACATTTCTGGAAGCAAGTATTGTATTGTAATCCGAGTGGTAAATGGAAGTTCCTCCACTTATATAGCAAATTATGGGGGACACAAGGAAACAGTTAGGTGAGAATAAACAACCAAACGGTAGGACTTGTCGTGTCACATCTTTTGTCCATTTCGGAAACACGCACCGCCAAACTCGATATTGTAAAATCATTTAACCGATCTGGAAGAATGTAATAAACTTTATAATTCGATATTATAGGACAAATAGTTATAATTTAACAATATTCTTCTAAATTTCCTTGCCAAACTGTTCGTAATGTTCTATTAGGTGAAACTTCATATGGTGATGTTTTCACAATGTCACTAAACTAGTTTTTTTAGAGTGTCGTGTAGTGGAGTAGTGGATAGACAAGTAAGTAAACCGTTTGTCATTTGTTTAGATATACCAACATTTTGCTTAAAATGTGTGTTGTTCTTTTGACAAGTTTCATGTCGAGTATGTATTTCGTACTAAAGTTCCCCAAGAACAAAATAACATTCAGAAAACTCTTTGCTCATAGAGTGTTTTAGGCATCTTAGAGCAAATCCAGCTTACATTTGGCTGAAATGTACGATGTAATATCTTCTTATAGCCTTTTACAGCTCCACATGGGCATTAGCTTACCGCGACGACCGCTGCGTCCTCTACCTCCATCACCTATCATTGGTAGAGGGCAGTATTGCAGGGGGGGGGTGTATGTGATCAGCACACCGCATCCCGCTGATCGTTTTATCGCTGCTTATGCAGCACTTTTATCCTTTGGTCATTTTCGCAGGTCTAAGTTTGACACAAATATACATTTACTCAGAAATTATTCAACTTAATGACATTAATATTAATTATATGCATATTGAAATGCTGTGAATAATTTTCCATTAAATTTTGAGTGCAATATCCTTTAAAAATAATAACAAGAATTTTTAATGTTTAGATTTAGCATACGATATAGTGAAATAGTTATAAGGTTCTGTTCTTTCCCCCCCCCCCTGTCTCTCTGCCTATGATGAGCCAAAATTTAGAGTAATATTTTCATTTTTTTAAAAAAGATAAATTAGAGTACAGTGTTAAATTGATTATAAGTCAAAATGACTGAGAGGATTATTTTTGTATGAGATCTTAAAACATATTTAAAATAAAATTAATAATTTCACAATAATTAAAATGTCCATAAATGTTTTAACTTAAGTATAGGGTTAATCAGAAAATGTACGATTTTTAAAAATCCTCACTTTCTGTATATTACATTGTTCTGATTTACCTTACATAGAAACACGGAGAAGTACTGTAAATTTGTATTTATAATGTCCTTGATATGCATAGACCACTCCGTTGACCACCAGAAGGGTTTATTTTTATTTAATTTATTTTTATTTAGTGTGTGTGTGTGTGTGTGTGTGTGTGTGTGTGTGTGTGTGTGTGTGTGAAAATAGTGACAGAAGCGGAGAATTGGATTAGGTTGTTAGCGATGAAGAAGTATATTTCGACACTTCAGCCTTTCTCGAGAGCTGTCGTTTGTGCTTACGCCACCCATGGGGCATCTCCGGGAGAAAGGGATGCGGTAACGAGACACCGAGTGTCCACCACGAACCAAGGGCAATGAGGCACGACGTAGACGAGCTCCCTAACAATGTTTGCAAATAGAATAGCCTGACGCCAGCGAAGCCACTCCTCCAAAGAATTCAAGCACCGCAGAAGGGCTGCTTCCATAACAGAAATCTTTCCAACGCGCAAGTCAACGTCACGCTGCACAGCCCACTTCGCCTGGCACTTTCGACCCTGTTACACAAAACGGAACGAAATGATATGAAATGGGAAACGCATTCGCTTAAGTGACCAGGGGAAACTAGGGATTTAAACCCGGAACCTCCCGAATGCCAGTCTCAAGCATTACCGCCGTTTCTCTGTCTAAGTCCATAATTACAGTTTACCCTCTTTTGAGCAGAATACGGAAGGATCCATCGGCAGGTAAATGTATCCCCGCATAGTACGTGCAATTTAAAGATTCCGGTTGTTTCAGCAAGAAACACCCTTCTACTTCAGTCACGTGGAGCGTACACGCCAATGCTACTAATGTAGCTCTAAAAATTCATATTGAACATTATTGAAATAAAATACTGTTACAGTTACTTTGTTATCATAGCTTTATTATTTATATGTAGCTAGTTTGATCATAAAACTCCGAAGGTTTTGATTAACCTATAAGTATTAAAGTTGAATCAACACATATATCCATTATTCATTTAAATCTTTCAAAGCTTTTCACACCTTCAGCTTTGAGTAAGAAATGTAATAGAATTGGTTATCTAGAATATTTAGCGTCCTATAGATTGTCACATAGAAGTATGAAAGTATAAATACTCAAAGTACAAATGAAAGCACAAATACAATTTTAACAGAAATCTTAAAATATGGTTCAGCAAAGTTTAAATGTCTTCACACAGTTTATAATGAACTTTTTGATAATGTACCAGGTATATGCAGTTCTGTGTTTTCCCTAATGCGTTTGCAAACGTTGTACATAGAAAAATTCTTTATTTCTTGTAGCTATACACATTACCATATCTATACAAAACTGCAACAGAGTCCTTATGCTTAACACTTATGGCCATGTGCACCATTCTTGATCAAATCTTCGTTGACCGAGGGTCACTGAAACGTAATCAAACTGCGATGAAATTGTAAAATCGCGGTGCGTCATAGTTAATTCTCGCTCAGCGAACCGACATCAGTTGAACGGGCGCTAGATTACTGAATGAGCACGATTCGACGTTAATTATTCAAAGGAAAGCATCCAACTTCTATAGCCAAAGAGGTTGTAGTGTAATAACAATCTCCTTGTCTGTATCGCTTTGTTTTTGATTTGTGTTTGATTACTAAATGTAGGTAAACGAAAATGGAAAATAAATAAACGTCTCCAAATTTTCCTCAGCATGAGATAAACATTCTGTTGGAACTGGCTATCTCATAAACTGAAAAACAAAAAGATAATTCATGTTCTTTAAAGGAAAAGAAAGAGGTGTGGAATGATTTAGGCAAATGAATAAATCGCTATTTGTTAAAACAGCGTGAGTCATGAAGTGTAAAATTCTATTCATGGGTGAAACGGAGTGATTGCGGTTAGTAGGGAATAGAATCATTTTATTTACTAAACACCACACTGTATCCTTTGATAGCTGGAATCTTTCTTCAAATTTCCTGTCCCCACACTCTTCAAAAGGGTCACTCTTTCCACAATGATCCAGTTTTGACATTGGTCTCGATTTAAGTAATCCAGGTATATTATCTCGTCCTCAATACATTCAAGAAAACCGAAACAGGCAGCCATTTTGTGTAACTTGACCGCAATCAACGGAGTTAAACGGTCCAGCACCCACGGGTAAAGTTGACCACATTAAAAAACACCTCGTTTAACTTTGATCATTGTTGATGCATCGAAAAATCGCATTGAACGCGTTGACCGCCTTCATAAATTGATCGAGGATGATACACAAGGTTATTAGAGTTTCGGAAACTATTGCCAAATGGCCTAGACAGAAAAAAAATATATATTCACGCATTTCGTGATGTAAAACAGTCTGAATTTCATCTAAATAACAGCACATATCGATTTCACCCATCCCGCATATAGTCAGCTGTTCAAACATAAGTTAAATGTGGCAACATTGACCTGCTGATAAGCGAAAACAATTGCACCAGGCTGCATGCTGCGAAGTTACTTTTGTCTCCTTTGCGATTCCATGCAGTTGTTTATACGAATAGCTGTTGATACAGTTGGCAAAGTGACGATCAACATCGGCATTGCGAAATGTAGCACTTCTTTTACCTGAGGCATTCTCCTTGGGCCTAACGCTTAATGTAATTATAACATCCCGGAACGCTCTTCACTGCGTTCTTATAGCGTTTCGTTTTTGGCTTCATTTTTTTTAGCAAAGGAATCTACAAAATTATCCATAGACAAACAAATACCAACACAACACCAAGATGTCGCACGTAACCAGAAGCATCTATACTTTCTGGCAAACAACGTGGACACAACAACCATCTAGGAAACTACACGAAATAAAACAGAATTCAAGAACCTCAACAATTCATTTCACAGTAAAACTCTGTTTAAATTCTTAAAAGCAATATATTTATATCATGAAATATAATGTAACATATGATGAAATTCTTATAACAATATGTTATTAATGTTAAGTATCTACCATGTAAAATTGTAAATTCTGTTAGTACTTAACATATTGCCAGGATATGACTCCAATGAACGTTAAAATGACATAAAACAAATAAAAAGAATACACAAACATATATATTCATTTAACAATGTTAAAGATTTTTGCAACAGAATCTCGTATGAGAGAGGAATATTAAAATTTCTATTTTTAAGGTGAAATTGTTTTTACCATCAACAAAAGTTCCCCAGACAATAATGCAGTACTTTATGATGGAGTAAAAATAAATAAAACAAACCGTTTTTGTATCTCCGGTAAGGGAAATAGCATTTATCGAATAATATCAGGAAAAATTTTGGTAAAATATGCTCTACCAATATTTGTGACTCGGAGTGTATGAAATTTAAGGCCACAAAAGTCGGTCTGTTTGGTTATTTCCTATTTAGGTACTCCTATTGATCAATAATATTATTTAAACTATATACTTTTCCCACACGAGCAAATGAAATAGTACCATATAACGCCGTTTTTACACAGGATAAATCACCTAAAACTACCACCAGGAACATTTCTGAAACAAAAGGTGTTAATGATGCCTGGTTTCATAGAACTGAGTTCAAGCAATGTAGCCTATACATCGATTCCAACAATTATTAGAAAATGTATTTATAGCTCAGTTACATTTTTTTTTTCAAATGGAGCATTGCCTTTGACTTCCAAAAAAAAAAAAAAAAAAAAAAAAAAGATGATGTTAGAATGTAAATTTTTGCACGATTGTAGGCCAAGTAGTTACAAGGAAATCCCATTTAGGATTCGAACTTTTAGACAGTTTTTTAGATAATCCCCATGACGATTAGGCAAAAACAGTACATTGTCTGCAGTTTAGAGAAATGATCAACAGTATGTTGCGGTTTATTCTTGATAGGTCTAAAATTTCCAGTTCTAGTCAAATGAAAAGTTTAAAGAATTGTTGCCCCATATAGCTGCTTAGATACTAGAATGGAAATGTACCGCACATTCCTGCCTTTATGCGTAGCTTGTATTTAGATTTTGTTTCCTTTACACGGGATACAGTGAGACGTTCTAAAATAGGGCGTGCTGGATGTGCTAGAGAATGTTTATTGTTTACTAATGTTAACATATGGTGTATGGAGAACATAAGAACAATGCCGTACTTTCTTGTACTGATTAATGCTAAGAGACATCCAAGATAAACTGAAACATGCTGTTTATAAATTCCCTAAATTTTACTGTTTTTGCTTAACCAGCCGGGGAATGTATTGGTTTTTTTTTTTTTTTTTTTTTTTTTCTGAATGACCATCGGAATACTGTAAAATTGGTCTGAAGGTATGAGCCCTAAATGTAGCAATACCTTTGGCCTACAAATGTGCAAATAAATAAAAGTTATATTTTAATCTCATCCAGATTAATTTTCTTGAAGCCAATAAACATTGTTACATTTCCTAGAAATTCATTTTATAACAATCGTTGGAATCTTTGTACGACTGCATTGACGAAACTGTATCTGAACTTCGTTTTAGCAAAATAGCACCTTTCATTTCAAAAACATTCGCCATAATAGTTTTAAGTGATTCGTCCTGTGTATGATAAAAAATTGATTAATATATGAAGGGATAAAAACGATTAGCATACCATTTTTAATACTGTGTAAATGGAATATAGTTATCTAAATATTATGCAGCAAAATTTGTAATTTAACGTAGATAATTTTACTGGAAAGATAATAAATAAATATAATAAAAATCAATAAAAAATTCAAGCCTTTTTTATTTGTATTGCAAAATTCACCGACTTATTTAATACTACTTTAAAATTATATTTGCTTTTTTCGTGCTTAGATTGGAGTTGAAGATTTTACTTGCTAAAACCCACATCAACAGATGGCCATGGCTCCTGTGTGCTGTGAAATTTGATGGTAGCAATATAAAATTTTTACTGATAGCTACACGTGTTCCAGAATCTTTTCAGCTTATGATCTCGTGTATTTCAGCCCTTTCAGGGTTTTGAGGGATATCCAAAATTAGATGTTATGTACGTTTCTTTTCTGTAATATTATCCTTACCAAATAACTGCATATATAATATTCAATTGATGTATAATTATAAATGCATATCCATTTGCTTCTCTACTTGTGTACCTATATAAAATAAAATTTCTTTCAGCTGTTAAAATTCTGACTTGCTGAATTTACTGTCAAGTTACATGGGCAAAGTATTTATGCAATGACAAGTTGCGTACCTATTACAGCGATTTTGGAACACAGTGCATAATAATTTTAATCATTCCAGTTAAAATATAGAAATATCTAAAGGTTGTCACGAGATCTGTTATTATAAAAACTAACAAAAGATTTACGAATTTTACCGCCACGGATGGCCGAGGTCGTTAAGACGCGGACTCGTGAGCGGAAGGTCTGGGGTTCGAATCCCGCCAGGACCGTCCTCCCTGATTGGGTTTTTTTTTCCAGGTTTTCCTCAGTCCTCATAAATGGCAAATGCCGGGGAGGTACCCTTAACTTAGGCCTGGAGGTTTCCTTCCTGAAAAAAAAATTCTTCCCAATTTATCATTTTATCTCATTTATCATCAGTGTCTACCGCCTGTGGTACATCAGTAATAAAAACGGGCGTTAAACACTACTCAAAAAAATTTTTTTTACGAATTTTAAACAGCTGGCACTTAAATGCTTAACATTATAATGAAGATAAAAGTTTGATGGAAATTATCAAAAGACATTTTTTGCTAAAAAAAATTAGAATGACGGGTTAGCTAATTTACATACGTAATATTTTAAACAATAGTTGTAAAAGAGGTACAAAATATGACAAATTAATTATGGGGTAACTTTTTAGAGAAAGTCTAGATAGAGGGATGTACTATGAAAGTTAAATAGAAATTTGCTAAAGTAATCAAGCAAAAAAAGACTTCCGCCACGGGTGACCGAGGTCGTTAAGGCGCGGATTCGTGAGCGGGAGACCTGGGGTTCGAATCCCGCCAGGACCTTCCTCCCTAACTGAGGTTTTTTTCAGGTTTTCCTCAGTCCTCATAGATGGCAAATGCCGGGGAGGTGCCCTAAACTTAGGCCTGGAACGTTTCCTTCCCCGCCTAAAAAACCTTTTCCCAATTTATCATTTCATCTTATGTTATCACCAGTGTCAACGCCTCTGGTGCCTCAGTAGTACAAACAGGCTTTAAACACTACTCAAAAAAGAAAAAAAGGTCTAATGTGATTTGGATATATTAAAAGCTCAAAAAGAGTGGAATTTCGAATCGAAGTAGCCTAAGGAGAAAAGAAAGGGCAATAATGGTTGATGTAAAAGCACGCGTAAAACAGAATATTGACTCAAACTAGCAATTTATTACAAATAAAATGTAACTTAAAAAATTGTATTTTTTGCATTACCTTTGTAATTAATTCCAAAGCGCTTTAACAGATACACAGCTAAACACTAAGGTCTTCTGTAACCTTTTTACAAGGACGTGATGAAGTAAATGACAGTAATGACGAGAAAAGGATGAAGAAGTTACATACAGTTGTCCCTGTGGTATGTAAAACTTGCTTGTGGCGGTTTGCAATATCTTGCTCCTTAAGTTCATGTTACTAGAACTAGTTTTCTGCAGGAAGCCGTTGCTGAATTGCAAAAAGTACACTTTCTTAAATCTAGCCCCATTCATCGCGTGAAATGTAGGTTGTTTTGTATTTAATGCTGCCAACTTGAGTACATACCGAGTGGGGTGGCTTGAGACTTGCATTCTCGTGTTCCCTTGGGGTGGGCATTCTGACAATTCTTTCCTACATTACTATTCCCTTCCCATTTCACGTCATTTCATTCAGATGGTTCTGTTACAGGAGAGGTTTATGTGCGTGTGACGGTGGCTTGCGCTTTGGAAAGATTTGTGCTCTGGATAGAAGGAGGATCTTGAATGTTAGGAGTTAGGGAGTCTCCGCTGAAGTCTAGGTGTTCTATCTGGACCCCCATCTACATCCGTGCCTCACTGGATCCTGTACCTCCCCGGCATCTTCTTAATCTGATTCCTTCCTCCCGGAGGTGTTACCCTTGAGATCGTAGGCACAAACAGCCAACCCTGCAACCCTGGAGCAAGGCTGAAGCACCGAAAATGTCTCCTCCGTCTCTATTAATGCAATCCAATACAATTTGGATAAATGAGAACGTGCGATAAGCTCTACTAACGTATGAGGGGCGTTAGAAAGTGATTCACATTACCGGTGTTTTACGAATACAGCGCCATCTATGAGCACATCAATTCGCAGGACTGATACTAGTACGTCATGCAGACGCAGGTGGCGGTTGTAAGCAGTGTGTGTAGTGGAAGGGCAGTTGTCGTTTGTTGTTATGTAGAGAAAGACGTGGAAAAGATGGAAGTGGGCGTCAAATATGCAGAAATTCATAAACTTTAAACTGCGGTGTGTGATCAAGAAGTGCCTGCACAGAAGACCGTTTACAACTGGATCAATAGGTTCCCCCGCAAGGAATCTGTACACAAGAACGTGAGTACTGGCTCTCCGTCAGCATTGCATCTTCCCGTTCTTTTTACAGTAAATTAAATAACAACTTCAATCATCTAATCCGCGGCCTAGGTGAGCATGACATAGATGCGGGTGAGAGTTTCAATCGCCGGAGGCTGCTCCTAGGCAGCTAACCCCCTCTTCTCCCATCTCCTTATAAACACCATCCAAAACCTAACCCCTACCCCTTCAACATAATATCCTTATACCCCAGCAGCCAACGTTTCCCACCATCTCTTGTAAAATATCACAACGCCAATAGAGCGCATAGCCCTGGCATGGCAACACACGAAGTGTGGTCTGTCAAACATGTTTGGCAGTAATCGCGTCACCTTGCTTTGAGCATTCTCCCAGGAACATTGAGGTTGTGTCTGAATTGATTATGGCTGATAGACCACACTTTTTGATGAACCGGAATATCAGACAAGGTTTTCACCACAAAATCCTGCACACCATTATTCACGACGATTTGAATATGAATAAGGTGTGCGCACATTTGGGTTCCACGAAACTTAACACAGGCACAGAAGAACAAAAGTGTTGAACTCTGTCGTCGGCTACTGAAAATGCATAATGAAGATCTTTATTGGATCTGGTGACTGGTAATGAGGCATGGTGTCACCACCATACATAAGAGAAGAAAGTCCAGGCAATGGAAACATCCAGGAGAAAATTCGAACTGTTCCATCTGCGGGCAAGCAGATTATCACTGTCTTTTGAAATACTTCTAATGGACTGGCTTCCCCAAGGAACAAAAGTAGATCCAGAAGGTGGTGTCATAAGCGAAAGACTTTTGAACGCATTTCCTCTTTCTTGTTGATGAATACTAGACGTGTAAGGGTCTCACAGTACACTTCACTCCTTCCACCAAGCATTTCTAGTATATTGTTACGAAGGGTAGTCATAAAGTTTCAATTATCACTTCGAAAAAATAAATTTAAGTGATTAATGTTTTGTTCGTTTGCATGTACATGTCTGCAGTTCTGAGAAGCCAAAACAAAATGACGCAGTCCATTGATAAAGTGGAATACTATGCGGTGATTCGTTGCTGCCTTTGGAGAGGAACAACGCTGCAACAATCCATGCTGAGTTGATGAAAGTGTACGGCAATAATGCATCATCATATGACACAGTGGTTAGGTGGCGCAGACGCTTTCAGTGTACTCAAACAAGTCTGAATGATGCAGACCTCTCTCAGTGAAGAACCGGGAGTCGCAAGAGAAGTGGAGGCCCTTGTGCTCGAAAACCGGCGTATCACAATCGAGGCGATAGTGGAAAAAGTGAAAATCAGTCACGGATCAGTTTTCAACATTTTGCACATCATTTTGAAGATGACAAAGGTGGCGGGTGCTGGGTTTGGCGACTGCTCATACCCCGAACCGAGGCAGTAGCGGAAATGTTGCAGCTGTGTCAGCCCAACCCAAACGATTCTTTGGCCGCCTAATAACTATGGATGAGTGCTGGGTGTATCACTATGACCCCGAGACAAAGGAGCAAAAAAGGCAGTGAAAACATGCGGATTCACCACAGCCGAGAAAGGTGTAGACCCAACCATCGTCGGACAAGGTGATGCTGAGTGTTTTTGGGACTGCCATGGTGTGGTGCTAACAGGTTATGCTCGTAAGAGGTAAACCGTCACAATAACATACTACCGAAATCTCCTTACGAGGTTCCGGGAGGCTGTCAAGACGAAACGTTGAAGGAAGCTGTCCAATTGGGTCTTTTTGCTCCACAATAACGCCCCAGCCCATTATGCACAGGACAAAGTCACACATGCCGCTTCTTTGGGCTATCAAATTTTGCTTCACCCCCCCCCCCCTCCCGTTTTCTCCTGACATGACACCCGGAGACTTCTTTCTCTTTCCTCGGATGAAGAAACCATTGCTTGGTAGGCATTTCCAGAATAACGACGAGGTGATTTTCGAGATAGAATGTTTCCTGAACAGCCAAAGTGCAGAGTTCTACAACCAATGTCTTGGGCAAGTCATCTATCGTTGGGAAAAAGTGTCGCATTGAAGGCGGAATATGAATATCACAAGTTCCATGGTTACAGCCAGACTTTTTGGTAGGTGATAATTAAAACTTTATGACTACCCCTCGTAGTTAACGCGCTTTTAAGGTTTCCGGGCATTGCAAATAGCACAGATCGATGTACTTTTGTTTCCACAGAATACTCAAAACATACGACTCATGCAAGGAGTATTAAAAGGAACAGAGAGTCAAAACTTTCTAATTTCTCTCGTATTTCATCTAAATACAATCCTATTACGACTGTTTTCACATTTTGTACCTGCACGTGGCTCAACTGATTGGTTTGCAATATTCTTAGTCTTTGGTTTGATTTAATATTTCCACACGCTGTTGAGCTACTCTATTTTCGTGTTTTTTACTTTAAATTTTCTTAAAGTGGAATGTTGTTACTATGTGTTGAATCAGTTTAAAGAGTTACTAGTTTCTTAATAGTATTTTCATCGATAAAAAAGAACACTACTCAACAATCTGGCACAACTTTTTATATACAGAGCTATCACAGTGAACACACCATGAGCCATTAGCAATATAAACTCTGCATATTCTACAGATAGAGTGCATTGCATCAGAAGTGGTCCTGTTAACTAATTTTGAGGAGGCAAGGGATCGGTGAAATGGATGCTTCCTTTGAATGGTGAAGAAAATCTCGAGGACAAGATTCAACTTTCCTGTTCTCGGTTGCATTGAATTTACACATGAATGCACGTAGCTGTGGAAAATGATGATTGGCAGGTCCGACGGAATACGTTGAAGCAGATAGAAGCGCTGCAATATAGACAGAGGTGAGGTGAGAAACAACAATGAAGCATGTTCAAAGACTATATTGCAAGCCTGGACAGAGATAATAAAAGCGAAACCAACACCTTGTAAGTGGCCCTCCGCTCTAATTATAATACGTACATTTAATAAATAGAAAATAACTGTAAATGAGTGATAAAGCTTAGTAGAAAAGCTATACATTTTGGAGAATAATAGAAGTTATTATATACAGAGCTAATTAGGTATTTCAAAAGTAATAATTCAGTAAGTGATTGTTCAAAAAGTTTCGCATGTTTTCACAGCAGGCATTATATATCAAAAAGTAAACAAACAGAGCATATTGAACATAGGCCCTAAAATAACAACACTGATTGGTTGTTCTTTGATTTGCTAATACACGTCCTGCAATGGCTGTACGCCTTTAATAAGTTGTAATATATCAAAGTTTTTAAATATTCTTACAGCCAAAAATGTAATGAATTTTGGTCAGGGTAACTAACACGCCAAATAATTGAATTAGCTCTTCATTATCTGGGTTAGATACTCTCGAACAATGAGCAGAAAATGAGATGGTACTCAATTGTTTATAAGCCATAATCGTTTCATGATAGAGCAGCACTTTCTCTAGTACGCCAGGTAACTTATTTGATAAGAGATATGAGAAAAAGGACATAACTATTCGGTAGAAAGAAGGTCCTACAACAGGCGTGCTTCATTTAGCTATATAGAAACCATAGCTTTGAGATAAGCCGTGTAAAGTATGGATTTCCAGGATAACAATTTTAGGAATGATTAAAGATTTTAGTTATGATAAAGAGTTTATACGAGAGTAGCTATTTTGTTTGCTTTCGTATTTGAGGAAGCTATGAGAGGTATAAGTTTCCTGTTGGCAGCACTGGAAAGAACATGTTTTCATTAGTAACCATAGCGGAAGTTGGCACGCGGTACCCACAGTTGCAGCTGCAGCAAAATGTTAATCGTGATCAAGCTTCACTGTCTGAAGTTGAGAGCATTTTGGGCGATGATTTGTTGCGTGAGTCAACAAGAATGCCTTACAAATTGCAAAGAGTTTTTCAGACTCTGCTCCTTCACTTGCAGCTGTCTATAACTGTTTGCAGAGTTCTGACGAGAAAGATCAGCTTTAATAGACAAGTAGCACACGGACGTTCAGCAACAGTAGTTGCAGATGAAAACATTGCTCGTATAGAAGCCATAGTGAAGAACGATCCGCGAGTGACTTAACAAGGGAAAGAGAAGTATCTAAACATTTATTCGCATCAGGATCAGAAATCGTGCGTAAATATCTTCGTTGAGGAAACTTACTCGTCATAGGATGCCTTAATCCTCACAAAAGAACAAGAAGCAACAGATGAAATGATGCCAGAAAATAATTGGTCGTTTCGACGATGTCAACTCCCGACGAGTTCGGATTTCTTCACAATTGACGAAAACTGGATTTAGCTACACGTTCCAGAATCAAAGAGGCAATTGTCAATCTAGACCTTCCCAAATGTCGACTTTCCAATGAGACTGCGATCTCAAAGCATAGTATGTGGCCAGTTTCTTCTCAGCAAATGGGCTTATTGCAACCGTTCCAAACCAGTACACCTGGTACATCTGCACACCTCATTTTTCCTCCCCATGGTCTTCAGAACACAGAAAGAAGGCCGAGGTGTGGGTGTCGAGGATTTTTGCAAACCACTTTGTAAAACATGAAATTTCTGCAAGAATAAGGGGTGACATTGATGAAGCACTCACTGTACCTACCAGATCTGTGCCCCTGTGCCTTTTTCTTATTTTAAACTGTCAAGGAAATACTGAGGAGGATAATCATCAGTTTGTGAGTGTTGCTTCCTACGAGGAGGAAGTTGGTGCAATCCATAAAAAAAAGCAACGACCTGGCTCCTTCCGTGATATGTTACGTAGGATGCAACTTTGTATCGAAGAGAGTAACTTTGGTAAGAAATAGACAGAGTTGATGAGTTATTGCCTTTTATTTATTAGAATCCGAAAAATTTCATATTCCCCTCGTACTCGATAACAAATCTCTTTCTTTCAAACATGCAATAAATATAATATTGTTGTATTAATTACTAATATAAAAGCAAATTATGTTTCTGCTAAAACACTTTATTGTGAATGAATTTTTAGTAATAAGAATAAAAGTGAACCATTAAAATTTACTGTGAATAATTTTGAAAATAAAAATGACTAAATATTTCTGTTTCAATAAAACTAATCTGGGTGTCCCTATGTGCCACATATTCAAGAATAACATATTTTCTTAGACGTAAAATACTTATTATCTTTATTAACATGCTAGTCCTGGTGGTCTAGTGATAGCCTACTTGCTCGTAGACCCAAGATCGCGGGTCCAAGTCAGGTTTTATTCTTCTTTTTTGTGTGTGTGTGTAAAAATCCTAAGTATGGCTTCCTTCGGAAGGGAAGTAAAGCTGTGGGCCCCGTATCGTAGATTTACGGCAAGTAAAAGAACCTCAATCCTAAAAGAAGAGGCTTCTGAGCAAAATTTATCGGCCGTTTCACGCGCTGAATTGAATGGGATGCTGATGACTTGATGTTAAAGAGCGTTTGTAAATAAATCAAATCAATTTTCAAAAAGCTTAATAATATTTTAGAGCAAAGTAAACCTGTATTCGTAAAAGATAAGATATTGACACTGTATTGTATCAATGTGTACAATAACACAAACTTTTCTTTCGAGATATTGATGCGTAATAATTTGCATTTAGAAATTATATCTGTAGTTAGTTAATAAAGAGGTTTTATTGTGATATCGACGGGATACACTGAAAGAAAAAAAATCGCCATACCTAAATCTTTTTTAATATTTTTAATCTCACGCATTATTATATGTGAATTATTATATTTCCATTATTTTTTGAACGTTAAATACATTTCCAAACATTTTGCAACATTTGCAATCGCTATTATATTTTCAGATATCATTCTGAGTCTATACTTTCCTTTATTGTGTGAGCATGTACGATACATGAATGCAAGTTAATCATATTTCATAAGATCTGTTTTTACCTGAAAGGTAACACACAACGACACACTTTTCAACACTCAGTAGCACTCTCAAAAGCGGGTGTTTCCTCCTCTGGTTTGTATCACAGCTTGCAAACTTACGGACATGCTGCAGATTAAGGTCCTTAGGTTTTCTTGCGGTATGGCTTCTCATTACTCAGGTAAAGTCTCCCAAAATTTATTGAGGCTCTCAGGAACACGCTGGAGAACATTTTTCCCCAATACGTTCCAAACATACCTAGTGGGATTGAGGTAAGGGCTTCGTGCTGGCCAAACTAACGTCTGAGCCCCCACCTCATGCAAGTACATGTCACAATGTGGACACATGTGGATGGGCTTGTCATACATGAAGCGGAAATTATTGCCAACATATGGAGCATAGGGGATAACATGCTCCTGAAGAATTTCCCCAATGTACAGTTTGCATTCAGGGCCCCGTTCTCCACAAAAACTAACTCTGTCTTGGCTTCCATGCTGATACCAACTCACACCATGATGGAACCTCCCCTGAAAGCCAATGTCGATGAGAAGGTTTAAGGGGCACACCTCTCTCTAGTCCTGCTCCATGCTCTTTCCCAGTCATCGGCGATCTTAGGCTGAACCTCAACTAATCCGTGAATACGACAGCTTTCCATTGCTTTTCAGTCCACTCCAGAGTTGACGAGCATGCTTGACGATGTTGCTGGGTAAGCAAGGGACCTTGGGCTAGTCTTCTAGAGGTGAGCTGTGCTTCTTCAAATCTCCTTTTCACTGTTCTCACTCTGACATTGATTCCTGATGCCCTTTGCAAGTGATGTTGAGCTTCTACGGCTGTTGTGTGACTATCACGGAAAACTTGCAATTACAAATTGATCATCTGTGGCAGAGGTTACTGATCCTGGTCTTCTGCAGTAGATACCAAGGTCCCTGAGCCTTCGGTATGTCCTTTGTATAGTGGAGACTTTGACTCGTAACGCTTGGGCAACACAACGCATGTTTCGTCAATCTTCCAACAGAGCTACTACTTTAGCAGCCTCCTCTCGACTTAACGCCATTTTTACCCCATAAAAGCAGGTGTTAAACTCATTGAAATACCTCAAAAATATAATAAAACTCATGCAACAACATGCAAGTACAATGCCATTAGACATTTCAACTGACCTAGGTCTAAAAATATGATTAAATTGCATTCATTTTTATACTCATGCAATAAAGGTTTATAAATTCAAAATGATATCCCAATACATAAGAGGAGTTACAAAATGTTTGGAAAAGTATTTAATGCTCAAAAAAAAAAAAAAAAAAATGAATGGAATTAAAATGTCTAAAATTAAAAATATTTTAAAAAATCGTTTCTTATGCCTAAGTGTATATATTCATGTGTTGTGTCTTAACGATTCATATTATTTTTATATCCTTACTTGATTATTAATATGAACAAAACATTTAAAACAAACAAAATAAAAATTAAATCTATAACTTCATAAAAATACAAAATACGAACTCTTAATTTCTAATTATTTTGTTACTATAATTATATATGGCTCGTGTTATGCAAAGGCATGAACAAATATAAGGAGAATATAAACAGTGGCATTTGAAACCATCAAGAAGATCGTTTAAGATATCTAAAATAAAACTCTACGCAAACAGACATATTCTGTTATGCAGAACTATTTTTGTAGTAGTAGGGAGTGCTCTCGAGTAAAGGAAAGAAAGAGGTTATGTATGTATGTTGATGTAGCAAAGAAGTTGAATTTCAAAAGAAGAAAGTACTAGAGCTTGACGTTCAAATTAAAATAAGATAAAGTCAAGCAACTGCTTCTCGTGTCTCAAAGTATTCTGGCTTTCTTTGCATCTACTAACATGAATACTCATATCGTTATAACTTAACATAAGCGCATATAGTTGAAAAGAAAACATGTTCAGCTTTGCCATTCCTTCCTAGTAACTCGGTTTTAATTAGCCATGTTGGTGGAATACAAACATACAGGAAACTGTTACAGAGGAAATGACCAGTCAAAAGTTTATTGTTTGGGTGAGACAGTTTGTAAATGAATCTTCAGGTGCAAAGCATATAGTACAATGAATAATGCAAGCGCGCGCACACACACACACACACACACACACACAGATAAGAGAGAGAGGGAGGGAGAGGTAGAATTCATTAAAACAAATATTGTTTCCTGTGTGTATTTCATTTTATTGATCTAGATATGAAATTGTTTTGTCGCCAGTTACAACTGCATATTACCAACCCGTAAATATATGAATCGCTTTAAACCAGTTACAATAAATGTTTGGATTGATTTGGTTTATTTACGAACGCTTTTTAACATCTAAGGTCATCAGCGTCTCATTCAATTCAGGACGTGAAACGGCCGACAAATTTTGCTCAGAGGCCTCTTCTTTCAGGCTTGAGGTTCTTTATCGTGCCGTAAAGGTTACGACACGGGACCCACAGCTTTACTTTCCTTACGAAGATAGCCATACTTACGATTTTTACGTCCGAAAAAATTCGATTTTTACGCCCGAAAAAATTCATCGATCCTGGCCGGGGTTGAACCCGCGATTTAGAAGGCAAGTATGGTTACCACTACACCGCCAGGACCGACTAAATGTTTGGAGTAAAAAATCACGTGGCACTACACATTGTGACAAGCTGTTTTTTTAAGTTTTCTTTTGCTTTTTTCTTTTTCTTTCTTTCTTTCTTTCTTTCTTTCTTTCTTTCTTTCCTTCTTTCTTTTCCCTCCTCCTTCGTTCTTCTTTTATGTTTTTACTTATTAATTATTTTGTAGGAAAGAATGGAGTATAGATCACTTCAATTAATAGTTATTTATAAGAGAATATTTGGGCAAACTGAAGTTAAGAAGTGAGACAAATCAGAGCTTCTTAAAAACACAAGCCCTAATACATTACTTTAGAAACGTGCGTCATACAATGTTTCTTCTATGACAGCACAAAACTTACATTAAATAAATATTTCAAAATGGAGAGGTTATCACATGACGATTTCATGGCCGCCTAAATCGATCATATGAACAAAGCGGTTAGGGAAAGTTGAATGCCACATCCGGCGGCAGTAATTTCGGGAACATTGTAAATAATTTGTGCAATGGGAGTTTTAAGTATTCGAAATGGAAAATGAAATACTTATCGAGGCTGCCAATCAGATATAATGTCACAAAAATCCAAGGAAATATATAAATCAATGTAATAACTTGAAGTGGGGTTCAAAGAATAATGTAAATCAAAATCAAAACCATAAAGAAATAAGTAACCATAGATTCACAGCTAATTGGACTATTGAAAAGTAAAGTTATTGCAGATGCTTGAAACAATGCAAACAATGCGCACTACATACGTAACTAGTGAATAATATGAGCTAAATATAAATATGAATGCTAAACTGGTTACTTATTTGCATTACGTGTAATATTTACGCCATGAAATATCGTGGTAAATCATTCTTACGGAATGAACTCTGTACATTGAAATGACAATTCTTTTTTTTTTTTTTTTTTTGGTGCATAAACCGAATAGCGGTGCGTAATGTAAATAACTGCTTTCTTTAGCAACAAGAGTTTTAAAGAATTATCTTAGGCGCTAACAACAATTGAGTAAATTTGCCCACTGTCATGGAAAAATACCATAAAATGTTTGCTTACATAATTCTCAATAGATAGTACTGCTATTAACCAAGACAGCGTAAAAGCAAAATCAAGAATTTGGTTGTTTTGCGCCCAGCATCATACAAAGTATTGACTTAGGCCACACTACCAAGGAGTCACGCTATTAATTCGGGACTCGATCTGATAATGTTTACTGGTTTCAGGAGTCTAACACTTGTAATATATGTAATTAGAGATCATACTAATCATGACCATACCCCTGGCATTCAGAAGAAGGTATGGTTGTTATCTGTATATGTGGCGTTAAAATACAGAACATATCAAACATATTACACATAAATATAGTGTAATTAGCAAACTTATTACCTTCATTCAAAGCTCGTTAGTTGTTTCTTTCATTTTTGCATTGACAAATCTCGCAGGAATCATTTAATTTTTAAAACATGGATCCAATTTCATATTATTTGTTGAATTTATTATTTTTTCCCATTAATTTTGTATTACATATTATTTAATATTGCCTCTGGTAACGTGTAACAGAGGTTAAGTACTGATTTCAGGAAAAATAAATAAATGATTGTAATAATTAGAATTCATGTCAAGCAATTATTACTTTTTTCAGTGTAAAACTTGTAAAATAAATAAAACACTAAAAATATTACAATTAATTTAAAATAATGAATATACTTATTTGTAATAAATTCAACAAATCCAGAAATGCTTCATTTTGAAATTAAGTAATTTTTGCCCCTCATATAGGATCACGTTTTTAGATAGCGAGGTCTGCTAATTGTACTAACGATGTGTCTGTTGTTTAAAATATTTTAAAACCTCTCAGAAATGAATTTAGGTCATTCATTTATCAAAAATACAGCTTTTCATCAAGCTTGTTTATTACTATAAAGCTGGAATGCCTTAACACTATTATTATTATTATTATTATTATTATTATTATTATTATTATTATTATTATTATTATTATTATTATTATGTAATAGAAACATTAAAATGAGACGAATTCAACATAAATACATTTAATTCAGGTTACTCTCTCTCAAATACGACTAATAGTATATAAAAATGTTTTTTATTTCTTTTTAGCAGAATTATAAATAAATATTAATATCGGTCTTTCTAATGCATTACTCTAAAATCGTTGCTTTCCTTTATAGACTTATTGCATAAATGTATCGATGAAAATTATTTACTTTGTTTGACTGTTGTTATTGGCGAAGATGGTTTTACCATAAGAAATTTCAGCCCAAGCTCAAAAGGCTGAATTGTCACTAATACGAATAAAATGATAATATTATACTTATTAGACGAAATACGACAGATTCATTCATTGGATGAACAGTAAGAATATTAAAGGTATTTAAGAACTTTTAGTGTTGGCACATATTTCAGAACAGGTTAATATTATTAAATTCAAATTCTATTTATTACTTTTTTATTAATCTTTCAATTAATATTCTTCAATAAAGATGAATAATTGATTCCGTTTTCAATAATATATAAATATTTTCTTTAATATTACTATGGTAATTTTATGCAACTAGTGTCATAATGTAGCATTTTAATTAAATTTTGATTTTAAAAAAGCTTTATAATTATGCCATATAAAATTATTTTTCGCGTTTATGTTGATATTCTAATTATTATTATTATTATTATTATTATTATTATTATTTTACTAACTTTCAATCTATAAAAATTGTGCCGGTTCTCAGCTGATTCATTTCCTACTATCATTTTTTTTTTTCTGTCGCTGTTATTGCTTTACAAAATATTATTTCGCTGCTTTTGTTTTCTTTATAATATGCTACATTACACTGTGAAATGTGTGAATTTTATTCATTTTCTATCAATATGTATAATGCATGATTTTTTTCAAAGAAAAATGTTAATAAGAACAAATCTTCCTAATCGCTGCGTATGCTTTAATAGACCTATCTTTGTAGCATTTGTTATGCTTTCTATATCATCTTTTCTGTTATCAAATGCTGCTACGTCTATCCTAAGTATGCACATATAATATTAACGTTAAATTAATAATTAACACTTAAAATGAGTGAAACCTTATGCCAAGTCAGAGAGACAATCTGCAGAAAGGACTTTTTAAAACTTAGACTTTAATATGAGTTAGAAATATGCACATTTAAAAGTGTAATAACAAAGAGGAAAGGATTTCGGACATTTCTTAAAATTAGACTTTAGAATAAGTTAGAAATATGAACACCAAGGGGTAAAATAAGCAGGAGGAAATCTATCAAAATTATGCCTCAAAGTGAATTAAAAATGCACATTGAAAGGTAAAATAAAAAAGAGCAATTGTTTACGGAAAATTTCAAAATTATACTTCAAAATTACCTAGAAACATGAATTTTGAAAGCTAAAGTAATAACAGTAAACAGTGTCAGAACTTTTCAAAGTTAGACTTCAAAATGAGTTATAAATATGCACTTCAAAAAGTAAAATAACAAAGGGTAAAGATTGTCTGGAACTTTTAAAGTAACACTTCAAAATTATTTAAAAATATGCCTAACAAAAGGTAAAGAAACAAAGAGAAAGTATTGACAGGAATTTTTAAAGTGAGACTTCAAAAATTTACATTTCAAAAGGTAAAATAATAAAGAGGAAATATTGGCAGGGATTTTTTAAAGTTAGAATTCAAAATAATTTAGGAATGTGCATTTCTAAAGGTAAAATAAAAAGAGGAAAGTTGTTATAATTCATAAATTCCAAAAGCAAGTGCAACCTATATAGAAAAATATAAAACTAAACGGAAAGGAAACTAAATATCTTCCAGTATTTATGAAGTATGATGAATAAACGTGGTACAATTATGATAGTAAGGATGCGATCATTAATCTTTTACATAGCGATGGCGGTTTGTGCACTATTAAATTGCTATAATGACAGAAGAAACAATAAAATGAATTAAAGTTGTAGAAATGGTGCTTTTAAGAGCAGCAGTTGATTTCAGGACAGTAAACAAAGAAAAAGGAATGAATAACTTTGAACAAAATGCTTTAAATTATAAAACAAATGAATATAGAAATAAGTGACAAAATGAGAAAATGTGCAATTTAATCGGAATGTATATCTTGACATATGACCATCATGAAGCGTTGAATACACGCGTCTCTAGGTCACAAAGATACGAATTCGTGAACGGAAAGATCTGCAGTTCTAATCTTGCCAGCATCATCCTTCTTGATAGTATCTTCCGCGTTTTCGCATTCCTCATCAATAGCGGTACCGTAAACGAAAGCCTGAAACGTTTCCTTCTCAAAAATCCTTTCTCAGTTTATCATCAATAGTGCAAACAAGAAAACACTAAAGGTTCGTGTGTATACTTACAAATCCATATCCCCGACTCTTGCCGGTCTGTCTGTCCGTGATGACTACGGCTTCCTCGATGTCGCCGTACACGGCGAAATGTTCCCTCAGGGACTTGTCCGTCGTGTGGTACGGCAGACCTCCGACGAAGAGCTTGGTCCATGTCGTATCCTTCTGCTGCACACCCCCAGCAGCACCGCCTCCACTGGCCGCCGCAGCCCCTGCTGCCGCCGCCGCTGCAGCTGCAGCCCCCAAACCTCCCAGGCCACTCACCCCAAGTCCTGTGACAAGGCCATCGGCGGCACCCCCAAGCACCGCTTCTGCGGATCCAGCCGCTGCTCCTAAACCGGCTCCTGGCATCAACATGTTCCCACTTGAGTCTCAACAACAATGTAGCAGTACAACAGCAAAGAGCTTCTTAATTGATTGAGAGGTGTTAACTAACACAAACTCCCGCACAGGTCAGACTTTAATAAGCAAGGTCTTCTTCAAACACTGCCCGAGGGTTGAGATCATTTCCATTGATTACAGAGCGTTTAAAAACACACGGCGTCGCCACACATGAAGAAAAACACGTTGTTAACACCGACGTGTGCACACGACACATAGTTCGCTCCTCACACCAAGGCGTCCATCGGCCCTCTGTCGGTCTCCCTGCCTCCTTGCCTTTTTCCAATTCTATATTTAGGGGCAACTGCTAGCACCGGCGAGAACGCGGCAGCTTGCAGCTGTTCGGAAATTTAAAATCTCCCCACCCTCTTATTTAGAGCAGGCGGTAGTTCACGAGGGGTGGAGGAGGAGGGAGAGAAGTACGGAAACTAATACCCAGAAGCCCTCGCAAACACCGGCGACGTGGCCACCTCGTGGACGAGACGAACGTTCTCAAACCAAGGCATCGCTGTTGACAAGAAGGCTCGTTATCAGCAATTTCAAGTGCCGTGGTGTGGCTGCCACATGACAAAGTCGCATTATTTCTCATAGCAGGCAAATGATATGTGAGATATTGGTTTGCAGGGAGGGAGGGCGCAATAGCGCTTTACCCGGCATGCTCAGCGTACTCATGTGACGAGCCTGCACACTATTGGTTGACACACTTTCCACCACTTCCAGCACTTCCTCCGTGCGTGCATGTGTTTCCACCCCAGTTTTATTATTTTCGATGCTATGTGTTGTTCAGCCGGTTCGGCGAACTGTTCTTTGAAATTGATCAGGTTCTCCGAACAGGCCATTGTGTTTATTCCTCCAGTAAAAGTAAGGTCATTCTCTCTCTTATATGTCAATACATCTAGAAAGTAACAACATTAAAATAAATAAAGCACACGAATAGCAAATAAATAAATAAATAAAATGACCGATTTGAATATTTATAATCCTGAACATAGAAGCGATAAAAATGTCGTTTTATTAGTTTAAGGGCGTTTTAAATATGCTGTGAATTATTTGCGTCCTCCTTTTAGCACGACTGAGTCCTTTACCACAAAAATATGATCCAATCAAAACAACTGTCACCAAAATTTTAGGTCAAGAAGTCAGCCCTTTTCAAGAAAATGTTCATTGCGGAGTATTCCCTAGCACTTATGTGACCAACTATATAGTACGTCCCTTAAGTTAAATATGCAGGTTTTATAATTTTGGACATATAACATGCTATATTTCAACCAAAATTTTATTTATTACTGCAGTTTCGCTAAATACACTTACAAAACAAAAAGTTTGTCACGCAGGAGCTGAGTAAACTAAGCGAATTCCTCATCCAGTAGAATAACTTTAAAAAAGAATATAAAATCCAAATGATGGCCTTATTAATTAAAGAACTAAGTATGGCATTATTGTGTAGTAAGAGGGGAACAAAATTAGAATTCTTGTAACCTATAAGTATCACACAAAATAAACCACGTTTTTAGAATTATTATTGTTATAGAGATTAAACCAGAAAAGTTAATAATATACCATTAATTAAATGAAATATATGACAACTAATAGACAAAGCTATACACAATGTGAGTATTTTTAAATGTAACCATGTTAATGAACTGAGCCCTTGACATCATCTTTACATTCACTAAAATAGAGAGAAATAACAGAAAGTTTCCAGTTACATTGTGTATTTAAGAAGATATTAATATGTGTCAATAAAGAAAAACATGTACTATTTAAAAAAATTACAACATTAAGCAAATATATACAATCAACAATATACAAACCAAGGTTTCAATCATTTTCATTGATTTTGAATTTAATTTAAATTTTCTTGTAGTAAAAACATGCAACACAAAGGTTTTCTGAAAGTTATTACTGAGTGCTCTTACTTAAAAATGTAATTCTCAAACACATATTAGATTAATATTTGTTATTTGCTATCTTCACGACGATACTTTTGTTTAATGTAAACCATACGCGTCGTTAATAATGCAGCTTATATGCTGAATTAATTTAGAAAAAGCAAAAATTGCGACTGCTAGAGCATTAACGGACACACACACACTCACACACACACACACACACACACACACACATATATATATATATATATATATATATATATATCCATGGTGAAAGTTCTTGTGGGACACTCCTATTGAATTAAATAAAAATACTTTTTCAAGGAACAGATAGCACAATGCAATTTATTAATCTAAACTTCTTTTTTAAAAATCACATTCTTTAAGCGGGCTGCATCACAACGAACACATTCGTGTAACCGTCTCGGGAGTTTACCATAACTCGCTGCAATAAAACGTGAACAATGTCCCTAATTTCGCGAGTTTTGTTTTCTTTTAACTGCATGCTGGTACGTGGCCTATCGCAGTACACTTTACTTTTCAAATCTGCAGTCATCATACCGGGCTGGCCAGGCAACATCAACAATCCAGAAATTGTGCGTCCAGAAATCAGGATCCGCTGAGTGTTCATTGTTTCACGAGCGGTGTGAGCTGTGGCACCATCCTACTGAAGTCAAAACTCATGTTCATCATTATCATGCATCTGAAAGCCCAGTGTTGCCAACATTTCTGGCACATTAAATTCTATCCTAAATCTTCTCTGAACATAGGAGATTAACTTAGATTCAACAAATCTTGTAACAACAACGAATACACGTTTTTCAACTGTCTAATTATCCATACTGTTGTTTACTAAATGGACGGAATAAAGTGCACAGTTACATAGCAACCAATATCATAACTGTAATGCAAAATTATTAGAAACGGCAGCGTTCTGAAAACCGTCATATTCCATTCGGTCACTTGTGATTTTTAAAAAATTAAGTTCAGATTAACAAATTGCGTTGTGCTATTTGTTCCTTGAAAAAGTATTTTTATTTAATTCTATACGAGTGTCCCACAAGAAGGTTCTGATAACCGCCATATTCCTTTGGGTCATTCTGTATATATATAGTTTTATTTTCTTTGTCATTTTCGGTGCCTAGAAGGTAGGACCGATAGAAATTTGAGAAAAAAAAATTCAAAAATCGATTCATGGGTACAACAACAATAGTTTATATTCCTTCGGAATATTTGAATTTAGATCTTCTCTAAATTATGGGAAGCTGACAAGATTACGATTTCTCACCTGTGCTGCCCAAAACTTGATTTTCTTTTTAAACGTTTGCACTTTGTCGCTGGCGTCAATTGTCTTCATCAGAGCACTAGGCGGAGCAACCTCATATCTAGTAAAGTGTATAGTCTGGCGATTAGAAGAAGGCAAGTGCAGGCTGAAGTGTCAAGGGGGGGGGGGGGTGGGCTTGAACCGTTATCTGTACACGGAGAATGTATATGAAGTACCAATGTTGCCACATGTTAAGCGATCAGGTTCAGATCTTGCACGTCGCCTGAACTGCTAGCCATGGGTGAGAATCATCAGCGTCTTTCTTTCAATTGTTTATACAATAATCTTTTTTTCCTCTCCATACTTGGACCTCGGTAGGTACTTAATGCATAAAAATCAACAAAGATATACAGTACTGATATATCGTCTACTTTCTAAAACAATCAGATTAATGGCAATTGATAATTCCTGTGAGTAATTTGAATACTCTCTCAAGGAATCGTGTTTGCAATTCATAATTGCAGAGCTGCAAGCCTCCTAGAGGAGTCTACTTTGGAGGGGGGGGTCATACACTTTGCATATTTGTCATCAATATCACCTTCGTTCAAGTGGAACACAAAACACTGGTGGTGAACCTAAGAATTACAGCTTGACCAGACGGAGCAAGAGGGTATTTTGAACATCTCATGTAAGAAAGAGTTTCATGTGGTATGTTGGTACGTTCTGTTTATGTGTGTTTCCCCATGATTAATGTACTATGAAGAGTGGTAGACAATGAGTTCTAACATGGAAATAAAGCATTTCAGGACCGATATCCATATAACATATTTTCTTCTTCTGCATGTGAGGAATGTGTCCTAAAAGTTTGACCGTGTCTTATTGTTACACCCGGTATAGCAATATGAAATGTATAAATAAGTAAATAACCTAACAGCATTTTCTATTATTGTTTGCATTGAAAATCAATACAATGACGACAGCCTATTCCAAATTAAGGCATTTGGAATATTACAGAAACGGAATCATTTCCAGTGAAGGAATTTACTTGCAGTCCTATATTGGTTTATGTTTCTCTGCAGTCATTTACTTATCGCAAAGGCTATCTGCTTATGAGAAAGTCGGAAACGTTACGTCATATCTTTTAAAATATTATCTCCAGCGGTTTATATCTTTTGCCGCGATGTTTGTCATTTCATTGCCTTTACTACACTCTTGTGCAGGTACGAACGATATGCTGTCCTCTCTTTCTACTTTTCTTCTGGTATCGCAAGTAGTTTTTGTAAGAGTGCAATGTGTTCAAGATACTTCTTCACAACAGAACGAGCCAAGGGATTATTATAACGAAGAGTCCACCCACCCGCACCCAGCTCGTAATCAAAAAGGGGGGAAAATAAATAAATAAATAAATAAATAATAATAATAATAATAATAATAATAATAAATATAATAATGGAATTTCGGTTAGGTAAAATGCAAAATCATGACCTTCCAAAAGGTTTATAAAACAGTGTAATGTATCTCTTGGAGAACTCGTAATCTTTAAAGAAGGTTTACTTCAGCGATAATCATCAACCAGGAAATATTCTTAAATACTACATATATATTTAAAATATACAACTGTGCAATTTGTTGTCTTTTATTCTTATATATTACATATTATGTACACATACTTTAATGAAACAAGCCATGAAACGTGTCAAATTTTATTCTTAAATACTACATATTTATACATACATTTTTATGAAACTATAATTATGTAATTTATTGATTTTTGTTCATAAGTACTGCTTATTATATACATATATTTTAATAAAACTACACCATGAAAGGTGTCGAATTTTATTCTTAAATACTATTTACTTTATACACATATATTTTAACGAAACTAAAGCTACGAAAAGTGTCGAATTTTATTCTTAAATACAAATACACATATATTTATGAAGTCACAGGGAATGTAAATTATCGAATTTTATTTTTAAATCGTCTTAATTCCGGATTCCTTATTATTACCTACAAAACCTAAGTTAGCAATCGATCAGAAAACTTCAATCCCTATTGCATGGGTATAGAACTTGGGTCCAAAATTGCTGCCATGCATTAGTTCTGCAGATGTAAAACATTTGGGTTCACTTAATAAATGGCATTAATTGCGTCTGGTATCATGCACATTCTTTTTTAGATTTGGAGAGCATATCAGGTAATAAATATGTTTAAACTCGTCTTAATTTATTCTTTAAAATGATACCTTTAACAAATATAAAAAGATCACCCGTTACCTAGTAACTCAAGAGTCAAACGAACATACCGTTTATAAGTAAAAACTTTCTGGCCAACCTATTGATATTTGAGTTCAGAATTCTGCAGCAATTCTTCTTCGGCTGATATTTCACTATTTAGATCTTTATCATTCAAAGTTTGTATACTATCATTCAGCACACATTTTAATCTTCCTCCTTTTTCTTTTCCAGGTCGTCCTCTCTGCTTCTGCAACTAGGTCAAGCGGAAGAAAACATTTAAGCAGAGGTAAGTTGACATTAAATTACATATCTGGGATTTGGGAAGGAGTGTTGATGTGGGTGTTGCAGTAGAAATTTATTACTCCATTCCTGGATTCAATAAAAGCATACAGACAGTAGCCAGTGTAACATTATGACCGGCAGCTGACACTGTGCAGAACAACTGTCCCCCCTCTAGTATGTGTGAGTGCGTGCACAATAGACGCATCGCATCCCTCCTCAGATCCAGCTGCTCTTGCCCGCCCCCTCTCCCCTCAGACGACCGAGATCCCCTTTGAATGGCCGGACTCGTGCTATAGTGTTATATGAATGACTATAGCCAGATCAAATGATAGGCCGCCTTTTTCCCGTAGCCTTGGCAATTTGCAAGGAAATTCGTTTCTATCGTGGGAAATGATACTTAATAAGAACCAAGACACGTATTCATTACTTTATTGTCATCGAACATGATTTGGTTCGATTGATTTCTGAATCCCGCTGCGACGAATAACAGTTGAAGTTAATTAAATAGGACTCGGAGTTTTTCTACTGACCGAGCAGGTTGGCTCAAGCGGTAAACTTTTAAACTCATATTCCGGGAGTCCTAGTTCAAATCCTGTGGCCGGCTTACCTGTCAGAGGCTTTCCATGATTCCTCATTTGAACTTCAGTAACGGTAGTGAGCACAAGGAGAAGTAAATATTTAGCAAATTTAACAGAAGAGTTAGTAGAGACAATATTACAGCACGACATGAACTGTTTTGAGTCCGTGATCCCACGTCTAGATTAAACTGCGTTATTGACAAAGCAAAATTCCACACTTCGCGTGTATGTCTTCTATTTTTCCCCATTAGGGGCCACTCTATGCATCTCCTGATTTATTGTTCAAAGTAAACAGGTATGTTGTTTTACTACAGAGCCTTATATCTCAGTAGTTAAAATGGGCGTTAAACGCCTAAAAAAATACAAGGCTTTAATGTAAAAACTATACCGCACGAGCGATGTTTTGTACCTCGTCGGCGGAGAGCCGCGACGCACGCCTAGCCGCCGATCATACCGGCATGTTCGCGTATGTGTTCCATTTTCTCCTCTAGGACGGCTCTATGCATCGCTTTCAGCAGTGGCTTATTTATTTTACCATATACTATTGGGTGCAACGGCAATACAATTATAAAAATGGATATACAAGTATAGAAGTACCCGTAAGTCCGCTAATACCACCGGCTAACTTTACATCTAACGTAGGTGATACATTTGAAAGCTAAACTACGGTGTTTCACTCCTACTTCACGTATGGACCACTAACTGCGCCACCGTGCTTTTAACTAAAACCGTTCGCATGAACGAATATCCGGTTACCGTCGGGCCACAACGAGTCGCTGCGTCTTCCGGTTTCTAGGATTCATCTGAGTTTAGATTTAGATTAATATGTGTATATACATATGAATTATTATAGATTGAATTTTTTTCTGTTGTTTCTTTATTGCATTTATTTCATCATATATTTTTCTTCTTTTGATATTGCTACCATGTCTGCATCTGTATCGTTTGTTGTCTGACGTCACTGCAAGCGCTGCTCTCTACTGCATTTTTTGCTGTTGGTACAACCGTGACGTCACCACACTACGTCGCCAATTTCTCCTTTATGACTGGACTGGTTTTTAGTTATAAAAGCAGATGCACTTTCTCGGGATGGCCGATAGGTTACTAGCTTTCAACGCATTCAGGTCACTCCTATTAATATTTCTATTCACTCTTTATGTTATTTTAGGTAAGTGTCTACCTTTTGCTACCAATACTAAATCTTCACGTTTTCCTCAATTCATTTTAAGAATGAACATATGCCTGGTTAGTATTTCTCTATCATTGATTCATCTTGCAATGTATCATTCGTCCTCATTTCATCTCTCCGTATGTGTTTGAGCTTTCTGTGTATGTGAAGACACGAGACGATCCCTTAATGGAGCCCCACAGTGTGCATTTCTACTGAATGTATGTCTAAAATAATTAACTTCCCAATAGGCGACTGATCCCCCCCTTTTTAATATAATAGTGTTAGTGTTCAGAACCCCTTTTTTTACTTATGAGGCACCACAGGTAATGGACACTGATGATACATGAGATGAAATGATAAACCGGGAAAGGATTTATTTTTTAAGGAAGGAAGCGTTTCAGACCCACATTTAGGTATCTCCCTGGAATTTGCCATTTATGAGGAATGAGAAAAACCGGGGTAAAAACCTCAGTCAGGGAGGACGGTCCCTGACCTCCGGCTCACAAGCCCGTGCCTCAACGACCTCTGCCACCATGATGGTTGACCCGGGGATATAAATCCTCCAAATGTAAGAGGATAAACACAGCGAAGGAAAACGTTTTCTGCTGTGAGATACGATAAACAATGCAAATTTTAATGTAAAGTCTTTTTGAAAAAAAATGTGTACCAAAATAGCGTAACTTTTCGACCACTATCTTCTATTGTTAATCATTTTTAAAGAAAATCAATTATTTCTTTGCCATTTTCGATCGCTCACGTCTTTCAAATACATATTATGCATTTTAGAGTTCAAAGATGAAGTAAAAAAGGAATTGCAGACAAATCTCTCAAGAGTGACTCTGGTTTTGTATTCCATTTTTATTTTTGGTTCAAGTTATTTACAGTTTTATAGAACTCTTACATGTACAAAAAAATTTTGCAGGTTAACAAATTCATCTCACACGTTAAGAAAGATTTTTAATATTCTATTCAGAAATGAGCAATTTACAATGGAATTATTTTATTTTTAATAAATTTATTAAATTTAATCTAATGGTAAATGATAAACAAAGATAAATTAAATTAGTTTCATTCGAATATCCGTAATTTATTTCAACTATTTTACTATGGCAAATGCACAAAATGTACAAAATATGCTCCATTTTGGAAGACAGTGCCTCAGTCGATCCTGACATTCTTCTTCACGCTTAAAACTGTTGCAAGTCGGATGTGCTGGAAAACAAGAGGAATCCTATGTTTCAAATTATCCATAAGTGCAGACTCTATCAGAAAAGGCGCGATCTCCATAGAAAAGGTAACGGGTCTGTTGACGGTGGAGGACATGACAGAGGTCCATCTCATCTAATCCAGTGTACACCGAACATTTAACTGATACCACAATGTGCCGTGGCACCATCTAGTTGAAACCACAGGAACTCCAGCACTTCCCCGTATGTGTGCTGGTTTACATTTTCATCCAATAAGTTTGGTCTCAAGGCATATCATTTAGTATTTGGAGTACCAGAGTTATTAGCTTGGGTTTTCTTTGAACCGGTGTCTTGCATTTTGTGTATGGGTATGCTTGTCCAGAAAGAATAGGCCTTCGTCACTGAAGGTAGGATCCGTGCACAAATGATGCATGATCCAGTTGCAATATGCTCTCCTCTTTCTTACACTGGTATAAACACTGTACTTTTTACGGTTGAAAATATGCTGATTTTAATATTCCGCAAACAGATTCTCTACTGATGCTACTTTCTCGAGCCACATAGTGACTGGCATTTAAGAGTGGTCGTCATCTTTGCACACCAACTGAATACTGTTCGTCAGAGCAAATTAGGAATGACCAATTTGTTTTTTGTCGAATACACATATAATTGTTTTAAATCTATGTAATAATTTTCCCTATTTTGATGTGATGGTTTTGGAACTACAGGATGACGACAATGAAACTGGTCTACAGTTTCTCTTGTCCTATAGTTGATTTGGTTTTATTTACAGACGCTCATTAACATCTCAGGTCATCAGCGTCCCATTCAAATCAGGGCGTGAAACGGCCGTTAACTTTTGCTCAGAGGTTCTTCTTTCAGGCTTGAGGTTCTTCATCGTGCCGTAAATGTACGACACGGGACCCACGGCTTTACTTCCCTTCCGAAGGAAGTCATATTTAGGATTTTTACGCCCGAAAAAATCCACCGATCTTGGCCGAGATTGAACCCGCGATCTTGGGTTTAGAAGTCAAGTATAGTTACAACTAGACCACTAGGACCGACCGATCTCTTGTCCTGTGATAGAAACTCACACAGCTGTAGTAGTTCTACACGCTGTTCAGGAGTCAATAAGATTTTTGACCTTCAATCAAAATTACACCTGAAAACTATGTTCTTCAATGTAAATAATAACACATTATTTCCAAGCAATAAAAACGTAGACTAGCAGCAGCATGGTCACAAATACAAAATGATCGACACAGGCAGCCGAGGTCGTTAAGTTGCGGACTCATAAGCGGGAGTTCTGTGGCTCGATTTCCACGAGGACCGTCTTCCCTGACTGAGGTGTTTTCCAAGTTTTCCTCAGTCCCCATAAATACAAATGCCGTAAAGGTACTCTAAATTAGACCTGGAACACTTCTTTCCTTAAAATAAAAAATATCCTTTTCCAGTTTATCATTTCATCTCATGTATCATCAGTGTTCACCGCCTGTGATGCCTCAGTAGTTAAAATGGGCGTTGAACAATATTAAAAAAAAATGAAAAATGTAACCAAAAACAATAGATGTAAGTCATTTTCTATTAGAGTAATATTACAAATTTGTCAACTGACTTTTGCGTCACACAGAATTAAGAGTAGATAATTCATCTTGACATACATGGTTGAGAAACCTGACGAAATTGTTCACCCAACTCTGGAAAAATAATAAACATCAAATAATATTTGAAAAACTGTATCGGAATATTATTGGGGATGGAAGAGAAAATCTTTAAAAATGACAATTAATATGGACAATGTAAAGCAGGAGAAAATCTGCAATTATAAAAATTTTGAATGAACATCTTCTTATTATTATTCTTCTTCCACAAGGTATAGGCCTGTCGATCTGTTCTATCATCAATTGAACACATCTCTCTATCTTGTTCTTGGTTTTCTTACTTGGCGATAACTTCTAGATTTATTAAAATCTTTGGTATTCGTTCCTCTTTCATTCTTAATATTTGCTGATACCAGCTATTTGTATTTTCATTAATTTCTTCATTTAAATTATATATAACTTGTTTTCGAATTTCTTCATTTCTTTGCTTGTCTAGAAGAGTAAACTCAGATACTGCTCTTAAAACTCTCATCTCTGCAGTTTCTATTCTTTTCCTATTCGTAATCTAGTTTTCACTTCCATATGTTCCATTGGCACTGTCATTATTTTGTAGAGTTTCATTTGTTTTGCTTTTGGCGTCTTGTTCTTTATTGTTCTCCGTATTGTTCCAATCATTTGCCTTAATTTATTTAGTTTTATATTCAGATCTTCATTTTTATTGTATGATACATTACAAACTAGATAATTAAAACTAGGTATTTGTTCTATTATTTCTCCATGAATATATATCACATCATAATGATTGTTCCCTTTAAAAGCCATTGATTTTGTCTTGGTAGTTGAAATCTTTAAATTATTCCATAATATCTTTTATGTTATTATCACTTCTCTGTAGACCATCTTCTGTTTCTTAAAAACAGACCTGATCGTCAGCAAATTAAATTGCTATATATATTAAATAATGCTGGTGATAAAGAACATCTCTCTTTGAAGCCTTGGTTTATTTCTTCTGTTTTGTTTCCAATTCTAACGCCATTATCATTTATATAGATCCTGAATTACCTGATCAGATGACTCGAAAATCCTTTCTCTTACATTACAGTTCATAGTTTGTTTCCGAGAGCCTTTTCATAATCTAAAATAATATGAAAGTTGGTAAGCTAAATTCCCTTCTCTTCTGTATTAATTGGCCCACCGTAAATATACAATCTGCACAAGATCCCCCTTTATAAAAACTACCTTGTTCTTTCTGTAGTGTCTCACTAACAACATTTATTCTTCTACAAATTATTTTGCATATATGTTATATGCTGTTTGCAGAAGACTTATGCCCCTATAATTATTTAAATTATTTCTATCTTCTTTTTTAAAAAATTGGACAGATCCCTCCTGTCAGCCAATTCTCTGGTACTCGGTGTAATTTCAACACATATTAAAACGTTTTATGAATGTTTTAGAAAGGATATTTCGTCAGTGGATTTTACTCTTTTGGAGTATTTCTTCGTTATTAGTTTACGTGTATATAGGCAGCTGAAACTTTGCATTTGATAGCTACTTTTTCAGTTGGCAATGGTACAGATTAACAAATGAGGAATGCTACCCGTTGCACCTTCTCAACCAATTACAAAGTAGCATTATCTGTCAGTCAGTCAATGGTGACGTGGCAGCTGTTGTTGTTATTTTTGTGTGTGCAGCTGGTTTCTATCGCATATTTGCAAGTGAATTATTGTGATTAATTGAAATGGTTCATTTGTAGGGGAAATGTCTCAAAGAAATCGTTTGCATAGTGATTCATCCTTTGCGTCAAGTGTTAACGGATGCTTAATGTACGTTTATTAGGCGAAATTGAAAACTCAACAATACCAGCCGTTAAGCAGTGGCAGATGTTGCAACGTTGCAACCGAGCATAGCCAACATTGCATGAACTGGCGCTAACTGTCAAATGCAATGTTTCGGGGCCGGAGTATAGACAGACATTTTCTTAAAACTTTTGGCAGCCATTAAAGTTTGGGAATCTGGCAATGACTACAGCTCTTTGCTGCAATACTATAGGTCACAGTTACAACCACAACCTTCCAATATGGACATTTAAAGTTATGGTATTAGTAGAAAAAAAAAAGATTTAGCAAGTCTTTTTAGAAATGTACGATAATTTTATGGATACTTTTTCATTCGTTTGGTGACCAACATCCGAGCTCTAGTTAAACAACTTTGATCTTTTGGCTCTTCTCAATTAATTATTTAAGATTTTGCTTGCCCCTAGGGTAGGTCTAAGTTTACGAGGCCCCTGTAATAACGAGTTGCTGCTTACGTTAGAATAGGTCACGTGTTCGCTAAGTTTTCTATGACAAAACTGGCGTAAATATACACTAGAGAGTTGTTTCGCACTTTCAACACCGCCGCAATTTAGTGCATTTCTTGCTGTTGGCAACGACAGTGACGTCACCACATACGCCATTTTCCTTCCTGCTGCCGAAATCTGCTATAAATTAAATCGCTTTTTGGGATAAGGCAAGTGGGTTAACACTTTCCGACGAGCTCACATATTCTTTTACCGTTTTATGTAAGTTTTGCAACCTTCCGCTATGACGACTAGGGCTGTTTTATTTTTCTTTTATTAATAGAGTTCTGTCAATCGCAAAAGTTGTTTTCCGTGGTTTACATCTTTGAACGACACTCTGCAGGCAATTGGATCCATAGCTCGAGGCATTCGCCTCTAATGTTCCCCAACGTGTAAACAATGAAAACAAGAGTTATCTTGTCTTGTTTCCCTTTGTCGGAGTGGCTATCCATAACGTAGGCAGGAAGAACAAGAGCGGTGCTTTTCACAACTGTTGCCATATGGTTTTGACAGAATTCTCTCGTTAGTATAGGAATACAGCACCAGGTACATATGAGCAAATAGCCTTCCGTGTATAACACGTGCAATTAGAGTGGCTGCCAGGTTAGAACAGCTGTTGTACTGCCTTGTGCATCCGGTGTGGGGAAGGGGGGATAAAAAAACAACACCGCGGCTGCGGGTATTTTAGCGATGACGTCACATCCTACTGCTTTACCCCATGGACTTTCAGACCAGAACCAGCTCGTGCTGTAGAGTAAACGCCTCTGTTGTAATCTGTGGCCTGGTGATTTGTTTACTTAAATCAACTTACTGGTTTTCCCCCCTAAAATGTTTCACGCAGGCCCTAGGTTTCTACATGAAGATATCATGTGATGGCCGGATTTCGAATCATAAATGTTTAGTTTCTAATTCCAACGCCTCCATCGTCCTCAAGATAAATCATATTTCTTGAACAACTACCTTTAAGAAAGTTCAACTCTTTCATGATGCACCAACACGAACTCTGACGAAAGCTCACATCACAGAACTCAGCTTTTGAGATGTTTTAAATTGCTTTTTTCATTCCACATTTATCGCTTGACACTCATAAATTAATATAGTCACAAACTTTAATGGCATGTGAAGGCAGAGCATGCTTAAGGCTGAGTTCAATCATGTGCAATCTCCACCCCACTGTGTTCTTTCAGTTATGGCACCTATTTGACACTTGCAATATTTGGAAGGTTAGTATTTTTACTTTATGCCCTAAAAAGTATTTAAAATACAATTGAGGGAATATTATAATCAGACTGGTTTTAATATCATGAATATATCTGTCAAGTTTCTGGTTTGTACAACGTGCAGTTTGATATTTGGCACCTCGCTACTCAGCAGCAAATCAGGTATGTAATGTACTTTCAAAACATTTACATAAAGAAAACAGTCCTGCAATTCTGTATTACAAAAGAGTTTAGATAAGTACTTGGGGCGTTCTAAAAATGTTCGACCTGACCAAGAAAACACAAGATTTAAGAGAAAATGTATTTTCTTTTTCTTTTTCAACATAGTCAGTTGTAAATTAATACATTTAGTCCAATGACTTTCCAACTTTTTAATACCCCCAGTAAAACAAGTTTTGTATGAAAAATAAGTATCTATCTCAGCTTCAGTTTCATCATTTGATATAAATCTTCGTCCAGCCAGCCATTTTTTTTTTCAGGTTTGGGATGTAACAGTAATCGCTGGGCGCCAAATGGCGAACATGGTGAAGTGAAAGCACTTAGAAGTGAAGGCCACGCAGACGTTTATTGTGATGAAAGAGAACTGTCTTTTTAGCAAAGGTGTGGACGTTTCTCCTCAATATATCCATCCGTTGATCCAGTAGTAAAGCGCAATACTCCCCGGTGATAGTTCTGCCCTTCTGGAGGTAGTCTACGAGCACCACACTTACTGATGGATCAGTTTTTGCTCTCTTTGGTGCACTTTCGCTTGTTGCTACCCATTCTTTGGACTGCTGCTTTGTCTCTGGCGTATAGTGATATACCGTGTTTCTCTATTGTTATGAAACGTCGGAGAAACTCGCTGGAATTGCGTTAAACAAGTCTAAACACTCTTCCGTTCAATCGAATGTGTTTTTGATCCATGTTAAACAAACACGGCACCCATCTAGTGGAAAGCTTTCCAAAACTTCGTGTAAAATGTAGTGGACACGGCCTATCGAGGTATTTGCAATGTCAACCAACTCTCGTACCTTCAATCGATGATCATTGAGAACGGCATTGTGAATTTTTTATACAATATCTCGGTCGGCCGTAGCCGTTTTGGGTCGCTCTGAATGCCCATCGTCTTGAATGGTTGTACGACCACGCTTAAATTCAGCAGCTCACTTTTTAACCATCGAAAACGAAGGGAAAGAATCCTATAATGTGGAATCTAATTACTTTTGTATTTCTGTTGGGGTTAAATCCTTCAAAATGAAGTACATCTGGTATTTCAGTTTTATCCATTTGGTAGAAACTGTTAACACTAGTGTGTTTACACGATCGTCGCAAACAAATGAGAACACTTACGCGTCTGAAACGTTACAGTGCGCCATCTAAAGGACGACTTCAACAAGTACCGTGGTAATTTGTCCACTCTCACGACATCTCTTGAGTTAGGCCGAGAACCTTTAGAACACTCCTTGTAAGAACGGATGCGGGAGAACCGCTTCTTTAATTTTCCGAAGTGCTCTGAAAAGTCCTCGGCCTAACAATGAAGGATCCGGAACTTTATTTTTTAATATATCTTCTATGAGGTAAATGCATTAATTGTTACCGCGATGATCCAGTGCAATTAACATATCTGAAGTGTTTTTTTCCCGGAAGTTTTATAAAATATTTCTCTACAGTTGCAATCGTCTTTTTATGTGATGAAAGTGCCGGTCAGTAAGAAAGAGTTTGAACTTTAGAAACAAGTGGAAATTGAAATGAGGCAAAACTGGGGAGGAGAGTAGATGCCTCAACAATTCATACTTCAAAATTCTAAATAATCCATCGTTATAACTTTTCTTCTGCAGAAGCCTAGTTTGTCTAAAAATTGCATTAGAATAAACCATTGTAAAATTCCTTTAACTTCCCAAAAGACTGGTGCCATACCTTTTCCTGCAGATAGAACCGACTTTACCTTCTTTGGCCTTCGTGAGCCTCACAGAGAAACGGAGAAATCTTGTCGAATAGATTTAGGGAAACGGGATCTATTATTAATAAGAAACGGAAAGTAAAGCGCCAAGTTCTTACAGAGTAAAAAATCGATGGCATCGGAGACCAGTTAGAATGAAAAACAAAGGAATCTCTAGAAAACTTGCACAGGAATCAGGAATTTCGCAAACCTCGACTTGGAATACCTTTAAACTTTTAAAATTAAAATCCTATAAGATGACTGTAGTTCAGGAATTGCAATCAAGCAACAATGTGAGTGGTAATTTCTGCAATTGGGTTTTGGATAATGTTAATGTTCGCTCTTTTGACCCGCTTTTAATTAAATATTAATTCATTTTATGGAAGAAGCATGGTTTTATTTACATGGCCATGTAGCTACACAAAACAATAGATATGAAGAAAACCTCGATCTTGTACATGAAATGTCATCGTATGATCACAAAAAACAAAAATGATGTTTGGTGTGCTGTGAATGCATACAGAAATCTATGCAATTGAAATTAAGGACTATGAATATTCCACTCCGCTGGCAAACAGTATGCTTCCCGGTGTCATGCAAATTCCCGTTAAGCCGGCCACGTGTCTAAACGAGGGCTGTGCATTATCGCATATTTGTTCAACGAAATCTCTTGTTTTTTCGGTGCCCTACACGTGGGTCATCTTCAAGGCTGATACGGCCACGTTAAATTCAGCAGCCCAAATTTTAATGCTGAAAGTGAAGCAGAAGACTTCTCATAAACTTTTATATGTTTGCTTTGATTTTTCTTTGGTGTTAAACCATTTTTAACAAAGAACTTTATAACTACAATACATTCACTTTATCTGTAATGCGTTTATTTTAGAGAGCTATATGAAATATAATAATTAAAATAATAACAATATTTCAAAAGAGTGCTTTCTACACATCTATCAACACAAAAAACATTTTTCGTGGCAATTGCATGGCTAGCTATGAGCGAAGTCGAAAACTGTAGAATTATTTGATAACTCAATTTTGCCAACTTTGTTTTGTATTCACGTACCTTTTTAATGCTAGATCCGTGTTATATAACTTACATATTAAGTTTTTTCATTAATACATGATTTATTGATCCCGTGAAAGAATGCTTTAACTCCCAACCAACCAGAGCCATCTATCGCTGTAAATGTGAGCTTACCGAGCGGGGTGGCTCAGCCGGGACGCTTGAGAATCGCATTCGGGAGGTCCCAGGTTCAACTACTTTTGGGCCGGCCATCCTAACCTTGTTTTTTTGTAATTTCCGTTGAGGCAAATGCTGGAACGGATATTTAAATTCCAGGAATATTTTTCTCTTGCATTTCCTTTCCCGTTGGTTCCGTTACAGGGTTGAAAGCTCTAGAGCCAGGTGGGCTGGCGCGTTGTGATGGTAGCTTGCACTTTTGAAAGATTTCTGGTATGGAAGCGGACCTTTATCCCTTGGGAGGGGAAAGCTTCGGATTACTCTATATTTAATATGTTACGGACCCTATCTGCGTCCTCACAGTCACCACCCGTAGATCGTGACCATTCGGTATCTCTCTCAAACTCATCCCTTCCTACCGGAGGCCCAAATCCATTGGGGGCATACACACAAAACGCCAGCCATAAACAAGGCTCAAGTACCGAAACATCGTCCCCACCCCAAATGCAACACAAATGTGGGCCCTTTTTCATCACTTTTAAATTGTCAATGCTGATTCGCAATTCTTGTTTCCCCAACTTACGGAATGCCACTTCTATTACAGTTAATTAATAATTTATTATTTATGATACACGTTCCTGAAGTGTCATTTTTTTACGAGTGAGAAGTTAAGAAGCGAGGCTACGCCTTATCTGTAAAAATAACTTAAAATCTGTATCATGCAATGTTTCTTCTACAACAGTAAAAAATTTACATTGAATTAATATTTAGAGGAGGTATAAGACTACGATTTCATAGCCGTCGATAGTCGGTCCTGGTGGTGTAGTGGTTACCATACTTGCCTCCTACACCCAAGAACGCGGGTTCGAACCCGGCCAGGACCGATGGATTTTTTTCGGGCGTAAAAATCGTAAGTATGGCTTCCTTCGGAAGGGAAGTAAAGCCGTGGGTCCCGTGTCGTACATTTACGGCACGATAAAGAACCTCAAGCCTGAAAGAGAGGCCTCTGAGCAAAATTTGTCGGCCGTTTCACGCCCTGAGTTGAATGGGACGCTGATGACCTCAGATGTTAAAGAGCGTCCATAAATAAATCAAAAAAAAAAAAAAAAAAAAGCTGTCGAACTCGATCATCACCAAGAGAGGCGTTTTGATTTTAGGGAATTCCGAATTGCGGTTGTACCCGTGGAATTATTTTTGAAAGGTTTCTGCAAATCTTCATCGATCCTACCTACTAGACACCGAATATGACAATGAAAAAAAAAAAATATATATATATATATATATATATATATATATACCTAGCTTTATACATGCATATATATATATATATGTATACCTTTCTGGTAGACCCAAGATGCCCACCAGGGTCGATGGATTTTTTCGGGCGTCGTAAAAATCCTAAGTATGGCTTCCTTCGGAAGGGAAGTAAAGCCGTGGGTCCCATGTCGTACATTTACGGTACGTAATAAAACCCCAACTGTGAACGAAGAGGCCACTGAGCAAAATTTGTCGGCCGTTTCACACCCTGAATTTAATGGGACACTGATGACTTTTAGATATTAAAGAGCGTCCGTAAATAAACAGCATATATAATAGATTAATGCAATTTTCTAATGCTTGTTGCTAATGAAATGCAATAAATGTTAGAGGAATAGGTTATATAGTTGAAGAGTGAAAATTGCCAAACGTTCTAAGTGCCATTGTTAAATTTAATCATTTTATTTCCAAATTACTTTTTAAGTGCAAGATGCATATTTCTACTCCTATTCTAAGTGCCTATACATGGATGAATTACTTCAAATACTCGTTAACAGACAGCATAATTCTAAATACCATGCTATGCTGCCATTTTGTATTCTATGTGCCATGCCATTGGTAATAAAAAAATTTAATGGAAAATGTTTATAGAACAGAAATATTTAGTATATGGCCATAGTTTTATATGTTGCGAGAGATTTCGCTATTATAGATAAAAGAAGGTAAGTAAGGCCTTCATTCCCCAAAATTTACATAGTATTATAGATTAAGTTAAAGCTATAAATCCTTTTCATGTAGTTCCAATGGAGTCAAGTGATTTCTTTGATTTTAAGAACGTTGCTGATACACTGTTAGTGCAACATTTCAAAATACACAGCGCTTAAAGTATTTCGATCTCATCCATCTCAAATAGCTATTAAATGAACTTAAACTCACATATGGAAAAGTAGAGGGTTTTTGAAGTTTTAAAGGGAGAAAAATCAGTGGGTGATATACAGCAACCTGTGCTTCGTCTGAAAAATCAACCCCATTTATCGGTTGAAAAAAAAAATAAAGATCTTAATCGCTCTTCCTTCCTAAAGAGCACAGAAAATTTGATGGGACATCAATTTTAACCTCTGTGTAAGAATGAAAAACTAAACTCTTCGTGTCAGTTGACATGATGTAGAAGAAGGTATGATATTATTGTACATGTTTCATAATACATTTTTGTGCATTGACCCTTAATAACATATTTAGTGCTTAATAATATTATAATGTGTTCTTTTTGTAATTATTTCCCTCTTAACCTGAAATAAAATGTAAAAAAAGTTTAAATGGTACTTGTAACCGACTCTTCCATCTTATGTCATCTTCGTATTGTTATTAATTTCCCTTCCCCAGACCATTATATTGCATTGTTGCAAAATAATAATAATAATAATAATAATTATACAAAACAATTTTGTAGTAAAATTGTCTTCACAATGATTCGGTGCAATAAGTTAAATGCTAACAGAGATGGGTTGTTTTTGCTTATCCTGTAACACTTAAAAACTGGTACATAGAGCTTTTGACATTTCCAATCTTCAATTATTGTCCAAACCTTTTCCTTTATTTTAATAATCACATTTTCAAGGTCTTCTAAGAGCTTGCGTTTTATTTCAGGTATTGGCAGGTTTTCAGCCATTTAACATTTAAATATAATAATGTAAAGCTACTAATTTGATAGTACGAGCATGGTGATTTGAACTTTAGCGTCGATAGTAAATATTTCTGAATGCTTACATTCGGTAATAATTATTATTAGGATTTCGATGGCATACACATGCCTGATAGCTGTTTAAAAAATATCAATAATGTTCTCCGTTTGTATTCAATTATGCATTCCTTTATTTATGCAGCGCTATCTGTAGGAAATACAGATAGTAGAGTCAGTTCTATTACATTCGCACTCAGAATTCGATCTCGTGAAATACTCGAGCCGTTCCTACTGTATATACTTGAAACAATTCCTCCGATCCGCCCCACTGAAATATAATTAGAATGTATATTTATGTAATCAATCATATTTTATGTATTGTAGTTAGTGAGTAGAACCTTGTATGTATATGTTTATAATACAGTATAACTGTAAATTGCATGTCAACAAAAGATAAAGCCTCTAGTGTTTGTCCGTTACAGTGACTTGGAAAGTCAAAGGGGTCATAAGCATACAATGAACCAGAGGGACAAGTGTGAAGCCCCCTTCTTCTTTTTAAAAGAAACTGCCATTGTAGGGTGAATATACTCAAGGTCATTTAAATCAGTTATAACTTTTGATCTCGACAGGCGTAGTACCTTTCGTCTTATAAAGCATCCAATGCCTACGAGTGTCTTAAAACTTTCAAAAAATAAGAATGGAACGTGGGCGTGAAATTAAACCAGCCAATGGAGAAAGGATATTTGAACTTTTGAAGATAGGCGCGGATACTGCGCGAGCCTTTGTGACTCCGTTGGCATCATTAAGACCAACGATTTTTTTATTTGAATTTAATATAAAGGCAGGCGGTCGCTCCGCTAGGCCATTCAGTTCTCATTTTCTCGTTACTTAGGAGGCAGTCTTAAGTTTAACCGCGGCAAAATAGAAGCAATTTAAGTTTTACACGCGGCGAGGCATGCAGTTATAAGATATTCAATTCGATGCACAAACAGTTCGCAGTACTCATTATAAGTACGACTTTCAGTTTCACGCGCCGCAGCACTCATCTGTAAATTTAACGCGCGGCAACTGAATTTATATTCAAAGTAGCCAAGTCTATTATATGCAAAACACCAGAACGAGAAAGAATTTGTATATAATAAAATACGCTGTTAAATATTATGTCGCATCGCTTGCTCATTTACACCATTGAATTCCTCTCCCGGTCCTGTTGAGTCCCAAACAACTAACTAGCGGAATTACCAGATATTGTTGTCAAGGAAGCGTTTTTTTTTTTTTTTTTTTTTTTTGAGTAGTGCTTAACACCCGTTTTTACTACTGAGGCACCACAGGCGGTGGACACCGATGATACATGAGATGATATATTAGGAAAGGATTTTTTTAAATGGCATTTCCCATTTATGAGGACTGGGGGAAACCTGGAAAAAACCTCAGTCAGGGAAGACGGTCCTGGCGAGATTCGAACCCCAAACCTCCCGCTCCGAGTTCACGCCTTAGCGACCTCGGCCACCCGTGGCGGTCAATGAAGCATGGGCAACACCGAGGTGACTAGTAATCAATCTACGAAACTACTTCAAAATTGACATTAACTACCATCCACACCAAACCATCTCAAAATTTGGAGCTCAACGGAGCTGCCATATCAAACCGCTTCATAATTTGGCTAACCAACGTGAAGCCTACAACGACACCTGTGATAATATGCGATATATATGAACTACAGCCTTGTTTCATTGTCTATTATTTTATTCGCGAATTTGTGCTATCAGATATCACGAGGCAAAAATTTCAAACTCGTGAATTACTCGTACTCTACAAAATGGGAATCTCTTGGGACAATTTTGACGGGGAGAATGTAATTAGTATCTCGTTTATAAGTCTGCCAGGCGAGCCAGATATTGACCATACTTTCACTACCAATAGATATCGCAACTAAGTTAAGACTCTGGTTTGTCAACTGCCGTGCATGCTTATTGTCTTCTGCTGTGCACGATAAACAAATTAAGATATTCCACTTGCTTGACTAGCCTACCATTTATAGTTCAGCAGGCTGATAAGCTTTGGCAGCACTGATAATAAAACGGGTCGCAACGTGCCCTAAGCTCATATCGGGTTTTACGAGGACAGTTGCCGAGACTAAGGCATTTATATAATGCTTCTTCTGCTCGAATGGTGCTGGTGCCTTTTAACATTATTTCTACAAAATAGCATGTAGTTTAAAACTTAAGTGCAGTTGTGGGTGCCAGTAGCATAAATATCTTGAATCACAGTGGAAAGTAAAATACGAGTGGTAATAAAATAGAAATCGCAAGGAAAGAATGCTTAAATGCAAAATATTGCATGTTACTGTACTTTTAAAATGCAGAACATTTTTCGAAAGAACCAACAACTGCTGAGCCCTTATCTAGTGAGAATGTCAACCTTAGTCTCGGCTTACCAGATCGGACTTGTAGCTTTCCAGTTCTTAGGACGAATGGATCACATCATATATCCACTCATTTCTCTAGTAGTGCTGGGAATTGAACTAAGTACTTCTGGATGAGTATACGCGCGTGTTCTGTAATAAGAAACTGCAATTTTTTTCGGGGGAAGGGAATAAAAACAAACTCGTAAAAATTCGATTGACTGACTTAAATATTAATATACGAGGGCGGTCTGAAAAGTTCTTGGAATTATTCTTTAATTTAATCATTATTTCTGTTTTTCAATGTCACTTCTCATATATTCCAGCGATGCTCCAAAGACATTATCCCAGCTCAATTTTTTTTTTTTTTTTTTGAGTAATTAATGTTTAATGTCCGATTTTACTACTGAGGTACCACAGGCGGTGGATACTGATGACACATCAGATGAAATGATAAATTGGGAAAGAATATTTTTAAGGAAGGAAGCGTTCCATGCCTAAGCTTAGGGTACCTCCCCGGCATTTGCCATTTATGAGAGCTGAGAAAAAACCTCAGTCAGGGAGGACGGTCCTGGTGGAAGTCGAACCCCAGACCTCCCGCTCACGAGTTCGTGCCTTAACGACCTCGGTCACCCGTGGCGGTCATATCCCAGCTCTAGAGTGGTTTTTCGAAGGTGTAAAGTACTAATCTATAGGTGCGATAGCCTCTTGATTTATGAAAATCCTGGCCAACGAGAAAGATTTTGAGCTTTGGGAACATACGGAAATCAGGAATCAAATCTAGGGAGTAGGATGGATGTATTCATACTTCATCCATTCATCTGCAAATTTTCCCATTGCTAAAACACTTTTGTGAGCAGATGCATTGTCTCGGTGAAAATGTATTATTTTTAATGCAAGCATTACATTGGATGTATTGTGATCATTGACGTAGAAAGTAAGGTTCTTCCATCCTAATTGGCCAGCTTATATATATATATATATATATATATATATATAGTGAATAATGTAACACTGTTAACAATGTAACTAAAATAACAATAACTAGAAAAGCAGGAAGGATAAAACACTAAGAAAATGTCAGATTAGTAACCACTATATTTCGAACTGCTAGAGTTCTTCTATGGCAAGAAGACAAGTAGATCCTAATATAAGAACTCAAGGAGTTCGAAATATAGCGATTATAATCTGTGACTTTTTCTTAGTGTTTTAACCTTTTCTGCTTTACTAATTATTGTTTTATATATTTATTTATACATATCCTTTAAACCAGAGATTAATCAACTTCTTTTAGGAAATCTGTTATTACAAATGTCTATGTACATTTTAATGATATCACAGCCGTCCATATATTGCCTGAAATTCTAGCAGTTTTGTTGATTTTATAACTTCAATAACTCAAAAAATAATTACAATCTGCCTTTAATACGTTATATATAGAAATGTTATGTATCAATCTACATCTATGCCAAATTTTATTAGAATCTAAAACCGTAAGGTTGAAAATGGTACTTCGGCTTGTTTATTTCAAAGTGAATGATCCTATAGTTGACGCTGAAGGGCGCTATTATTAATCATTGTCATTGTACTGATGAATAATCCTTTCCTTATCGATGTTCCTTAATTTTGAAAGAAAGAAAAGAAAAGCATATTACTACTCAGTTAACACGGTGTGAACCCTCTAAAGAAAACTCCATATAAATGTCAAAAAAACTTTGGCCATTACATTTTAGAGCTTGGAACTAATGATGGGATATCCGAATGAAAACTATCGAATTATTCGGTAGTCGCAAACTACCGTTTCATTCGGTTATTTGTGTAAACATTGGATGTTTCATTCTTTATACAAAACGATTTCCTCCAATCGTATATACTTTTCCCCTTAGAACTGTATTCCTGTTGGTTTCTAACGAATGTTAACGAAACGATGTTTTCTTGATTGTGGCTATGATAGCGCTCGCTACCTGGCAGAGGAATTGTACTTGAATTTGTAACCTAACCAGCTGCTCATCTACCGCGTGCAATAGCGCAAGGTGAGAGCGTATGTCATAGAGCAGCGCGAGGTTCAATGCTCCAAACTAATAACGTTTATGATTTGTTTTTATTTGCTTTATATATGGATCCTGTTTTAGCATTACAGATCATCAGCATCCCATTCATTTCAGGGCGTGAAACGGCCGAAAAAATTTGCTCAGAAACCTCTACTTTCAGGCTTGACGTTTTTTTTTACGTGCCGTAAATGTATGACACGGGACCCACGACTTTACTTCCCTTCCGAAGATAGTCATACTTAGGATTTTTACGCCCGAAAAAAGCCATCCACCCTGGCCGGGATTCAACCCGCTATCTTGGGTTTAGGAGGCAAGTATGGTTACCACTGCACCACCGGGACCGACAACGTTTATGATACTTTAAATTCCTCCAAGCAGTTAGGTTATCTTCAGTAATACCACGAATGCTGATAATTTTTTGGTGATTTAATTGATGTTAACGAATATCTCGAAATAATTATCTAATGGCAACAAGCATGAGTTTGAAAGTCCAATTAAATTACTTAAGAAAAATTATAAGCAAGAGGTAAGATAATTTCAATGCGAGAACAATGCCATTTTTATGTAATTTTAGTATAATCATTAAGTGATTTGACTTATTTAAAGCAACATTTATGTTATAATACCAGGAAAAACAAATGAATCTATGGCAAAAAATATCAGTTATTAGTTTTTGAGCTTCATGCTTTAAAACTATCGAACTATGCTAAGGGATCCATCATTTCCTCGTTAGTTTCTTTAAGTAGTAGTTTTTCTCGATAATGGCGCTAAATAATTGCACAATCATTGTTAGTTATTTCCGTAACTGCAATTATCTAGTTAATCAGGGAAGAAATCATTGACACTGTGCTACACCAACGATAAAATCACTTTACAACGTGTGCTCAATTGGTTTAAAAATAATGATGATGTGGATACATGCCCATTCTGTGGAGAAATAGAAAATTACTTTAGCTGAGCATTAGAATGTAGATACCAAGATATGGAGAGATGAAATATAGTGTTAAAATTAGCGTAAATTACATAAAGAAATGATATTAAGAATTATGTTGAATAAAAGGAGTTATAGATGTTAGGAGATGGGGAAGATTGTGTGTAAAAGTGCATGAAAAAGTGGTTAAGAAAATTAGGATGGATGATTAAGTTAGAAAACAAAAATTATGTAATTTGTTTTTGAAATTGTATTATCTCAAAGTTTTAAACCCTCTAAGTACAAAGTGTGAATCTTTGGACTTGGAGAATCAATTACTGTTGAATTTGCACCACGTTATAAGATATCTATTTTTATGAGCACTCCAAATATTGAAGGCACAAATTACATACCAGCAGGTTTCAAGATTTATTTTTAACAATGCGCAAACTCTTTTTACTAATTTCAATTTTTCAAGACATAACTAGACCAGCTAACAATCTACAGTATGCAATGGAATTGTTTTAACATACTGTATAATTGAATTAATTAGAGTAAATTGTTTACCGAACTTCTTAACGCAGATAAACTATAGTAACTATTTTAAATGCATTCCTGAAATCTATTGCTCAATATCTTCTTGAATATTGCCCATTACTTCATCATTTCAGTCGAGTCTACAGTCTCTCGTGAAATAATTAGTTCATACACAACTTTGGTCTCGTTTTCTCCATAAACATTTCCTTTCTGAAGTTTTTGGAATATATTATACTGGCATGAACATGCCTACCTTATCCAAATCCCCTAACCTCTTATTTAAATTTACTACGATGGGTTAAGAGCTTTTTCTTCTTAAGTTCATTCTAGTTGTCGCATTTTAGAAGTCCAGTTGCAAAATGTATCTGTGAATTAAACCTCTGGCGTAATCATATTCGCGAATGAATGTATACTACCGTGAGACGGGCATAAGAGAACGATAAAGGGGAGGGACACCTCCGGTTGGGATACGTCTAGTAGCAGAGACGTAAAACACAGAGTGAGCGGACAATGTTTATAACTAAAGTTCGGTATTAAAAGAGTAATATTAAAATAATTCCGATTGGGTTATACAGGGTGTAACATTCGCTATATATAATAGAAACTACACCTTACTTGAGAGGGTAAGAAGAAGGAATACTAATTTACTGTATGATTAGAAGGCAATAAAAAGAGTAATATGATGACATCTAGCGACATTATGGCTGTTGCATCATATCAAGAGCACTATGCAGTGCAACGGAGTTACAGCTAAAAGTGATGCAAAATGATTACATATTGCGTTTACACTGAGTTATTGGTGTTACGAAAGACGGGGAGACGCCCAGGTTTCAGTTAACTGAGAACGACCTTCCAGAAGGGGACGCCCACTCCACATTTCTGTCTGTGGATGTTGAGGATTATTTCTATCTCAGGCGCCTGGCTCCCATCTGTTTGGTTGCAACAATAACACAGATCGTTATGCCGCTTTGATTTCCGTCAGTTGATTTTGCCTCTCTTCAGAGCTAAGAGAGATCTCTGGCTAGAAGAAAAAACACTAGAACGGGAACTTTTGCACCTTTATTGTTTCGTGTTTTAATGTTAATGTCATTTAAGAAAGAGATACAGAATCAACCTTCTTTACTGTAAGAGAATTTACCCCTATGTTAAGTGTTGCAAGGCAACTAAATTCCTTTTCCGATTGTGGCTTCTTATAATTCATATTGTCAGTCCTGGTAGTGTAGTGGTAACCATAGTTGCCTCATAAATCCAAGATCGCGGGTTCAAACCCGGCCAGGATCGATGGATTTTTTCTGGCGCAACGTTCTGTATTTGGAAATATCTTGCCAGATGCTAGTGTATGCTGTTTTTGTTCGTTTTCCTATATATATTGAAAAACTTCTTCAGTCAAACCGCCATGAGTGGCCGAGGTCGTTAAGGCGCGGACTCTTGAGCGGGAGGTCTGGAGTTCGAATCTGACTGAGGTTTTTTTCCAGGTTTTCCTCAGTTCTCATAAATGACAAATGCCGGGGAGGTACCTTAAACTTAGGGCTGGAACGTTTCCTTCCTTAAAAATAAATCATTTCCCAATATATCATTTCATCTCATGTATCATCAGTGTCCATCGCCTGTGATGCCTCTGTAGCAAAAACGGGCGTTAAACAGCAATCATTCTTCAGTCAGGAAATATGTTAATGAAATTTAACTCTCATACAAACACAGGCGAGATGGTGCTGCTACATTGCCAAGTACAAGAGGGGAAAAAATGATTTGTGTAAGGACTCCAAACCAACCCGAGATACAAAAGCGCAACTTCATAAATTAAAAAAAAAAAAAAAAAAAAAAAAAAATCACAGAGTTTTTACCAAGTTCAGACTTTGATTTCTCTTGAGGTCATTCTTTGTGTTCAATGTATGCAAGAGAGATAAGGTCGTTGTGCTACATTTTACAACGCATTACACATCAGTTGCCAATGTTGAAAATGCAAATACGTGTGAGATTTTGAATAATACAATAAAACCAAAATGGATTCCTTGGACCACATGATTAATACCTACTGCTGCAAATGGAAGAAAATATGACCACTAGAATATTTATAAATTCAATTGACATACGTGCACTAGCAGCATACACTATATTTTTGGTGGAAACCCAACCTGGAATATAACTAAGAAAAAGTGTAGACGCCACATGTTCTGTGCTGAAATGACTGACAATTTGACAATTAGAAATTTACAAGTCAACAGTTCAGTGAATGAACTTTTTTTATCTGTATAAGGATTCACATCCTATTATGTCTTAAACGTCAGTAGCTCTAAAGAAGTTTTAGAAGGCAAGTATGATTACCACTGCGCCTCTAGGACCGACACTAAAGAAGAAGCAATGCTATTTTTGTGATTATAAAAATGGTCCATGGTGAACATTCAGTGGCTATGTAAAACGCAAAAGCTTACATTGAAAATATACACTGAAAGAGTGGTTAGGATTCGGAAGCAGGAAAACCCTTATGGTATGCTATCATTTAAAAGTAAAGGTATTTGCAAAACATTTATGGATATTTTTATACAATATGTAGTCTTCTGTAAATTATAAGTATTATTAACACTGTGCTTTTTTTTTCATAAGTTTTTATGGTTACGGAGAGGAGAAAAAACAAGTATAAAGTAGATATATGTTTGACAAAAATATGAATTGTGCCAGAGTTATTGTTTTAAATATCTTTCCAAAATCCACTGACATTACTTCCATCACCATATATTCCCCATTCCAGTTTTTCTAATAGTTTCTTCACGTCCCCAAACCAACTCCCTCTTTCCAGTACGTCTTCCTGGTACGTTAGAATTTCTTTTAGTACACTGTTGTTATCTAATTTCAAAATAACTTACAATGCAAAGTGGCAATCATTAGCAATGTAAATTTGTCCGGATGTTAATTGTGCTTATGATTAAATAAATAAATAATTTAAACAAATACTTCTTATGGAGATAGATACCAGTACTCCATTGTTCTAGAATTTCCTAAGACAGCTTTCAACTACGCCGTAACTGGGCGGAGGAGAATTCTGGTGATGGCGGAGTTCGCGCCGGTAAACAGCCGTCTTGCGAATGGAAGGGTTTAAATATGCCTCACTGTATATATTTTTATACGATTTAAGTGAGTAATGTTTGTCAAGTTATGCTAGTTCACGGCAAAATAAGATTTTTAAACAAAATAAATTCGATCACGAAAGCCACATGATAGGTGACCGGTGGAGAGCCGGTATGCTGATCACATGCGCTCCTGCACTACTGCCCTCTTTCAATGAAATCGTAAGACGGAGGTAGAGGAAGCGATGTCACCCCGTGCTGTAGCGCCAAATGAGAAGAAGAGAAACAAAATGATATAAAAAAGATTTAATATATCCATTAATATATTTCACGAGTGAATATTTACTCCGTATTTCAGGACGTGTCTGACTTTTGTCTTTCGAACTCCACAAACAGTTTATAATAAATTAAAAGTATTTTAATGGAATGCATGCTATGGCTTCAGTACAGTAAAATAAAAAAATAAAAAAAAAACACTCGTTTACAAAATGTTACACTTTCTTCCACAAAGATTTCACTAGTTGTTCTCTTAAACAAGTATTTATACATAATATAGAAGATCGGTCATAAATGTCTTCCAAACACACCTACTACAATTATAAAAATAAGCATCTCATGTAAGGTAACTTTCTATTGTTTTAATAGCTGAAAGTAGTTTTTCACACGTTCGTCGCTGGCTATTTACATTTTACGAACCACGCACAACATTTACACAGCTAACTTTCTGCGTTCAACAATCTGGCGCAAGCGATTCATGTCGACCAGTTCCAAAATAGAAGCATCTTCCTCATCGATACTGTTGTCCGATTCCGGCTTGATGATATCATTGTCTACACTTTTCCTCTTCCTGCTCCTGAGGTTCCACGAGATCTTTTGAATGCTAGACTTCGGAATTTTCTCTTGATACATGGGAATTAGATTGCCACGGTACGATCCTCGACGAGTATTCTCTGCTGTGTTGTCCGCAGTTGTTTCTCGTAGCAATTTCAATATGGAGCGTCCGAAGTTCTGGAAGTTAGCACGCTGCACCTATGAACAGTAGAATATTCTTCTTGGATACTTTGTTCTTACAAGTATATGTATATATTATAATATATTACAAGTAATTTATATAGAACACATTTGTATATTTATTCGGTGGGAAATTCACCCAATGTCCCAATTTTAAAGTCCCTCTGCCACCAATCGCTTCCCTTACCACCATCACGTGTATATTTACCTTCTATTTCTACAACCGCATAGTTACGCAATATAATTTATTTCCTACAGTCACGGAGACATCTTTGTGACGTCACTTTCCTCTACAGGTTCGATCTTGTTTTCTCCTGCCCGTCAGTGTGGCGCTAGACAACCTGTTGTTAATACTCTGCAAGTTCCAACTTGCTTTCCCTTGAGATTGGTTCCCCCAGTCATGTGACTTTTCCTAATTACACACACACACACACACACACACACACACATATATATATATATATATGTGTGTGTGTGTATAATTATTGTAAATATCAAAGTGAGAATTATTTTTATAATATTTGTTTTTTCGATCACCGTCTTGTTAATATGTTTTACTCCCCTTATTCCATGCTCGCCGCACTTTTTAGTTCAATTTTAGCACCAAGTGCTTCCCCACATCACCTCCGATTTGCCACCAAGAATTCCACGCATCGTTCGGCATTTTACTTCACATCATTTTGTGTGCTTTATATTTTTGTGATTATATGTATATATTCAATCAATAGGAAATAGCTCCGGGTTATTCATTTTTTGTTGCGGGTTGTCTACTTACTAGTGGATAAACAGAATCTTGCCCCTGAAAGTATACATGGATTAATTTTACTTCACATCATTTTGTGTAATTTATGTATATATTTAATCAATAAAAATGCCCCCGGAGTATCCATTGTTTTGTGGAGTGCCTATGTAGTAATGATAAACAGAATATTGCCCCTGAAAATATATTGGGTAGGCAACCCGCTACAAGGACCAGATAAACTGGGGCAGGTCTTAACTAGATGATCGTCACTCAAATAACCCTCTATGCATATGGTTGTTTGCTTTGCTCCATAAAATAACCACAAAAACTTACCTGACGTTTTGATCTGGATGTAGCAGCATCATGAGCGAAGCTATCGGCTTCTCTCTGTTCTGATTGGTGCTGGAAGCTCATCGAAGGACTACCAGAAACTTTCTGCGGTGTTTTATTCTCAATGTCTGAAGGCCCGTTTTCTGTAAGATGTTTGGTCCCTGTGTGGAGAGACTGAAGGGGGTTATTACCATCCGAAGAACCATCCTCATGCTGCTCAATTGGAAAATGAATGGAGTACAGTTCATTCTTTATTTGGCTCTCTTCTGAACCGTGAGCTTTAAACATTTTTGCATAGGACTCTCCTTCACTGTCAGATTTAAAAATATCGTAATTTGCATTTCTTGCTTTTCTTGTTCTCATAGTTTCTTCCAAATCCCGAAGTACTGCTAAATAGTAACTTGTGTATGCATCCGGTATATTATACTGTGGAATTTGCATCGGTGGCATTATTTCATCCATAAAATGAAAATTACGACCATATCGATTCATGTGCATATTTTCATGAGGATTTAATATTCTTCTAGCAGCATATACAACAGGAAACCTAAAATGTCGAATTGGGGTGTCTTCACTTAAATGCTCTGTTCTTGGAAATTTCATTTCATTGGGTTCTGCGGTAACATATCTAACATTATCATTCTTTTGTGTGTAATGTTCTAATTCCAAATCCTTATGATTTGTAGTTGCAGGTTCTTTACCACTGTTGATATTGGAATAAAGATGTTCGGTCACCACTCGGTCACTTGGGCTAACAGTTATCTGTTCGTTATAAGATGGATATCCCATCAATTCAGGAATAGTTGGAGTAGTTTTAGTTGGCATTTCACCCATAGTGTAGGTTATTACCTTCTGTTCCTCAGTGCTAAATGCAGTACCATAATCCTGTGTAGTAATTTCTGTAGGTTCAGAATTCTCAGGATTAGTTTCGCTTGTTATCTGAGTTACAATTTCACCTGTTCCATCAGTTATAAATGCAGCATCGAAACCTCGTACAATGGCTTCGTCAGGAGTAGTCACTATAAGTTCAGTCACATCAGAAATTTTATTGTTTTCAGTAAATGTTTCATTTGTAGCATGAGTTGTATCCTGGACCGCTCCTTCAGTGATATATGCATCACCAAGATCTCGTGCAACATTTTCATTAGATCCAGTGTGAGTAGAGGCCTTAATTTCCTCATTAGACGCTTTATGTAAAGTGTGAGGTGTAAGATTTACTGATCCCTCAGTGACAGTGTTCTCGGTAGATGTTTCACTTGTAGAATGGGTTACAATTTCGACCTGTTGCTCAGTGATAGCAGGAGCTTTACTGTCCTCGGTAGATGTTTCAACCGTAAAGTGGGTTGCAATTTCGACCGATTCCTCAGTAATGGCTGCAACTTTACTGTCCTCAGTAGATGTTTCAACTGTAGAGTGGGTTGCAATTTCGACCGATTCCTCAGTGATGGCGGGAACTTTACTGTCTTTGGTAGATGTTTCATCTATAGAGTGGGTTGCAATTTTGATCGATTCCTCAGTGATGGCAGGAACATTACTGTCTTTGGTAGATGTTTCATCTGTAAAATGAGTTGTAATCTCGAACGGTTCCTCAACGACAGTAATCTTTTTATTCACATCAGACGTTTCACTGGTGTGGATTGTAACTTCGACTGATTCCTTAGTGGTGGCAGGGATCTTACTCTCCTCGGTAGATGTTTCATTTGCAATTTCGACCGATTCTTCAATGATTACAGAGAACTTGCTATCCTCAGTAGATATTTCGCCTCTAGAATAGGTTGTCATTTCAAATGATTCTTCAGTGTTGGCATAAATCTTATTGTTCTCTGTAGATATTTCATTTGTAGAGTGAGTTTCAATCTCGTTCGGTTCCTCAGTAATGGCGAAAGCCTTATTCTTTTCGGTAGACGTTTCATCTTCAGAGTGAGATACAATCTCGATCGGCCCCTCAGTGACAGCAAAAATCTTATTGTCTTCAGCAGACGCTTCGTCAGTAGTATAGGTTGCTGTTTCGTATCGTCTCTCAGTGGCGTATTCCCAAGCAGTCGTTACGCCCATGTTTGGCTCTTCAGCTTTTTCAACACTTTGAGCATTGTCATCCTGATTTTCAGTAACTCCTTCTACGAACATGGAAAAGGTTTCACTTGAAGTAATTGGTGTAGTTTTGCCGATATAGATTGAATCAAACTTATTTCTTGATCTTGCTACCTCTTCGTCAGTGGAAATATCAATGTGTGAGGAAGACGTTTCGTCTTTACCCTCAGCTGCCTGCATAGATTTGACTGCTACAATGATAGTTTGGTGAGCAGTTTCATTCAGAAAGCCTTTCTGATCAAAGTCACCTTCACTATTGTTGGTGTTTTCTACTTCAGTTAATGGAACTGTTACATCCTGATCATCGTAGTCTCTCATGGTTGTCGCTTTTGTGGTTTTCTCCGCTAAGAATGTCTCAAAATTTTCAGTTGTTTGATCTGTATAAAAATGTTGCTTTTTTAAAACTTCGTAATTGAATTTTGCAGAAAACGTTTCGCTAGGGTTTTTATTTTCGGTAAGCATTTTCGATTGTCGTATTTCACTATTTTCTGTAGTAAATTCTTCGTTCTGAGCCACATTATCTATCGCACCATTGTGGCTTGGTATTTCACTTACTGCAGAATTTAAACTCAGGAAGGTTTTGGTGTTTAGGGAATTTACAGTAGAGCTCTCCTGAACATGGTCATTCCTTCCGGATTCCCAGAACTCAGATGTATCAATATGCGTCGGTACTCTTTCTACTTTCAATACTATTGGAGGTTCAACTGTAGAGGCAGGGTCAACAAGCTCTTTGATTACATTAATTTCCTTACCTAAGTCTGGAATATCACCAGGAACACTGATGATGGGAATAACTTCTAATACCGTTGCGGTCGCTTCGTTGTTTTCTTCTGTACTTGGCTCATCGAAGGAAGTTGTACTGAGTGAAGAGGAATTGGAACGTTTACTGCGATGATGATTAGGTTCAAATTCTGTTGGCGACTTGAAATTATTGTTAATAAGAACATCTTTTGCTGAAGGAAGACCGTAATCTTGTAATGTCTCTTCCCTAACAATTTTCCTAGGTTCTTTATTACCGAGGTAAACAATAACGGCTCCTAATGGAAATTTGTTCGTGTTTGTAGCAGTCACCTCATTAGTCAATTGTGCTTGAGAGTGGTTTATTTGAGGCACAGGTGTCGCTTCTTGCCTTACACTGTTATTATTTTCATTAAGCAATTTTTCGTCCAAGTTTATTTGCTCAACTTTGAAAACGGAGAGGTGAGGTTGTAATGCATAAGCGAAACCAGGGACGATCGGTGCAGATCCTTGCTGGAAATCAACTGAACTTTCTGAACGAATCTCAGGAAATGTCTTCTGATGAGGTGGAGTATTGTAGTTAAGGGTTTTCTCGCTAGCAGGGGTTGATGAACTTGCAGTCGACGTTTCAAATGTTTCTGCCAGTTCAGTATTAGCCATAGATATGTCTGTTACATATGATTTATGCATAGGTTCTTGCGTGCCTCCAACAGTAGTCTTTTGTACACAAAGGTTGTAATTGGATTCCGTTAAGAGAGCCAACATAATATTTTTCGGAAGGTTGTGCTCCAAGGCGGTGGCTCGGGCTACTTGGTGGACTAGCCGAATCTGGTTACTATAAGGTTGAATGAGTGCTTGAATAGCACATTGACAAATGCGTGACAGGCTCCAGTCATGTAGGAGTTTTCGTCCCTCAGGACTGCTGTTTAGGGTGCCCTAAAACAGAAATACAAAGTTCATTTTAAGGATCTATGCATAAAAATCTCCATAAAAGATTTCAGTTATAACTCTGTGGGGTCGTTTCTAAGTTCCAGCTAATGGAGATTAATTAATTAACAAACCATCGGCGGTGAGACTGCAAGAGTATCAAAATGTGATGAAAACACCACAGTAAACAAGTAAGCAAATTGTGCAATGATCTCACTGCCAGGTGACATAATTACACCGGCCTATGCAGCGCAGTTATTCCAGTTCTTGGATGGTTCAACATTTTACCATTACATTTTTTCAGAAACACTGTTGGCCTCACACAAAATAAGCAAAGAATATAAAAGAATATAAAAATGAATAATGAATATGAAACCGCTTAAACTAAACCAAAGCATTTACATGAATATCCTGTAACACAAATTTGGATTTACCAAATGAATAATTCTCATCTAATTTAAATAAATATAGCAGCTTTATTCAGCAGACATATAATACCGTGCTTCCAGAATATGTCCTCACCGCTTGCATGGAGTTTTGCGTCTCGGCGAATGCTGGCAGCCCTTCCCACTCACAGCTGCCTGCCTCACCTGGAACTTCGGAGCAGTTACCACTCCACAAATGTGTTGAAGATGACACAGAGCGAAGTATTTTTGTATGTAAATGTTATTATAAATACTAATCTGCTCGTCGCGTTCATGAGGAATTTATTCCGAAGTTCCATGACCTTTTAGAACTGAAATTCATTATCTTGTGAATAAATTTGATAATACTGGTTCAGTACAAAACAAGAAACACGCAAAGACGTATAGTTATAGCAGAAGACAAATTAATCGATATTTGTGCAGATCTTAAATGTTCGCTAACAAAACCACTGCCAAAATTAGCACAAGTTTGGTTTTCAATGTCCTCTGTACATACAGCAACAAAAAGAAACTCAAATCTTAGAAGCGTATGTGTCCATCGTGTATCTCGCTCCCCAGATCTAACAATCTGTGCGGTGGCCTGAAACACAAAGTGTACAAAATATATCCTCACACATTCAGGACTCAAGGAAAACAGTAGAAATAAAATTAGAAACAATACAGGGGTCGAACTAAATCGTGACAATCGGAATATGTTTATCAGGCACAAGCCGGTTTAACTGAGGGAGGACATTTCCAGCATTTGCTCTTTATACTTCTTCTTTAAGAAGCGAAATCTGAGAGCAGGCATGGCCGGCTATCGCATATTCAGCTACTGAGACGCAAAATCCCTTGCGAACGGTAAGGAAACATTCTAGAAGCCTTGTATTAAGGCATTCACCTAACTTCAACTATAAAAACTATAATGCAATAAACTTTTTTTTAGAAATATTATTAAATTTAGTTATGATAGATTGCACCCTGAGGGAAGAAGAGCAATATTATGGCTTTTTCATTTTTGTATAGAGACAGTATAACCTTATGTCAGCCATCTCTTTTAGGAAGCATTCACAAATTCTTTATATGTCCCAGACTTAGAACGTGAGCATTGTTTTAACCGTTTGTTACGATCTTAGAGATTCTAGAATAAAGGAAGGATAAATAATGGGGCCTCTACTATCTGCACGAGTCCTAACTTTTCGTAAGCAACGGACACCATGCACCCTGTGTGGAAATGGATTAGTCAGAGGTTATACGAGTATATAGAGTTACATGCTTACTGACTGGTTAAGTGCACTAGTATCAGCGAGCAACCCTAACAGCCTCAAATCTCTTCCATGTAAATATCCTAGAAAATTCAAAGTTCTGAATGAATTTTGCGGCACTTGAAGCCATAATCACTGGTCTGCACAATTTTTCCTAAATGAAAACTGTTCACAGTTTCTGATTCCTTACCGCATGGACTCTCTCAAACCAGTCTTAGGTTTCTTTCATGGGCTAGTTTTGAGCAGTTATATACAATAAATATTCTGAGAGATTTAAACAATATAATAAATGGTTCACTTTGTGAATGAGAGAGTAGGGCTAAATCAGAGCATTGGATCAGAAAAAATTGGCCACAAAAGAATGAATTAGTTCCTGGAGAAAAAAAAAAAGTGAAGTATGAACAATTGGTTTCTCGTATTTCCACCACTCCATATTAAATTATGGCCTGATGAAGGAATTTTTTACTGCTCTGAACAAGGATAGCGATTGTTTCAACTTGTTTGTTACAAATTTCCCACAGAAAACTAAGCTAAGATAGCAGCAGGTATTTTCGATGAGCTTATGCAGGATGAGACCTTTCCTCAGTCGATGACCGAGTAAGAGAAGTCAGCATATAAAAAGTGACAGAAAACTTGCTTGGAACAAGATGGGGCATAGGAGTTTATTATGAGACTTCAGCCTTACTCAAGGACTGCCCGTTTGAGCTTAAGACCCCAATGAGGGCATCTTCGATAGGAAAAGGTATGGGCGACATCGGGTGGTGAGTCCGACAGTAACATTGCTTCCAGTTAAAACATTCCGATGCTAGTGGAGAACTGCCAAAAGGAGTTCGAGCCCCGCAGAAGCTGGTGCAAGAACCTTACTGAAGCGCAAGTTACTGTCAGACCGTACACAGCATCGGTCTGGAAATTTCCGCTCTTTAACACAACCAAAGGAATAAAATTAATGAATTGGGAGAGTATAAAAGTTGAAAGTATATATAAATCCCAGCATTCACCCAAGTGACATGGGGAAAAAACAAAATTTCCAAGCTCAGGATGGCTGGCTTCAAGGAATTTGAACATGAGAGTTCCCGAATGCGAGTCCCAGGCATTGCCGCCTGAGCCACCTGTTCGGTCAAATTTGGATATTCATATATCCTTCTGCTTTTGTTTACACACCACTTGTGCGGCTGCACGATTGTTATTAAAAACTTAAGACTTACCTCCAGAAAATATTTATTGTGTTGCTCATCGCGCAGAAGATTCAGTATGTCTCTCTTCATATATGAAGGCAACATTGTATGTCTGTCTTCAGCCGTGAGCATATATCTCTCTCTTTCTTTGGATAAGGAGTAAACCTCACTGTTGGCAGAGTCTTCCTTGTTGGATCCAAAGTTGCCATCTAAATTATTTGTAACGGTCTTGTCGGGGAGTGTGAAGTCCTGAAGAGGCCTAGGCTGATATGGCACAGGTTTGTAGAGCGGCCAGGGCGGAAAGATAAAGTCATAACCTGCAATAAAAGCAATTCATCTCATAGGGCAGAAAACATCCGCAAGATCTGTCAAGAGAGTCAATAAAATGCAAAATGGTACATGATATAATATATTTATAACGGGTCATCGAAAGGTTCCTCCGCACTCTGGTGATGTGCACCGCACAGGAGAAAGTTGGTACTCCTACATTTCTGACATCCACCATTGCTAAGGTTTGGACTTTAGAACGGGTGCTTGCCTGGTGGTTAAGTGAAGACGATAGCTTTTCGCTGGGCGCGCGGTCAGTGCTGCCAACTCAATTCGCTTCTCTAGTGAAATTTCGGCGACACACTGGCTGCAGAGAGACTTCTCGATGACCCTTTATTTACATTGAATTAAATACTTGATAACAACGCAGTCCTAATCTTAATGTTTTAATACAGTGCGCATGCGACACTGTCACAAACGACCATGTAGTATGAAACAACTGCTTCATAAAAGAAAAGCATATTACTAGAATAAAATAATTCCATCGTATGGAATGCCATTAAATTTCGTCAATGAACTTGACAGCTATCTGTACACTAGCAGTCTCGTCATCGAAAGGTAAAAATATGCATAATGCAATTGTCAATTAAATTTCAATAATAGGAACACTGTTTCAGCAGCGTGAAATGATTCACATTTCATATTTTCTAAATAATAAAGCACTGAGAATGGAAAGCTTATCATATGCAAAATATAGAGCAACTGTCCTAAGGTATCCATAATATAAAATTGTATAGGTACATAATTGTAGCACACATGACGAAAAGTATAAGTAAGCAGTAATATGCGCACAAATACACACTCGTTTTGTTTGCTGCATCTAAGCAATGTTTACTTCGGCTGCTGATTTTTAATGGATTTATGGGCATTAATCTTTGGTCACCTCATGAGCAGTTGCGAAAAATTATGAAGCGTTTATCCCAGATATCAGCGCATTCAGCCGGAAGTATGCAATAATCACAAGTCAGTCAGCCGACCTTCAGAATATGCTGGCTTACGTTTCACTCTCAAGATATGTAATGAACTATGACGGTAGCTATTTAATTTATCGAATTCTATGAGGTATAAGTCATAATCATGGTAACTTTTTCTCTCTCGCGAACAAGAAACAACACGAAAAATCTAAGATGTACGATTGAAAGTATATAGAATGCACTTTCGAATGAAGCCACCAGAGGGTGTATATGAACAGAGCTGCCCCGAAGTTAAGTTAGCGACGCGGAATGAAACGAGATGGTACGTTGCTAGAGCGCTATTAGCACTAGAAGGAACTGAATAGCCAAGTGATTGGTTGGTTTAAAATCAACGGCGACTATTAGTGACTGCCGGGCCAACTTTCTTCCCTTGTGATTTTAGCTTGAAGATTGATCGCCGTGTGTATGACTGATATCAAAAGCCTTCTACTCTGGAGGCACTTTATGCAAATTCATTTTTAGAGTGGAAATTATACATTCAGCTATTTTATGTAATGAAATAAAACATTTGTTAAATGTAATTACTATAACTTTTCTTTTTGAAAACACCTGTTTCTCCAATTACTTCAAATAGATTCATTATTTTAATATAGCAACAGAAAAATTAAAGAATCATTATACAAGTTTATCTTAAAAGAAGATAAAATATGTATTTAAATACGTTAGCTTCCCCATTTTATCATGCACTTCTATTACTTGTTCTGTGGTTAGCGAGGTGCTCATGTTAGCAGCTCACATGTAGCAGATGCTATTCAGCTCCTTCCGCATCGCTGGCAAAGTACCATCGATGTACTTGGAGGATACTTCTTCGGAGGCTGCTAAACACAGTGGATTACCTGGGAGACCCATCCTGTGTTTAAGTAGTTGTGTGTATTCAACAAATGTTGTCCGGTAGTCTTTGCTTTGCTTTTTCTCTACTAGGGCCGCCTACATCCATCCCTCCGTTGGTGACACCTCTCTATAGCATACCGTATACTTTCAATCGTATATCTTAGATGTTTAGTGTTGTTCTTTATTCATGAGAAAAAAATAGCTGGCATGACTTATGAATGATTTTTCTCTCGTATTAAGCAGAAGGCAATAACTCACCTTCTCCGCCTGTTTTTTTTTTTTTTTTTTTTTTTTTTTCCCCAAAGTAGTCGCACCACTCTCAATACAAAGTTGCATTCTCCAGAACCAATCATGGAAGCATGCTTCTTTATTTAAAAATGGCACCAACCTCCTCTTCATAGGACGCAACAGTTTCTTCCGAACTCACTAACTGATGGCCCCGGAGTTGTTTTTGGGATTGGAATGCGATCCGGACTGAACGGTGGGTAGTTCACCGGTGTCGTCCGATTCTTGCAGAAATTCCATTTGTTTTCAAAGGGCGATCGCGCAGGTATTGTCAAGGTGAAATAGCATTTCCTCACAACCTAGACTTCGGTCTTCTTTCTGTTACTACTTTGGAGACCCTAAAATGTGCTTCACCCTGAAGTGGAGTGGGTGCAATACGGCACTTGCTGAGAAGAAATTGACAACCATTTTCTTCGATATCGCTTTGGGTAGTCATAAGACCCAACTCATCGACTGGCTCTGATTTCAGGACATATTGGAAAATAAACTTTTGTCACCTGAAGATACTCTGGACACTTGAGAGCTGCCATTGTCGGAACAACAAACAACTTTCTTGCACCTTCCACTCCTGTTCTTTTGTTGTGGAGTGTTCAACAACAACAAAGCTTCTACACACGAAGATATTTGTGCAGGGCTGTGTTTACATATTTCTCTCTCCCCTTGTAAGTCATCATTCTTCACTATGACGTCTAAACGAGCAATGTTTTTTATCTATGACCACCGTTACTGGAAGCCCCAAGTTCTCTTTGTTTTTCAAAGCAGTTCTTTGTCTAAATTTTATAAATCATTTATAGATCTTTGTAAGCGAGGAGCAGAATCTGGAAAAGGCATCTATGATTATTCCAGGCATTCTTGTTTACTGATGCAGTACTTATATTTCTAAAAAAAAAAAAATTATTCGAGTCACCTCCATCTTAGAACGTTAAGACAACGAACGCAGGACCACAATTAACGTTTTGTTGCAGCAGCGCGCTAACTTCCACTACTGTTACTAATCAAGACAAACTGTTTCAGTGCTATCAATTGAAAGCATATCGCTCATAATTTCCTCAATTCCGAAAAATTAAATACTGATTTTCAGAACCTTGTTTTGCAAAAAAACATACTATATAACTGTATAAAACTATCAAATGTTGCATGACATCAAAAAATATGCTGTACAGTAATAGAGTCGATGTTCGTAATTTTAAACATTTTTGAGACCCACGGATAGCAAATTTAAAAAAATGTAAAACACATTTACCTTTACCTATTTTGAATTGAGTGAAGTTTTATTTTTCGTATGATTTATGGAGAAAGCGTAAAATTTAACCAACTTTCATAGACTTCCTGTCAAGGGCCAGTATATTTGCTTACACTAGACATCGTCTTTTTTGACATCTTCAATTGTGTTGTGTTAGTTAAAAGCGTAAATGCATAAATGTGTAATACATAAAGTAGTGCAGATAAGTGAACATCTCCGTTATGAACACAAAGTTCAAACATAAAGCAGGAAAATGTGCTCATGGGAGACAGAACTTCTAGTGGTAAATAATAACAATACATGAGTGATGCATCTTTTTTTCGGGTTTCAGGAAAAGGCCAATGCAGCTGCAATACCTTTTCTTTGTACGTTAGTCAAATACTAAACACCACTCAGACCGAAGGATCTCATTATGGTAGTAAGTGTATTTATTATATTACTGTTATTAGTATAATTACACTAATGATACTTCACGTAACCTGATATAAGAAACTTGCTCATATCGTTAAAATAGAGGAGGACCTACCCAATTGTATTGGATTGTTAGGGTCAGGGTAATATATCGGTAATTCAACCTTGCTTAACGACTGACTGTGCCCAGTAAGAGCCAGGAAAAGTTAGGTAGTGAGGCGCGAGATACCTAAAATTATTTCTAAATAAAAAACCTCGGTGTTGGCGGAGTCCCCCCCCCCTTTTCAAAGGAGTACGATGATACCTAGATTCCTGATAAGAAACCTTTCCAAAGTGCAAACTACCGTCTCGCCGCACTAGCTCACCTGCCTACCTCTTTCGTTCGTAACATGGAAAATAAAACAACTGAAAAATCGTGGAAACGAAATATTCATTTAGCATTCCACTAAGCGACCAGGCGAAACCGCAAAAATCCCCAATGGCCGGCCCCAACAGATTTGAACCAAGACCCTAGCGTTACCGCCTGAGCCACCCCGCTCGATACCCTTACAGCATGAAGGAATGATTTTAGTTACTTTCGCTGCTAAATATACTGGTGAATAATTGCTTTAAAAACTCGTAGTTCTAAGCTGGGCTTTTCTTGTTATTTATTCCCTGAGGAGTGCTCTTATGAAATTTATGCGTTCTACATCAGATTGCTTTTAAAAACTTAGTAATGAACTAAAACTTTCGATCAAGGTTCCAATGTAATTTTATAAAATATATTAACATTTCAAATCCTATACGTACACAATAAATGTACTGTACAGCAATACAGCCTCTGTTCAAAGTGGCGATCATTATGTAACGCAAGCATTGCATCGTCGAATGCAACTCCTGTACACTTTTTCAAATACCCCCAGCCCATTTCAGATGTTGCAAGTGTTTCTCTGTCGCTCATTGGTACCTAAAGTGAGGTTATGTGAGTTACCATCCTGCAGAGCTCGTACTGGAAAAAAGGAGTCGTCAAGGCCGGATTATGCACGTGTATGTATCAGTTTGTAGTTAGTTTGAGGGAGGCTGTATCAGCTGTTATGCTTTTCTGTGTTACTCGGTGCTTTCATTGTATGTAACCTGTGTGCTAATTGTTCTTCGTAAATTATGCCACTACATAAATAGTCTTGAAGAACGGATTTTTATGTTTTTTATACATGTGTGAAAACGTTGCACAGTAAAAATATCCTGCGGATCGTGTTCTAGGTGGAGAAACTGTTTCAACTTTTTAAAAATTTACGAGAGACAAGATCTCGCCATCACAAGAAACGTCCTTGAATTGCCTTGTTCTTACGGAAGAAAAGTTAGATGAAATACAGGAATGCAAAGCAAATGCCGGCAAAGTATTGCCGCTGAATGGCATCGTTTTTAACATCTATTGGTACTTATTGTAAGTTTTTTTTAAATACAGCATTCCGTTTATACAGAGAGTTCGCGTCATGCTTGATCCGAGAAAGCGGGGGCAGGAAGCCTAGAGCGCCAAGTAACCAGCAGCATTCTAGATCCGTAATTTTCCTAGTCTATAGCATGCACACAATCATTTTATTTCATTGATCTGTTACAGTAGTTGCTCAAAGTGGTGTTCTTCGGCATTCACACGCTCCCGACATCTTTTTAAGAAATTTACATTCATACGCAGAAGTTCTTTTGTGCTTATCCTAATTTCTGCTCTTACATTGTCTTTCAGTTCACATACAGTGTGTGGGTCATTTGTAAGACTAGGGTTCCCTACAAATAATCCCACGATAATGTCTAGGAAACTTGCTGGCCATAACTCTTTAGCAATATACCCCCTTATAGCCTCCAAAAATCACAGGCAACATGGGCTGTGGCAGAATCTTGTTGAAAATATGCATACTGTCTCACATGACCAGTTAATTGTTAAAAAAATTGGGAAAATTTGGGTAAATTTTGTGAATTATTCGTAGAATTTCTGTGCTCCAAAATCTGTTGTTTTGTGAACATATATAACCATGTAAGTGAAACCATGCTTCATTAGAGAAAATTATTTATTGTTGGTCAACAATGCCGTCATGAATGTTCTGTAAAACCCAATTACAGAAATTCACTCCACTTTGGTTGTTATGCGGCCGTAATTCTAGGGACTGTAGTAACTTTATAAGGTTTCAATTTTAAAAGTTTAGTAGCCGTATGGACTGAAGTTTTTGAAACGTCTACTTCTTGCGCTACACGATGTAAAGATTTATTAGGAGAACGTTCAAGCATGCATATCACCCAGTTTTTCTTCTGTTAGAACGCTATGCTTAGGCCTATGAATTTTAGAATTAAGATATCCCGTTTCTTTAAACCTATAGGCAAGTTTTCTAACTCTATTTAGATGCTAAGGAATCTGTTTACAAATTGTCTACACTCTTGTCGGCATGAATCTGTTTTGATGTAAGTATCGTGCATAAATATTCGTTGTGAATTTTCGGTGAGCACTTCACTTATCTAAATAACTAATACATACACAACACACGTAATTCGAAAGACACGTCATCTGCACTTCAAACTGTATCAAGCAATGAGTAGTATTGTAGAGCCCATGCAAACATGTAAGTGTTCTATTGCCATATCTCAACCTGTACTATGCATTGATCGGGAAACTTGTGCGCTCTCGCAGCACTGAAAGAAGATTACGCACCTAGATTGCCGCTGTTTACTTCGCTCTCCATCGGCTCTCTCCCGCTCGCTTTCTCGGATCAAGCGTGACTTGAACTATCTGTACTTTTAGGAAAATACAAATACTAAAATAAGTATTTTAACTTTACGCGCACCGACTCGTTACTCCATGTTTCCGCTCAGGTGGCCTGTAATTGTAAATTAGGTGTTTTGTATACCTCCAAAGGAAGGTATCAGGTCAATGGGATATCCACTTCCGAATCAACGCGATTCAGAAAGGAATGAAGTGCTAGTGTAATACGTGAAACAGTTGAATATCATAGAGAACATTACAGTTCTTCAGTTTGTATGATGGATTATAGAATTACGTAGAACATGGGTTTGTAATCGAGATACTCAAGTCTGACTCCTTCAATGTGCTCCACAACTACATCAGTAATTTCTTGAAAAACCACCGTACATTCTGAATGTTTACATTAATCTACATACATGCAAACGAAAAGTTCTTAAGTGATAAGAACCCAGCACTGACCCTATCTACGTTCTGTGAACCTTTAGAAATGTATCCTAGTTCACGCTACTTGACCCCATTTGTGCTACACTATATAATAGATATCCTGAAGGCAGATTTACGTTTAACTGTAATAGTTTTGGCTCTCGAAAAACGAGGTCATGTCAACAGCGCATCATTACGATTTTTTCGTGCCAAGTTTTCGGTTCAAAATATAAGTAAATAGCAAAATTGTCCTTCTGTTTAACTGCGACTTCAGGCCAATGTCGAGTAAAAATAGACGCATTTAATTTATTCTGCAAGTTTAAAAATATCCGTCGAAGATACTCGCTCGGGCCCAATATTACTAGTGTAAATGAGTATATTTTTTAGGAATGTTGACTTCTCTTTAAAATTCATATTGGGAGGTATCGCTATGTATTGATCACATCGTTTGGTACTATTCTGTTTCGGTGCCGAACGGAATATGTACAAAGGAGTGAATATTTTCACAATGTTAAGGAATACAATCTCAGAAACTATGAAAGCTACAGTAATAAAAGTTCGTACTGTTTAACATATGGTCATTTCTAAACACGAATACACACAATCTTGGAGAATTTATATTTCTTAAAAAAATGTATTACCATATTCAACTTATTAAAATTTTATCATACTTGTACAAGGTGGTCTGTTTATTTATTTATGCATATTTTGTTTTTAAATATATTGAAGTATGGGGTAAAAATCAAATTTCTTGTGCAAATAGCCTTAAAGATACATGTACCGAACGTTTCAAATAAGAATATTGGAAAAAAAGCGCTTTTCCATAATTTAATGCATTACGGCTCCTTATTCAGGAGCAGGTGTGTTGTGGTAACCATACCTACCTCCTAAAAGCAAGATCGCGGATTCAATTCCTGGCCGGGGTCGATGGATTATTTCGGGCGTAAAAATCCTAAGTTTTGCTTCCTTTGGAAGGAAAGTGAACCCTGGGTCCTATGTCGTACATTTGCGGCACGAAAAAGAACCTCAGGCCTGAAAGAAGAGACCTCTGAGCAAAATTTGTCGGCAGTTTCATGCCCTGAATTGAATGGGACGCTGATGACCTCAGATGTTAAAGAGCGTCCATAAATAAACCAAATAAATAACTTATTCAGAAGCACCTGAGTTCTCTTCAATATTCGGCTTCCTATTTCTTCACTCGTAATCTATCTACATTTTGTAGAATATCTAGTGTTTCTGCCTGACATACATATGGGTTCTAAAACTTGAATTTGGTTCAATTCATCCTCCTCTAAGTCTCCCTAAGTACTTAACTCCACAAACCTTTCCACCTAGCATTAAAAAACCAGAAATTGTAAGCTGCTACCACAGTTTAAAGCCCTTATAGCTAAAGGGTTTCATTAAAACTCTATTATAAAGACTAAATAACTACAGAATATGCACAATACCATTAAAATGTCCAGTAAAAGGGGGGGGGTTATTAAGGTGTCCAAATAAAACTTGATTTTAACGACTTTATGGCATCAAATCAGTCCTTACTTGTTACGTTATGATAGACGTTCAGTTACACTGGATAGCTTTGCATGCATTAGATAGGTTTTTAAATAAGACAAAACATTTTTAAAAACTTACTAACGCACTATTTTCTTCCTTAGGACAATTTACCCAATTATAAGTAATTGCTAACAAGTTCCTCCTATTTATACCAAAGCCGATCCTGGTGGTGTAGTTGTTACCATACTTGCCTCCTACACCCAAGAACGCGGGTTCGAACCCGGCCAAGACCGATGGGTTTTTTCGGGCGTAAAAATCCTAAGTATGGCTTCGTTCGGAAGGGAAGTAAAGTCGTGGGTTCCGTGTCGTAAATTTACGGCACGAAAAAGAACCTCAAGCCTGAAAGAGAGGCCTCTGAGCAAAATTTGTTGGCCGTTTCACGCCCTGATTTGAATGGGACGCTGATGACCTGCGATGTTAAAGAGCATCCATAAATAAATCAATCAATATTTATACCAAAGATATTAATGTAAGGATTGTATTTGAGTAGATAATTCATATAAATATTTAATCAATGACGAGTTCTTTAACGGTTTATACTCCTGCCGTATTAGGAGTTCCACCTTCCGGGAATTACAATCATCCTGCAGTTTGTCCGGAAGCTAATGATCTCTGGTCACATACAATAAATGTCAGTCCAATGTCAGGGGGCCTAGAAGATATCACAACCCCAGAAAGATACAGACATAGAATGAAGATAAATGATTAAATATCAGACGAATCACGGAAATGCTAACTCCGTATCAACTCTTTGTGAAAATGAACTGATTTCGGCTGATGAGTTTTATTTACGGACGCTCTTTAACATCTCAAGTCATCAGCGTCCCATTCAATTCAGAGAGTGAAACGGTCGATAAATTCAGCTCAGATGCCTCTTATTTCAGGCTTGAATATTTTTTACATGCCATAAATCTACGACACGGATTCCACTATTCCCCCCCCTCCCCCCAAAAATTCATTGAGTTACAACTCAAAAATGTTTATTAAATATGAAAGCTGATTCTTGAAAACACGAAATTTCCTATGCCTAGTGGCAGCTGGTGCAAGAATGTGGTGCATTGAGGAACTCCAGTTTTCGCCATGCGAATCAGCAGACGAGAGTGACCTATCGCCTAGAGGATGTTGGGTTCTGGCCTACAATTCAGCAAGAAATAGTTTTCCAATCTGGCTGGCTGTAAATCAGGCGTCTTAAGCTGAAAACAATGACGCTAAAATTGTGTTTCTTGGCAACGCCATTCGTCGGTGACAGTAGACGTTTCAAAATTAGCGTGGGCACAAGGACAAAGTTCCGTCCGACAGTACATTATTGCTTCTGTTAGCCAACGCTGTAGTTTACTCCTATAGCGAATTCGTTTATTGCACAATTCCAAGCATGTTTTTTTGTTTACTAAGAGTTCCTCTTATAGACCAGTTTACTGCTTGGTTTTTAATGAAGAAAAAAAAAATTATTAATGCCCAGACTCAGGGAGCCTTGCAACCCCACCAACTGATTTAGCGGTCAGCTCTCCTGGGTAGGGGAAAAGGTGGTAATATGGTATTCACTTTTGTTTTTGTCTCTTTGAGGAGAACCCCCCCCCCCCAGATATTTTCAAAACATACTGGTTTTTGCATCGCATACAGTCATTTAAAGCATGTATGTTAAGTAGTTATTTATATATTTCATTTATAGTAAACATATGTAACTATTCTGTCACGACCAAATGCGTTGGAAATATGACCCCCTATGTATTAAGTATAATTACTGAACAGGAAAAAGAAATAAACAAGTAAGAATAAATTGAACGAGTTAAACTTATTTCTATGTTTTGCTATCGTACATATTCATCTAAAATTGCATAAAAAGATGAAAAATAGCCTTAAGGAGAATGTCTATAGAGCAATTTCACTATAGTTTACAATAGTCTGCTCTTTCATATCAGCACAGACATATGACACCACATTCTTCTCCTATCTTGTATTCCAAAAGTTTCCCATTACAGAAAAAGGCGCTCTGCGTCCTCTTCGTTTGGCAACTGTTCTCGGCCTCGGTGCTGTCAGTAGCAATGGACACATGATCATCAGATCCGTCATATTTACCACGAAGTGTTCTTTTCTTCCTTCCTCTTGCTTTTTAACCTTATTCCGTGCCTGAGCAGGTTTATCTTTCTTGATCTTGCGTTTCTTCTCTCCTTCTGTCAAATTTCTTTTATATTCCCAAATACGGAGGAGTGGCATCACCGCCATGTTATACAATAACCTACAAGAAATACATGTTCTAGTAGCTGTGCAGAATTTCAAGTTACATTATCATAAAACTAGTTCATGTACTACCTTTCTGGAAGCACAGGATCCTCAGTAGTAAACAAAACATAACACAATATGCGGTTCTTTACATATTAACAATAATTTCAATAATCCGTAAAACAGAAAAGCATACAATGTGTCTACCATACTTGCAAGAACGGTCACGATAAAAATAGTTTGAAATAGCATTCACCAGATGTCAGCAAAATACAGAACAAAAAGCGAGGGTGCCATATTACAAGCAGCAGCCATATTATATTACCACTTGCTCTACTGCATTCGATCTATCTTTGTTACCATGGCTACCAGCATGTGATTAGAATAGTGATTCCAAGTTTAAGACTTGAGACTCCCAGAAAACACCTCGAGATAATATAAACGCGCCTTCCAGTTGTCCCAACCTTAAACATCGATCATAGTCCGGCAAGGTTGCAGGAAACTTTCATGCAGTTTGATTGGACATGTGTGGAGTCGGTGAAAAAGAATCTCATGCTGTGTATTTCATTATATCTCTGGCTGAAATGGCAGAACATTACTCAGCCGTAAATCTATGAATGTATATATCTGAAACCAGAAATGCTGCCTCGAACGCTTTATTGAAAATTTAATTTTGTAGCACTATATTGCAAATTTGGAAGTACTTCTTATACTATGAACCGCACTTTCCAAGAAGTTTATAATCCACGTTTCAGAAATAGTAAAAAAGTAGTAGCTTTAAACTGTAACGCACATAAGAGACGCATTAAACTCACTCCACATTTTCTCAGAAGGAACGAAATTGACTCGATGAAAACAGGTTAGCAGTACCAGTAGATGTCTGAATTTGAAGGGTGAATTGTGCTAAACCGAGATTGCTGGATATCATTCCGAGAAACTGGACGAAATGCATCCACAGCGAAACCAATGAGATCGGTACATCGAGGCAGGACAAACTCACAGACGTGAAGGTCCCAAACAACCAAGCTAAAAGACAGATATCTGTTTCGCATGGCTTTTATGAACACGCAACTATGTGTTATACTTTTAATGACCAGCTATGTGTATTTTAATGGTGTTAACTTCCATTTTCACTACAGAGATGTACATTGACGATGAGGGCTCAGTTTTTTATAACATGTCATCTTTTTCTTTTTTCTTTATGTATATGTTTTAAGTGAAAACAAAAATCTACATACACAAACTTGCATTTTGTTTTGTGTTTTTTCGTCATATTTTTAATTTCTCAAGTTTAGGTATATTTTTCAAGTTTTCCGTCCTTTTTGGTTCTGTTTGCAATTATATGATAATTTTAATAATGAGCCACATTAATATTATTAAATTACGTTTTAATCACTCATTTTAGCCTGTTATAATAACTGACATTCATCATTTTCATATTCACAACAATGAAATCACAAATACTCCTACAATCATGCACCTGTAGGAACAAAGGAAACTGCTGTTTCCATTCAGCTATGTCTAAAGTACAGCCATTGAAGATGTATCTCAACTGATATTCTTTCTAAGGACAATGAAACATATTTCGTAAGATGTGCGTAAAGGTATAGGCCGAAAGGAGATGCATAGGTAGCAACACGGGGGCCGGGATAAGTATATATGGGCAAGCAAGAAGAAATACAACACAAGTGCATCCGTGAAGGAAAATAAGGATTTTCAAACTTTTGTGTACTTCTAGTTCCAGTGAACATCCCGCTTTGGGCCAAAATTAAGAGATTTCTGGAACTGCATTTCAGGCAACCTATCGCAGACGAATCAACTTCGGAAGACTATTTGTCACAATGTTACGAGATCATTAACAAGCTATAGGGAAAGGAGATATTCATATCTATCGATGAAACCGGTGATGTAGGCAATAGTTACGTGGCTAAAGTTGTCATTGGCGCTTTGGAAGTCAACAGAACTGGTGAAGTGTTTCCGCTTAAGAGTGAAGTTAAAGAAACTCAATTATTTCACAGTTTACAAACTCTTTGAAATGTATAAGTTTTATGAACTGAGAGTATCACACATGATAACGTTTTGCATTTTGTAACCGACCCAGTCAATATATGATTTTTACCCGAAAATGGGATACACTAATTGCTTAGCACCCGCCATGCATAGAGTGGCGTACGAAGTTAAAGCAAATTTCCCTCAAGCGCTTGACTTTTTGTCAAAGACGAAGGAAATTTTTGTCAAGGCTGGAACGAATCCATGGCTCCTTATGTCCGCTCCCACCAAAATCTGTCATTACCCTGTGGATTGACTCAGCATTTTTTTATTGAAATCATTTCCAGATGGTGGAATATTTATTGAAACAATGTATTCTAACGAAGCTCGTGCATTTGAAGCTGCTAAGACACCATTTTCAAAGAGTGAAATTGAAGGCAACTGATTTTTATAAAGGCAAGTTGCAATTCCTTAATATATAGAATCACAAGATTACATGAGAAATGTGCAAACTTTGAAAATGTCTGACTTTAGTTTAAAAAATCGCAACTGATTTGGAAAAAGTAACGGGGAGAAGTTGGCCCAATTTGTGTCTAAATGCATGCAGGACTTGCTATAATTTTTTATTTATTTTTCAAATAGTATATGCACAGGTTGAAACTGGTACGACCGAATCTTTACTGACAGTGTTAGCTGTTACCTACATCGCTTTAAGATAGGAGGGAGGGTGAATTTTATGCCTCTGGCATGTAGCGGTTTCCATTTCACTCATACCATTGTTAGTCAGAAGGAATTCAAGCAGGGTCGGCTTTTTAGGTGCATCAGCTACAACCCAATCTTCTATCCAGTGTATATGTAATTATTAATTTAATGACTTTCAGTTATCAACTTAAATTTAAAGTATTTCAGAGTGCTGACATAGGAATTTATTGTTATGCTTTTGCATGATTCTCACATCTGTATCCTCTGGTACAGCCCATTCCCGTCAAAACTAATTTGACTGCATTTTAGACCCATATCATAGCAGTTGGCATGCTATTGCTAGACGCTTGCTTTATGCTCCAGATAGCAAGTACAGCCAACACTAAGAATCGGACAGTGGGCAGCATCGAGCGCGGGAAATTTGTATCATTGATTGGCTGCTCTAAGATCTACTCAGGAATAATAGAGAAGAAAATTGAGAAAGGAAATGGAGGGAAAACTAGATGAGAGAGAGAGAACGCGCTTTTAGAAAAGAACGCCAAACATAAGATCATATTTTCGTAATGAGACAAATAATGGATAATAAACTGAACAGAAAGAAGAAAATAAATGTAGCATTCCTAGATCTTAAAGCAGCATTTGATTCAGTGCCTAGAGAAGTAATATAGAAAGCATTAGAGGATCTAGAAATAAATGGGAAAATAACTACGGCTATCAAAAGTGTGTATGAAAAAGTGGTGGGGGTAGTGAGATTGTCAGGGAAAATGACAGGAGTTTGAGATGAAAAAAGAAATGAAACAGGGAGACAGTCTCAGCTCATTGTTATTTAACATCTTTATAAATCAAATTATTATACACTGCAAAAGAACAGCCAGAATGAAAAGAGGGAATTGGAAATTGAGACTAGAATGAATGATGTTTAACGCCCGTTTTTGCTACTGAGGCACCACAGGCGATGGATAATGATGATACATGAGATGATATATTGGGAAAGGATTTAGTTTTATGGAAGGAATCGTTCCAGGCCTAAGTTTAGGGTACCTTCCCCTGCATTTGCCATTTATGAGGACTGAGGAAAACCTGGAAAAAATCTCAGTCAGGAAGGACGGTCCTGGCGGTATTCGAACCCAGACCTCCCGCTCACGAGTCTGAGACTTAACGACCTCGGCCATCCGTGGCGGTAATTGAGACTAGTAAATGTACAACGTTATTATATGCACATTTTTAATAGTGTGCAATGCCCGTTTTAAGTACTGAGGCATCATAAGCGATGATGCATGAGAGAAAATGATAATTGAGCAAGGGTATTTTCACGTTCAGGTCCATGTTTAGGGTACCTAAAAAATAGATAAAGAAGTTCATAACACAATAATAATCGCAATAAATATATTTGAAAAAGAAATAAACAATAGTATATAAAAGGGAAATTAGTTTGTAAACAAAACTCAAAGAATATAAGAAGCAATTTTACTGTATGGAAGCGAACGTTGAACCATTCTAGGTAAACATTCTAGCAGAATAGAAGCGAATCAGATGAAATATTTAAGAAAAGTGTTTGGAACGTCTAGAAGAGATCAATTAAAAATGGATTAGAGGGAAATTTTAAATCAGAAACATGTAATTAGTACAATGGAAAGAGAGCAGCTGACAGTTTGGAAATGTGGTAAGAATGACAGAGGATAGATTGCCGAAGAGAGTATGTGAAGCAAGACCGGAAGGAGGAAGAAGCGGAAACAGCATTACTTCTGCTTTGTTGTATTTTATGTTGACATTTAGTAGTTCTTACTTTATGGCCTTCCGTTGTGTAACAAGTAGTTTAAAACAGTGAGTAGATATAATTGAATATACCAGTATATTTTATACTCAAACTGGTAGTAGATACTCAACATAATTGTCAGCTAATTTCTTACATGAACGTAGTGTTGCACCAACGTTTTATGTCAAGAGCCGCCACGGAGTTCAAGTTAAAAGTGTTGAAAGAAAACAAACATAAACAACGCTACATTAAGTTTGTACTCATATTTTCTCGACATTTGTGCTGTGCTGTGACAACCCGTAACCCTCATCTACAGAGGTGTGGTCATTTGAAATAATTGCATTTCGTCTAGCCTACTGTGATGCATTAAATGTTCCAATTATACTACAAACAGAAGCATGGGGGAATGCTACCGATCCAATCTCTGCCAAACAATGATGAAATTGTTTCAAATAGTTAGCACAGTGAGGACATTATTTACACATTCACCTTTCAACGGCCTTCCCAGTGAACCGGTCTAATAATAGCTACCTGTGACTAAGTGAAATTATCACGGAAGGAATTGACGCTGTGGCTTCATAAGCCATACTTGTCCGTTTCTCATAATTTTATTTCTTTTTTCCGTTTATTTCTGCTCTTTTATACTAATTTGAACCTTAAAATTTGTAACATGTCTATTTGCATGTTACAAATTGTTTTCTTTACACTTAAACCCCAAAAATAAACGTATTTTCAATTTGATTAACATACAATATCATGCATATACAAATCTGAAATATAACATTTTTTTCTGTCACTAGTATTTAAATTGGTTTTTTATTTTATCGCCCTCAGCAACTTAAATATTGCGTTTATTTCTAGCAATGAATTAAAAACATTGTTGTATGATATGGTACATTTATATGGTAACGATGTACTGTTTAGCTACGTAATTTTGCTTTTGCCCAAACAGAAATGGGAAGAGCTACAAGAAGAGTTTTAATTATAAAGAGAGTTTTAAAATACTGGCACAGGATTCTAAACTTAAATAAAGATAGTCTAGTAAAGCAATGTTTGATATATCAAGAACCATTTTTAGCTAAGGGCTGGTTGAGTAGTTTAAAAAATATTTTGGAGAGCAATGAACTAGGGAATATATGGGGGGAAAAGAGATATAAACGTTAGAGGTTTTTGGAAAGAGGTGAGAAGAAGTTTTGAAGATACAAAAACTACTTTAGTAATTCATTTGGGAAGATATCACTGGAATTTTATGTTAAGATGAAATAGGCATGGGAAAGAGAAATTTACATAGATAAAACAAATAAGGAGGAAACAGAAGATATAGCATGGACGAGACCAGGCATTTGGAGGTTAAAAGGTGAAAGAGATTTTACACAAGGGGAATGCCCATTATGTGGATTGTTCATTTGTTTTATTTACGGACGCTGTTTAACATCTCAGGTCATCAGCGTCCCATCCAACTCAGGGCGTGAAACGGCCGACTAATTTTGCTCAGAAGCCTCTCTTTCAGGCTTGAGGTTCTTTTTGGTGCTGAAAATGTACGACACGGGACCCACGGCTTTACTTCCCTTCCGGACGAAGCCATACTTAGGAATTTTACACCCGAAAAAATCCATCGATCCTGGCCGAGTTTGAACCCGCGATCTTGGGTTTAGGAGACAAGTATAACCACTACACCACCATTGTGAGGAGGAAAAGAACACTTAGAACATAAGTATTTGATTGTAAGGAAACTGAAAACTGGAGAAATGAACTCATTAAAGTAAAAATGTAAAAGGGATAACAGAATAACAAAGAGAACATTCATTAAAGAGTGCAGGACTGTGTGTCAGTATATATTTAAAGTTGAACAGAAGTGCAAATGGACAGTGAAGAGAGAAGAAAATTCACACAAATAATGGTATATAGTCGATAAAATAATGGTATAGACAGTATTTTGGTATTTTGGTACCTGCGGTCGGGTCAGAGCGTTGTACTGATGAACCAGGGACTGGGGTCTGATGCAATAGAAGTGAATAGTTGGTATTCCGTTTATTTGGAATTTAGAATAAGGCATTAGTATATCATTAATTATTGTAAAAACTGTAATTGTGAGGGGTACATCTAAAATGGCCTGCGCCAGATAGATGGAGGTCCCTTGTTTGTATTGTGTTAGCATTCAAATAAATAAATAAATTTTGCTTTGTTCATACGTGTGTATGAGTAAGGGGGGGGGGAGGATTAGCGAAAAGCTCTTACGCAGAGTTGTAAGGGATGCTTTAGGGGACGTGACGGAAAAAGAGTCCTTGAGCGAAAATTGTAGAAGGACCGTTCGCTTGCCTGATGTGTTACGCGGGTCACTTATCAAAGATATCATGTAAGGTCAAAAAATTGACTGTACGTCTCAGATATCTTGTTTCATGAAAAAGTGTATTTATTTTCCTTTAATTCCTTTCATGCAATGATGTCCTAGATATAGTCTGATTTAGTCGGGCTTGCCCCTTCGTCACACCATACAATGAACAGAATTTAATGAAGTTTTTAGGAAGTCGCGAATCGCTGTACAGTGGCCTGCGACAATACCGGAACTATGAAGCGAGGAGCATCGTTGCAAAAAACAGTTTGTCCATCCGCGGACAAAATTCTGTTTGATATGGTTTTCTTACTCTCAGTAATGCCTTGCATAGTACTACAATGTCTTTCCTCTTCAAAACGACATCTTTCTATGAAAAATGTAGACCGCAAATTGTACATTCGGTGCAGAATGAATTTGGTCCATGTAGTGTGTCGGAACAGAATGCTGTTTTCCGCGCTCTTTTCGTATAATGTAAACAAACCTTAGAAAACTGAATAATACACAGAGTAAGTGTCACTTACTCAATATGAGAAATCAATATTAATACCTTATTCAAGATGTATGATGCCAGAGTTACAGATTACCTCAAAATAAAAAAGTTCTTTTTGCAGAATAATTTTTCCAACAATTTCAACCTGGGATTTGACTCTTCAACAATAGTTTCATGTGGCTATTGTGCACGAATGTTCCTTTACTTAAATCCATGATGAAAACAAAAATCTGAACTTAGAGCAGCCTTAGTTCATCACAATTTGATGGCAAAACCTCCCATAAAATTATGAAGGGGAAAACCATATGAATCATATCTCGTTCTCCTATCTCCAACAAACTCGCCTCTCTTTAAACTATCCATAGGGGAGGCTCACTATTGACGGCAGATTTAATTTTGTGCTCTTTGCATAACTGACACAGAAAACCAGCGTTGTCGTGGGGGGGGGGGGCGTCTTGAAGTGTCTTCTTTTCTAACTGATTTCCTTAGTAAATTCCAATTTGATCCTTCTGCTACAAAACAAAACCGAAACAGTCGCGTTGTCCATGTGCTTTTATGGTCGCTTTTGAAACAGATAAAGAACATTTCAATGTTTTTTTTTTCCCGGTTAGGGGGCGTTCATTTCTGCCCCCAGACAGAATGTTCAAAGTTACAGAAAAGGAGATGTCTGAAATAAAAACACCAGAAGATTAACACGAAATTTATGGAAAAGTAGACACTATGCATTTATTGGGTAAAGATTGGACTGTTTGGGATTTAAATTATTTATTATGAACATTCGCAAACCATCTATTGTTAGATTTGCATTATAAACGATTTTACAAAAATATTCCCAAGGCTTTGAACTTTTGTGAATAGCTCTCTCTTTAATATAAAAGTAATACAAAATGTACAAATGTTCCGTGGTTAAAAAGTGGCAGTGTAAACGTAGAAAATTTTCTGATAAATAAATATTATACACTTCCTCCCCTTATTATAGCATTTTGAATGCTTTCCTATTTGATATGAGGTAAATGACGGAGGTTCAGAACGTTGATCGTGATTAGTGCTTGTAGAATTTCTATGCAAAGTTTAATGCAATCATCTGAAAAAGTTAGAAGCTATTTAAAATAACTATACATTTTTGAGAAAACAAACGTCAACCGTTCAGATTAGCGTAATGATAGCTGCAGTTATAATACGGAAATTTCAATTTTGTTTTCAACAATATATTTGTTATTTTCAATTAAGGGTTTTTCTTGCGATATTGCATATTTCACATGTGTTTGATGATACTTTAATCGAAATCAGAGAAAACGTAGCAGAAGAAGAAGAAGAAGAAGAAGAAGAAGAAGAAGAAGAAGAAGAAGAAGAAGAAGAAGAAGAAGAAATGATCTGGTTATCACACACTTTCACTTTTAAAATTAACAATAAACAGCCGATAAATTACTTTCTATTTGCATGCCCACCACATTGCAAAAAGGTTTCCTCACACTACTACACGAAATGTATTCAATGGCAGTACGAAAATTTTTTTGAATGGTGTTTAACGCCCGTCTTTACTACTGAGGCACCACAGGCGGTGAACATTGGTGATATATTATAATATATATATATATATATATATATTAAGGAAGGAAATGTTCCAGGCCTAAGTTTAGGGTACCTCCCCGGCATTTGCCAGTTATGAAGACTGAGGAAAACCTGAAAAAAACCTCAGTCAGGGAGGACGGTCCTGGCGGGATTCGCACCCCAGACCTCCCGCTCACGAGTGCGCGCCTTAACGACCTCGGCAACCCGTGGCGGTAGTACGAAATTTAAACTAATATACGATGAATAAGGGTTAGAGGCATAGTTAGGGGTGATTTAAGGGTTTCACTGTGGACGCAAGCTAACTTTTGTTAATACATTACTCGTTCAACCAAAATTATTTCACTGACTAAAGCTTTGTTTCAAATTAACATGTAAACAGTAATAAATACAACTCTCTCTCTCTCTCTCTCTCTCTCTCTCTCTCTCTCTCTATATATATATATATATATATATATATATATAAAAATAAAGGTGCATGTACAGTTTTGTTTTCAAAAACTCCATTTACGGCCGCTGGTATCGAATTCGAGTCGCTCGAACGCGAATATAAGAAGAGTTCTTCAACAATCATCAATCTTCAGGATGTTGAGATGAATTACGGCGCGAAATGCTGCAGCGTCTATCGGCGTTTCATTGGTTATGACTCTTTTTGGACAAGGGAAAGCAATAATCTCACCGCGGCTGCTTGTCACAAGAGAAAATCGAGTTCTAGCTCAGTCAAGAATAAAGCGCCAATGCATTAAACACTTCATTTGGGAGATCTGTGTTTTCCCATCTGGCCCTCTTTAGATTGTATAAAAATGTGCTTCATTAACGTATTTCCGTGTATCAAATGCAGGAGCAAACAGTTGACCAAGGTAAGATGACTTCTGGAACATTAAAACTAAACCGCAAATAGCTTCTAAATGGTTTCCTAGAAGTAATGAAATATATGCAGAAGAGTGGCATTATTTAGTGAGTCACGTCTTACAAATGCTCAACGATAGAAATTCCACGTAAATGATTTGTAATGCACATTCCTTCACGGCGAGTGTTTCAACATTACGCTTAAAGACGTTCACTTTCACATATTTATTTACAGGCCTTTTATGGTTAGTGACTCACAATCCCTGTGTCGAAGAAGTCAACCGGAACTAGCGAAATCATCATGGATTTCGGACCAACAAGTTTGAATCACTTGTCTTCTTGGGATGATTTATAGCGCTACGCAGTCAAATGTGAATTTGTTTTATGTTGGCATTATGTGTAAACAGCAGGACACTGCGGACTGAGAGATAAGCGGTGAAATTCTTATTTGGTGGAAAAAATTGTGCTCTAACACTTTTTAGGAGCATAAAAACTCCGACATTTGTTTGAAACACATTTAAAACTAAAGACTGTTGTTGGGAGGGCCTACGTAAATAAAAGAAATGCTTTATATTTAAGATGAGAAAGTGAGCTTTCACGGTACTTTTTACATAGTTAATTAAGGTAAACTTGTGATCAAAAGTGATTTTATACTGTACTGGTTCTATAATTATCAGCACGTGAGATATAAACTATTGAATTTGCTAATGAATTCCTTGATGCACGGTTTCAAATGAATGTTTGGTCTACATTGCATGAGGGAATATACAAGATAGCCACAAAACAGAACGTAACGATCAGTTATAAAACAAGTGACCTAGAAGTAAACAAGAGAAATAAGTTGATAATCAATACCAATAAGAAATTAAAAATATTTCTATTTTTTTTTTTTCGAAATTTTAAAGTTTCTTTTCAAGCAACTAGCATAGATATATTCTAGTTCCCAGAATAGCATGTTCCCCACAGTTTAAGTAAAGAAAAATTTATTCCAATTCCACCAATAGTTTATAAGAAAAATGCAATGATGTGACACTGTTTTCAGTTTTTAACAAGATTTTATTTTGGTTTAAAAAGTTTTAAAGAACTTTTACGTGCATAGGAGAATTAAATTTTAGAGAGCATCTTTGGTTAAGTTTTCTTAATGTCTCTCAAAACTTTCACATTGACAGCTTTAAAACTTTCTGAGACACAGTGTAAAATGTATATTGTTGCATTATTTGCTAGATTTACACTTCCTGGTACTTAATATTACTTTCAGTTTCAATGTAGTTATTAAGAATTACTGCCGTTTTTATTGCTGATTTTGCTTAAGGTGAAAATGCACTGCGAGTGTCTTTTCTGGTTATCTTCAGTTCATTATATGCAAACCAATTACCTGCTTCTGATAAAATGTAGGTTGGAGGTTTCACATACCATACATTCCAATGTAATACTTCTATCGTCAGCACATTGAATAATAGTTTGGGTAGAATGTGCATTGTCCCTATTTACAGCACGTCACACGTCTATAAGTAATGCTGATAATCTTGAAAATCTGTGCAAAAATACTTTAAGGAAAGTGAAACAAAACTCCCTGCAATAAAGTGCAGTGCATTAATAAAAAGTATTTTGTCATAGTGAACTTTAAAGTGATACTGGGGAACGACAATATAAGTTGCTTAATAGACGGATTTACTTGTATGGGAATAACAAAAGTTAGGAACGTGTCTTTCTATTATTAAAATAATAAATGAAGGGTTGTTTCAATACACTTAAGATCTTTTACGTTGCCTGTAAAAGTGATTGGAATAGGGTGAACCAATAACTTATTCTCAAGCTAAAGGTTGGGTTTAGGAGAATAGGCAACTGCTATGATTATGAGAATTCTAATGATGTTTTAAAAATAATTATATTGTTTTAATCTACCGTTATTTATAGTGTCCACGTAATGAATGCAATATTTAAATTGAGCGCCTGGTCGGTTTGTTAGGTTGCCGAACCTGAAATTTAACAGACTGTCATCTGTTTGTATTGAGATTAACGATTGTCATTTGTGCGTATTATTGTAAGATAAAATGGAATGAAGGATAACACTTCCAGGTTCTGAAAGATGCATTTTAAGTACGGTGAATGTTTTGTTTGAAGACTTCTTGTAACTTTTAGTAGACGAAATGCGTTAACGTGACAAATAGTGCAGAGACTGGTAAGGAAATTTGAAGATAACAGGAGCGGTAGATAATGTTACCCTCGTCAGACAGGTCTTGCTACGAGTTGAATGAAGTCGATTCGCCGTCGTTCTCAACAATTAATCGAGAGCAGTTTGCAACGAATTTTAACAAAAGATCTGCATATGCATCCTTTTAAGATGGAACTAACACAAGAGCTGAAGCCGATGGACCATGCACAGTGGAACATTTACCTCTCCCGCAACGCGATCAAAATTGGGCACCAAGATAATGTGATTTGACCAAATGTGTTTTATTTTTCGCGGGTGTGTGTAAAATCTTGTGTTTATGTGAGCAATTCACGAACCATCCCTCAACTCAATGCAATAAGAGACTACCACGGCTGAAATTCTGTCAGAGTTGTTGGAAATTTTGCCAACAAAGTGAGGGTGTGCCAACACATTTGCCTGATGTTTTGTTTCATGTTTAATAGCATTGTTTGTGTTTCATATTGACTTAATAATTTTAGTACTTTTCAAATAAACGAAATGTTTTATTATTAAAACAAAAATCGCCTTATGTGGGACACTCTGTCTACACGCGGTCTATCAACCACATCACCTGTCCAACATTTTCACAGTTCGAAACCACGAAGTCTGATATTGACGGCTCTTTGCTTGATTTGTTTATTTACGGACGCTCTTTAACATCTCAGGTCATCAGTGTCCCATTCAAACCAGGGCGTGAAACGGCCGACAAATTTTGCTCAGAGGCTTCTCTTTCAGGCTTGAGGTTCTTTTTCGTGCTGTAAATGTACGACACGGGACCCACGGCTTTACTTCCCTTCCGAAGGAAGCCATACTTAGGTTTTTTACGCCGGAAAAATCCATCGACACTGACCGGGTTCGAACCCGCGACCTTGGATTTAGAAGGCAAGTATGGTTACCACTACGCCACCAGGACGGACTTTAATGGCTCTGAACTCCATGTTTTGTAAGCTATGTAACTTAGTCTTTGCGATTACTTGCATGCCATTTTTCTGAGTCTTTTATTTTTGTTTGTTTGAAATTATTGCTTTGATTAAAAAAGTACATAGAGGCTTTTGGTTAAATTTATTGATATTTTAACGTCTCGAGAGCGGGCTTTTGCATAAATTAGTTGGCAACACTGTATAATCACTTCAAAGAGATTTCAGTTTGCATGGTGTAAGTTACCTAATGTAAAACTTTCAACCGGAGTGGATAGAAACCATTAGTTTGCTGCATGTAAAAGCATGTTAACAAGCTGCGAAGCGACTGAACTGTGAGACAACGAATGCGGTAGGGGAAAAAGGGAAGTTAATTGCCTGCTCTACCCGGTGCATCATTTACTTACCAAGAATCTGCCTCCCGGGTGATTCTTCAGGTATGCAGGTAGGGTTGTGATAATGACTCATCGTACAAAAATCTCTACAACATGGGTTCTGCTTGTAGCTTGCGTGAACCACATCACGGAAGAGTCTTAGGAATTTAGGAAATCGGAATTAACATGTTGCAAAGCTTATGCATAATTTTTTATTCTTAAGATTGTCACTGCTGAAAGTACCTTAGGAATAAGCCTCACAATATTATTTTCCCTAAAATATTACCAGCAATATAAAGTGATTAATAAAACTGAGTGTATTTCTCAATAAAGCAAATACATTAATCCTTCAATATGTAACATTTATCATGAATTCCACAATTTAGGTCATCCGATCTGTCTCATTGCTACATGTAACAACTGTGGAAAATGCTGTATATGGACAGCGTGTATAGTGTGGCATTTTACGAAGGATATTCAAAAGGTTTTGCAACCAGCCTATCCGTTGTTGGACAATAATATCTGTAAAAATGTAACTAGCGAGCTGGCAACAATGGATCGTAAGCTATCAAAATATGCACAAGTGCAAGTTTAAACTTGCATAGACACTGTGTTAAGTTCAGTCCTGTGTCAATAGGTGGTGAAAAATCATGAATATTTCTGAAGAAAACTTTACATTCTACATTTTCACACGATAAGCAGGTGAAAGAGCGAAAAGCATTCACCAGGACTCGGTAGCTGTTCATGGTGATCAAGTGTGTTCGTTTAATACCATTGCAAGAGGGATTCGATCATTTGAAGAAGGGCGAGAGACTTTGAAAGACAATCCTCGCTCTGGCCGGCCTCGAGAAGCTGTGAACGATTGAACAATTCAAAGAATGAGGAACTTGGTGGAGGAAAATCGACATATTGCTGTTGAAATACTAAGTATGGAAGTGAGTAACAGTATACTCCACGAACATTTAAAGCTGCGAAAAATCAAAATGGGTTTCACATTCCCCAACCAATGCACAGGAGAGGAGAAAAGAATGTGCAAGGAAACTGCTGAGCATGTTTCCACCAAATGGTCCTAAACATTTGGCACATATATGCAATGGTGATGAAAGTCGGTTTTATTTCTATACCCCCCCCCCCCCAAGTAAACCTCAGAACCGCGTGTGGGTAAATGAGAATGATCCAAGACCAGTTGTTGTTCTACAAGATGTTCGTTCGCGGAAGCTAATATTCAATGTTTTCTTCACATTAGTGGGTGATTGTATGTCAGAATGAATGACAATGATGAAGAATACTATAGTACTTTACGTTTACTTGAAGAGCTGAGGCGGTGGCATCCAATGACAGGAACTTCAAGCTTCGACCTTTGCAAAGCATTTTATATTGGTTTAACTTCTACTGCTGCTTCGCTACGTATGAACATCATAGACGTTCTGTTAAAACCAAGTCTCCCTTGCCGGTTGCCCAACATGCCTTATCTTACTGTAAGGATTTTGATGATGCTTTTAAACTAACACTTATTGATGCGTTACCTACACAATGCTCTGAAAGTTTACTCAGAGATAGAGAAATGGCAGCTATATTTTACATAAAGTGCGTATACGACCTGGTTTAAATCTTACGTATTAATTGTTTTTCCCACACTCTCATTTCTAGTTTCATCTGTTTCCATGCATAACGTTACCTTCGATACTCAATGTTTACTTTTATCACCTTCACTTGTCTTCTTGCCATAGAAGAAATCAACGAGTTCGAAATATGGCGATTTCAAGGGTGACTTTATCTTAGTGTTTTATACTTTTCTACTTTTATATATATAAAATTAGTTACCGCGAATTCTGTTACAGCAAGATTTTACACTATGACAGCACGAATATCCTGAAATAATATATAAACATTAGCATGTGAATAAATATTATGAGTATTTTGGGAGATTTGCATTAAGCGTGTCGTAAAAAATGTCATGGACCTAACGCAAGCTTGAGAGATTGACGATCTCTCCGCAGTACTACCAACATGTGATGACAGCTATCTGCGAGAGTTTGAATGGAAGAGATAACAGCGAATACAGAAAGTTTGGTACCAGAGAACCAAATTTGTTTCATTTACGGATATTTATTAAAAAAAAGCAAAATACTACAGCAAAATGAAGTGCTCTTTTCAGGCCATCAGGTTGGTATGCTTGAAATACGCAATCCAATACGGAGCATCTGCACATTAAGCAATACTTATCAAGCGTGTTTTGTTTTTCTTAGTGATTTAGAACAAAATTCGTTCATGTTCTTACTTGTTTTGTAATTACAAAGAAAAATAGTTACAAAATTTCAATTAATTAAATAAACTTAACTCTACTAAGCCATTAAATTCTGTTGTATGTGTTTTGCGTAGAACAATAAAAACGGGATATTGTGTCAATGTTCTTTGCTCTACTGGAGGTTTGTTATATAATATTCGTATATAATAATGGTACGTGCAATTCTACCAGCGTTTGAAGTACTACAATGATTTTTTGTGTCTATTAGAGAAAGTAGTTTTTGTCTACAGAGAGATTTTTACGGGCGAGCACTAACCAAAAGTTCGGAATTTCAAATTGAATACGAGAAGGATATTTTTGCATGAAACGCACAGCCCATTGAAATTCTTAAGTTAACTAAAATTATTGAAAGGAGGAATTGAAGAGTTTAAAATTTCGGATCAAGGCCGAAATTTGAATCATGGATCTCCGTGTTCTTCAAATACAGAACCATGAACCTCTCATATGATTCTATGTCCTTGAAAAACACTAAGGTTTCTCTACTATGAGAGAGTTTATTCCTTAAGAGACGGTTCAAAATGCTACGAGCATTTTTTAACCCAGCTTCTAGTTAAACCGCCATTTTATATTAATTCATTTCCAACTAATATTCTACACAGAGTTGGAATGAAAGAATTATTTCTATGTATTATTGAAATAAATGTAATGTACAGTTATTTAACAAAATGACGTAATGTTATGTTATACATTTTTAGCTTCTAAAGGGATAAAATAAATGTTACTATTATAATAAGCAAATCAGAAAATTATAATGACTATTTCACTCATATGACATCATCTTGAAATCGACCAATGAAACGAAACAAAGTTTTGAGTTATGACAAATCACACCCGGATTAATAAGTGAAATTATCGAGAAAAAAATATCAAATCCGTTTTATCACGCGACATGTATTTGTCCTGAGGTCAGATCTATACCTCCACTATATAATTCCTGAACACGCATCACTGTACTCTTTTGCTAGAGGTGGTGAGGAGCTATTGATAGCAACAAAAGCATGAACAATCCACAATCAACGCAAAACGGCGGGTTCTTCAAAGCGTTTTGGTGATGCGTCAAATGTACAAATTGATCTTATCATTAGAAATTTCAAATTACAGAATATAAAGAAAAATAGACACACTGTATGATATCTTTTTTCTTTCTTTCATTCATTTTCTTAGTTGGTATTAGAAAATCGAACGGTAGCGATTGTAATAATGGACTTTCCTCCATTTCAGTCTCACGGTTTTGAATAGAATAAATATTCATAAGTATAACATGTGTTGATATTCTGTACGATAATTTCAAATAAATAAATATATATTATAAAATAAAAATAATAGAAAAAAGTATATAACGATTATAAATCTAATCTGACTTTTTCTAAGTGTTTTATACTTTTCTGATTTTCTAGTTAATTGTTATTTTAGTTACATTGTTAATAGTGTTACATTATTTTTCACATATATAATGTGATTCTAAGAAGCTTTATCGGTAATCTCAGACCTTCTCGTGATATTACTTATGAAAATCCCTGATTCAGAAAATTATCTTTCATTGGAAATTTTAAAATTCGGCGATGTTAATTAACAAGCTTTTACTTTCAAAGTGTAACAAAACCTTAATAAAATTAAGGATTTAAAGCGTTCTCGGCGCGGATGATCATTTATAATGGCTTAAGGTTTCATGGTTACACTGGCAATCAATCAGACGGGTTAAGATCTTATCATCAAAGCTTTTGGCCATCGTGACTCTATGCTCTTCCTTAAGGAGCTCCTGTAGAGAAGGAAGGGGAAGGGAATACCATAAACCACAATTAACTTAATAAATATAAAACTATAACATTTCATCGCAGCATAAAACCAATTTAAAAAACACCCTCTCAATGAACATTAGCCTAGAAAGGCAATCTTATCCAACATGTTTCATATACCAAATTTCTTATAGTAATTATGGACAAACATTTACCCTGGCACTCACATATTCACACTTTACTTAAGAAATTAAGTAAACGGTATTGTAGTATATATTCAATAAGGAATTCTGTAAGTCTAAATGTCCTAAAAGTAATATATAATGCAAACTTTCACCCTCATTTATCATATATAATCCTCTTCTCAGGGAAATTGAAGCAATAGGATCATATATTTAAGCTTCAATTAAAAAGAAACAAAAAAGAAAAGAAACAGCTCAATGATGAATCTACCAGGTAGAATTAGTTGTAAGCCATTTTTAGAAAATTAGGAATTTTGACCTTTCCATTTGTATATATCACGTTAAAAGAAGCAAATCACGAAGGCATGAAGTAAAAGTGAATGCAAACATACCTACACATGACACTACAGTTGGATACAATTATTTCCAAACCACTCTAAATGGATTGTTAAACAGCGCAATAAAAAAAAAAAATGGAGCAAAATTTTACAGTTTACTGCCCAATGATATAAAAACAAAATTGGGATTACCTTAAAACTAAGAAAAATTAAAATTGCTTAATAAAGCAAGCATTTTATATAATCCAGGAAATGCAAGACATTTAGCAGAGATCTATGCTCTCAAAATTGAAGCGATTAATATATATGTATATACATATTAATTTTAACTATTATAATTTAAGTTTCACGCTGCATAAGCCGAATATCTATTCAGAGTGTATTAAAATAAATTATTTGATACTTTGACTTGGATGTCCATGTATATGAGTACTTTGGGCAAATAAAGAAATGCAATGCAATTGCAATGAAATGCAATCAAGCAAACAGAAGTTCTTACATGTTGTACTACAAAAGTATTCAACACAATACAGCATTACTATTTGAATCTAGTCTCACCTACACTTACAATTCTATCTAACAGCTTAAAAGAAATCAAGGACATGTCAAAATTAAAAAATCAGTTGAAACTATATCTGCTAAATAAATCACACTACTTCATTCAAGAGTACAAGAATAAGTAACTAACATATATAGTGTAAAAGTATGCTCTCAGAATTTGTTTCATTGTTTTGTAGTGCGCCTGTCACTAATTTTGTTAATATTATATTTTTTCACTAGTTTTGTTTTGTTCTTACTGTATATATCATGTTTCCTTTAGCTCTTAGTTATGCATTTGAATGTTAATGGTTATACACCACAAGTGAGCAATAAACACATAAAAAACTATTTTCTGGCTGATTCAGAGAGTCCTAGGAGTATAAGAAAAAAGGCATTTCGAGTCAACACTGGAATTTTTTTTTCCAATTTGAATAAATTGCCAAATAATTTTAATATTGTTCAATAAGTTTGTTTGTCATTATTTCAGTTTGTGACAAGTTTCTTAGTGTTTTGTTATAGGAATGAATTTGATAAACGCAGTATTTTATACATTAGCTACTAAAGTAATATGCAACATGGCTTTGTCGCGTTGGTATAATTTATTTATTTGCGCTAATATGACAACTTTGTGCTAAGCGTGCAGCGAAATTCATATTTTCGTATGCATACAGAAAAAAAAAACTTATTTTATAATTTTAAAATCAATAATGCAATTTATTTAAATCAGCTCCTGCTGCATTAAATTTAGAAACGTTTAAAGGTGTGAAGTGTTCAAGCTTTTAGATGTAAGTACAATATTTGATTTTCAAGTGTTACAGAAAGACAGTCAAATGTTTTTAGGTAAAGTGTGTTATTCAAGGTTTCAATTCTATGCATTCCACTGAACCCTCTGCTAGCCACGCACGCCTTATCGACTTGCTGGCAGGTGCTTGAATGAAATACTCCTAATAAATGATAAATTAATAACTACAAGCTTTACTTTTCTCTTCCCTACATTTTTTGTCAGATAAAATGGACTTATTGTTTACTTATCAAACATGTCGAAATGCTTCAAGAAACAATCGTTGAACAGTTAACTGATTAAATGCATTACAATAACGTACATTGCAAAATTTCGTGAACTATTTAAAGGCCGCAAATAAATTGCATATTATTTATGGAATTATAAATGAAAACCGGGTAGCAAAGACTTGGAAGTGCATAAATTATAATTAGATTGCTAAAATTTACTGGAGCAATTATCCCACCATTTATCAATCGTCTAGCTGCGTTTGGACATCATTCCTGCATTTATCTGAAAATGAACACTTAACTAAGGTTCAGTTACTTTTATGTGCTAGTGTGTTCGTTGTGATGAAATTTCAGGATAATGTAGCCAGTAGGGTCACGTTTAAAACCGAAGCTGAAGATTTATAAGAGTACCACGAATCAATGCTCGTAACTGAAGTGTGAACAAGGATTGTAAATAAATTTTATAAAATAGAATTATAATAAAATGTACATTGTCATTGCTAAAGTAGCAATACGTGAAACGAAATGCAAACTCCCAGAACTCAGCAGTTATTTGGAACAAATATTAATACATCGTAAATCTTTCACCCATTAATAATGTCATATTATGGCAGTTTATAATGTTATGCTTTATTGCACGAGCAAATATCTAAGAAACAAACGAAAAACAGAATTTCATATTCTTTACGAATTCAATAATGGAACGAGTTTCATGCACTATTTTTCGTATATCACAATTAAATGGATAGTAATAAAATAAAATTATATCCCTTTTCTATTAAATTACCCTTAAGTCAATGCCAACTTTTACTACATTATGACGTCATTGTATTAATGGAGATTACTTGATCCTTTGTCTATTGATATTTTGTCACAAAATTTTTTAGCCCAAGCTGAAAATGTTATGATGCCTGTCAGAAGGCATACGATAAATTCATTGATTATATGAACAGTAAAGATACTAAGAATATTTCAGAAACTGTAGCTTTTACATGTAATTCAGAACAGTATAGTCAAATTCTACCCATTCATTAGGTAGCTAATGTTATGTAATTATTCTTGAATGAAGCTGAACGATTGCTTTTGTTTTCAGTAATACAGAAATGTTTTTTTTTTAATATTACCGTAACATAATATTCAATTAAATTTTACTAATAAAACAATTTAATGACTTAATGACGTCAACTTTACTGCCAATATTGTAATTGTGATATTGTTGCTATTATTTAATGTAATTATTATTAGATTGGTAGAGCGGAAGAGAAGACTTAATGGCCTTAGCTCCGCCAGAATAAATAAATAATGGTTAATATGGTAATTTTATGCAACGATGTCAAATATAGCTTGACTAACAATAAAGACTGTACAAAAAACAACTATTTTAAGTTACACGTATCTTTGCTCCAAAAAGATAGAAATTGTCTTAAAATGTTTCAAAAATGTTATTGCTTCTAAAAACAAACATAAAAAACCGATTTTCGTTTGTTCTGAACCATACTATATTATTGTAACTTGAATACCAAATACTACAAAGATCGTTAACACCAGAATTTAACCATTACGTAACAAGCACGTCTATGAGTTATAACTAAGAAATAAGAGTAGTGACTCACTGGGCTGCTGGTCTTGAAGGGCATACCAAGTGGTTCCCAAGATCTGCAGCACGAAGACGAGTGTTCTCCAGGTCAGCCACATCCTTCTGGTTGCACGGTTGGATGACGAATAAACGTTCTAGTCGCTGACGTTCGTTATAGGTAGTTGGGGTGGGACGTGGTAAGGGGTTACTACCTCTGACCGCCCTAGTACAGTAGTAACCAAATATCTGTAGGTACATCATTTCCTGAACCTCATGGTCCTGTGAATCATGACTTCCCAATTGTAAGTTAACACTTAGAGGTGTTTTATACACTGCAACCGCAACGTGTCCGGTGTGTTTATAACAGAACTGAGCAAGTATGTGCAGTTTCAACATTCTCTATCAGTTCCAAATACTTGTACATTATTTTCAGATTAGGCCAAAAGTAAATGATTTGATTACTAAACGAATTTTGTTAATTCTGGAGAGCTTCACAATTATTACTTGCCTCGTAGACCCGAGATCGCGGGTTCGATCCCGGCCAGGGTCGATGAATTGCACGTAAAAATCCTAAGTATGGCTTCCTTCGGAAGGGAAGTAAAGCCGTGTATCCCGTGTCGTACATTTACAGCACGTAAAAAGAACCTAAAATAAGAGGCCTCTGAGCAAAATTTACCGGCCGTTTCAAACCCTGAATTGAATGGGACGCTGATGGCCTGAGATGTTAAAGAACTTCCGTAAATAGCAAATCAATCAATAATAATTGTTAAAGTTATATGAACTTTATTAATATAAAAGTTTCGGAAAAGTTTGCAAATTTAGAAAAGAATACTCGGAAGCTCCATTATTGTACCTGTATTTCACTTATTTTGTTCTATTCAGAAAAACATCACGTTGAACGGGGATGTATGAATAATCTATATCTGTGCACTTTAATAGCGCATTCAAACTTGAGAATGAGAATAAAAACACATATACAATATATTTTCTTCTTATATATTTATATATCTATGCCCAAAATAAATTATGTAATCATAAATTTTTGTTTTTCGTTTCTTTTTTATATATATATATATAATTAAAGGAATATATATATATATATATATATATATATATATATTCTTCTGAATTATTATTCCTGTATGATAAACAAAAAATCTAATAAAATATTTTCCTCTCTTCAACGAACTGCAGGAAAAAAAATGTGTTAAAAATGTAATGTGTCTTTTCAGAAAACTGCTTTAAAATATTCTAGAATATTATAACCTATAGTTTAGAGTAAGCTATTTATGATCAAATTAGATTAGTCATAAAATGTACAGAACTCAGTTCATTCTAAAACTTACTCAATGCTTCAAAAATTTAAGTATGAAAACTGGCAACACTGTAGCCAAAAGATTTGATCAAATAATGCACACTCTAGGAAAAATAAAACATTTTTTTCATTCCTTTTTCCTTCTTCTTTTTTCCTTTATTTTTTGGTTTACTATGTACGCTTACTGTTTTGCTTTATAAATTATCATATAATTTGCACAATTTAAAGTACCTACATAATGTTATATATGTTTCCATTTCTATTTTGTATATATGTTTTTTCAAATGTTACCTTGTATGGTTATATCATAATTAAGACGTATCATATATTAATGTGCTTCGTACATTAATAAGGTTTTACATGAGGAATAAAACAATCATACATATACATATTATTTGTAATTTAAAGTAAGCACTATAAAACAAGATTATGATACTATTGTTATTTCTTCTAATATTATTTTGAAAAAAATATGAACAATTCTTTTCTTATAGCATGTTCATATTTTACATGAATGATTGGAATGTTTAAAAGAGTGTTAATAAATAATTAATCGTTTATTCCTTTTTATGGCAAATTCATATCAGTGAACTGGTTATATGTTACAACATTGCCACAAAAAAAAAAAAGAAAGAAAAGAAAAGAAAGAAAGAAAGAAAAAAGGAAAATAGATTTATCTCAGTTAATATTAAGAGAATATTTGTAAATTATTACTTTAAAGAGCATTTTCTATAACTTGAATGGATCAATGTATTGTATTTTCTTTCATCCTTTATATGAATCACTGATGGGTAATACCCATGCAGTCATGTTTCCGGAAATATAACTTTATATTACAGTTTTGTTCGTAAGATTTCGCGATGGACTACAGACTTTTACAATTTAGCCATTTGAATAAAACTGGTGATATATTTGAATGAAAATATATTTCAGTATAATCAATTATGAAGTTGGTGAAATTTCTTCCCTTTTCCAATAACCGATTCATACATAAATGAAAATTTTAAGCCCTCTCTTGGAAGTTATTCTTTCAAGAAATATCAGCCAGGTATTGTTCAATCTTTCGAGCATTTATATATCATAGTCTTCCTGAAGATACATTGATAGAGTGTTCAAACATTATATATACAAAATAATATAATGTTGTCTGGTACCTTGAAGAAATTATTCGCTCTTTATATGCTTATTTCGCTGTATTATTTGTTCTCTACCTATGTATACGAGCAACTATAGCTTGTTTAAGTGAAATGTTTTCCCTTCCCTGCATTGTCGCTAATCATAAAAAAATGAACAAACTTTAGATAATATAAAGATAGTATTAATAAATTGTATAAAATATTTTCACTCCAAATAAGGGTCTTAGACAAGTAATTTCACATAGTATTACAGGATTACCGATGTAAAACGTTGAGATATGAGATGTTAAATTAATTTCAACTTGATTCCTAGATTAATAGTAGAGCAAAATAGTGTTTAAACCTTCTATTAGAATGACATCAGGCATTTTAGTGATCGAAATAAGACTGCTAATAGATCTTTAACTTCATAGTTCACGTATAATTTAGCGTTATCACTACACATCGTATGATAAAATGCCACTACATTTAGAACCCGAATGCTCACAACAAAGTTTCGAGGTATATATCCCCAATTATTTTATAACACAGTAGTCGATTATCTTGTCACCGTAAGACACTTGTCAAAATACTCCATGGAGTTGAGATATGGGGCTTGGAGGAGGGGTAGGTTAATATGAATCTGATACACAGAAAATTTTGCAAACAAATATTGGGATTAACTCAGAGCCTCGCCGAACGGAATGGCCCAAGTTGAACTAGTAAGGGATTTTTTTTTGATTGATTTTATTTAAGGACGCTCTTTAACATCTCAGGTCATCAGCGTCCCATTCAACTCAGGGCGTGAAACGGCCGACAAATTTTGCTCAGAGGCCTCTCTTTCAGGCTTGAGGTTCTTTTTCGTGCCGCAAATGTACGACACGGGACCCACGGCTTTACTTCCCTTCCGAAGGAAGCCATACTTAGGATTTTTACGCCCGAAAAAATCCATCGGTCCTGGCCGGGTTCGAACCCGCGATCTTGGGTGTAGGAGGTAAATATGGTAACCACTACACCAGCAGGACCGACAACAGTAAGGGAAAATTATTAAGAGATTATTGAAATTAGTAATTTAGAGGAGCACATTGTCTTATATCAGTGTTTGGTAGGTCAGCAAAGACTTAATGAAGCTACTTGGCTCAAAAAGAAAACCTGAAAAAAAATTGGTTTTGTGGAGGGTCAGGGGAGTATACTAGGAAGGGGCTTTGGAAAGAAGTTAGGTTAAGAACCAAAGACATTGAAAGGCAAGAACTATTTGCTACTTTTAAACTGAAAACGTCATTAAGTGTATATAGAGAAATAAAGTGAGTTTGGAATAGGGAAAACTATGTCAAAATATGTGATAAATCAGCAAGAGAAGGTTTTGCTTAGGCGAAGACAGAAGTTATGGAGTTAAAGGGCTTAAGAGTGAGAGGGAAGCTGAATCAATATCTATTGTGTAGTCAGCAAGATAATAATTGACTTATATTACTGGACTGTGAGGAAGTTACAAATGTGAAGATAGTTTAAATTTATCAAAGGAAACTGTGTGGAAAAAGATGTGGAATATTAAAACAAGAAAAAGGATGGTGGAAATCTGTACTTAGGCACAGTGGATCTCTCTAAATGGATGAGAAAAATTAGTAAGCAAGATAGTGAAGAATGTGTAGTGTGAAATAGTAGGAAGGGCCCTATAACTTGGTAACCGAGTGTTTTAGTTTATCGGGCCTAGTGATGTCTAGTGAGATATAGGGAGTATAAATTGTTAAATAATCAATACACAAGTAATGTTATAATTGTTATACTCCTTATAATGAAAGTTAGAAATAAATATACTATTCTATACGTGTTCTGATTATAAATTACCATTTAAATAAACGGCAAATCTTATCCGTGCCGAGGTTGCTTCTGTTTTACTGCTGGAGGTCGCCAGTTCGGTAAAACCTGTGCCAAGCTGTATAATAATAGAAGTACTGAAAAATAACACAACATGCGATGACTAGCAAATGATAGTTAATTCTGTGAAAGTCAAATTGTTAACCAGTTGAGGAATCAGTGATAAAACTTGCTATCCACATGAATACTTGAGTATTTCGCTTCTTCATGCATTTCCTCGGGGAACACAATGCAGACTCACAATTAATCGCACACGTAACATAAACGCAAAACGTTACAACTGTATTACTGTATGAAAGGGCTCATAATGAATTGTATAAGGGTAAACACCAATATAAACATGAAACATTACCGTGAAGGTTTGTAAACTCCAAACGCCAAAGTTTGGATATATGTAGCAAAGCGCTCTCTCTTAAGCTGTACCTATCTGGCCTTGTTTGAAAATTCTGAACCAAAGTAATTACAAAACTTCAATTTGATATGGGCTAGTTGAGGAAAAACGATTTATTTTGTACCAAGAACACCATTGCTTATATGATTTGTAAAAATTGTTGTAATCTCCATTAATTTTATAAGATACGTAACAGATGTTAATTACCTCTACTTCTTGTAATAATTGGGTGACTAGAGAATTTGATGTATTCATTAGAAGATAAAGGCAACATCTTTATACATGTAAACATTCCTAAGGATAGGAACTTGATACACTTATCCAGCAAATGTTATATAAGGAGTTTTTATTATTTTCCCAGTTATATCTTATATTATTCCACAGCATGACCCAATTAAATATGACGGTTTTCAGAACCTTCTTGTGGGATACTCGTATAGAATTAAATAAAAATACCTTTTTCAAGAATGCTCAATGCAATTTATTACTCTGAACTTATTATTTAAAATCAAATCTTTTAAGTGGACTCCATGACAACGAACACATTTCCGTAATCGACTCGGGAAGTTTACCATAACTCGCTGCAATGAAACGTGATCATGTCCCTAATTTCACGACTTATGTTTTCTTTTATCTGCATAAAGGTCCGTGGCCTGTCCCAGTACACTTTACTTTTCAAGTATCCCCATAAAAAAATGTCTGGCCAGGCAACATCAGCAAATCGAGAAATTGTACGTCCAGGAGACAGGATCCACAGAGTGTTCGCTGTTTCACGAGCGGTGAGAGCTGTGGCCCATCTTGCTGGAATCAACACTCCTTTTCATCATTATCATCCATCTGAAAGTCCAGTGTTGCCAGCATTTCTGGCACATAAAATTCTATTCTAAAATTCTCTGAACGTAGGAGATTGACTTAGACTCAATAAATCTTACAGTAATAATAACGAATACACGTTTTTCAACCGCCAATTATCAATACTGCTGTTTGCTAAATAGATAGAATAAATTTCATAGCTACATAGCAACCATACATAACTGTGATGCAAAATCGCTAGGAACGGTAGCGCTCTGAAAACTGTCATAGTCCATTCAATCATTTTTGATTAAAAAAAAAGTTCATATTAATAAATTGCATTATGCTACTTGTTGGTTGAAAAGTTATTTTTATTTAATTCTATACGGGTGTCCCACAAGAAGGTTCTGAAAACCGTCATATTCCATTGGGTCACTCTATATAATATGATGCTCGAAATTTTACACTGTCTGTAGTAAGAATGCCAGGTAGATTCTTTCATTGTCTTGGTAAGTGACTTGGCTTGCTTCGGTAATCCCCATGTTTGCAGGTGACGAACATTTGAAATGGTCGTTAGAGGTTCCTAGCATAAAGGTCCTCAACTCCTTCACTCCTGGAAAATGTTCCTCTAAGTGTGTAGGCAGAAGTGTAGTACCAGTAAAATGGAGCACCGCTACTCTTTGCAAGGATTATTAAAAAACAAATTTCACGATTAATGGATTGGACATATTAGGCCTGTTATATGCTCACCCCACTTACTGATCTTACACTCTTTATTTTCTCTTTAAAGCTAATATGAGCCATCGAATTTGGGGTCGGTCCTGCTAGTGTAGTAGTAACCATACTTGGCTCCTAAACCCAAGATCGCGGGTTCGATTCTGGTCAGGTCGATGGATGTTTTTCGGCTGTGAAAATCCTAAGTATGGCTTCCTTCGGAAGGGAAGTAAAACCGTGGGTCTCGTGTCGTATATTTACGGCATGTAAAAGAATCTCAAACTTGAAAGAAGAGACTTCTGAATAAAATTTGTCGGCCTTTTCACGCCCTGAAGAATGTGACGCTGATAAAATGAGATGTTAAAGAGCGTCCAGAAATAAATCAAATCAAGGGGAAAAATCAAATTCGGGAACTTGGCGCCTCTATCACTTCATAGGGAATACGATGGTTGCATTTTAAGGATTTACGAACGACAAATAGGTGGCGCTGTTGAGATACTTCATTATTATTTTGGGAACAATTGATATTTATTATTATGAAAACAGTTGCAGCTTTAGAAATTGACCAAGTAGTTTGTTTACAGTGAGCGTGTAAACAAAAAAAAATTGCGAAAAAATGGAAATTTCACGAGAAGGTTTTCGTTGAATGATTTTTTATCAATTTAGTAAAGACCTAACACAACAGCAATGCATAAAATGACTTCGTTTAACTTTTGGTAATGAAGAAACATCAGAAAAGACTATTTACAATTGGTTTTCGGAATTTCGTCATGGCCGTACGTCCGTCAGAAATGAATTTTGTGAAGTGGATCAAATTTAGTTTTCATTCCGAAAAACATGATTGAAGAAGATCAGCATATGGCCTACAGTGAGATAGAAACATCCTTAAGCATATCGAAGACTGGAGTACACTCGATTATGAATGAACATTTAGCTTGAAAAAGATCTGTTCCCGATACATTCCGCATAATTTGACCGAAGCTAAAAGAAACACTAGTGTTAATTGCTACAATGAAAGTTTAAAAAAATTCCACTGAGGAACTGCAAAATCCGCATACAACATCGTAACAGGTGACGAAACTTGGATATATTCGTCTGAACCGGAAACTAAGCAACAATCCACTGTTTGGAAGTTCCAAGATGAACCGAATCCCACAAAAGTTGTTCGTTCACGAAGCACTTCCAAGAAAATGTTTGTTTCTTCGGTTGTACTGTACTGGACATATCGCAACCTTTCCTTTAGAGGATTAAAGAACAGTTGATGCTGAATGGTATAGAACAATTTGTTTGCCAGAAGTCATCGACGAAATCAGGAAAAACCACGGAAAACGTCGCATCATTCTTCATCATGACAATGCCAGCTCTCACACAGCACGTCAAACAATTGATCATTTGAAGGAGAAAAACATCGAATTAATGTCTCATTGCCGCATTCATCTGATTTATCGCCTAGCGACTTCTTTTTGTTCCCTAAGGTCAAACAAAAAATGCGTGGACAGCGATTTTCATCACCTCAAGAAGCTGTTGAAGCCTTTAAAAACCGTGTTTTTGAGATACCAACTTCAAAATTGAAAAAAAAAATGTTTCGAGAACTGGTTTGAACGCATGCAAAAGTGTATAAATCTTAACAACGAATATTTTTAAAGGCAATAGAACCTTTTGTTCCAAAAATGCCTTTTCTTTCCTAGTTTTTTGTAAAAACTTAAAAGGTAGTCCTCGTATTAGAGAATGAATGAATGAGTAGTGTTTAACGCTTTTTACTACTGAGGCACCACAGACGATGGACAGTGATGGTGCATGAGAGGAAATGATATATTGAGAAAGGATTATTTTGTAAGGAAGGAATCGTTCCAGGCCTAAGTTTAGGGTACCTTCCCGGCATTTGCCATTTATGAGGAAAACCTGGAAAAAAAAAAAAACTCAGTCAGGGAGGACGGTCCTGACGGTATTCGAACCCAGACCTCCCGCTCACGAGTCCCTGCCTTAACGACCTTGTCCACTCGTGGCGGTCTCGTATTAGAGAAGATCTCCGAAAAACTTATTAAATGTTTCAATGCTCATGAAGTTTGTTTTTAAACGCACTACAACTTCTAAAGGTTTAAGTTTAGAAAAAAACGTTTAAATAAAATCTGCTTAATTTGTTGAGAATTATCTAAATATCTAAAAATTATGCCATTGCTCGTTAAACATTCTGAAATTAATCCCCCCCCCTCAGAGTCCAATAACGGGACTCACTTAAGTTTTGCCCTTTTGCTGTTATGAATGCCCCCTCCTGCATTAATTTTAGAAAATCATATTTAGTTTTATTGATACATATAAGATATATTGACTTGTAACACTTTATACCGAGTGTAACAATAAGGTACGACAAAATTCAGAATACACTCTTCACACTTAGAAAAAGAATGTGTTATATATACATGGGTCCGGAAACGTTTTATTTCCATGTTAGAATTCATTTCTACAACTCTTCATAGTACATTAATCATACACAGAAACAGAACGTACCAGCATATCACATGAAACTCTCTCTTGCATGAAATGTTCAAAATATCCTCTTGGTTACGTCTCGTTAAGTTGTAATTCTTAGGTTTTGTGTTCCATTTGAACGAAGGTAATGTTGATTTATGTATCAGGGCATTTTGAACATTTCATGCAAGAAAGAGTTTCATGTGATATGCTGGCACGTTCTATTTCTGTGTGTTCCCATTATTAATGCACTATGAAGAGTGGCTTTCTGCAATATGAGGCCAGGAATATTTAAAATCTTTAAATAGCATTACATATGAGTAAGAGAGAAGAATGTTTATTCTCATTTTGAACTAAAGCAGTTGTTCTTTGTGTTTGACAGATATTATGTGAATAATTAATGCAAAATAGTAAATGATAAATTAATAAACAGTGAAGTAATGATGCATTTTCTTGTAATAATATTAAGACTTTTACACAAAAACATCCCTCACCAATTTGACGTAATGTACTCTGGAAATAACAAATTAAATTTTTGGGCAATTATGTTTTTAACTGCCAACTTTGCGATTATTGGCGAAGACCTCCAGGTGAGCATTATGCTGATTAATAAATCTGCGAAACTGTTCAGATTCCAGGAGATGTAGGGCGTTATCGAGGTCCACCACGATATTCTGTCTAAAAGATGGTTGTGAGATCTGGTTGTCAGCTTCCGGCAGTGCTCCTCCTGTGAACTTTTGATCACGTATGAAATCATCGTCTTTCGCCATGGGTCTTCTTAAATCATTTTCATTCTCCAGGACCTGGGGCTGTGCTTGTTGTGGAGGGCGAGTTAATGCACAGGATGCCGTAGTACATGTTTGTTTCGTTAAGTCGTTGGCAGTTTGTGGAGCTGCGTTAACTATAACCGTATCGCTCTGAGGACCTCTGACAGTGAGGGCGGGCGTGGCAGCACCTGCCACTACAGGAACATTGCCTACTGGTACATTGCCTACTGGTACATTGCCTACTGGGACATTGCCTACTGGAAGTGTTGGAAGTACTGGGACTTCACCGCGATCTCCATATGATATGGACAGAGCTGAGTTGATCGTTTTGCCGAAGAGGTTGTAGGAATTAGAAGAAGCGAAAGATCCTTTCCCGCCGGAGCTGCTGAACAGGCCGGTCCAAAGCTGCAACAGTCCCAGCTTGCGAACCTTCTTGATGCCAGAGTCAAGTCCCAAAAGACGTCCCTGGCGCACACCTGCAACTGTGTCACAAATGCATTAATCAAATTGTATTAAAACCTTGCTCGTTCATGATCCATCATCTCATCGTGAGAAAAGAGAGAAAGTTGTTGAATTTGGAAGGCAAAGTGTGCAGAAACAAACAACATAAATGCATAGCTAAATATATCTGCAGTACCCACAATTAACTTGAAAAACTGCAGGAGGCTATTATGGGCGATAATGGCTTTGAAAGTGGAGAACCAAACACGACAAAGAAAGAGAGAGCAATAGCCAGACATAGTGCAGAAGAGGGGAAGGACTACTAGATGGTAATGTTGCTTATGGCTGATACAGTGGCGGCTCATGGCCCCTGTAGGAGGATGGGCCAGGGGCATAACTACATGACACCCAAATGGCGTGGGAAAAAGTCTCTTTTATATAGATTTATACTCCTCCCCGACATTCTCTCATAACTGCAGCTCCATCGTAAAGTTTGTGCTGTAAACTTCCGGTTTAAATGGAACTCTTCTATTCAGCTGTTAAAACGCCTTAAGACTTCAGCAATCAATTCTGAAACAGCAACGAATTTAATGACTTTTTCAACCGGTTTACTCTCCCGATGTATCGTAATATCGCAGCAAACTGTGGCATACATGTACCTATAATATCTGTCGTTTTGCCGGATTGTACAGAAAAAACATGCCCTTTCTAATACCATTCTTTTAAATCATTATTTTCGTGCTGTCTTGCTGAGTAATCTCCTATAGCTTTTGGTTGAAGAGGTCCAAATCGTTTCACTTCCAACTTAACAGTTAAACTTAGACGCGAAAATGGAGTCTTCAGTAAAACGTCCACTTTATTCATTGCACAAAACAGATACGCTTTTGTAACTTAACAGTTAACGCTGTGAAAGTCAACCTTCCACTAACAAACAGTGAGGAAGCCACCCAATTTCAAACTGAGCGCTAGCTAAGGGCCGTCTTCCTGCTGGCCCAAGAGAGCGTAAAGCGCAAAAAATAAGCAGGAGAAAGACTAACACATCTTGGAGGAAGACAAGTATAAGTCCTTGTAAATCTTTACTGGCCCATGAAGGTATAAGTTTAAATCGTAAACTTTTCCGGCTGGCCCATGAGCCTACCTCGCTAACGGAGTACCCGCATGCTACCGCAACTACAGTAGAGAGGAAATACGCTTATTGTGTAAGATATAATTAAGAACTAATCGATTATCTCTGTTTTCATGCACTTTTTGTTTTAAAAGCTGACCAGGAGAAAAGAAATGGTAAATAATTACGGCATTTTCTTTGGAGAGCTGGGCCTTCTGGCTGTTATTGAATGGTCGCCCTGCTGACAGTAAATAAGGAAACCTCTCTACATCCAGAAAAACACATAAAACACATGATAAATCATATGGAGAATGTTTCTCAACTCAATTTTCCAGTGTCCTTTTCGAATCTTTGCTTACAAAGATCCATCCATATATTAACGTCTTTTATTAGATTCTCTCTGCGGCATCATATACTTTTATTCTAAATTTACGAGTTTAATGTTTTCCGTACAATATATTTTCATTTGTTTTAGAATATAAAGTGATTAAAATTTCAGATAAAAATTTTGTATTTTATTCCCCACGTCTTTTTACTTATTACATCAAATTGTTTATTATTATTCTTATACAAAATATTTTTAAAATACCCAAACAAAGTACTGTGAAGTTTAAAAAAGAAGATGTACACTTGTTTATGAGTATTTATGAGAAAAATAAATAATCCTACATAAATGCTTATTGTTGGTTTGGATTGAATTGGGTTAAAAGGGACAGGGGAGTAAATTTCGGTGCTTTAACCATGCTCAAGGACAGGCCGCTTGTGCCTACACCGCCAATGGGATACCTCAAGGAGGAAAAGATAAAATGAAGAAGACATCGTGCGGCCAGAATCCAGAGGCGATGAGACGCGGACCTTGACGGGGTCACTAATGTTTTCAGATGGGATATCCCTCTCCAAGGTCCCTCAGAACACCTGATTCCACACCAAACGTCAGGACAGAAACCTTTCCAAAGCGCAAGCCGCCGTCACATCGCACACACCGCCAGCCCATATCGCCTCGATCTCTCGACCCTGAAACAGAACCAACGAATTGAAATGGGAGAGCGGAAAGTTCGTGGAAAGGAAATATCCAATTCAGAATTCGCATAACCAACCAGTGGAAATCACGCAATAACTCAAGGCTAGGATGGCCGGACTCAAGAGATTTGAATCCAAGAACTCCCGAATGCGAATTGCAAACGCTGGCAAAGTTAGTCGTATTGAACATTTTGCAAAACTATGGCTCTCCATTACTGTTTCATTTGAAAATTAATGTCTCCAAAATGTTTCAACACCTTCCAAAGCATTTTATCACACATTTCTGTTTGAACATGAAACTTTAAATTTATACAGCTATTTTTCCTCTAGGCCACTTATTTGAAAACTTTCAGGCCACTCACCGAACCATTTATACATCATTCTAACAGATTTCCCGTAATGTTTATCCATATTCGCTAGTACTTTGCGCTCCATTTTACTTTTACAGGTGCTAAAATTATTATTTTCCACTTCTGTTAGGTTCCAAATTGGCATCCGTATAACAGTGTTGGGAATTCGCACGAGTCCAGCACGTCTAACCTCAGTTTTCGGCTCAAAGTATTGTCCATCAGTATGAATTTCAATGACCAGAATGCCCTCCATGCTTAGGAAATAATTTTGTTGATTTTTTTGCCCATATAATACTAGAATACAACTATTTGTCCTAAATAGACATACTCTGTTACGTATTTTAGTGTTGTTGAGTTCATTTTATCGGATGTTACTGGGCTGTTTGTCATGATTTGTGTTTTCTACATGTTCATAGATAGACCGGCAGTTTTACTATGCTTGTTGAGATCTTGTAGCATTCTTTGAAGGCTCTCTGCTGATCTAGCAAATAGGACTATGTTATAAGTGTATAATGTTGCTAATGACAGATATGTGTATATATGTACATATGATAACTAGATTACTGTGTAAATAATTTGTATTATTGCATTTAAATCATTGTATAGAATCCTGAAATGTCAGATACTCTTGTAAGAGTCTATTGACTGAAATTATTATTATTATTATTATTATTATTATTATTATTATTATTATTATTATTATTATTATTATTATTAATATTATTATTATAACCATCATCATTATTATCATCTTTGCGTCTTTCATGCAGTATATCCAGAGGATGGAGACGTTGGGACATAGCGGCCATCCAGGTGTAACTAAATGGAAGATGATGTTGAATTTGTTTAACAAAATGAAGCAGAAACAAATTTCTTTTCATACGCCATTTGCAACGAAGTAAGCGTTAATGATAGTGCAGTGTAATATTATAATGAGCTTTGGAAAACTAAAGCATATATTGTAACATTATAAAAATATGCTGCAGAAATAAAATTAATAAAAGGAAAACGAAAAACTAAAATTGTACTTACTTAGAATGCAAGAAGAGTACCGAAATCATAAAATAAAATATTTAAATACAATATTTGTTTTTAGCAAAGAAAACTATGCTGAGTAAATGGATGAAATTTGACAGAAATATTATAACCGGTCATGAAGTGCCGAGAACTTTGAACTTGTGCTTTGAGGGTAGACATGAGGTGAACTTTATTCTCTTATCTTCCACCTTTCAAAAAACAAGTACCAAAGAGAAGACGTAACAAAAGTTCCTTATCCTCAGCAACCCTTCCCTCCACTGGTACAGCTGTATATCATTAGGATAAGTTCAAGAAAACAATAGCATAAATTTTGGCCAGCAAAATTTTACTTTGCCCACTTCTGGTACGGGAAGATTTTGCTTTCGAATTCAAAAAAAGGCCGAAAGTAATTTGTTCATAAATTATACATATTATTCTTTTTATACAAATCCAGTGATATTAATACAATGATTTATTTATTATCTAAAACCTCCTTTCACACATTTTCATATTATATGGTACAAGTCATGAAACAAGCTTCGTAATACCATTGAGAATATTTTAATATTTTAAAAGTATCCAGTTTTGTTGCAAAGTTGTTTATGTCCAGGCACCCAAAAAAAGCTTAGGTAAAATTCAAAAAAGTTATCTTCCATAATACCTCTAGGGTTTTTCACAAGTAGGACATATTTTTAAATATAATGAAATACTTTTTATAAGAAAGTGGTCTGATATACTTTGAAAGATTTTTAAATGAACGCGGGATATTTTTAATATTTTGTTTTAAAAGCTTTGACGTCACTGAAAACAGTTTAAACTTGCGCTGTATTACTTACATAACTTTGGTTCAAACAAAGCTTTAACATTTGACGTTTTAAAGCTTAATACAGCAAATTTTATAAATTTCCACATACATACTATAAATATTACCGTTAACAAATTAATTTAACGTATATTTGGTTATTTGTTCTTAACTTTTCCTTTACATATTTAGTAGTACCTTCCGTTGTGCAATTTCAATTATTATTAGTGGTAGAATAGACGACAGTTATCAGACTTAATTGGGACTAACTATAGTACGGATAATCGAACCTACACACCATAGAGTGCAGTGCAGACATTTTTGTAAGATAATTGAATCTTTAAATCAATTACAGTAATTAACAAAAGTAATACAGTATCTCATTTTTTAAGTAATCGCTGATTTTTAGGGAATTCCGAAGGAATGTTGCGGTTGTGCCCATGAAACGATTTTTGAAAAATGTCTTCAAATCCTCGTCGATCCGACCTACTAGACACCGAAAATTACAATGAAATATATATATTGTATGTGTGTGTGTGTGTGTGTGTCCGTTAACGCTCTAGCGATCGCGAATTTTTGTATTTTCTCAACGAAACTTGGTATATTTCTTTAAAATAAATTGATAAAATAGTTTCGGAAAATCAGGGCAATCGGACCATTAGGAATAGGGGGTATATCTGAAAAAACGTATGGGGGTTAAAGCGAAATTTAAAAATCGCTCTAGCGGACGCAATTTAGTTTTTGTAAGAAAAATCGGCATATGCCATTGAAGTAAAATAAGAAAAATTGTTTCTGAATATCAGTGAAATCAGATTATTAGGAGTGGGGGTTAACCTGAAACCCAAATTTTAATAATCGCTCTAACGGCATCAATATTTGTTTTTTCGCAAGGAAACTCAGCATATACCATTTAAACAAAATAAGAAAAATAGTTTCTGAAAATTAATGAAATCGGACCATTCAGTTGAAAACTGAAATTTTAAAAAACATTCTTGCGTTTAATTTTCTCTATATTGTTTCAAAATAAAGGGACGAATTAACTCAGCATATAAACTGTATTTATAATCATGTATATGTTTTACATTTGACAAAAGCATTGTCGTGAAGAAAGCAAATGTTAATATGTGTGTGAAAATTATATTTGTATGTAAGAGCACTCTGAAATATCATTCAGAAAATGTATTACATGTTTTTACTGGAATAAAATTTAAATTAAATTTAAAAGCACTTAAAGTAAATGGATATTTCGATTGTATTTTGTTGACTGGGTATATTAACTTAGTAGATTGTAACTGTTTCTGAGTAGTAACATAGTTTTGTTTTATTGAAACATATAAACATAATCCTCTTAAATACACAATGAAACTCGAAATTTTATGTTATTTCTCTATATTTTAGTGAAAGTAAAGGTGATACCAAGGGCTCAGTTCATAAACATGGTTATATATAAAAATGTTTAAAAATACTCACACATATAGCTTTGCCTATCTATTTCATTTAATTTATAGTGTACTGTTAATTTTTTTGGTTTAATTTTATTATTATTATTATTATTATTATTATTATTATTATTATTATAAAATCTGGTTTCTCTTTTGTGATCATATAGATTGCAAGAATTCTATTTTGTTCCCTTAATACCACAAATAATACCTTAACTTATTTCATTTAATTAATTAATAAGGCCATAATTTGGATTTTATATTCATTTTTCATCTTTCTGAAGAATTCACTTAGTTCACGCATCCCCTGCATGATGGATTTTTCCTTCGTTTATAACATCCCTTTCTAAATTTCCTTGTCTAAGACCGCTCTACAACCCCTGAAATTATTGCGGTGTAGTCATTAAACCCCAGTATATTGGTTACTAGTTATTGAAATATAAATTGGTATTTATCGGTCCCTGTGGTGTAGGGGTAACTATACTTGCCCTCTAAACCCAAGGTCGCGGGTTCGAACTCGGCCAGGATCAATGGATTTTTTTCGGGCGTAAAAATCGTAAGTATGGCTTCCTTCAGAAGGGAAGTAAAGCCGTGGGTCCCGTGTCGTACATTTACGGCACGATAAAGAACCTCAAGCCTGAAAGAGAGGCCTCTGAGCAATTTGTCGGTCGTTTCACGCCCTGAACAGAATGGGACGCTGATGACCTGAGATGTTAAAGAGCGTCCTTAAATAAATAAATAAAAAATTGGTATTAGGTTCCTTTTGATCTACTTTCGTAAAATTTATTATAAGATAGCTTAATTGAGAAGTCTCCTTCCTGTTCTGCCTGTTTAAATATATATATTTTTAACTATAAGCTTTCTTTGGGGGTTTGTAGCACGAATTTATAGATATTACCTCCAAACCAAGTTGCTCGTCATACGTCCTATATTTGAAATGGGAAATAGCGATTTCAGGCTCTGGTTTTCTCAGCGTCAGGTAAGTGAAGGTCGCTGGTTAGGAAAGGTTGTAGATATTAATAACTGTAAATTGATTGAAACTCAATTGCTTTATTTGTTAGATACAAGTTACTGAATTTTGAACTAGCTTTTCGAGTTCTTCTATGTAGTATGCTTGTTCAGATCAGAAGTAATTAAACTGGAGTTCAAGTTCCACATTCTCCCTCTGTAAGAGAATGAAGCAGCAGGTAGGTAGGTATACGCTGACAGCTGCATATTTCAATGAGTGATGCAAAAACGTTCCTAAAGCTTTAGGGGTTGTGCTAAAGAAACAAAGAAAGGCATACACGGAAGTTCTCAGTGCGCTAATTAAAATATCATTATGACAGCTTCTAGAAAGCCTTCCATTGTGTAGTGTGAACCTCTTGCCAGGTAAAGCACATGTACTGAAACACGTTTGGGTCACTGCAGTTTTCTTAGACTGCATCAAACATAAAGAGGAAAAGTTTGGGTTTTCTAGTTGGTTGTCAGGGTTTAAAGTGCAAATTTAACAACTAGGATATGAAATGTCACATTCCATCTGTTAGAGTTACAAAGTTGACAAAAACTTAGACTTTGACCAATTAAAACCTTAAAAATCATATATGCAAAAACCCAACTTCAAATAAGTTCCTTTAAAACTGCATACAACTTCTCAATTTTAATGACAATGAGAGTAATAAGATGCTTTTTAAAGAACTGTGCAACAGTTTCTTATTGAACAATTCAATAGGGCAGCGTAATGAAATTTATTCTTCAGAAACAGATTTAAGTTTGTTAATTAATAATCAAAGAATATATATATAATATAAAATAAAAATAAAAATAAAGTAACACTATTAACAATGTAACAAATTAACAGTGGTTATAATAGTACAAAAGGATAAAACACTAAGAAAAAGTCACACTTGAGATCGCTATATTTCGGACTCGTGGAGGCCTTCTATGGCAAGAAGACAAGAGATGGTGATCACTTGTCTTCTTGCCATAGAAGGACTCCACGAGTCCGAAATATAGCAATCTCAAGTGTGACTTTTTCTTAGTGTTTTATCCTTTTGTACTATTATAATTACTGTTACTTTATATACACACACACACATATATATATATATATATATATATATATCTATATATATATATACATAATCTTCACTAGAACCAAGATATAAGAATTGCATCAAAGTAAAATAGCGATAGGGTTTTTTTTTTATAGTTAATGTTTAAATTTACTTAAGTTCGTTCCAAGATGAAAATGTGATGTGGCGAAAAATGTTTTTAAGTCATTACAGTACTTGGAGTGATACAAAACCATTTCAAATAGCGGGAAAAAATGAGGGCATCGAAGCTTCATTATAAAATGCGGTGTATTATGGCTACACCTGCAGTGCAAAGCTACACGAATAATTTTGTCATATGGAAGATAGAATGCAAGCAAGTGTTCGCGTAAAGATATGCGCCTCCATTTAATTTTGTATAAAACATTACTCTTGCTCGTTTAAACTGCTTGCACACGTTGCGGAAGGCAAATTTTATAAGATGTCGTTCTTGATCTTCCCTTCAGAAAGAGCTGAGGATGTCCCTTGTGCAGGAAACACAACATGGCAGTGAATTCACCAACTTTCACTTCTGTTGAACAAATTCAGTACATAGCAAACATAATAGAATAACTATATTTTAGCTGCAAACGACATGGTTTACTATATATAGTATAATGAAAAATAAAATATCTCTTGAAACAATGTAACTAACAACAAGAACCAAAGAAGCAGAAATAGATAAAACACTTAAATATCCACACCTTTCGCTACGGTATGTGTGTGTATATATATACATATTAAAATAATGCAACTCAAATGCCCATAAAATTATACAACAAATTACAACTCCATATTAAAGCAATTGTAAAGATAATTTTATTTAAAAGGGCAATAGTGGCATATTAATTTGATCACAGCTTCTAGAAGATTTTAAATAATAGTGATAGTGTTTATGAATAACAAATTATTTTACTATAGCAGCATTTAACTACATTTGTAAATTTGTTCATTAATTAATTACTTTATTTATTTTATTTTTATAAAACGTTTTATTCCAGAGTGTTTCAGCGGGTTTTAAACATTTATCTTACACTATGGCGTTGCATATGATAACTTTGTATATTATTACTAGTCTTATAGTCGGTCCTGGTGGCGTAGTGGTTACCATACTTGCCTTCTACACCCAAGAACGCGGGTTCGAACCCGGCCAGGACCGATGGATTTTTTCGGGCGTAAAAATCCTAAGTATGTCTTCCTTCGGAAGGGAAGTAAAGCCGTGGGTCCCGTGTCGTATATTTACGGCACGAAAAAGAACCTCAAGCCTGAAAGAGAGGCCTCTGAATTGAATGGGACGCTGATGACCTGAGATGTTAAAGAGCGTTATATATTGTATATATATATGTATACAATTGTAAATAGCCCATAAACTGTGTAATACAAAACACATTTGGTCAGATTAAAAGGAGATTAGAAAAAGACAAGAAGAGAGAGAGAAAGCAAGGAAAAGAACACAAAAGAGAAAGAAAAGGAGGGAGAAAAGGGAGTTAGAAAGAAATCAGAGATAGAAAACAGAAAAAAAAAAAATAACTAGAGGAAGTAAAAGAAAGAGAAAATAGATTATAGAGAAGAAGAGGAAGAAAGAAGGAAGAGAAAAGAAATAAAACCAATAGAAAGATTTACAGAAAAAGGTAGGTAGGAATGAAGAAAGACAGGAAAAACTAACAAAAACAGCGACTTTCAAGTAGTAATAAATGAGCTTAATAAATAAAATTATAAACTTTAGGAACCAACTGTGTTTTGCTTAGAGGCACAAGGACTAATCCTCTATGCTATATATATATATTCTCCAACACAAAAAGAAAACTAAAACTGTTTATTCATAAGACTGGGCTTTTGTATACGTCCGAGGGGTTTTTGATGCAATAAATGGAAATGGAAACCGAAACACAAATGTTGAAATATGAAGTAAAATATGTTAAAATGATTTTTTTATCCTCGGAAAATAAGAGCTTAGCGGTCGCAAGAAGCTACTTGAAAAAAAAATAAGATTTTTATTGCAAGCTCTCCATTTGAACAATTATCTATTTAGCATAACTTGAATTTTAACAAAAAGTACGTAAATTTAGATATTGAGGAGAAGTTTAAAACTTAAGTTGATTAAATTTTAGGTTTTACCCATTATCCCCAGTCACCCCACATCCTTCACTAACTGTTGTGGCATCTGTATTATTTATAGAGTAGTTTGTGTAAGCTTTTCCTCTCTGTCTTGTTTGTTTTAACAATTCTGTTATAAATTTGAGGACTGGCTTTTCTTTTTCCTCCACGAGAACATTAATCTTCAATCCGGAGTACTCGTGATGCATAACGATGTTTAGCAAGGTTTGAAATTTACCACAATACAAAATTCCAATTGGGCTTTGATGAAACAGGTGACATATACTGCTAACTCAATTGTACAACTAATCTGTTAAAAAGGCGATGTTCAGAACTAACATATTCCTGTCATTTTAACATAAAAGGCTGCATCAACTTTTCTAGTTTCATAATTAATGAAAAAGTATAAAAAAGTAACAACTGTCATTTTAAAAAGGCCCATTCATTATTGTTATAATTTTGTTTTCATAATAACTTGTTTCAAAAGGATATATTTTATATACTCTACAAGAAAACACAAAATGTAACCGGATTGTTCAGGAGTTCTGAAATAAGCCATTTTACTGTAATATATAATTGTACTTTTACAAAATAATTTATTCATCTTACAACTAACTTATTTATCAAGGAGAATTGTAAGTGGAAAAGGGTCATAGTATCTCAAAGTGCAGGAAAGTTTGCAACAGATCGTTATGGGAAACTTACTGATAAATAGGGAATATCAAAACAGAAAATTCTGGGAAGAAATAAATCTAAGATTGGAAGATATTGAACGACAAGAAATATGTGGCAGTATAGAGAAAAGAGTTCATTGAGACTTTATAGGGAAATAAAAATAGTGTGAGGTTGGGAAAAATATATAGAACAATGTGATAAAGCTGGTCGGGAAGGGTTTGCTTGGACTAGGACTGGAGTTATGAATTTAAAAGGACTATGATAAAGATGTAGCAAATTGTCAATGAAATCAATACAGATTTTCATTGTTTATTATACTGCAAGCATATAAAATTATGGTAACAAAAATGGAAGAATTTAGATGGGGAAATATTAATAGGAAAAATTTAACTGTAAAGGGAGAGGAGAATATAAAAGTGATAGTGAACTATTTCGGTGAAGTTAGGAGATAAATGGGTAAGAATGATTAAGAGGAAGATAGAGGGAAACATAACCCTAGAAGTACAACAGGGCAGATAAGTGTAAACAAGGATAGGAAAATATAGTAATTGATTGATTTTGTTTTATTTACAGACGCCCCTAAACATCTCACGTCATCAGCGTCCCATTCAATTCAGGGCATGAAACAGCCGACAAATTTTGCTCAGAGGCCTCTTCTTTCAGGCCTGAGGTTCAATCGTCAGTTCTGGCCGGGTATAAGGCCGCGATCTTGGGTTTAGAAGGCAAGTATGGTTACCACTACACCACCAGGACCGACAAAATATAGCAATAAATATAATATCACTAATATACTAATAACCTGGAGTGTATTGAGATCAGAATGTAAATAAGCAACTCTAGAAAGAAATTATCGAGAGGAGCTAAGTGAGATTAGCATTATTTTATTTTTATGTTTTATTTTGTAATGAATTGATAAAATATTTTCAATTTCAACTAACTTATTTTCTTATTCTATCCAAATTCAAACAACTATCAAACAGAGAACTAAAACTTAAAATAAAATTGATTAAACGTTAGGTTCGTTCCCTCACCCCAACCATTCCACTAGGAAAATTTCAAATGCCACCTCTATCTTTTGATGTTTAAAATTTAAAGGGGATGCAACTGTTATCATATCTTTTGTTTTATATTGTTGCCTGTATTTGCTATTATTGTCAGAATTTTGATAGATTAAAATATAAATAAGTTAGTTGTAGGGTAAAAACACAATTTATTTTCGTTAAATTACAATTTTTAATATACAGAAACACATCGTATTTCTTTGTTCTATATGGTGAGTATACATCATTTTGAAACAAATATTATATTCAATGTTCATTAGTTGTTGTAATATTGTTGTGTCTAAATTGAAACAACAATCTAAGGTATCAGGCAATGAAAAAAAATGATAATTCCATTCACATTTAAATTTAACTTTTAAAATAAAAGGGTGTCATTTGAAATTAGGCTGGGTTGAGGAGATGAAGCCCAGAATGTTTCCAAATTGGTTTTAAATTTCTCATATATGGGTTTTTATTTTTATTAAATATATGTTAACTACTTAGTTTCCTCCTCTCCTCTGTTTGTTATTGGCACACCATTGTTTAAGCACTGGCTATGGATTCAAAATAAAAACACGATACTTCAAAACCTAAAATGTAGTGATAATAAATACAAATTAAATAAACCAGTTTTTTAAATAAAATTGAAGTATTTATAGCTACAATGTGATTTATTTTTAAACGTTCTACATTTTAAAATATCCGCCGCCAAACGCCTTCGTCGCTAACGTGAAATAAAGTTAAGGATAGGGGGGGGGAACACTCTCTTGGAGTATTTTAGTTGTACAATTTATCTTTTTAGGGAGAATAAAAATGTACAGAAATGTTTGTCCCTGTAATATCACAGATGGGATGTCAGTCAAGATATCTTGATATTGAAGAACATTTAAATTAATGTTAAACTTAACTCGGCAACTAGTCTCTTATAAATTACAACTAATTTTATTTTAATTAATGAATTGACATTTGCATTGTATTCGGGAGTACTTGTCTTTTGACATGCATAGGAAAAAAAAACACCTTTTTACCCATAAGAACAGAGCTCAGTAAATATATGTATTTATGCATTCATTTTAAAACACTCTGTTCTCCCTATCTAATGTGAAAGAATGATATTTGCAACACCAAACCAGTAGCAATAACGGCGTTTTTCCCAACTACATGCAGTCTGTGATAAATATGCAAAATTTCACTTATTAACTGCATGCACATACAGAGAGAGTTGTGTATTTCCTAACCCAACCCGATAACGTAATACAATGTAACTGTTCCATATTGATAACACGGTAAAACGTAACTCATGCCAATGAAGTGAGGTCAATGACATATTCAAAACCGTGTTATTGTCAAACGTTAGTTTTCTTCCCTTGTTAAATCTTTCATTAATGCACTTTTTAACAACTTTAATACATTCTCATTAACTTCATGCAGGGGCGGATTTAGGGGGGTGCTGACCAAAATTTGTATTTTTCTGTTTTAAGAAAATGCTGTAACTAGTTCGACAAAGAGACTATTCAATGTACGAATAATAAACAATAACGACATTTTTAAATATATTGCGATCCTGCTACTCAGGCAGTCAGGCACCTTTCTATTGTAAATATTTTAGCAAAATTTCTTGGGTAAAGGAACTTTACAATTTAATTATAACGGTATTTTTATTTCTGTTATGCACCCTCCTGCTAAAAACATTCTAACAAACTTTCTTAATTAAGAGAGCTTCGCATTCATAATGTAAATATTGTATTTTATTGTTGCTACATACGCATGTTTCCTAATGTAAAAAGCTTTTTGCTTTACCTAGTTTAATGAAGGGGAACTGACTTGTGATATATTGTTGCCCACTGCGATCTTATCATCTCATACAATAAATACGCCGTCGGCGCGAGGGCATAGCCGCGAGGCTGTCCATTATTTTATTACTTTGTTAGAAAATACTGGTATGCAGCAACAAGTGAATGTAGTATTAAGATAGAGGTCTTTGTATAGATGTTGTGAGGTGTTCCATGTTTGGTTCTGGGAACGTTGAATTAAAATTCTAGTAAAAAATTAAATTAAGCGACCAGACAACGCTACGTTTGTTTTTTCATAGTGCTATTCAGGAACAGAACAGTAATAGTGTTAGCAGTGTTGTTAGAGTTAATGTTCAAAATGGACAATTACAGTGTGGGTCTACAGATATTACATTAAACATTAATATAGAACACGTTTAATTTAATCTTGAACTAGATATAGATATAGGTTTTTTTTTTACATTAACAATTGGAAAATGTCTGATAGGCTGAAATATCACTTATTGTGTAATCCTTGGGCACTTGATTCAAAATATGAATACTCAGTGAAACACGATCTTTAGTAATGAAATACCCGTGTTCTTCTTCCCTCATTAGCACTTCATTACATAAAATGAACATTTAAAAGTTTACTTCTGAGGCACCACAGGCGGTGGACACTGATGATACATGAAATGTAATGATATATTGGGAAAGGATTTTTGAAGGAAGGAAAATTCCAGGCTTAAGTTTAGGGTGCCTCCCCGGCATTTGCCATTTATGAGGACTGAGGAAAACCTAGAAAAAAATCAGTTAGAGAGGACGGTCCTGGTGGGATTCAAACCCCAGACCTCCCGCTCACGAATCCGCGCCTTAACGACCTCGGCCACCCGTGGCGGTATTTATACTGTGTATAGTTATGTTTATGTTTAACATAAAAGGAGTTGGGAGGAGGAGTTCTACAACTAACGAAATAAAAAGCTTTAAAAATGATATAATATTGAGTTGAGCATTTTTTAAATGTTCATTTTATGTAATGAAGTGCTAATGAGGGAAGAAGAACACGGGTATTTCATTACTAAAGATCGTGTTTTGTTTGGATCTTGACTCCTTATATTCCTCTTTCTTCTGTTTCAGTGCGTTGATGTGTAAGGAAGGCAAATATTAGTTACTATGTATACAATGTGACGCTGAACCGCCTCAGTTGTCTAGTGGTAGCGTTTGCGACTACTAATTCGGAAGTTCTGGATGCGAATTCTTGACAGGTCAGGCTGTCTGGGTAAACTTCTTTTTCAGACTTTTTCCTTATCCTGTGAAGGTGAATGCCAGATCGCTTTAAGTTGATAAGGTCTCCTAATTCATTAGCCTTATATTAATTAATTTCATTTCATTCATCCCTACAGACTTACACCTGTAGTATTCAGTCCATAACCTACAGACGTGAAAAGATCAAAAGGGACAGTAAATAATAAATTACTGATCTCTGCACTGCCATAACTAACTTTCTATTCCAGTTCATAGTTCTGAATGCATTATTTTTTTAAAAAATAACACCATATAACAATATATGTAAATGAACACATTTCCACAGTAATGGTTGTGCTAATTCTGCGCACTATATTTGCATAAATACGGTGTAGGTCCTGGTGGTGTAATGGGAACCATACTTGCTTCCTAAACGCAAGATCGCGGGTTCTATTCTGCCCAGGACTAATGGATTTTATTATTTTTTTTTTTTTTGCGTAAAAATCCTAAGTATGGCTTCTTTCGGAAGGGAAGTAAAGTCCTCGGTCCCGTGTCGTACATTTACGGCACGAAAAAGAACCTCAAGCCTGAAAGAAGAGACCTCTGAGCAAAATTTATCGACCGTTTCACCCCCTGAATTGAATGGGACGCTGATGACCTGAGATGTTAAAGAGCATCCGTAAATAAAATAAATAAAATAAAATAAACACGGTAACTTTTCTTTCAAATTCTATTATTTAAATGATTTATCAATCCGACCTCCTCTCCCTCTAGTCAGTCCTGGTGGTGTAGTGGTTACCATACTTGTCTCCTAAACCCAACATCGCGAGTTCAATTCCGACCAGGTTCGATGGATTTTTTCGGGCGTAAAAATCCTAAGTATGACTTCCTTCTGAAGGGAAATAAAACCGTGGGTCCCGTGTCGTACCTCAAGCCTGAAAGAAGAGGCATCTGAGCAAAATTTGTCGGCAGTTTCACGCTCTAAATAGAATGGGACGCTGATGACCTGAGACGTTAAAGAGCGTTCGGAAATAAAACAAATAAAGAAAGTCAATTTTAAGCCTCTAGAACCACCATATTGTTTGTTATAATTTTTAATTTTGGAGTATACATTTCCGCTAGCCTATGCTTTTTCTCCAATGTTCATTTATGGCTCCATTGTTGACTAAATAATAAACTTATGGCTTTGAAATCTTCACTGATTAACCAACAATGAACATCATAAAGAATTTTATCCAACACTATTTTTAGTTTTCTCAAGTCTCTTTTATAACAACAGAATGTGCTATTAAAATTGACGAATATACTTTCCAATTTGAAGACATATACATTTTTGCTTGTCTTCGAAAAGTATAAATATTCACCAATCAGAAACTGTGCACGTAATGTCGTTATACTAAGTGTAGTATTAAAGAAAACAAAGGGAATTTCTTCGAAAAGTAAATAAAGAAGTGTTCTCGCTCATAGCGTCTGTAAAATGTGCATTTTCGTCATAACACAGAGTCTAATAATCAGCAGATTGTTTTAATAGATATAATGGTGTAATTAAGTAATTTATAATTCATTTTAATCTCACTTATATTACTGAGACTCAGGAAGAATAAATTGATAATTTTCTTACAGTGTTTGAAACTCTCGAGTTTGCTAGTGCCGGTTTGACATAATTTGACATAATTTGTTTAATTGTAACAACTGGAAAATAAAAACATAGGATTTCTAAGTCCAGTTTTACTTTCCTACTGCAAACGGATGTTAGCCGTGTATTGGATTAGTAAATCTACCCATTGTTGTAGTAGTACTCAGATAGATATTTTATTTTTTTTTGAAGTTATATTTTTTATATTTTGAGTTTTGTTAATTTTCAACCACCTCTATCTGTATACTTTTATTTATTTATTTATTTATTTATTTATTTATTGAAATGAGAAAATTTGACATAGCCAACTTTTCGAAAACCTTACTTGACACAAAAAAGGCCGCCTTGCAACAGCTATGTAAACTAAGAAAATTCCTCATCTAGTAGGGTAACTTTAAAAAAGAATATAAAATTCAAATTTATGACCGTATTGATTAATGAAATGAAATAAGTAATGGCATTACTGAGTGGTATTAGGGGAATAACATTAGAAGTATCATAAAGAAGAAATCATATGTTTAGAATAATAATAATAATAATAATAATAATAATAATAATAATTATTATTATTATTATTATTATTATTATTATTATTAAGATTAAACCACAAAAATTAATGATATACTATTAATTAAGTGAAATATATCGCCCCTGATAGACAAAGTTGTACTGTGTGGATATTTTTAAACATTTAAATGTAACAATGTTTTGAACTGAGCCCTTGATATCATCTTTACATTCACTAAAATAGAGAGAAATAACAGAAAGTTCCGAGTTCCATTGTGTATTTAAGAAAAAGATATTCACGTATTTAAATAAAGCAAATGCTTGTTACTATTTAAAAACAATTACAATGCACTATGTAAATGTACACAATCAACAATATACAATCGAAAATTACGTCGATTTTCATTGACTTTGGAATTTGATTTGAATGTTATTGTAGTAAAAACGTAACGCAATCGTTTTCTGAAGGTAGTTACGGAGCTCTCAAATATAATTCTCAAATACATATTTGATTAATATTTAACATTAGCTATTTTCGTTACGAGGCTTTTGTTAAATATAAACATGCGCCTCATTATAAATACAGTTTATGTGCTGAATTAATTTGTCCTTTTATTTTTAAACAGTATAGAGAAAATTAAACGCAAGAGCGCTTTTTAAATTTTGGTTTTTAAGTTGCCCCTATTCCTAATGGTTCAATTTCCGTAATTTTCAAAAACTACTTTTCTTATGTTATTTAAATGGTGTATCAGAAAAAACACATACTAGTACCTTTAGAGTGGTTTTTAAATTCCCCATTCCTAATGTCCCGAATTCCCTGATTTTCAGGAACCATTTGTGTTATTTTATTTAAATTGTATATACAGAGTTTTGTTAAGAAAAAGCAAATATTGATGCCGCTAGAGTAATTTTTAATTTTTGGGTTTCAGATAAACTCCCCTCTTAATAATCTGATATCACTGATTTTCAGAAACCATTTTTCTTATTTGATTTAAATGGCATATGCTGAGTTTAGTTGAGAAAGAACAAATATTGGTGCTGCTAGAGCGATTTTTAAATTTTGATTTTCAGATAAACCCCAACTCCTAATGGCCCTATTTCTGTGATTTTCAGAAACTATTTTTCTTGTTCTATTTAAATGATATATACGGAGTTTCGTTGCGAAAAAAAATATATTAAAAATTATAGAGCGATTTTTAACTTTTAGATTTCAGGTAACCCCCGCCCCTTCCTAATAGTCCGATTTCACTGATTTTCAGAAACTATGTTTATTTTTTTATTTCATTGGCATATACAGAGTTTCATTACAAAATTTTAAATTGCGGTCACTAGAGCGATTTTTAAATTTCGCTTAACCCCCACTCGTTTTTCAGGTATACTCCCAAGCCTGCTAACCTGATTGTACCTGCTTTTATGAAAGTACTTTTATCAATTCATTTTAAAGAAATTTACTGAGTTTCGTTGATAAAAAACAAAAATTGTTGCCGCTAGAACGATTAAAAATGTCGCTTTATGCTAACCCCCACTCCCAATGGTCCAATTTTGCTGGTTAATGAACTCGACGAATCGTTTGTTAATTTATGGTTATTTGCCAAGTTTCGTTGAAAAAAACAAAAATTGCTGTTGGCGCACTCGCACTTATAATGTTTTTAATTGTTGGTGTACGATCGATGCAGATATGGGGAAATTATTAAAAATTCGTTTCGTGGGTACAACTGCAATATCTTACATACCTTCGGAATTCGCTAAAAACTAGCTGTATTTTTTCATTTAGCACAACACAACTGGATAAGACACTGTTATCAATTTCACATCATCAAAACACAGTGTTGTTAACTGAAAGCTATAACTCCCCACGGTGGCCGAAGACGTTAAGGCGCGGATTCGTGAGCGGGAGGGCTGGGTTCCAATACCGCCAGGACCATCCTACCTCACTGAGGTTTTTTTTCCAGAGGTTTTCCTCAGTCCTCATAAATGGCAAATGCCGGGGAGATACCCTAAGCTTAGGCCTGGAATGATTCCTTCCTTAAAAATAAATCCTCTCCGAATATGTAATTTCATCTCATGTGTCATCAATGTCATCGCCTGTGGTGCCTCAGTAGTAAAAACGGGCGTTAAACAACATTCATTCACTCATGAGTACTTTCTGTTTTAATGAAAGGAACTGCCAATTTTAACGCTGGAAGTTAGTATAATCACAATAGGACAGCATTCACTACTTATCTTACCACATAAAGATGAAACACATGAAGTTGTGGAAAATAAAATAGTATGCTATTTAAAAGCAAATTTTAAAGAAAAAATAGAGCATACTTGCTTGCATATCATTTATGAAAATGGCTTCTTCTAAATACCATCATATCCTTTTTAATTTATTCGCTAATAGCTAGCACAAGCGAATAAGTACTTAAATATACTTTTGTTGAGTAAATTGTATTTTTGCATAACTGTAAGTACTTACATGTCGATTTGGAATACTTTATTCTTCAGGAACCCCCATAGGAATAACCCACAAGCAAAGAGACCGCGCGGGCACATGAATTAATTGTTTAATCACCGAGGGATCCTAATACAAGATGACTAGCTGTTGTCAACAAAGCATAAAATATGCACTCTTATTGTAGAAAAATAATTTTTCATTTAAATAGTTTGAAAATATTTACACATCGTCCTAACTGCACGTTGAATTTCTAGCGAAAATAAAAAATAAATAAACAAAGAAAAATAAAAAAGGAGAGAGAAAGAAAACAGAAAGAAAGATAAAGAAATACGAAAAAAGATATTAATATACATATTCCGAAACCATTTGGTCCTAACTATATGTAAAGTCTTTAGCACGAGAGAGAGAGAGAGAAAGAGAGAGAGAGACAGAGAGACAAAGAAGGAAGAAAGGAAAAAGAAAAAGAGGGAAAAAACATAAAAATAACGAGAAAACAAAAGAGGAAGAAAGAAAGAGGGAGGGAAAATGAAAGAAACAGAGAGAGGGGGGGGGAAGGAAAAGCTTATGTGCAGTTCACGTGATATTTGTGATTATGAGGTTTGCAACAGATGCGAACTATTGCCAACTGTGGCAACTCAGCATTGCTGCTATTGGCCACTGCAGTATAAGTGTAGAAAGAATTCTAAGTAAAATGTGTGCTCGACTGAATTTTTTAATGCAATGTTTCACATCAAACAGAAACTGTTTATTAAATTTACGCTATTATAGTAAACGGTTTTAAAACAATGCATTCCACAGATACGCAGTTAAGTATTAAAAGCACGCGAATGATACAGGTCAATGTTTTTTTCCTATATCAAGTATTTTTCCACTAGACTTACAATGACAATTTGCGTTTGAAGTACTACACGAACCTATGGAAATAATGACGAGACTTTTCAACAATTCATATGTTTTTTATTGTACTCACTTTCTGGAGTGTTTCCCGTTACTGCAACCAGGAGGCTGCAGGATACAATCAAGGGAAAAGCAAACAGCACAGCTCTACGTAGCTCCATATTTGCACTCCTCCAGAATGCTGAAAACTGAAACAAAACTGTGAAAGTATTAAAAGTATTACATATTACAAGTGACATGCGGGTACAGGCATTTCCTGTTTATGGACGATGATCCAATGAACAAATCAAGTTCTAACGTCGTGCACTTTCTATCCGTCGACCCTCTCCACATTATTAACAATTTTATGCATTAATAATGTAGCGAGGAACAATATACATCAATGTTTGAAGAAGCAGACTGTTTTAATTGTCTATAATGGAACTCTACATATTCAAATCACATAGTAGATATAAAAATAAGATTATGTATCTTCGGGAACAGAAATAACGAAAAATAAACTGTTTAGTATTAAGATGGCGGTGCTCATTGCATGAGTGACTAAAGGAGAAGAGTTGAGAATTGGCACGAGGAAACTAAAAGT